>CM065816.1:21965500-23196000 GCA_033398695.1 Orobanche coerulescens
AGACTAGTCGACTAATTATAAATATATATATAATTATATATATATAATATGAAATTGTTATGTAAATATGTAATGACAATTGACAAATACCACATTGCAAAATAGAATAACAATAATCATCCAATTTTAAGTTGCAAGTTTCAACAAAAGAAAAGTAGAATCCAATAGAGTGCAAAATAAAAAAAACACAATCATGATCAAACATATTCATCAAGCTCCAAGTCATATGTGTCGCGATCACTAGTTTCGTGAGTAGAAGTAGTTGGTGGCCTATGTCCATAATCATCATCCACATTCTCATCATCATATAAAATGATAGGATCCGGTTCCATCTCATTATCGGATGATGCATCAATTTGAGAAGAACCACTGCCACGACGCCTACTGTAGCACCTCTACTAGGATTCCGACGTCCATCAATGCCTTCCGATGCCTCCAAAGCTCTATCTACAGCAAGCCAATCCACATCACCGGGATCAACGACTTCTCCATTCACCCACTCATTATCCCATTGGAAATCATCTAGAAGCAATGGATCGAAATTTTTACCATCTTCACGTCTCTTTTGGAACCTTGTTGCAATTTTCCGATTGTATTGAACATACACCAAATCATTCAAACGTTGATGCTCCAATATGTCCCTTTTCTTGGTGTGAATCTAGATACAATATATAACATAAATAACAATGAATCAATGACATGTAACTTATAAACTGAAAAATACAATTTTGATTTTATAGAAGATAATAATAAAGCTACTTACAAACTCAAAAGTACTCCAATTACGTTCACAACCGGATGAAGAACAACAAAGTCCAACAACTCTCTTTGCAAACATTGCAAGCTCAATGGTATTGCCACCAAAAGCACCCCACCAATCAACTAGAATGAATACAGATAATGTATACTAATAAGCATTTCTACTATGATGGTACAAGTACAACAAGTTATAAATTTAATTTATAAACAGTAACTTAATTTACTTACGTGGATTCTTAGTTTTCCTTTGACGAATTGATAATTGCTTTCCGAAAGAATTCCTTGAATTTTCGTATTGATCGGCTTGGTCACTAATCTTTTCCGCCACACTTGTATCACGAACCATCCTTTCAAGAACATCATTAAACTTCATTCGCAATCGTGCAGAGTCAAGCTACAACAGAGGACAAGAAACCTCTTGAAAAAGCGGCGGACAGTAAAGAAGAACTTAGCGTTAGTTTGCTTAAAATTCAGATTGGTCATATTCGAAAAGCATGGAAACATCCATCAGCCGACAGGTAGTGTTACCAAATGTGGTTTCACGTGGTTATTTATTCCAGTGTATTTTAAGATTGTTACTGTGCTGCATTCGTTTAGTCCAAATCGATAAAGATGATCCGGGTTTCTTTTAACAGACCATAAGTGGCGTTTTTGACTTATATCTAGTCTTTTTTCTTCCTCGTGAAAATCTTGTTTGTAAGGAATTGCCTTAAACATACGTTTAGTTCCCTTTGACGTTTGGTTTTACCCTTTCCTTTTTTTTTGGAGTTATACTAAATATACGCAAAAAATTTCTACGAAACTTATGATAGAGTTGAACTGTTCTCTGCAACTTGTTTTCCCTCCGCCTTACCATAATGCAGTCTGTTGGTTGAGGAGATAGATGTTGGAGAAGCAAAATGCAGGCAAGTGGTCAGTGGCCTAGCCAAGTATTGCACCCCAGAAGAGTTAACGGTAGGAAAATTATAAATTATGTTGGATCCTTTTTAGTATATTATAAACTGCTCTGCTGTGTGTAATATTTGTTGAAATCTTCTCAATTTTGTTTTTTTGCCACATTGTTCTTCAGAATCGCCATATCGTACTTATAACAAATGTCAAACCTGGGAAGTTACGAGATGTGATGTCAGAGGGACTGGTACTTTCTCCACTATCTTTGGGCTCTTGACATTATTATACGGCCACTCAGATTAATGCCATGTTTCACAGTCATAATATATACATCGGACTATCTTCCAGACACTACGAAATTCTGTTTATTTTAGTTGTAATTCTGAAAAGATGTTTTCTGCATCTGTTGGTTTGAAATTGTCACGACATGTACATTTATTGTTCTGTTTTGTGGCTTAAACCGCAGGTTTTATGTGCTTCGAGTAAAGACCATACAGTTGTTGAGCCTTTACTTGCTCCAGAGGGTGCTAAAGTTGGGGAATGTGTTACTTTTTCTGGGTAATATTGGTTATTCGTTATTAATATATTGTTCATGGCCTGTCCATCAGGGCCCCCTTTTCTACTGTTTCATGGTTAGCAACTTCAAGTTGTTCGTCTGTTTAGTGATATATCACTAGTGATGTTAACTGTTATTTTTTCTGTTATTATCACTATTATTTGATCCAGACATGACGGAAAGCCAGAAGAGGTTTTGAACCCTAAAAAGAAGCAGTTGGATAAAATATATCCGGTATGTAACCTCTACTGGTTTTATGGTTCATAGAATAGTTTGCTAAATCAATGAAAATGTAGTAAAAAGTCAGTGAGATAGGTTTTGTTTGTCCAATTATCTTTAGGACTCACTCACGGTCGTCAATTTCTTTTTATCGAGTCATGGTCGTAGTCTTTTTCAAATAGTTACAGGTTTCTCGTGATGATGATAGTAATAATAATAATAATCTGATTCGTTGAACAAGATTTCAAGCCTTCTCGAATACTAATACGTAAATATCATTTGGAACTTATACTGTACCTTTTGGGTCCGATGGCAGCATCTTTTCACTGATGACAAGGGCGTTGCAACATTCAAAGGCGTTCCATTTATGACCTGCTCCGGACCTTGCACTTCCTCCATCCCCAATGCGAGCATCAAGTGATATGACTGGTTTTTTCTTTCGCTCAAATATTCTCATTAGCATTTTTAATGTGCCAAAGGAACTCGATGACTCGATTTTATTAGCTGGTTCGGATTTATTTTGTTGTTTCTTTTTTATCTCTTGATTTTTAATATACTATGAGAACTTGACATCCTCAGTTGAATGAATCCGAATTGGATGGGATACACCACAAGCAAATACTAGTAGAAAATCGAAGAAAGTATTTGAGCTGACGTAGTTGGAAGTTTAAGTGCAGTTAGTATAACATTAATTATGATATGTGTGTGTGTGTGTACACACTAACGTCCTCTTTTATATACTTGGAACATAGATTAAATCACGCCGTTCGATGTATAATTTTAATCGTTAATATTTTTAATTAAATGGTTAAAAATTATGAAAATAATAATATTTTCGTTGAGACAGATCCAACATAATATAATATACCAATATTTATTTTTATATTAGTAGAAAAGAATACGATTGAAGGCCAACTTATGAATAGTGTAAAAGTCAAATTGTTGCAAGTAAAAAGAAATTGAAGTAAAAAGAAATCAATGTATTATATTTAAGAAGCAGATTGTGAGAATTATTGAAGCACGGGTTCCCAATACCATCCAAGATCTCTCCCGTGTCGCAGTTGCGATTGTTTGGTATGAACTATGAACTTACCGCAAGCCCTCAAAACCAAGAAAGAACCATTTGTTCCCGTCACCAGCTTGAATGAGAGTATATGGAGCCATTGCCGATTACGCTCATCAACTGGTTGACGATATTACTAATCTCAGGCAAAGTAGAAATTCTCCATTACTAATGGTTCTATTTAAGAAATTCTCCAAATAACCTATACTTTTCTCGGCCCAGTATGCACCAACACTTATTTTAAGCGACAATGACACCTTACTAAGCTTTTCTATATTAACATTGAAATACAATAGTTGTCCACGACAAGACCAAATCCAATGGATCGAGCCATTCTGGTATACTCCTAAGTCAAATTTGGTTGTTGCATTGAAGGGCTCATCATACGCTCTCCATACACCAGATTCAGACGAGTATACCTCTATTTGCAAATGCTTAATCGAGCGTATCTGAAAAGGTCGAACGTCGAGGTTGGAACTTCAATAAATGAATATGCATTGAATGAATATGCATTGTTCTATTGGGATTTAAAAGTTGATGAAGATGATAAGATGCACTTCTTTTTTCAAGTATGATGGGTGTAGGATAGATTTACAAGGCGTTTGATCATGTTCTACAACCCGTTCCTTAGGTGATTCGAACCAATCCCTAGGTAATAGGCATGTTCTTTTAGTTGATACCGCTTATATAACTAACAAATACAATTTAATTTGTGTACCTTTCACATGCATTAATCATCATATGAACAATGTGGTGCTTGGTTTAGCTATTATGTATATGTATGATAAAATAAAGGCCTTTTTTTCATGGCTGGTTAATTCATTTCTTCAATCTATGGTATTGGTAAGCAACTTGACACAGTTTTTAGTGACCGATGGTAATGATGAATGCAAATTGAATGCGCTGCGTCGATTATGCCAAGTGGAATATCTATCAGAATGCTCCTTCACATTTCAATAGTTTGAATAGTAATACATTATTTAAATGTTTGTCGGAACGCCGCTCCTAGCCGGACATACTTGCCATGTTCGGTTTTCCGATACCGTCAGATCATGATTTTGTGACTGAACTAGATAAAAAAAGGATCAGGATCCTCTGCTGTGTACAGCACCGTGCTGTGCGTGCACAACCGTTTGATTACACACACCCACACGGGTGTGTGTGTGCGTGGTCGATCCTACGCTCTGCGGTCTGTGGCCGTCTTTGTCTGCGCAGAGATCTGTCCATAAAAAAACTAACCAACCAGCCACAAAATCCACTTATAGTGCTTAGCGTAATGAATATCACTTTCACTCTATATCCATCTAGTATTTGAGCTTCACGATTCAATTTGAGATGGATGAAGTGTGAATGATAATAAATAAGAGATGAAATATTAATTTTCCAACCTATTTATAGCAGGGTATTACGGTCAATTTTCATATATTTACTGTTAAATTTTCGATGCGGTTACAGTAAAATATTCAGTCCCACCAAAATAAAATAAAAATAAAATGGTTTCCTATAAAATTTGAGAGTTGGAAATCAGTTGTTATATCATGGACCAAATTATATATTATAATATGGACATTATCATTATGGAACATTTCTATATTTACTATTAGATCTATATGAAATAATTTTTGCCATTAATCAATGATGAATCTAGATACATGTATGGTACTCACGTGGCTACCTTAAAATTTCTTCATTATGCACATTACATAAAAGATGAAGTGGGAATCAATTTTTTAATACCAAAGCATAAAATTGATAAGTTCTATATCCTCATTCATAAAACTATAAGTTTTTGGTACCATTTTGATTGAAAAGACTAAAATGTCCTCTCTTTTTGTGTTCAAAGTTGACTTCTTTTTTTTTTTTTTATATATTTAATTTAAACTACTTTTCTTGTCTTTTTTCCTTTTTACTTTCCTCCTCCGATCGATATTAATGTCCAGGAACCAAAATTTAACTACAAACATATACATCAAAACAACACACCATTTTATTTTTTGACAAAGGGTCTCTCAAAATCTTATAGAAATCACAAGATTGTTCGAAAATAAAAGTTGACGTTGAAATAGGACTTCATTTGTCGTGCTTCTGAGTTCATAAAGAAGGTATGTATCATTATTTGAACGATGGCAAAAAAATTCCAGATCTGTTCTTACGGACACGATCGCTGCACACGATGGGAAGCCGCGTGCAACGATCGTGTGCAACGATCGTCTTAGCGACCTTAACATCGTGCGCAACACTAACGTGTACACGATCGTTTAACACGATCGTATAAAATCGTGTGCGGCGATCGTGTTCATGGACGAAACTTGCACACGATCACCGCACTGCGGTAGTATACGGCCAGTGTGCATCGGCCGTGTCCAAGCGCGCACTGTAATATTGTTCGCTCATTTTTACGAATAGTTATTCATCTTTTTGTAATCGATGTCGTGGCGGCGTATTTTGATACATCACGGTGGTCATTGGGAGCGATCGACATATGTAGACGGGGACTCCTTTTTGTCTATATCGACACGAGCAAAGTTAGTCGTGCAAACCTCGTGGGGGTTATCGGAGAGGGTTTGGGTGGTCCAAATGAGTCCGATTACAAATTATGGTACTTGACACACATGGCCAAAGGAAACAAAGTAAAAGTCTATTAAGGGCGATACCGAGATACTTCGATTACTAGTAGAATACAAGGAGGATCCTGAGGTCTATGTTGAGAACAGCAGCTCCTCCACTCAGAGGTTAATATGGGATGTAGCAGCTCGAGAGTAGAGCCGGCAACATAAATTATGACATGCCTTCCAAAGAGTATCAATACGAGGAAGATGAGGAAGACGAGGAAGATGAGGAAGATGAAGAGGTGCATACATCCGAAGATGAAGATTGTTGTAAAGACTTGCTTGAGTCACTATCTGCGGAATTTCTTGCTTGGGTTCGCCAACCGCCCAAATGGATAGGATTATGAGTCGTCGGAACTTCTCATCCGACCATCAATCTGCGAGCGAGCATGAGCATCTACAATCAATGCGTAATCGATCATTCCATTTCGGACCCTTAGTGCGGGACTTTGGGTTGGGTCGAGCGGCCTCCACCGGTTCTGGGTCGGCTAGAGGTGGGGTCCACCTTTCGTTCAAGACGAGTTGAGGATAACCGTAGGAATGTATCATTTGGAAAACATGCTACAGTGTATCACCGATCGTTCCGCCGATAAACGTATAGTGTTTGTCTGTAAGAGTGGGCGAAGAAATTGTCAGTTTAGGTTGTGTGCTATTGAGGGTGCAACTATTTGGAGAATTACTAAGTTGACATTGGAGCACACTGTTACCCTGATTTGAACCGTCTTTGCCGCACGATCGGTCACTCGAGGTTGCCGCCCATTATTTTGCTAAAAGATTGGCCGGTGAGGGGTCACTTTGAGGCCAAAGGAGATGATTGCAGAGATGTGTAGGGAGTATGGCATTGACATGCTATACGCTTTGCTCTCCGGACGAGGAATATAGCGATAGAGAATACATATGGCGGCTTTGATGAGTCGTATCAGAGGCTCCCATCTTATCTGTATTTGTTAAAACAGCGTAATCCAGGGACAATTTATGATTTGCAGACGACTCGTGAGGGAGTGTTTCGCCACATGTTCGTTGCACTCGGACAGAGTATTAGGGCATTTGATACGTGCCTTCGACCGGTGATTATAGTTGATGGGACCCACCTAAAGGGAAGGAATAAAGGAACTCTATTTGCGGCCGTCACATTTGATGGGAACGAGCAAGTTTTTCCTCTTGCTGTTGGTCTCGGTCCGATAGAGAACGACGAGTCATGGACTTATTTTCTGTATAACCTGCGCAGATGCTACAATCCGACGGAAGATTTACTGATTGTGAGTGACCAACATAAGAGCATTCAGAATACTGTTCGAGCCGTTTATCCTATTGCATTCCAGGGGTTTTGCTATCACCATCTTGCAAAAATCGACCTCCTATGGTGCGCATGCTATAGGACTCTTTAGAATCACGCCTACACGCATCGAGAAGAAGTTTTTGAAAACTACTTTTCGAAACTACATATCGAAAGCCTAATGGGCGCAGCGCCTTTACGAAATTGGGCCGAGAGGTGGGCTAGGTCGAAGTGTCCTGCGACGCTATAACTTCTTGACATCCAATCTTTGTTGAATGCTTTAATAATCGTATGTTGTGGGCTAGACGCGTTTACTGTTTGCTCGTTACTTGAGATATTTCGCCTAATTTTAGAGAATTGGTTTGATGAGAAGCGGGGAGAAGCTACGTCAAGAGACCATGAGTTGACAATGCACACTTTTGAAAAGCTTTCTAACTCTGTGCAAGCCGATCGACTCTTAAAGTTCGAGCTACCACCCCACTTGTTTATAAAGTCGAAGAAAACAAAGTTTCTTATGAGGTCGACCTTCGAACATGGACATGTTGTTGTCGTGAGTTTGATTTGGATCGATTCCATGTCGTCATGCCGCCGCTATAAGGTACATGTCTTTGCTGTTGTGTGCACGATCGTTACCCACGATGGGCACGATCGTTACCCACGATGGGCACGATCGTAACCCACGATGGGCACGATCGTAGCCCACGATGGGCACGATCGTAACCCACGATGGGCACGATCGTAACCCACGATGGGCACGATCGTAACCACGATCGCCCTTATCGTAACCACGATCGCCCTTATCGTAGACCACGATGGGACACACGATGTGCACGATCGTAACACAATGGGCTCGATCGTAACACACGATCCCCGTGATCGTAACACACGATCGTAACCCCACGATCCCCGTGATCGTAACACACGATCGTGACCCACGATCCCCGTGATCGTAACACACGATCGACGCGATCGTGTTTTCCCATCGTTTGCAAAACAGGGATGGTCTGGATTTATCACCTCATCAATATAAAAAATTCATTATCCTATACAACATCCTTGACATAATTGCTTATTGTAACAGCGTGCGGCAATGGTTTGTCCGTGTATGATTTTGTTAGTCGTTATTTCAAGCAACAAGGCCTTAGAGAGACTTATAAGGAGCATATTAGTCCCATCCCACATCCCGATGAGTGGAATGTCCCACCGAGATCTCATCCATCGTTTGCGTACCTCCGGAGGAGGTACGACAAGCCGGCCGACCAAGGATGAGTCGCGCACGGTCCATTGTTGAAAATTTGCACGCAGTGGACGGTCTCGTGTGCGGTAGGTGTAAAGGAACCGCCACAATAGAAAATCTTGCAAAGCATTCATTCCCATAGGGGTGTGGATTTGAATATCCTGAAGAAACTCAAGAAATCGATGCACAACCGAGGCAAAGGCGCCTGAAGAAGAGGTGTAGCATTTGCCGTAATGATGACCATGACATAAGGGGATGTCCATACCGTGAAACTTAAATTCCTTATGTATTTTTATATTTTGTGACTTACTAGCAACAATAATGTGTTGATATTTTGATCGACCATGTATTGATTCAGATTCGATTATTAGTTGAAATGCATAATCTTGTGTATATTTTCTTAACCTTTGAATTGAAATTTAAGTGTTCGAGAATGTAAAGCAAATAAAGGTGACTATGGAGCCAAACATTAACCATAACAAAGTAGCTCACTTCAAAGCAATAGTTTACGCCCAAAGCATATAACTTTACAAAACAAAATTTAATCACCATCACACAAAATATCTAATAATAACATAACAAAAACAATCAATTGGATCCCTTTTCCCCAATCTGCTTGTATCTTTAGTCTTGTATCACCGTCTTCATGAACTTCCTCTTCCAAAATAAATTTTTGCTTTTATTCTCGTAAATCTCCAAATCATTATCATCATCACCATCTAGTATGACTGGAGTGCTCGCAGTGTTTTTAAATAGACCCTGTTTCATGGAACACATTAATTTGCAATGATAGTCGCTACACATACAACAAAATCAAAAAACTTACTCTGAGCATTGAGTATCTTCCTCTCGGCCTAGTTCTGTATGGTGGGTTGGGAGTAGGTATCCTCCTTCTTCTTTTTGGTGGTGGTGCTTCGCTTCCTCCTAAATCGGTTTCTCGTAATCGGCCGCTCATTTCGCGTAATTGAAATTTAATGAATTTTAAGCGATGTTAATTGATTAGGGTTTGAAGCGAAAAGGGGTGGAGACCGACCGACGATGGGATTTTAAAGTAAAGGGGGACACGGGATTTTATAATAAAGGGGGACCGACTTATAATAAAGGGGGACCGACGGGATTTTATAATAAAATAATGACCTTTGAAGTAAACACGATCGTGTACACGATCGCCGCGATCGCGTGTTCCAATCGTGTGACACGTTGGCAACCAGTGTCAAATTGGCGCCGTATCCACGTATGCAGACGGCCGTGTACACGATCGCCGCGATCGTGTGTTCCAATCGTGTGACACGTTGGCAACCAGGTGTCAAATTGGCGTTGTATCTACGTATGCACACGATCGTGAACACGATCGCCGCGATCGTGTGTTCCAATCGTGTGACACGTTGGCAACCAGGTGTCAAATTGGCGTCAGATCCACGTATGCACACGATCGTACACCGTGGGCCACGATTGAACACGCGATCGTGTGCACAAGAACGTCAAGAATTTTCACCAATTTCTCAAATTACTCGTCAATTTAGGTGTTGTTACTTATATATTAACAATTATTTGTTAATGATACACTTATATAACAAGTTATTGATTGAATTACCATAATATATTGCATATCATGTGTCGTCCAATTGTTCTATTAGTACGTACGGATAAGTTCAATCATCTGGATGAAAGACCTCATATACTAATGAATTACAACGAAATGACAAATAGGAGTTCGTATAAGAAGCCATATTGTAATTAATGTTTGAACAAGCGATGTTTGAATCACAAAACATCATTCTAGATAATACAATACTTCAAATTTGCAAAAATCTCAAAAGTTCATATGCACACGATCGTGTGCCGTGGCCACGATTGAACACGCGATCGTGTGCACAAGAACGTCAAGAATTTTCACCAATTTCTCAAATTACTCGTCAATTTAGGTGTTGTTACTTATATATTAACAATTATTTGTTAATGATAGACTTATATAACAAGTTATTGATTGAATTACCATAATATATTGCATACCATGTGTCGTCCAATTGTTCTATTAGTACGTACGGATAAGTTCAATCATCTGGATGAAAGACCTCATATACTAATGAATTACAACGAAATGACAAATAGGAGTTCGTATAAGAAGCCATATTGTAATTAATGTTTGAACAAGCGATGTTTGAATCACAAAACATCATTCTAGATAATACAATACTTCAAATTTGCAAAAATCTCAAAAGTTCATATGCACACGATCGTGTGCACGGTCGTGGCCACGATTGAACACGCGATCGTGTGCACAAGAACGTCAAGAATTTTCACCAATTTCTCAAATTACTCGTCAATTTAGGTGTTGTTACTTATATATTAACAATTATTTGTTAATGATACACTTATATAACAAGTTATTGATTGAATTACCATAATATATTGCATATCATGTGTCGTCCAATTGTTCTATTAGTACGTTCGGATAAGTTCAATCATCTGGATGAAAGACCTCATATACTAATGAATTACAACGAAATGACAAATAGGAGTTCGTATAAGAAGCCATATTGTAATTAATGTTTGAACAAGCGATGTTTGAATCACAAAACATCATTCTAGATAATACAATACTTCAAATTTGCAAAAATCTCAAAAGTTCATATGCACACGATCGTGTACACGGTCGTGGCCACGATTGAACACGCGATCGTGTGCACAAGAACGTCAAGAATTTTCACCAATTTCTCAAATTACTCGTCAATTTAGGTGTTGTTACTTATATATTAACAATTATTTGTTAATGATACACTTATATAACAAGTTATTGATTGAATTACCATAATATATTGCATATCATGTGTCGTCAAATTGTTCTATTAGTACGTACGGATAAGTTCAATCATCTGGATGAAAGACCTCATATACTAATGAATTACAACGAAATGACAAATAGGAGTTCGTATAAGAAGCCATATTGTAATTAATGTTTGAACAAGCGATGTTTGAATCACAAAACATCATTCTAGATAATACAATACTTCAAATTTGCAAAAATCTCAAAAGTTCATATGCAGACGATCGTGTGCGCCGTGGCCACGATTGAACACGCGATCGTGTGCACAAGAACGTCAAGAATTTTCACCAATTTCTCAAATTACTCGTCAATTTAGGTGTTGTTACTTATATATTAACAATTATTTGTTAATGATACACTTATATAACAAGTTATTGATTGAATTACCATAATATATTGCATATCATGTGTCGTCAATTGTTCTATTAGTACGTACGGATAAGTTCAATCATCTGGATGAAAGACCTCATATACTAATGAATTACAACGAAATGACAAATAGGAGTTCGTATAAGAAGCCATATTGTAATTAATGTTTGAACAAGCGATGTTTGAATCACAAAACATCATTCTAGATAATACAATACTTCAAATTTGCAAAAATCTCAAAAGTTCATATGCACACGATCGTGTGCACGGCCGTAACCCACGATTGAACACGCGATCGTGTGCACAAGAACGTCAAGAATTTTCACCAATTTCTCAAATTACTCGTCAATTTAGGTGTTGTTACTTATATATTAACAATTATTTGTTAATGCTACACTTATATAACAAGTTATTGATTGAATTACCATAATATATTGCATATCATGTGTCGTCCAATTGTTCTATTAGTACGTACGGATAAGTTCAATCATCTGGATGAAAGACCTCATATACTAATGAATTACAACGAAATGACAAATAGGAGTTCGTATAAGAAGCCATATTGTAATTAATGTTTGAACAAGCGATGTTTGAATCACAAAACATCATTCTAGATAATACAATACTTCAAATTTGCAAAAATCTCAAAAGTTCATATGCACACGATCGTGTACACGGACTCCCCTCCGAAGCCTCGCTCGAGTCGCAAGCACATAACAGTCTATCACCTCGGCATCAAAGTCTTCACGGCTAGACTCTATCCGGTCAAATAACGCCTGAGTGAGAGCATGCCCAGTCTCCAAACACCGGACAATAGCATCACGTGGTCGCTCCTCCCGAATCGTAGGTACAACTTCTTCAGAGCCTCGCTATCTCTGGGAGGCGCAACCACAAAAGGCTCTCGAAGAGCAGCAGATGGTCGACTCACTCTCGGTGGAAGACTACGCTCACCCAAATGCTGCGTTCCGGCACTCTCACCATCTTCGTCACCCTCAGCATCCCTCTCACAACTATAACGATCAGAGAGCTGTACAGTCGGCTGCTCGATCTCAAAAACTGGCTGCTCGATCCTCCTCCAGATGCGGTAAAGAGGGAAGTACTCCGCCTCATCCTCCTCCAGATGCGGTAAAGAGGGAAGTACTTTGTGCTGCAACAATAGTCATTAAAGCATACCATTAGATGGGCAATCACATAATGTTGAAGAGATGAGTGAAGTTAGGAGAAAACACGTTTACAAATTTATGTACCTTATCGTCGAAGAAATGAGTGAAATCACAAAACATCTTCCTCGTAGTCCACATCAAACACCGAGGGACTTGGACAGTTTTATCTCGACTACCACACAATGCTCCCAATGCAGGAATCATCTCATACGACCATATTTGTAAAGCCCAAACAGGACCATAGAAGTGATAGTCCTTGTGCTCTTGTCCCTCCTTCATGGCAACGTTGCCTATGTAGTAAGATAAAACCCCAAAGGCATAAGAACCCCAAGGAAACATATCCCATTGCTCGAAATCCTCCACTAATGCCCATGCCCATGTCTCACCATCATGTCGTCACGGCATAGGATAAAGTAGTAGTAGATAAGCAAATTGGCAACCTTGAGATAATCTCTTATGTCTCTACCAAAATCTCGAGCATTGAACCTCTTCCGCAACACTAACCTTAATGTTTTTGCCATGGAGTATTCTGTGGAAAATACCGTCGGACGGAAGGAGATGGTCGTCCGGGATGGAAGGTAGAGTTTCCAAAATGGAGTCCCGTGACCAAGGCGAAATCACGGGCGGTAAAACGAATGGTCCTCCCGCAAACCTGGAACCACGACTCATCCGGGGGGATTTGATCACCCTCCAATTGACGAGCAATCAAGTGATGTAGGGCGATTTGAACTCCCATTCCTCCTAACTTTAATCAAGCGCCCCAGACCCCTCGGTCAAGCTCTCGATAGCTCGATCAAGAACAATGGAATTGCGGCCCATACTCCTTAATGTCTCAATGATCTCTTTAAATACCGCCTCCGTATGTAAAGATTCACTGACGTGTAACAAAACGCAATGTAGGTCTCTTCCATACGCAACCGCCAATATGGACATACAACTCATAAGAATATGATAAAATGCTTAAGAGAACGAAAAAAAAATCGCACACGATCGCATGCACACGATCGATGCCCGTCGTGTGAAGACCATCGTGCCACACGACGGTTCGCTCACACGACGGAAGCGATCGTGTGCGCCGATCGTGTGCAAGGCAGAGCTTGCACTTCTAGCACACGACGGCACACACACGATCGACGACCGCCGTGTGTAGCCATCGTGCCCACGAAAGACCATCGTGTACACGATGGTCTCATCTTCTTCAAAGACGATCGTGGGAAGATGAACAACCATCGTGGCACGATCGTGTGTGAATGAAATACACTAACCGCTCATTGACGAATTGCTCTTCGATGGAGTGCCACTAGCGGAACTTCCGCGTCTTCGATTCATTGTGGTAGTCGGAGGTCGACATTTTCCGCCGAAGGGTTTCACGACGGAGACTTTTTTGCAGAGAGGAGGAGAGTTTTTCGATATTGAGTTGTGGGACCTTTTTTATTGTTGTTTAGTTTTAATAATCTTCCTTTTTCTTTTTAGTTTTTTTTTCTTCTTATTTAGAGACTTTAAGGGTAATAAAGTCTTTTAACACATTTTGGTATCAAAAACTTATAGTTTTATGAATGGGGATATATAACTTGTTACTTTTATGGTTTGGTACTAAAAAAGAGAGATCCCTGAAGATGAATACTACATATGTTCCATATTAAGTATCATTTTATTTCCATGTTAAACTTTGACTATAAATTATCTATCAAAATATAATGACAAAAAGTATTTAAAAAATATATTATAAAAATAGTTTTTAACGTGAATCTGGTTGTATATTTCTTAAAAAATTTGATATCACATCTTATGAGACAAATCATTATCAAAGTTCAAAATAGAAAAAACAAACTGACATTTAATATGACTGGAGTGAGTATCATTAATTTATCATAGTATTCTCCGTCTCACACACATTACACTCTTTGATTTTGTTTTCAAATATTAAGAAAAGCACTAAATAAATAACTACGATGAGCTATGTTTCTTTGATTCTAAATTTATCCTTACTTTATAATTGAAACCTCACACAACTAAAGGAAGAGCAAAATCATAAAGTTATACTCCTTCCGTCCACAATAAATTTATCTGTTTTGACTTTTATTGCTCAAAATTTATGAAGTTTGATCATAAATTGCAATCAATATATAAAAAAATTACAGTCATGTAAATACTTGTTTGATTTATTTTAATGTATATTTTTTAAATATTATTTTTTATATAATTTTTATTCATATATAATTGAAATCATTAATAATCAAATGTGTATTTGAAAAGAACGAACAAAGTCAAAACAGGTAAATTCATTGTGGACGGAGAGAATATTATATATGATGCGTAATTACTGATGAAGACATATTAGTTGGGACATACCAAAATTGGAATAGGATAATTTTCGTAGGACACAAAAAAGAATGTGAGAATCAATTTTTTAATACCAAATGATAAAATTGACAAATTATATATCCTCAATCATAAGAGTGTAAGTTTTTGATACCATTTTGCTTAAAAAGACTAAAATGTCTTTCAAAAGTTGGTGATGTTGAATTTCTTTTCTTTTTGTATTTATTTAATTTAAACTCTTTTTCTTTTCTTTTTATTTTTTCATCATCTTCTCCATGACTAACTACCGAATCCAACAACTAAAATTTAATTTCTAAATGGGTCTTTCAAAATCCTTATAAAAATCACACGATTTTGCGAAAAAGAGAAGTTGACGTTCTAATAAAACTTCATTTATTGTGCTCCTGGGTTCATAAAGAATGTATGCAACTATATTTTATCGCCAGAATTTTTTTTTTGAGGAGTTCTTTCTCACACGATGGCTGCACACGATGGCTGCACACGATGGTTGCACACGATGGCTGCACACGATGGCAGAACTGCACACGATCGCTGCACACGATGGCAGCCATGATCGTGCACACGATGGGACTGGCCATCGTGTGCACATGAACTTTTTATTTTTTTGGCCAATTTGATTGAATGTGTTACCAATATGGATGTTTTGTGATTCTAAAATTGATTGTTTAAACATTAACAACTACATAGCATCGTATGCAAACTCATATTTGTTATTTCGTGTAATTCAATAGTGTATGAGCTATTTCATACAGATGATGAATTTATATATACGAACTTATACATTGAAAACCTATAGACTACACATGATATGAAATAGATTATGTTACAAATAAGTATATTGACATGTAGTCCATATGTTCTCAATGTATAAGTTCGTATATATAAGTTCATCATCTATTTGAAATAGCTCATACACTATTGAATTACATGAAATAACAAAAATGAGTTTGCATATGATGTCAAATAGTTGTTAATGTTTGAACAATCAATTTTAGAATCACAAAACATCCATATCGATAACACATTAAATCAAATTGACCCAAAATCCAAAGTTCATGTGCACACGATGCGAGTCATGATCGTGCCAACGATGAGATTAGCCATCGTGTGCACAAGAACATGCACATTTCCACTAATTTCTAAAATAACTCGTCAATTTACGTGTTGTTACTTATATATTAATAAGTATTTATTAACAATATACTTATTTGTAAAGTTATAGATTGAATTAACATGTTCTATTTCATATCACGTGTAGTCCATATATTCTCAATGTATAAGTTCGTATATATAAGTTCATCATCTGTATGAAATAGCTTATACACTATTGAATTACATGAAATAACAAATATGAGTTTGTATATGATGTCAAATAGTTGTTAATATTTGAACAATCAATTTTAGAATCACAAAACATCCATATCGATAACACATTAAATCAAATTGATCCAAAAGTCCAAAGTTCATGTGCACACGATGGCAGTCATGATCGTGCCCACGATGGGATTAGCCATCGTGTGCACAAGAACATGCACATTTTCACTAATTTCTAAAATAACTCGCCAATTTACGTGTTGTTACTTATATATTAACAAGTATTTACTAACAATATACTTATTTGTAAAGTTATAGGTTGAATTAACGTGATCTATTTCATATCATGTGTAGTCTATATGTTCTCAATATATAAGTTCGTATATATAAGTTCATCATCTGTATGAAATAGCTCATTTGAATTACACGAAATAACATATATGAGTTTGTATACGATGCTATGTAGTTGTTAATGTTTAAACAATCAATTTTAGAATCACAAAACATCCATATTGGTAACACATTCAATCAAATTGGCCAAAAAACTAAAAAGTTCATGTGCACACGATGGCTAGTCCCATCGTGTGCACGATCATGGCTGCCATCGTGTGCAGCCATCGTGTGCAGCCATCGTGTGCAACCATCGTGTGCAGTTCTGCCATCGTGTGCAACCATCGTGTGCAGCCATCGTGTGCAATTCAGCCATCGTGTGAGAAAGAACTCCTCAAAAAAAAAAATTATGGCGATAAAATATAGTTGCATACATTCTTTATGAACCCAGGAGCACAATAAATGAAATTTTATTAAAACGTCAACTTCTTTTTTTCGCAAAATTGTGTGATTTTTATAAGGATTTTGAAAGACCCATTTAGACATTAAATTTTAGTTGTTGGATTCGATAGTTAGTCATGGAGAAGATGATGGAAAAAAAGAAAAAAGAAAAAGGATTTAAATTAAATAAAATACAAAAAGTAAAGAAATTCAAAATCACCAATTTTTGGAGGACATTTTAGTCTTGTTAAGCAAAATGGTATCAAAAACTTATATTCTTATGAATGAGGATATACAACTTGTTATTTTTATGGTTTAGTATTACAAAAGATAGAGCCTCGGACAATTATACAGGCGTATGTGTTCCTTATATTAATTTTGTGGGACACAAGAGTTTTTTTCAAAAGGTCGCTTGGTTTTTAGTGTAATTTTGTTATATTAAGGAAAATCACAGTACTGCCTATAAGATTCTTGTCAGTTTACTTATGGCTTAATCAACTTAATGGGTAAAACATTTTATTCGCGCATATATTTTGGTTTGTTTACATATAACTTATTCGCGCAGCTACCGACTTATTCGTTCAGTAGCCTCCCCCCTCTTGTCCCCATACAGACACAAAAATGACCCCTAATACCCCTAAAAAACTTGTTTCTCCTTCCCGTTTATCTCTTCCCATTCTCGCCTGAAGAAATCGAACCAGATGGGTTGAGTGGAAGAAATCGAACCCGTTGTCTGCAATCAAACCCGTTTTTACTTCCACCCTCGTGTTTGCTTTGAAGAAACGATCCAGATGGGTTGAATGGAATCTGAAGAAATCTCTCTACCCGTTTCCCCCCACCCTCGTCGCCTGCTTTGAAAAACTCGATTAGGGTTCTTCAAACTGAAAATAGGTGCGACTAGGGTTCTTCAAACTGAAAAGGATTTTCGATTACATCCATCTTGCCGCAGCAAAAGTTTTTTTTAGAATTTTAGGGTTTGTTTTGGATTGAGGGTAAAATGATCATTTTGTTATTCAGACGGTTTATTCAGACGAAAAAGTAAACAATATCAATTTACCCACACAGACACATGTAACCAGACAGACACATTTATCCATACAGACCTTAATAAAAAAATTTGATAAACAGCCGATCCAATTACAAAAAAAAACCATTATCTTTGAAGTTATAAATATCGGCGGTATGTGTTCTCATTTTTACAAGTTGGTGCACGTTTTGATGTAATTTAACAAAAATAAAATGAAAAACTCTAGAAGTTTAGTATCGGAATTGTATCGAGACCTTTTGATGTAGTAAACATCTTTTTGATGTAATAAGCATATATTAACAAGGTCTCATGAACATGCATGTATTAACCGTCCCAACATTACTTTCACATGTTGACCTTCCCGGTCTTTAAAAATACACTTTTGATCATTAATAATTTTAATTATAAATAAATAAAATTATAAAAAAATTAAATTTTTAAAATACATATGAAGATAAATTGAACAAGTACTTACATAACTATATTTTTTTTAATCTGCTGGTTGCAAGTTATTGTCAACAATTCTTAATTTTGACCGAAAAACGTCAAGCAGTGAAAGTATATTGGGATAGAGAGAGTAGAAAAATTCACCTACCATCACCTTAAATGCATTCGTTCCTAAACATAGAGGGAGGGGGGGGGGGGGGGGGGTGCGCCGATAGTGGCATAATAAGCACTTCCAATTCAGACGAAAAATGTCCGGATTCCATGTCTATTAGCTAGACAATGTTCTATTGGGATGATAATTCCGTCCCGACATGCGGAGTAGGAGAATCCGTGCTGATTCCGTATCTATTATCAGATTCTATAATACCACTAGTTCGTCTTCTACAGAGTGTAAATGAAAGGTGACAAAGGAGGTTCATCATCATCAACAGCACCTTAATCCCAACTATGTTGGGATCGGTGGCATGAAGATTATAGTGTCGTTTAATTGTCTAAAATTAGTTAACACCATAACTCATGCAATGCATATACATCAAAGGAGGTTGATTCTGAAAAAAACTGAAGTATATGCAATGCATATACATCAAGTTGCATTCCAGTGTGAATTAAAAAAAAAAAATATATATATATATATATAAAAGATATCATTCTCTTTTGTCCTCCTCCAAATCTTCGACTAGCCCGAACACATGATCGGATGCAATAGAAGCTTTCCTTTCTTTGAGGTCTCCAGCCACTATTACTCCTGCTCCAGTCAGTGACATACCCTCTTCATCATCGTCACCTTTTTCGTATGCATACCTACAGATCATAATTAGACATGCCTCCGTTCAAAATCATATATACACATAAAGGAAACATATGTTTGCAGTTTACAGTAAAGGATTCATCAAAAGTTTGATCAGATTCATTTTTTAGCAGGTTGCAATGTATTCTCGATCTAGTGGATAAATCCGTGGCATGCTTTTCGGTACCATCGTAGAAGCAAGTGAAAATCGAAACAATTCAAATGAAAAAAGAGAGGCTGCAAACATAAACAAGCACATTACAGAATTTACCTGGTAGGATTATCCGAAGGAGCCAATAGGAGGCATATGACCACTAATAACACAAAGGCAAGCAAAGTCCAGAAAGCTGGGATTATCCACGCTCTTCGCCACAATTCGCTCAGGGGGTCACTGGCATTGAAATACAACTGAAGAAGCAAAGTTAGCAGTCGCAACATTATGCAACCATAGAGGCTACAACAGAACCAATTATAATAGTTTTTTTTTTTTAATTCTTTTGTTATCTGCATGAATCAGGTTCCACGATGTACATGTTGATTCTATAATATCAATAACGTAATATGACATGACTATAGCAATTATCTCGACTCATTGCCGTCTCATGATATTTTCCATGTAACTGTAAAAATCTACGATGTTGATAGTTTTGAAACTTCATCTTATTTCTCATTCGTATGAAAGTTGCAACATGAAGTGCATTCGATATAAAACTTTGCTACTTTATTTTTTGCATGAATCATAGTGTTTAGTAATTATGGATAATTAATTGGCACTATAATCTTCATGCAACAGACCCCAACATAGTTGGGATTAAGGTGCAGTTGCCAGTGAACATTTACTCATGAGGATCCGGAGCCATAGAAATTACGGATGTCGGACAACTATATATATACCTTCCCCTATTTTATAGGGGAATTCCATCCGCCGGAGGGGTCCGTGGGCCCCATTGGACCCCTCTGCCTCCGCCCCTGGCATTTGCAGTCTTGTTATCTGCATCATATGATGCCGAGCTTATTTAATTATTTCGGCTATATATGTCTGAAGAGCAGGTCTCTTACCAGGCAATCTTACGGATCTTGAGCTGTAAGACCCCCAAGGCCAACTTTTAAAACCAAAAAAAATTGTAAAAAAAAAAAACTCTTAGATAAACTAAATTAACAACCCCGAAAACCGAAATTTAATATCTGTCTCACGTAACGTATATTCCACAGGACGGTCTCGCAAAAAATTTATGTTACAAATGAATACGCAAGTTAATGGCATTTCAATATGAGAATTCATAACTATTTCCATTATTAATTTCACAAGATGATGAGTTGTGAGCTAAGAGGGTTCCGTTAGTCAGGGAAAACTACCTCATAGCCGATCCAAGCAACTGAAAGCAAAACTGATACTGCCAGCGCATTGGTAAACTTTCGGTAAAGCTCAAGTTTGGCCATGCTTCGCCGAATCTAAATCCAAATATAAAAACAAAAGTTAAATCACAATTTACGTATAGTAAATACTTTGAGAAACAAGAAACAAGGGATTTTGGTAATTGTTTTGCTAATATCCATGGTACGAAAACTTGCAATTCCCCGTGTGCTCTAATTATGGAATGATTAAAATATTCTTCGAAGAAATCCATGAAAACCCACATGATATTCCGGCACAATATACCAGAACAATCACAAAAGTGTATAATGAGTATCTCCACTGGTACATAGTGAATTTCACAGCAATGAGTTGGATCACATGTATGATATAGGAGAAAATATATGATTTCGAGGGATTATTTAATATCTCAAAAATGATGGGGCAAAGTATAGAGCATGTTGACAGTTATGTAATAATAGGGTATTTATGTTACATTCTATAGTTTAGGGGTTAAAGTGTACTACTGTAAGTTACTCTTATATAGTATAGAAAAAGGTGAGAGAATTAGGATTAACTAAACTCATTCCAATAGATAAGCACAAAAATGGCAAAATTAGGTACCAGAAACCCCATTCCACATAGCATACACGTTTTACACACGTTCAAAACATGCAAAAACAAATACAAATAAAAGTAAAGGAAGAAAATTGGCAAAATTACCTGAAGTTTCTCCAGTGTTTTGGATAACGACGAAAAGATCCAAACGATAAAGCATGCATCCAAAAGTGCCACCGGTAGAACCAAAAAGAGCCTGGCTTTGCCCGCAAAGTCATTAATATTTCCCAAATGCTCGACAAGCTCCAAGGCTTCCGACGCCATGAAATACACCAACCCCAAAAGAATAACCTTCGAAGTTATGCCCCCAAGAGTCGGCCTCATAACACCGTAACCCATCGAAACCACAAGCAAAAGAAGACGGGAGACTGTTTTCTTTATAGCACTGAAAGTTACAGCCCAAAGCGTTATCCCAATCGGTCTACTTCCGGTGGCATTAAAATTTGCGTATTCGTAGTACCAAAAGGCCATCTCGCACATTCCTAGACCAATCACAGCTGTTATCTGGTAATGCAGTTGTATTATATCTTTCCAGTGCTGTACAAACCTCACGAACCATAACAGGCCAAGAACAAGGTAGGCTAACGACATGAATCCATAAAATGTCATCAGTGGGGCCATTTTCCCCGGTAGATAGCCTTCGGGATTCCTCCACACGGTCCTTCCGCTAATTAACGTGCCCTTTAGCTCCGGGTCACAGACCACGAAATACAGATAGTACATACCGGTTTTGTTTATTTCGACGGTTTGGAGCACCATATTAGCCTCTTCATTGTTTCCCTCAAAGGACGTCTGTAGCCTTTTCGGCCATCCTGGGCTATCGGGATTTTGGCGGATGATGACCTCCCCGACCTTGCAAAATCCATCCTTAGCAAGAGCCGGGTGACAGCATATTGCATTCGAATTCATATAAGCTCTCCCGATTTTATCGCTGTCTTTGACCTCAACTATTATGGCCTCTACCACTCCAGTACTTTGCTGCATCTGGTTCTGCTTGCTGGCGACCTCCTTCGGTCTCCTAAACGTGATTGATTCAAACCTAAACCCAAAAAGAAAAAAACATGGCAATAAGAACAGTCATTTGCATTTTCTGGATCTTGGATGAGTTAACTAATAAATCCATGTGTAAATTATGTCAAAGAACTTGATTTCATATTATCTGATCGAATCTATGTGACTCATTAATATTTAAGCACCACGATAATAATGAAACCTCCATGTGATGTTAATCTTTAGATTTTCATACAATCCAGTCAAACCTTAATATATCATCATCATCATCAACTGCACCTTAATCCCAATTCCCAACTATGTTGGGGTCGGTGACATGAAGATTATGGCGTCAATTAATTGTCTAAGCCAAGTCAATTTCGGGCCACCAAACCCTGCAACTTATGAAAAGGCCCTATTGAGTAAAGGGAAGCGTGTACGTTGTCACATTAGTTAACCCTATAAATTCATGCAATAAGCAAAGTGGCAAATTTACGCCGGATAACTAGTCTCATCTTCTTTTCATCTGAACATAGATGACAATCTAATATGGTTTCAACCTTCCTTTCCCAATCAAGGTAGGTGTCTGGACCACTCCTTCCTTCAAAAGTTGGGATTTTCATGCTTCCCAAGTTTCAATCTCCCTCATCTCATTCTTCTCTCACTCTTCTCCTTTCATTATCCCTCCTATCATTGATGTAAGAAATAAGAATAAATCTGAACCATTGATCTTTCTGTGATGTACGCTTATAGACCAGATTAGCGTATGCACAAAATATATGCATTTCATACATCAAAATGCCCATGCGATAAAATTATGCATTATATCGATGCATTAAAACTAACACATAGCTTTATATGAGAATAAATCTTGGCCATCCATTTTTAATCAAGATATATGGACCAAATTCATTCATATTTCTTAACTTAAATCTCTCTCACCGGAACTGCCTAATATCAAGTATAAATCTGAAGGAATGCCATGTGATGTTAATCTTTTTATTTCATAGAATTATATTCTCCATGAAATACGCTCATCAAAAGTTAATGCACATATCTGACGAGCAACGGAAAAATTCAAAAGTTCACAAGCGAGAGGGCAATGACGTAATCAATTACACTGTACTTTTCCCACCGTTGAAATTGCACATAAAGAATCGACGGATTGCATAAATGTAGCCTTGCTGAGCTTCAGAAACGTGAATAACACATTCTGTTAAGATATTTTCAGAAACATTTTCTGAAAATGCTTTCAAGATTTTTTCAGAAAATCGGTTTCCCGTTTTCTGTGTTAAACGGCGAAAATAAGGAAAATGAGTTTCAATTTTCAAACTTTGTGTTAGTTACACTTTAACTCGCAAATTTACTTCTTGCACACTATAGTTCTGTTTTGAATATTTTTCAGCATAACAAAACCGAACACATTTTCAATTTTCTCACCCCAGTAAACAAAAACAGAGAATAATTTTCTGGTTTCGAAAATGAAAACAGAAAATACATAACAAACAGAACGCATCATAAACCATCCTAGTGGGAATGAGTGATGAAAGTCAACCCGCTCTGGCACCCACACACCCTATCGCATCCAGCCCGGCACCTACCTACCAGCGACTAAGTCAGCCCAGAGGATCGTCTGAACCTACCCTGCCCGCCCGAGCCGGAAATTGACCCCAGAAACCTGGTTTACCAGGCCGAACTGAGACGCCACGCGGAGGTTCGACCAGAAGAGGGAGGGCCGACCAGAGTGCAGAATATGGACCAAGCCAACCACGACCGAGCAGAATGATAGAGAACGGCGGACCGACCCCGGTGAAGACCCTGGGCCGGCCTGACAACGGATAACTATCAAGAGAAGCACGCGGAACAAGCACACATGACCGTTACTGAGATATGTCCTGCCCCTTCCCGAGGCTCCGTCAAATGCCACCACGCATCCCTGAAACATTCTCTTCTTCTGGTAGGTGGTTTGACGCATCCCAACATTCCGCAGGTGTCAACCCCTTGATTGGCTGGGATCCTCTAACGAATGTACGATAAAAAAGGACTTTTGAAAAGTTCTAGTTAAACAAAATACCATTCACCTTGTAATACACCAAGTGTAAAATACCAACCTGAACAACCAGCTCGGCTCTTCAGCCAAATATGAATAAAAATCATATTTTAAGCATCTACATGGCTTTTTTTCCTGTCTGATTCTTTTATTACATGGACTTGATTTATCTATTCATAGGTAGAGATAAATACACGTTTTTTTCTTATCTAACAAGGCAACAATGAGAAATCGACAAATTGAATTCTCGTCTACCAAACAACAAAGCCAAAAGCGCACACACACTATACAGACCGCATTCTAAACCATCATAACGAGAATGAGAAATCGACAAATTGAATCCTCGTATACCAGACAACAAAGCCAAAAGCGCGCGCACACACACACTACACACGAAACCCATTAATAAAATTACATTTTCATGGCACAAACAAAATAACAAAAACCCATCAAGATCACCAGACACCCGCAACAGGATATGTACAAAAAAATACAGAAAAATATTCACATATAGTGTAGCCCTTAATCCGCCAAAAAGAAAAGAATAAAACAGGAATATTTAACTTAAATTTTCTTATACCTGATGAAGGATTTGCCATTGAGGGGTTTGTTGTTATCGTCAGTAGCTGTGGTTTTGGGCGGGTCAATAATCTTGGAAGCGTAGAGCCCTTCACTGCCGCCATGGAAAAAGTAAGAATTGAAACGAGGGATGAAAGCTTCGTTCTTATACTCGTGGATCGATGCGCTCACACTATTTACTCTCACTAAAACCATCAGCGACAGAAACAGAACAACTACTGGAATTTTCTTGCTGTTCACAAACAAGAGATCACAATGAATGCCTCTCCTGAACATCATTTTTCCTTTTCCTTCTTCAAAATCACTCAGTTTTGAAATATATTTATGGGAATAAACTAAAAAAAATTAAATAAGCATGTGGGATTTAGTATTAGAAGCGAAAAAAATATATATATATAAGAAAAAAGAAGTGGAATTTGCAGGGGATGGAGGAGGAAGATGAATGTGTGCGAGTATCGATATCAGTTTTATTGTACTTCATTCAGCAGCTAACTACTTGCTATTTACTTTTGCCTTCTCTTTTTTTTTTCCTGGAGTTTTTTCTTTAATAATTTTATTATCTTACGAACATTATGTAATTATTACTTTGTAATAAATAATAAACAAATAAGGATTTATTATTGATTATTTTGGAAATAATTACTATATTGAAAGATTTGTAGTATCATGGCATCATCAGTTATTTTGTACTACTAAAATGGAAACTATTTGCATTTCCATTGTTTTCAATGGAGATAAAGACTCCTTATTCTTTAGTTCTTGATTATAATGGAATAAAATAAAATGACTCACTAAACTGGCTGCACTTCTTTTTCTCATGAAGTACTAGTCATTCCATGCAATTCTCGATGCAATTTTCATTTTGGATCATCCGGAAACAGCCTCTCTCATTACCCCGCTTTTTGCGGAGCCATTGAAGCATTGTGGTAATATTGTTGTTGTTGAGAATAAGAGGGAGAGAGGTAATAAATTAGGAGACATTTCCTTCTATTTTTCCATCCCTTTGGTTGCTTCCATTTTTTTTGTGGTTGAAGGTAAATGCTAGTAAAGTTAGTAGTTAGATCACCAAATATTCCAACATTCTCCTTCAACACGAATCACCTTATAACTCCATATTAAATTCATTCTCAATGGAAATTGAACTCGGGTCTTCCACAAAGGGAAGAGCCCTGGTGGCCAGCCCACTGGTTTGGTTGCTTCCATTTTCGTAAATGGATTTGATTCGATGCAGTTTAGTTCGATTCCTTGTCGTTTTTCATATAATTTTTGCGTAGTTTTATTTTGTATAGAACTATTTTGGTAATTTTGTAAACTTTACTCGTAACCACCATTTTTTAAAAAAATTATCTGAAACTCTATTTCAGATATGTAATTTTGTCCTAGTAAAAAGAATGATTTCTTTACCTCTCATGCTCTTACTTATGTAATTATGTGTCGTCCAAAATTTATACTCAACTAATAAGTAAGAGTATAGTTGAAAACAAAAGTAATAAAAACCTTAGGGTTTTGTATTTCATTTTGTATTTTTATTTTGAAAAATGTTTTGTACTTTTCTATTTTCATTTTTGTTTTCAAAATTGCTGAAAACGCGTTCTGTTAAATTTATTTTGCAAAATATTTTGTTTGTAATATTAATATTAAATTCATAAATCTTTATTTTAGACTTAGTTTCAAATTAGGATAATCCAAAAAAAAAAACGCAAAATGCATTTTGAGCATTTTGAAGATTTTTTGTTGAAATACACACAAAACGCTTAAAATGAGGTTTTGGGCGTTTTGTGTACAAATATTTTTTTTGTTTTCTAAAATGCATTTTCAAAAATGATAAAAAGAACACGTTTTTAGTGTTTTCGAAAATAAATACAGAAAATGACCTCAAAACAGCAAAGAGAACAGGACCTTATTTTGTGTATTAAGCTTTAGAATTAATTAAAGATTGTACGTACACTAATTTGGTCTCTTAGAGTGGGATGAACTATAAGTTCCATCCAGAACGCGAAATAATAAATTTCTTCAAGAGCATAAAAATGTTGCAAACACCAAAAAATTACAAATTGTGCTCAGAATTGGAGAAAATTGCAGATATCTTTCAGAAAGCTATAAAAGGAATCGCGTAATTTCCATGGAACTCCAATAATTACAGAGTTCAATTGAATGGCTAAACAATTGCAGAATATATTTAGAACACGAAAAAATATTGTAGGAAAGAAAGGCCTAAAGGGTCCCTCTATTAATCTTTTGGCCGATCAAATGGCCTGGTTCAAGCATTTTTGCAACCTTTTTTTATCTCAACCGCCTGATCCTGTTTGGTCCATCTTAGCCATCGATCTTATGTATATTTAATGAGCTAGCTAAGACTGCTAGGGGTGTGCATCGGATCAATCCGATCCGATTCAATCCGAATTTTGGATTAATTCGAAATTTCGGACCAACTTTTGCTCAATCCAAAATCCAATCCGAAATATCAGATCGAATTCGGATCAATCCGAATTTGGATCAAATTTTTCGGATTCAATCCAAAAATTTTAAAAAATATATTTTTAGAAAATAACTCCATTTACCAAAACAAAACAAGAATCTAAAGATGAGCGAAAACATACTAACCTTTTCAGTTTCCACAAATTAACAAACATAATCAAACTTCAAACCAATATCCAACACAACAAGTAACAACATCTAAATAATCAACAAAACACAAAGTATTAGAAGTCCGAAGTTCAAGTTCAAATAACGATTACATTCCATGAAATTAAAAATCGGATCGATCGGATTTCAGATCAAATAACAGGCATAATATAAATTTAATTTTTTTGATATATTTTGGATTGACCGGATTAATCTGAAAATTCGCGGATTTAATCCGATCCGATCCGAAATCCAAAAATCTAAAAATTCATAATCCGAGATCCGATCAGAACCTACAAGATGGAATCAGTTTGGATCGAATTTTCAGATTTTGGAATCGGATTTTTGGATTTGGATTAAATGCGAAATATATCCATAAATTCTCACTCATCTATGATCTCTCTCTCTCTCTCTCTCTCTCTCTCTCTCTCTCTCTCTCTCTCTCTCTCTCGTTGCAATTCATCTATGATCCCTTCCAATCTTTTCTCAACTGATATCTTACTTATCGTTTCATTAGTTTCTCGACATATCGATGTTGATATCCATAAATGGTGGCATCGCCCCTCCCTTTCAAAGATGGAAAATTGCACAGATCTTCTCAATCTTCAATCTACTACTTTTGTTTGATACATATAGTTCTTCTGTGAGATTTTTGTAATATCCATACTTTTCTACTTTTGTTAATTTTCACTTTTAGTGCTTTTCCATTTTTGGCGACTCGATTGTGGTCATTTCGATATTTTAAAACTATCTCATTCTGTATTTTTTTGCTATTTGAATGTGTTTCGAGGCTGTTTTAATTGAATCTGTGAAATATTACGATTTTTCCGCATTTAGGTTCGATTTTGGTAAATCTTGATTGAAAATGTCGTTTCGATATTTCTACATATGTTGTGGGCTTTGGTATTATTGTCCCGAATCGTGTTTTCCGGACGTTTGGGCAGTTTTGTAATTTTCCAAATTTTTGGGTATGTGATTTCGTATTCATTTTTCCGTATCTTCAGATGGTCGGAATAACATGTTTATTTACCGCTCGAGTTCGTATTTTGATGCTCTTCGTAAGCGGTTCGTTGGATATTGTTAATCTTCGAGCTTTGTGTCGTCCGGAACTTGTTCGGACTGACGAGACTGCACAACTAAGCTGCTGTGCAGAAACTGTTGGAATATTTTATTCCAAATATTCATTAATAGAGTTTTGATGATTAAGTTGCTAAACAAAGCAAAACAACAAAGAAGCGAAGCAAAGCAACGAAGGAGTCGAAGACGCAAAAAGTTGATCAAACTGCATGGATAACGCACGCTATCTGCCAAGAATAGCGTACGCAATCGAACGGAGATAACGTACGTAACATACTCAGCATTAGAGGTGTTCGGCGGTTCATGAACCGCCGGTTCCGGTTTACCAAAAATCGGAACTGGAACCGAACTGCCTTATAGCGGTTCATGGTTACGGTTTTGAATCGTGAACCGCCGTTTCCGAACTGGCGGTTCGCCGATTCGCCCTTTTTTTTTTGAATTTTTTAAATTTCAATTTAAGAAAAAGTATGGGGTAAAAATTGGACTTGAGCTTAATTCAAGCATTAAAGTTTAAACTTGAATTTTGTAATTTTAAATCTTTGAATTAAGCGCCTACGTATTCGATATTCGTAACTTTAGAGTTTAGGAATCAAAATCAAAGTCCTCGTAGTTCATTTTTAAATTTGGTGGGGGAATGAGGAAAAAAATAAAAATGGACTTGAGCTTAATTCAAACATTCAAAGTTAAAATTAGGAATTTCAACTTAAAATATTTGGATTAAGTTGCCTACGTATCCCCTTACCTTAGGAATCAAAGTCCCCGTAGTTCACTTACCTTATACTTACATTAGGGAGCGGAGCGGAGGCGGAGAGGAGATGGTTCAATCACCCAAGTCAACCGAATCATTGCTAGATCCGATATCATATATATCACTGTCTTATTGTTCATTATAATTTGGTTCTTGTTGGCGTAAATCGGCTTTCATCCATCATTCAATAATGCTTGGGCTTCAAGATTTTGAGGCGTCAATCGAGATCGTCGTTCATCCAGAATGTATCATCCTACACTGAAGGCTTGTTCAACAAAAACTGTTGAGGCGGGGACAGCTAGTATTTCCTTCGCAATCATGGCAACTACAGGAATGATTGTAGACATTTTTGCCCACAACTTAAGAAGATTGCTATTACCATCCGATCCACGTTCTAAAGCTCCTAATTCACAAGTAGTTAAATAATTTTCAAGTTCTTGATAAACATTACTTTGGTACCTTGTTTGTTTTCGGGATAAATCTTCTTGATAGGCATTCCATTCACTAAGATCCGGAATAGCAAAACCAAAAGAAGTTGTACTACTACTAGAAGGAATGTGAACATGAGAAGAAGAACCCGTACCAAGATCAAGACTACCACTATAACTACAAGCATATTCGCATAAAGAGTAGATAATAATTTTTTTTTTTGCATTTTGAACTAAATCGCTAGGATTTGGAGGAATAAAATTAGCAATAGGATTAAGAAATAAAGCATTATAGTAAAGTGTAAGTAATTTTCAAACCTTCCTCTCTAATTTGAGGATCTAAAAGTTTAGCAACAAAAAAAAACGGAGGAATGTAGGCGAGATATTTAATCCATTTGTCTCTCATTTCTTTTATACAGTTAAACAACTCGGGAACTTTAATTAAAGACTTGAATACAAGTACAATTTTAACACAATAACACCAGGCAAAGACTCAGTTGCCTCTTTAAAGATTTTTAAAAGTGCCATTAAACTAAAGCACTTATCCCATTGAGTTGGCAATAAGCAAACGAGTACATGTTCTTCGTTATAAAAATTGTACAATGCAATACAATATTCATAACTATCATTTAACAAATTGTAAGTAGAATTCCAACGATTTGGCACATTTTTTGAAATTTCTTTGGATGAATATTATTTTTTATGCAATATCTTTTCCATTTTTTACCTAGAGACGAATGTCTAATTAAATACATTATTGATTCACGGATAGGAGCATATGCTTCTTTTAAAACAGTTAAACCATCTTGAACACATAAATTAAGAACATGAAAAATGCACCTAACATGAACATTTTTACTACCAAGAGATGGCTCACATATTGCAATAAGTGATTCTAAACCAGTTGTATTGGAGCTATCATTATCAAAAGAAATTGATTTTTTTTGTACTAAATTATATTCAGATAAAATTATATGAATTTTATGCGAAATATTTTGGGCGGTATGTGAGATATTAAACTCTCTAAAACCAATTAAATATTTTTGTATAGTCCAAGAATCATCAATTCAAATACATGTAATTCCCATATATGAATTTGCTTCTCAATGATCACTCCAAGCATCGGAGCATATACAAACTTTATGATCTAAGTTTAAAAACATATTAGCTAAAACTAATTTTGCCTCGATAGTAGTTTTTCGAACATCACGAGTTACAGTAGAGCGTGAAATTTTTTTACTAGCGGGATTAAAACTTAGTTGAGTAAAATTTTCATACATTGGATCGTCGGCAAAGTTAAAAGGAAGAGATTTACCACAAATAAATCTAGCTATTTTTTTCTAGCGTAATTGGATTAAATTTAAATAAAGAACTATTACCTTGATTGGAGCATTAGACGACGTCGTCGTGCCTCGAAGTTGGGTTTGATTAGACTCGATGCCAACTTTGTGAGGATGTTGTCTATGGCCATTGCGGGTCCCGTAACCTCTTCCTTTTTTAAACTTGTACATTTTATCGTAATAGTTGCACTTGGCCAAGAAATGACCGGGACCGGATGCAACGTCGTTCATTTTTGTATAATGGAGCGCAAATAATGGAGATTTGACCTCGGATGGTTTTCTTTGTTTTGGTTTTGTTAGTTGTTCAACATCTTCATGAATCGATTTTGAGGCTTCAAATATTTCGTTGATTTGTTCCTCGGTTAATTCATCGGGAACATAATCTCCAAAATTTGGACTTGTAATAGAATTAGAACTCAAAGTATGAGTAGGAATACTACCACTAGCACCGCCTCTTCCTCGTCGAGGAATTTCGGTAATAGCCTTTCCCTTTCCCCGGTTGAATTGACTATTTGACATTTTTTTCAATTAAAAGTATAGTACTTGAGAGTTGAAAGAATAGAAATTAGAGAGAAGGTAGATAGATAGTTGGTGTGAGAAAAATGAAAGATGTGAAAGGGGTATTTATAGGTGTAAAAATATAAAAAAAAAAATTGAAGTTGTGACCGTTGGAATCGCCGGTTCCGGTTTGAACCGCCGGTTCACAATGGTCAAAATTTGAATTTTTGAATTTTTTTTTTTAACAAAACCGCTAGTTGAACCGCCGGTTCGCGGTTCGTCAAAATGACGAACCGGAACCGAACCGTCTTAAAACGGTTCACGGTTTCCGGTATTGAACCGATCCGCGGTCAACGGTTCAAAATCGCCGATTCGCCGGTTCGAACCGTAACCTTGAACACCTCTAAACATACGTAATAAGGACTTACCTGCAGATCAGACGACTTACCTGATGAAGATAGCGCACGCTACAACTGAAGATTAACGCACACTATCGAAGGCATTTAACGTACGTAACACAAAGGTGTTAACGTATGTAATGGAGTTTGAATATGAATTCAAACAGATGAACGTTGGAAAGAATCTGGTCGAAGTCAACATCTCAACAGATAGTTTGACAAAATGAAGGCAATGAATATATGAGTTAACGCACGCTACGATGCATGGTTAACGTACGCTATGTAAGACAGTTAACGTACGTAATACGAAGGGATAACGTACGTAACAGAAGAAACGAAGCTACTGGACTGATAACGTATGCTACATGAAACCTATAACGTACATAACGAGACATACCAGACGATATGAAAAAGGCTAGCGCACGCTAGCAAATCAAAAGTGACTAACGGCTAGTTGGATGAAAATGGCTATAAATACCAAACCACTTGGTATCAAACAACACAACAACATTGAGCAAAACATTCATACTTGAGATATCATTGTATTCATTCTAGTTGTTGTATTTGAGCTTATATTGTTTAGTGATTGAGTGTTATATACAAAATCATACACGAGAGGAAAAAGAAAAGATACGATTCGATTCGGTGTTATGAGGGTCAAGGATTCGGCTTGTTAGAATCGCAATCGATATCTAAGTGAGGTTTGTCTAGTACCCATAGAAATCTAGATCGGTTGATTCCTTGTTCGATAGAAAAGGAAAACGGTTTAACTTGGACCGACATATAAAACAAGTTTGTAATGGTAATATCTCGACCGATAGAAGAGAGATTGAACGGTTTACTCTGACCGATAGAATACGAGCTTATAACGGTTATCCCTCGACCAATAGAAGAGAGGTGCAGAGGTTTGTCTTTAGCCTATAGAAAAATATACCGAAGAGAGGACGTCTGCACGTTTGGCCGAACCTCTATAAATTCCTACGTCATTTACCTTCTGCACATTTAAATATGCTTCCTCAACATAGCACGTATACCGAATCCCGTTACATTAGTTGGTATCAGAGTGGTACTCCTAGAAGCGGCTTTACATTCGAGGATAAGATCTAATGGCGTTTCAACTTGCCCCGGTCGAAGGTCTTGCGCTAAACCGACCTCTATTTTTCAACGAATCAAACTTCATGACATAGAAAACGAAGATGTCGATATTCATTCGAGCTTACAACATCGAGCTATAGAAAGTAATTTGTCTTGGTCCAAAAATTCCAACGAATTCCAACGGTACGCTTAAGACTTTCGAAGAATATGACGATTCTGATTGGAAAAATGACCATCACAATTGTAAGGCAACACAACTTCTTTATTGTGCCTTAAATCCTGAAGAACACAACCAGATATCCTCGTGTGATAGCGCAAAAGAAATTTGGAAGATGCTAGAAGTCACACACGCAGGAACATCTCAAGTCAAGGAGACGAAAATAAATATGCTCCTTCACGATTATGAGCTATTTCAAATGAAGGACGAAGAATCTATCACGATCATGCTCGACCGATTTTCGGTCATCATAAATGGATTGGCGTGTTATGGAAACCTCTTTCGAGTAGTGAAAAAGTTAAAAAGATCCTACGATCACTACCTCGAGAATGGGACGGTACGGTGACGGCAATAATGGAATCTAAAGATTTAAACAATCTTGATTTTAGTGCTCTCGTTGGTTCACTTATAAACTACGAGATTGTCCTAAAATCTCGGAATGCCAAACCGAAGCCGAAGGAGAAATCAATAGCTATGAAGGCTAAGATGTCTAAGAAGGAAGAAATCTCAATTGATGAAAGCGACGAAGAATCGACATATTATGACAAAAATATTAATAAGTTTCGAACCTTATTCTGGAGAAAGAAGGACATCAAGATGGGCGAATCTAAGAAATTCGACAACTATCGAGTCTGTGGTAAACCAGGCCACTTTGCGAAGAATTGCCTAGCTAATCAAAAGAAGCAAGTTCTAATAGAAACGTGGAGTGATGAAGACGAGGACGAAGACTTTATGAATCAAAATAACCTCGCACTTATGGCCCGGAGTTCATTCGACGATAACGACGTCGGAAGCCAAGTAAGTAATTCTTACAATGAACTTTTTGAAGCATTCGAACTATTGCATAAGGACTATCAAAATGCTTTATCCGAGATCAAATCCCTCCAGTCGAAAAACAAATTATTGGAAAAAGAAATTTCCAAAATTCTTGAAAAAGGGAAATCTATCGGAATCGATCATTCTAAATGCGTTGAAAATGAAAATATTTTAAAGAATGATCTTTTAAAACTTCAAGATGAACTTAAAACTTTGACGAAGAAATTTTCATGCGGAAATAATAAATTTTAGCAAATGCTTTGTGTTCAAAAATATACTTTGAATAAACAGGGGTTGGGATTCAAACCAAATTTGAAAAACGAATCCTTAAATTTGAAGATACTCCGGTGTGAAAAATATTTGAAAATTGGGCATCATTTTACTGACTGCAAAAGCCCAAGATGGACGGTTAAAATCAAAAAGATTTAGCCAAAAGGAACCGTTATTCCTAACATCGTCCATGTATCAAAACAAAAACCAACTCTCAGTTGGGTCCCCAAAAATTGATTTTGATCAAATTGGTATTTTACTAAGGAGGAGAAATTCTTTTTAAATGGAGATTTTTGTCAGGGGGATTTATACCCTATCATGCATATTTAATACATCAATTGATATTTTTTTATTCGTTTATATTACACTTTTTGCTGATAACAAAAAGGAGGAGAGAAAAGATATGAATGAGATAAAAAGCGTCATGGAAGAATGACGAGAAAAATAAAATGCAAAAGGGTGAGAAAAGAAAAGATGAAGAAGTCGAAAACTAAAAACGAAGAAGTCGAAAAGGATAAAAAGAAAAACATGGGAGAACTAACGAAATGATCAAAGCCGAAAACTTTGATTCGTACAACTATACATATATTTTATTTTTGCAGGATTTATCCATTCAAGGCGTTGTTTTTGTAATCATCAAAAAGTGGAAGATTGTTAGAATATTTTATTCCAAATATTCATTAATAGAGTTTTGATGATTAAGTTTGCTAAACAAAGCAAAACAACAAAGAAGCGAAGCAAAGCAATGAAGGAGTCGAAGATGCAAAAAGTTGATCAAACTACATGGATAACGCACGCTATCTGCCAAGAATAGCGTACGCAATCAAACGGAGATAACGTACGTAACATACTCAGCATAACGAACGTAATAAGGACTTACCTACATATCAGACGACTTACCTGATGAAGATAGCGCACGCTACAACTGATGATTAACACACTCTATCGAAGGCATTTAACGTACGCAACACAAAGTTGTTAACGTACATAATGGAGTTTGAATATGAATTCAAACAGATGAATGTTAGAAAGAATCTGGTCGAAGTCACCATCTCAATGGACAGTTTGACAAAGTGAAAGCAACGGATATATGAGTTAACGCACGCTACGATGCATGGTTAACGTACGCCACGTAAGACAGTTAACGTACGTAATACGAGGGATAACGTACGTAACAGAAGAAATGAAGCTACTGGACTGAAACTGGAAGTCGATAACGTACGCTACATGAAACCTATAACGTACGTAACGAGTCATAATGCACGCTATGAAAAAAGGCTAGCGCATGCTAGCAAGTCAAAAATGACCAACGGCTAGTTGGATGAAAATGGCTATAAATACCAAACCACTTGGTATCAAACAACACAACAACATTGAGCAAAGCATTCATACTTGAGATATCATTGTATTCATTCTAGTTGTTGTATTTGAGCTTATATTGTTTAGTGATTGAGTGTTATACACAAAATCATACACGAGAGGAAAAAGAAAAAATACGATTCGATTCGGTGTTATTGGGATCAAGGATCCGGCATTGTTAGAATCGCAATCGATATCTAAGTGAGGTTTGTCTAGTACCCATAAAAAGCTAGCTCGGTTGATTCATTGTCTGATATAAAAGGAAAATGGTTTAACTTGGACCGACATAAAGATAAGTTTGTAACGGTAATATCTCGACCGATAGAAGAGAGATTGAATGGTTTACTCAGACCGATAGAAGACGAGATTGTAATGGTTATCCCTCGAGCGATAGAAGAGGGGTGCAGAGGTTTATCTTTAGCCTATATAAAAAGATATCGAAGAGAGGACGTAGGCACATTTGGCCGAACCTCTATAAATCCCTGCGTCGTTTACCTTCCGTACATTTAAATACGCTTCCACAACATAGCGCGTATATCAAATCTCGTTACATCAGAAACATTAGCACATGCTATCTAATATATTAGCGCACACTAACGATTTGAGACAGAACGTCTCATTCCTCCCAGGACTGCCCCATTAGCACATGCTAAGGAAGGATTAGCGCATGCTAACTGGTAGAGGCAGAACGTATTGTCCTTCACTGGACTGCCTCATTATCGCACACTAAGGATAGGATTAGCACGTGCTAACGGGCTGAGGCAGAATGTCCAGTTTTGTACCAGGCTCGTTAGCGCATGCTAATGGAGGAGCTAGCGCGCTCTAACTGAGTCGAGTATATAAATGCGGACAACGATGTTTTTTAACATTTCTTCTCATTTTCCAACCCTAACAGAGAGAGAGAGAGAGAGAGAGAGAGAGAGAAAGAGGCGATCGATTTTCTGCAATCGTTCATCATTTATCACCATTTTTGGTTTGATACAAAGATTATACAACTTCGAATCCGTTTCCCCCTTCCGAATCAAGTTAAATCTTCCTAGAACCCTATTTTGGGAATTTTGGGGGTTTTCATAGATTTGTCCCGTTTAATCCGTTTTGAAGCTTGAAATCCTTGATATTATAAAGAATCTACCTCGTACACCACTTTTTCCTTAAGAATTTATGGATGTTTTTGTGTATTACTCGGATTTTAGAGGGTTTAGATGATTTCCAACCTCTATATGAATAACCTTGAAGAATTGTGAATCGTAGTCGGGGTTGTGGGAGTTCCTTCTTGTGCATTGAGTATTGATTGTTTATTATCATATTCCTTACGAATCGCTTAGGATCGTAAGTGCGTTCTTGGACCAAACAATCTTGAATACCTTTTCCCTTCGATTCAATATGTCTCAAACGCAAGTATATGTTTATGATTGTATTTTCTTGACGTTGAAAGTAAAGTGTATGTATTATATGTTCACTCTGGGATGGGCCGACGAGTCCTCTGAGGGGTCGTTGCTTTTGGTGCGATCCATTGAATATTTTTGGGTTAACCACTCCACGGACTGACGGGTCCTCTGAGGGGTCGCTGCTTCTAGTACGATCCATGGTTAATAACGTATATGATTGAAATGATATGAGATTTAGTAATTCCAGAATACTAGTCTTGAGTTTGATGAAATGAGGTTATGTTTAATTTATCGTTCAAGAAGTATTGTATTTCATATTATATATACTTGCACTAGCTATTCCATGGCTAACCCTATTCGGGGAAAATACGTTTTATGTATTTCAGGTTCCAGGAGAGCAGACGAGTGGGTACCAGATCAGTATGATGATGGCCACTCCTATGTTATCAAACTTGTTGGAATACTTTATTCCAAATATTCATTATCGAGTTTTGATGATTAGTCGTTGAACAAAGAAAAACAACAAGGAAGCAAAACAAAACAATGAAGAAGTCAAAGTCGCAAAAAGTCATTCAATCTGGATTGTAAAGCTAGCGCACGCTAGAGATCAAGGCTAGCGAATGCTACAAGATGAAGATAGTGCATGCTGTAGGTGAAGGTTAACGCATGTTCTCGCAGAATGTGACCGTTGTGAAGACTTTCAACACGGAATGTCGTATGCACTGACATAGACATAGCGCACGCTATGAATGATATTTAGCGCACGCTAAAGAGCATTGAATTCAAACAAATGAACGTTGGGAGATTCGGAGCTGAAGTCAAAAGTTACAAATGGATATATGACGCAAGCAATGACGTGATATTAGCAAACGCTACGAGAGAATACTAGCGCACGCTAACTGAAAGTATCCGAAGATACTGGACTGAAGGAAAGATCAGGTAACGTATGAAACATGCATATTAACATACATAATAGGGCAATAGCGCACGCTAAAGTAAGAGGCTAGCGCACGCTAAACTGTGTCTGGCAGTAACGGTTAGTTGGAGAAATTTGCCCATAAATACCAAACCATTTGGTATCAAACCACAAAACAACTCAGAGCAAATCATCTATACTTGTGATATTATTGTAAACATTCTTGTTATGTATTTGAGCTTATATTAATAAGTTTTTGAGTGTTATACACGAAAACATACACAAGAGGAAAAAGAAAGGATAAGATTAGATTCGGTGTTATTAGGATCAAGGATTCGCCATTATTAGAATCACCATCTATATCCACGTGAGGTTTGTCTAGTACCTATATAAAGCTAAATAGGTTGATTCCTTGTCCGATAGAAAAGGAAAACAGTTTAACTTGGACCGAAAAAAGACAAGTGTGTTATGGTTTATCTCGAACCGATAGAAGACGAGATTGTAGCGGTAATCCCTCAACTGATAGAAGAGAGGTGCAGAGGTTGATCTTTAGCCTATAGAAAAAGACACGGAGAGAGGACGTAGGGACGTTTGGCCGAACCTCTATAAATCTTGTGTCAGTTTCATTTCTGCACCTTATATCGCTTTCGCAAAACTACTCAGTGCCTATCTCAGAACGGCAAAGATACCGATAATCTTGCTCCAACAGAACTTAGTGCATAGTACGGATGGCCAGCAGGACCAGTCGAACGAACAAGGGAATAATGCGGATGCCGATGTTGCGAACATCCTTCAGTAGGTGGCAAATCAAATGGCTCTCTTGACCTAGACGATCCAACATAATAATCTAAACCCGACGGCTAATAGGGTGCTGAAAGATGGCTCCAGGATGTAGTACGTATGTATCCTCCACAGTTTATTGGTGCTACTGATCTGGCCATTTGGAAAAGCTATATTTTTTAGATGGAGAAAGTTCTTGACGCAGTCAGTTGTCCCGAGGCGACGATAGTGCCCCTGGCTCAATATATCTTTGCCAAGGAAGTTGCGACCTGGTGGCAGGAAGTTAAGCCCCAAGGTCATGTTGCTTCTTGGGATGAGTTCAAGAACCTGATGAAGGCCTAGTTTTGTCCTTGGACAGTTCAAGAGAGCAGAATCCGGGCCTTTTTTGAGGCTAAGCAACAAGATATTACAATTTCACAGACAATAGTTGAGTACAACCAACAGTTAGTCCATGTGAAGAATCAGGTACGCAACGAGCGTGATAAGATCCGCCATTTCGATATGCGGATGAAGACTGAGATCCGGTGCTATATGGCTGAGTTCGCCTGCACCAAACTAAGAGAGTATGAAGATAAGGCACTAGCCTACGACTTGTTGAGCTCGGAGACTGCGACCGCTACCGAACAGAATAAACAGAAAACCACCCAGAACTTTTCTGGTAATAAGGGTGGTAACTTTCAGAGATCCCATTTAGTTAACCATCATGTATGGAAGCCTTATGTCCTTTTACGGGCAGGAAGAGTTTTCATTCTGCTCCGTACGCCTCGACTCTCTAGGTGACACGCTTGAATTGCAACCGTACTGGTCACATCAACCGCGAGTGTCATTTTACACCGCTGAGATGTAATACTAGCGGAAAGATAGGTCCCAGAGCGATTTATTGCACTGTCTCCTCCCGTTCGAGTGCTATTTGATTCTGGTCTATGTATTCTTTCATCTCCTTAGATTGTGTACGCCATTTGAGTATTGATTGCATAACTGCTTGTGAGCTTTTTATTGTGAGACTACCTAGTGGGGATAAAATCGTGGGTAATCGCAAGATTAGAAATTATCCATTGAGCATAACAGGTGTAGACTGGTCGTCGAATTTGATTGTGGTTGATATCGCGGGAGAGGACTTGATCTTTGGTGATGATTGGCTCGAGAGTCACGGAGCGATTATGAACTATCGCACTAAGGTTTTCACCCTGATGACTGAGGATGGTTCCGAATACTCTTTTGTGGGCCGTAAACTAGATAAGCATAAATTGCTTATTAACGCCATGAAGGCCGTGAAACTCCTGGATAAGGGTTGCACGGGCTATTGGTGTTACGCTTTGAACACGGAGGAGGGCAAAATTGATATTTCTTAGATCCCAGTCGTTAATGAGTATCAAGATGTTTTTTCCAGACGATCTTCCTGGATTACCGCCAGATCAAGAGAGAGTTTTCTGTTGAATTAGAGTTTGACGCGGAATCAATTTCTAAGGCGCCTTATCGCATGGAGCCTTCACAGATGCAGGAGTTGAATAATCAGTTGGGAGAGTTGTTCGATAAGGGGTACATTAGATCAAGTGCTTCTCCTTGGGGCGTACTGGTCCTATTTGTGAGGAAGAAGGATGGTTTATTGCGTTTATACATCGATTACTGCGAGCTAAACAAAATGACCATCAAGAATAAGTATATGTTACCTCGTATAGATGACTTTTTCGATCAGTTGCAGGGAGCTACAGTATTTTCGAGTATCGATTTGAGATCGGTATACTATCAGCTTCGAGTGAAAGAGTCCGACGTTCCGAAGACTGCTTTTTGGATGAGATACGAACATTATAAGTTTGTGGTCATGCCTTTCGGACTGACCAATGCGCCAGCAATGTTCACTTAGTTGATGAAAAACACATTTATCGAGTATCTTGATAAATTTGTGGTCATCTTTATTGACGACATTCTGATTTACTCTCGAGATAAAGAGGAGCATGCCCATAACTTGTGTAATATCTGCACTTTTTATTTTTAGTAATTTCTATTTTGGTGTATTTCCATTTTGGACGACTCACTTGCAATTGTTTTGGTATTCTAAAACTATTTTGTTCTGCATTCTTGACCATCCGAACGAGTTTTGGAGTTGTTTTATGAGAATATGCATATTCGTGTAACTTTTCTGCGTTAAGGCTCGATTCTTGTAAATCTTGTTCGAACTGATGCTCCGCTGTTTCTACGAGTTCATTTAATATTTTTAGACCTGTTATGATTTTCGTAGATTGTTATCTGACATCGAATCATGATTTTTGGGAGTTTGGTCCATTTTGTAATTTCTTCATAGTTTTGAGCATTGTTATTGGAATTGTTTTTTTTTTTTCCGCTCTATCAGATGGTTGGAGTTATGTGTTTGATTGGAGCTTGAGCTTGTATGTTGTTGTTCCTTATTAGCGCTTCGTTGTTTGTTGGTAACTATCGAGTTTTGTATCTTCCAAGTCATGTTCGTTCTGACCGAACTTTACAACTGAATTATTGTATCAGAGCAGTTATCGCACGCTAATCTTAAATATAGCGCACGCTAATGTAGCATTTGTAGCGCACAATAATCTTACCCGTAGGGCCCGCTAATCAGGATGGATAAAAAGTTTTTCTAGGTGATGGAATGAGTCAATTAGCGCATGCTAATGTCCTATTACTGCACGCTAATGAGGTTGGGCAGAACATTCTCGAGTTGGGCAGAAAGTTCAGGAATTCTGGACCGAACCAGGTAACGCACGCTAACACAAACATTACCGCATGCTAACGGGACAGAACAGAAGCTTCTGGACTGTATTTTATCTAGATTAGTGCACGCTAAACCTTCTCATAGCGCACGCTAAGTCTCATTGGTATATATTGGACACCAATGGTCAAATTTCGTCATTTCTCACTTCATTTCTTCCTTCCGGTGACTTTGGCGATCTTGGGCGAGTGTAAGGGTAGATTTTGGATATATATCATCACCCATCAACATTTTCAAATTCCTAGTATGAAGTTATCAATATCTAATCATCTTTCTCACCATCCTAATCGAGGTAAATTCCTAGAACCCTAGTTTTGAGATTTTGAGGGTTTTGTTGCGATTTTGTCCTAGTCCGAATTAGATTAGACTGATATCAGATTATGATTGTATAATCGTAATCCTTTGTTTTCTTGAAGTTTTGTGGATTAGATTTCGATATTTCCATCGTTAATTGATTAGGATCGATTATGACTTCGTAGTGTTCGATGAATTGTTCCAAAGGGTAGAACCTAGGATGATTTCTTACGTTTCCGAGGTGCTTTGGTTGATTGTATATCATTATATGATAGGAACGAATTATTGAAGAGAATTCGGACTGAAGTCCTTTTCGTCCACCGTTTCTTCGCGTAGTAATAATCAAGTCAAGCACATGTATTACATTATGTTATGTATGATGCGAATTTGACATGAATGGTGATTTATGAAAAACGTGTGTGTGTGTTGTGGCTCTTCCACCTGGGGAGGTTCGATGGAACCTCTAGGGCCCGATGCTAAGGGGCACAGCCGCAGAAGTGGTTTCCCACCTAGGGATGGTGTGGCGGGACCTCTGGGGGTCGATGTTAAGGGACACGGCCGCAGGTTACCAAATGTGGTTATTTTTGCGATGATATGTGATGTTGTGACCATTATGATGATGATATTTAGATGAAACTTGTTATTCCGGAATATTGTTTTCTCAAATGTTTTCCAAATGTGATAGTAGTGTTAAATATGTTGTATATAATGTTGTGTAAGTGTGTACTTGCACTAGCCATTCGAATGCTAACCCCTTAAATAGGGAAAATACGTTTCATGCATTTCAGGTATCGGTCGATCGGAGGAGCCATCACGAGAGGCGCATGCAAAGTATGGTCAAGCATGATGTTATGAGACTCAAGTTTGGGGTGTTCATTTTAGTATGTTCATGATGTTTGTCGGGGTTGGTTAAGTAAACGTTTCCCATTTTAAAGCTATTTGTTGAAGTCCTCTGTGTGGGCAATGGATTTATTTTAAATTCTGTCATACTGTGTTAAATTAAAGTATTTTGGCCGAGGCCACTATAACACCCCAAGACATTCAAGGTATATTACAACAATGTGGACCCCTACGTTGGATCCACCAGGCTAAATAAATAATACCGCTCGTCTAACCATCTCGGTTAGCGAGAAAACACACATCACCAAGAAGAAAATTAAATAAAATGCTTGGTATAACCGGCAAAACAGACATCACAGACAATCATAAATAACATTTAATAATACAAACCATAATCCAAGTAAAAATACCTAAGTACTCACGAGTACAATCTATAAGTTCACAAGTTCGAAAACAACCACATCAAAATAGACAACGGAAATAACGGAACTCATTTGCACACGTCAACAACCCTGGCCAACATCCTCGTACTGCCCCAGTGCCGCTCGTCCGGCTGAACATAACCTGAAATTCATAACACGAATTTCCCCAAAACGAGTCCCCAAAGGGGCTAGCAATTACGCTAGTACAAGTAATCAAGACAAACCATTCGCTTACACATTTCATAGTACATGCATCAATTCATTTCAAAATCCAAAACCAGACATATCTTTTCCCGGAAAACAAACAGTCAAATCAATTTGCCTAGGACCGGGGCGAAACCACTGGTCCCATTCGAGGCCTCTAAGGACCCTCCCGAACTGGCCATAATCATAAAAACAAATCACGCACAGGCATAGCCTAAGACCGGGGCGAAACCACTGATCCCATTCGAGGCCTCTAAGGACCCCCCCGAACTGGCTAGCAAACAATCTCGTGAATCCGGAGTCAGGTCACGGATTCCCTCGAGGCCTCATCAGACCCTCCCGGAGTGAGCAAAACACACATAATATACATCACCATTTCATGTTAAGTATAAAGGTTTCCAAAAATACTTGCCTTGAGTAATTAACGACGAAAAGGAACAGAGGAACAACCACGATCGCTAGGAACCAAAAAACCAGAACCTAACGATTCAAAGAATACAATCACAACCATTTCTAAACGATTCGGAAATGGAATACACCCGGAAACCCACATACGATTCATGTAAATCTGTACAAAAACAATAACGAGGGCGGATCGCAACCAAACCCTCCCGATTTCACAAATACCACGAAATTTACCATGACCTCATAAGGAAAACAAGAATACCACCAAGATTAATCATATACATCATGGATTAATCAACAATACAGAACGAATCAGACGAAAACTCAAAACCCCCCAAAATTTCCAAAACTAGGGTTCTAGGAGATTACCTTAGATTAAAGACAAAGAACATGAGTAGATGTTGTTAATCTACACCAAGAACTCAAGGAAAATGATAGTTGATGTGATTGTAAGAAGAAATCGCCTCTGGATCGCTCGGCCGCGGAGAGGAAGAGAAATGAGTGAAATGGGCGAATCTGGGTCAACTCTCGGGTATATGTAATCAGATGACTTAGCGTGCGCTAACCAGCCAAAACTGATCCAGGACTTGCAGTTCTGACCCGTTAGCGCGCGCTATCAAAAAAATAGCGTGCGCTAACAGTCCCTCCATAGCGCGCGCTATCGAGCTATAGCGTGCGCTACCTGTTCGCCATCCCGAGTCCAGAAATATGCTGCCCAGTCTGGACCACCAATTTAGCGTGTGCCATCACGCGCCTAGCGTGCGCTATGCCTCGACCATAGCATGCGCTAATGTACAGATTTAGCGTATGCTAAGCTGCTCGTCTAGAGAACAGAAACAGCTACTACCACAGCTGTACACGAGTCATTAGCGCGGGCTACCAAGCGAATATAGCGTGCGCTACACAACAGTATTAACGCGCGCTAACGAGTGCAGACAGTAGTACATACAACACCCAAATATGGAAAATAGCGGATTCTACCTCGGATGAAAACAACGCGCATCCGACACTAAATAACGGACCGAAGAAGACCCACAAACGACAAGTTTGAGTCAGAACTAAAGCGCCAAAAGAAAACACAATTACGACTACCCAAAGGTTCGGAAAAAAACAACATTAGTAATCGCCCCATAACTTTAGGAAATTACAAAACGGCCCAAAACATCCGAAATACACGATACATGATTGAAACAACAAACGAAAGCTCACAACATGCTTAATAAGATGAGATGGATCTGTGTCAACCCCTAAACGGCGGTTCCGAACAACGATTACGAGAATCGAACGAAATAGCGACAAAAATGACATCAAACACGGAATTGAGTAGAACAAGTCCGAAACAATCTCGGATGACAAAAAGTACAGTATTAAATATTCTCGAAATATCAATATGGTTACAAGGGAGTTACTAAAAATGAAAAATACACCAAAAATAAAAATATCAGAAAACGAAAAAAATGCGGATATTACATTCTACCCCTCTAAAAATAAGTTTCGTCCCGAAACTTAAAGAAAAAAATAACTCAGGGTACCTAGAACGCATGCTATTCCTGGTTTCCCAAGTTGCCTCCTCGACACCATGCCTCGACCACTGCATCTTGACCAAAGGAATGGTCTTATGCCTCAGTCGCTTCTCACGGTGCTCCAAAATCTTCAAGGGACGCTCCTCGAAGGTAATATCTTTAGAGATATCGATCTCACCATCGTCAAAGACATGACTAGGATCCGGAACATATTTACTTAGCTGGGAAACATGGAAAACGCTATGGACGTGACTCAAAGCTGGAGGCAACGCCAAACGATACGCCAACTCCCCGACCCTCTCTAGAATCTCAAAGGGCCCAATAAACCTCGGACTCAACTTTCCCTTCTTCCCGAAGCAGAAAAATCCCTTCGTTGGCGACACCTTTAGTAAAACATGGTCTTCCACCTCGAATTCCAAAGGTCGACGACGAATATCGACATAAGATTTCTGTCGACTGTGAGCAGTCAACATCCTCTCCTGAATCAATTCCACTTTCTTCCTCGTCTCCAAGGAGATATCCGGTTCGGTTCTGACCAAATCGGATGCCTCATTCCAACAAATTGGCGATCGACATCGTCGTCCATAAAGCACCACATACGGTGCCATCCGAATCGACGCGTGCCAACTATTGTTGTATGTGAACTCGATCCACGGAAAATGCTTCTCCCAATCACTACTCCAATCGAGGGAACAACAAGCACGCAACATATCCTCAAATGTCTAGATAGTGCGCTCTGACTGCCCATCTGTCTGAGGATGAAAAGAAGTACTCAGACGCAAACAAGTACCCAACGCCTTATGTACCGCATGCCAAAAGTGCGATACAAAATGGCCATGCCGATCCGAAACAATAGACTTTGGAGTACCGTGAAGCGTCACAATCTTCGCAATAAATACACGAGCTAACCTTTTCGGACCCCAAGTATCCTTGATGCCCAGAAAGTGTGCGGACTTGGTCAGACGATCCACAATTACCCAAACCATATTCATACTAGACTTCGATCTCGGCAAGCTCGTGACGAAGTCCATCGAAATATCTTCCTATTTCCATTCCAGAATGGGAAGCGACTGCAATAACTCAGCTGGTCGCTGATGCTCGATTTTGACCTGTTGACTAGTCAAACATCTCGCTACAAACTGTGCGACCTCCTTCTTCATATCTGTTGTGTCACGATTTATTCATCCCGACAGGCGATCGACTATAAGGCCGAGCGACCGAGTCAACTCCAGTCAAACTTTGGCTAGCTCGCCTAATCGAAGATATCAGACCACCATCAGGTACCCAGCGATCGACTGCCAAGGCGATCGCCATTTGGCAGCTGGCGACCGACTCTAGTATCCGGCCAAGGACGGTCGACCTACATCCCGAGCAGTGATGATCGCCCGTCAAAGTCATCGAGGATTGGATCTCAGAACAGCACCCACGTGCAGATCCACAAAAGGCGCTGACAAGCTCTTCGCTCACAGAACAAGATCTTTTACTGACAGACAAGACCTTTGACCACAGCCTGTCACCTACCTCACCTACCGGCATGCGCGCCGAAAGTTGTCAGTGGGACCACCCGTGACAGCAACTCAGGACGCGTGTAGGCGTCTCATTGGACCGCACGGTTGACTGCCAGCAACTCCTGCAGACTTTGAGGAGACAGGCCCATGTGCTAAAAGACGATCGCCCGATTATTATAATGCAGAAAAGGCGATCGCCCGGCACATCCATGTCCTATAAATAGAGAACCTCCTCCTACTGGAAAAAGGTTCCAAATTCATTTGACTTACGTTCAGAATTCATTTCACCAACAGTTGAGAACTCGTCCACTTATATTCCGACTTCATTCACGGAAATACAGTAGAACACACATATCATCAAGCTCCCGGCTATCTCACCGGAATCCATCTCAGGACTTCTCTCTCCAAATCTCTCGTCCAGAAGACGATCGGCAGAGGCAAGAAGTCCCCACAAGGCAGATTCCAAGAGATTCATAAGCCTAGGAACTCAAGCATCCAGCTAAATACTCGCCGTGAGAGACAGTCGATCTCTCACCGCCGCGACTGTTCATCTCCTTTGTTACAAGAACTCACAGAGCATCAAATCTGGTTCTTCCGGCAATCTACACGCTCACTAGCTAAGATAACAAGAATCTTTACAATAATTGTAATTGTATTCTTACATTAGTACTTGTATCCCCGAATATTAGTATTAATAATATCTCGCGAGAGCATTCAAGCCCGGGACTAACAACCCCAGCAAATCTTGTGTTATTTATCTTTCTCACGGAAGTGCTCTTGCATTTGTTTGCTATCCCATCCATTCCAGCAATATCTATCTCCGGATAATATTTTGGGTAGCAACAATTGGCGCTAGAAGGAGGGCATCTAACCCTCACATTTTTATTCCTACCGTCCCGAAGAACACTCACTGTTCTCGGGGCATATACTTGAAGTGACACTCACTTCACTTCAAAGAAAACCTTCAGAATCATGACATCCGCCGGTACATCGAAGAAAGCTGCTCTCCGAACCGCCGGACACCATATCCCGGTTGATCAAGACCCCGGCCAACGACGAGGAAGCGCGGCAACGCGAGACTCTCGATCCCGCATCCGAGAGATGGCCCCAACCTCTCACTCGATCAGTTCCAAACCGAGGAACAGATCGAGGAGGCTATGGCCATCCTGGAGGAGCGACGGAGAGCATGCGCGTCGCCCGCGATAACTCCCTCGATCATCCGCCGCATGGGAAAACGGAAATTGGCGGGCTACCGAGCGAGCGATCGTCGAAAGCCCCGGTCGCGAGAAAAGGCTCTCGCGACCGGGACGGATCCATATTCGATCGCTTGGCGCGACCCATCCGGCGGCCGGGCATTCTGCTTCCAACCTTGAAAAGACGGAATCCGAATCCGTCACGGGACTTGACCTACCCGCCTCACCCGAGCAGTCGGCCATCGACTCCGCCCGATCGCCGAGATCGGTGCTCAATCGCCTCGGCTCCGCTCCGCGCCGAGCCGCTAGCGATTAGGCGCGGCGATGGCCGCCATACAACGCCACTCGGCGAGATGAGAGCACTCTTGGACACCGGGGCAAGCGCCCGAAGATCGCCGGCCGACCAAGCCACTCGCGGTCCACATCGAGCTTGCCCCCATACATCCAACGATCGCTCCTCCCAAAACACCCCTGTGTGAGGAGATCGGACCAAACCCACGAGTAAATACCGAATCTACATGGTAGGTGTGGGGCATCTGATGCAACCAAGTGCCGGATCTTCCCGTTAACATTGGGCGAGCTGGCCCATAGGTGGTACGTCTCACTACCACCACGATCAATCACCTCCTTTAAGAAACTGGCGAATGACTTCACGTCATACTTCGCCAGCAAGGTCGCCAGACCAGAAGGCCCCCACCGCGTGATAAAAATCGAGCAGGGGAAGGACGAGTCAGACGCCGATTACATTGACCGAGTAGACGAAATCATCCTCTCCGTGAACACATCGCTGTGAGCTCGCTCTCTATTCGGTCATGGGGGGATTCCACGGTCATTCTCCCATGTTTAGACATCTCTTCAAGGATATCCCCCCAACTTACGCGATCTTCCGCGCTAAAGCTGCCAACTTTCTGGCCAGGCAAAGGCTACTCACCCTCCACCTAGGCGAAGAAATGCCACCTCCTGTCCAGAAGATAGCGATCGCTAAAGCAAAGAAGGCGATCGCCAAGCCACCCGGAGATCTCAGGGCTTTTGAGGACATGGAAGCCCATCTCCTCCATACGTTAAACCAAACTCCGGCACATATTTTCTATGCCATCAAGGGGCACGAAGAGCTCAAAAAGCCAAAGGCAATAAGGGACCACGGTCACCTGGACAACAATCAATATTGTGCCTACCACAAGAGTCCCGGCCACAGCACCAACAAATGCCGCGACCTCCTCAAACAGCTCTGGAGATTGTTCGAGGAGGGCAAGTTGGACAGCTTATTGGTTTAGCCGAAGCCCCTACCAATCTCTATAAACGATCGTCCGAGTCGAAAACAAAATAGGCTGGAAAGCTCATATGAGCCGATCCCTGGATCAACCTCGGCGACCGTCTCTGTAATATCCGGAATTTCTACTACTGATGTTTAATATTATTTTATCCGAGTTATATTGTACAGCGTGGAATCTGTACAGTAGAGATAAAATAAATAAAGGACTGAGATATCAGTATCGGTATAATTGTCGTATTTGGTCGACAGTTACATTTGAGGATATTGTGTATCAGGTTGTCGTACTTTTGATATTGGGTATATCGTATGATGATATTATTGGATTCAGTGTTTGTGTTCAGTGTGTCTTATGTTCGTTTTTGGTATGTCGAGACGTTGGACAAGAACTGCGGAAAATGGCTAAGTATAGCCTTATTAGCGCACGCTAATATTCATGCATAACGCACGCTATCGTGCAGGATTAGCGCACGCTACGTTTATAGGTTAGCTTACACTAGTGCAGACAGATCGGAAGGAATCTGCGTGTGGACCTACCGCTGCGCACGTTACGTAAGTCAACGGTTGTTGTCCTGAAGTATTAGCGCACGCTAAAATATTAGGCTTAGCGCACGCTAACTATATATCAGTCAACAAGGAATCTTATCCTTGCCAGATGCTGTCGGAATGTGGGGGCGAGTGGTAGGTGAACACTGTAGTAAGTCAACTTCGGATAGCGCACGCTAAGAGTAAGGACTTGCGTACGCTAGACATGATGATTTACGTACGTTAATGCATGGGCATTACGTCGTAAGGTAGTTTCTGAAGCAAGGCGGTAGCCTGCGGGTGCGATAGCGCACGCTAACAAAGTCAGTTAGCGCACGCTAAGGCTAGCGCACGCTAAACATAAGGGTTTAGCGCACGCTAGTGATGTATTCTATTTAAAGGGACAAACGGGTGTCATGAAACATTTCGTCCATTTCTTTCCTTTCACCCGATAGAGACAACCTTGTGAGAACATTTGGAGTTCCTAAACACGAGGATGATCCTCTTTAACAAGATTAAAGATGGAAATCATGGAGTAAAGCTTTGTTCTTGAAATCATTGGTGATTCTTGGAAATCAATCCTTTCCTTCAAAAAAGGTAATTACTCTTCACTTTGAGATTTCGTTTTGGATTGTATATGACGTTCTTGAGTTGATGATTATCATATAAACAAGTTGATGAGCATGACAACGAGTTGGATTACCGTACTAAGTTAGTGTTGTTATCAATATATGAGTATTGATATGTTTCGTATGGTTTTGGATGGAATTCAAGATATATGTTGATGTAATTCCCTTCTTCAATTCGGATTTTTGATGTTTTGTCGTTGGTTACTTCGTATGGTAACGATTATGGTGATCTTCTTGTGATTCTTGAAGTTATATGAATTGTATGTCGAAGAACATGATGAATAAGGATTTTTAGATGTTAGAACACATCGGATTTTATCATTTTATGGATCATGAACGTGAATTTGGATAATTCGTGTTCTTGAAGAGCTATTAAATTATATGTCATGATTGTTATGAAATCCTTAATCTCGAGATGAGTTGATCATTGTCATGATGGAAGTGTTAGACGATGCTTGAAATGCATGCCACCGCACATTAGCGCACGCTACGTTCGCCTAGCGCCGCTAACGGGAGCAACTTAGCGCACGCTACGTTAGGTGATTAACGTGCGCTAAGTAGGCGACAGGCGATATTTTTGTGTTTTGATTAGGAATTCGTGATGGTTTGACTTGGTTGGTTCTCGACCGTGTTTATTCGAGGTTGTGTTGAACCGTTGAGTTCGATTGGTTAGTTTTCTCAGTTGTTGACCGTTATCGGATATGTGTTATTTGGTTTCTTCGATAGGTTGAGATTATTGATCGGTGATTATAACCGGATATTGCGGTCGTGTTCGAGTATGTCCATTGTATTGCGTTTGATCGAGGCTGAGGAGCTCGTAGATAAAGGCAATGTGTTCGGCAACAGTGGTATCGGTATCGAGGCAAGTTATTACTTGCTCAGTTATAATATTTAATGAATGGTTTCAGTTTCATTTCGTTTATAATGCATATAGCGATGATTATTATTGTGAACTCTGGGTATCCGGATCTCATATCGTTCTTTCGATTCTGGGAGGTAGATCATAATGAATATGCTTCATCTCAGTTATTGGTATGTTCGAGTATCGAGGTTACATTATGGTAAGGACGAGGATATGAGTATCTATAGTTCGTTGTACGTTTGGATCGCCGAGCAGTGGGGATAATCGTCGGTGATGATTGGACATCGAGGTTGCTTCCGAAGGACTCGGGGCAAGTATTCCATATTGGTCACGGTTTTATGATATTTATTTTGGTCTCGTACATTCTCTTTCATGTTGTTGAACATGAAGTCGCCCTAGTAAATTGTCATGTTGTCGTGCATGTTATGTTGTTCATGTTGATGAACGTGTTGTTTTGCATATGTGTATGCATATTGTGTGTTTATGTTGTGTAAATAATCCGATGGGATTATGAGGATCTATCTTGAGGCGCGGATCGAATGTCCACCATGCGTTGGTTCGGACGGGATCATCATGGGGATCTATCTTTGAGGGCGCTGGATCGTTGGACGGAGTTTTCCACCATGCGTTGGTTCGACGGGATCATCATGGGGATCTATCTTTGAGCTGGATCGTTGGATTACGAGATTGTGTTGATGGAATCTTGTGAATTCGCATCATTGATTTTATCATGTGTTGTTGTTCACACGTGTATTGTTAGTTATCCACCTTATGTTGATCTGATAGGATCAACAAAGGGATCTATGCTGAGGGCGCTGGATCGTCGGATTTCCATTGAGTATACATGATTATTATTGCTATGATCATATTGACGTGGTCATATGAGTATGCATTTGTAGGTCTTGTGTTAGGACCGTGTCCGTTGCATTGATCTGATCTCGGATTAGACCGATATGATTGTCGTGGCACTTCATATCTCGAGGTATGTTCCGTATTTCCTTGGTATTTGTCTTTGATGGACAATCGGTTATCGTCTTGGGATTTGATGATATTATTCGATGGATCGTATTGGTCAGAAATGGTAGATTTCCGTATCGTGAGTTGGTTATGATAGTTTGAGGATCTTGAGTATTGTTTAAGGTACAATACAGATATTATGTTCGAGTTTATTGGTTAATCGAGTACAGGATGTGAAATGTGATAATGGTTATTCTGATGAGAATTTCTTGTGTAAGTAAAGATTACGTTGGTCGTATTCTTATGTTGTATTCTCATTGGTATGTTATTATTAATGTGATGTGACAGTTATCATTGTTGGATATTATGGCCGACTTCGTGGGATTTCTTTTAGGTTCTCGAGTATCGAGCTTGTAGCGGTCGTGAAGAGATGAGCTTCTGAGGATACCGGCTAGGACATGTTACGTACATTGAGTTTCTTGATTGGTTCTTGTTTTCCGCCGCTAGAGTATCGCTTTGGTTGGTCTTTTCCACGCGTGAGTATTTTGAGACGCTCTTTTGGTATCTGGTAACTGAGGTTACTTTGGAAATCGTTTTCTAAACTTTTGAGTATCGGCTGCTTGGCCTTGCGATTTCAAATGAGTTTTACGACGGTTTTTGATAAATGGATTTTATAAGTCTTTGTGAATTTTTAAAGTTAGTACCGTCGTTGGCCTCTTGGGCATTTGTAAATGTTTGTGAAAATTTCTTTTTAGCCTTGTGGGTTCCATCTCGGGGCCCACGGCGCTGTAATATTTCCGGTTAAATCTGGGGGTGTTACATTCTCTACATGCTTCAACCAAGAAAAGGAGACCTCGGAAGTCTCCCCGATCTCCCTCCTTATTTAAGAAACCGGAGGACTCGATCGCCATCTACAGTTCACCGTCTAACATGATGGACTAAGGCACGAGATCGCCTCCCCCGCACAACGTACACCGTCGAAGGTCGGCATCTACATGACGATCCAAGGTGGAAGAGTGCAGCCATGGTCCTGGTGGTCGATGGAACCGACTGCTTAGGCCATGCAAGGTCCCTTTAGGCCAAGATCGCCCGCCCTTCGTTTAAATACGAGGCCGGCGTAGTCTGAGGGCCCTCCAAAATTAATCAGTGGACACGATCGCTCGCCCTCAAAGGTTCATCATCTAACATGGTGAACCCGGACAATGCGACGTGCCACAACCCCCGTCTCAACGTACACCGTCGAGGTTCGCCATCTTCATGGTGGGCCGAGGTGGAAGCAGAGCTAAACAAGCCGCGGGCGTGGAGTTGAATCATCCGACGCTGCCCCGCGCAAGGACTCCTCTAGACCGAGACCACACGCCTTTCGTTTAAATACGAGGCGAGGCGCAGCCTAACAGAGGACCCTCATAATAAAGTGAGTCACAAGACACTCAATGTCTTCGCGCATCAAGACATGATCAAGGAGTCGATCCATCGAACTCCGCGATCGTGCACGGTTCCTCAAGACGGACGACCGTCCCCGAGGATTCGACAAAGTTGAAGACCGCTCACTCAACGAATTATTTTCATCCCCTTATTTCCACTAAGTGAATAAAAACAAGGGGCAATAAGAGTGCGGACTACCTACACGACGATCGTCGCTATTCAACTACATACGGAGGTCGTCATTTTCAGCAAGTGGTGCAGCGATCGAATTTGTTGTAAAAGTTATCTTTATGAGTTTATCAATTCATTTGGAACTACCCTCGCAACGATCTCTCCTCACACATTTGTACAAAGTCAAACAAAGACTCAAAAATAACCATTCATTCAAGTGATAAGTCAGAAATCCAAACGTTCATTTCACTATATTCAGGGCCGATCTGGTCGGGTGATTCACGGAGTCCCGAATAAGATGCGGGGCGATCAGACGAAGTGGTTCTGGGTCGCCAGCAAGTGGAGAGATTCTGCGAGCGACAACCTCTCGGGCGAGCTGGTGGGCAATTGTTGTGTCACGATTTATTCATCCCGACAGGCGATCGACTATAAGGCCGAGCGACCGAGTCAACTCCAGTCAAACTTTGGCTAGCTCGCCTAATCGAAGATATCAGACCACCATCAGGTACCCAGCGATCGACTGCCAAGGCGATCGCCATTTGGCAGCTGGCGACCGACTCTAGTATCCGGCCAAGGACGGTCGACCTACGTCCCGAGCAGTGATGATCGCCCGTCAAAGTCATCGAGGATTGGATCTCAGAACAGCACCCACGTGCAGATCCACAAAAGGCGCTGACAAGATTTTCGCTCACAGAACACGATCTTTTACTGACAGACAAGACCTTTGACCACAGCCTGTCACCTACCTCACCTACCGGCATGCGCGCCGAAAGTTGTCAGTGGGACCACCCGTGACAGCAACTCAGGACGCGTGTAGGCGTCTCATTGGACCGCACGGTTGACTGCCAGCAACTCCTGCATACTTTGAGGAGACAGGCCCATGTGCTAAAAGACGATCGCCCGATTATTATAATGCAGAAAAGGCGATCGCCCGGCACATCCATGTCCTATAAATAGAGAACCTCCTCCTACTGGAAAAAGGTTCCAAATTCATTTGACTTACGTTCAGAATTCATTTCACCAACAGTTGAGAACTCGTCCACTTATATTCCGACTTCATTCATGGAAATACAGTAGAACACACATATCATCAAGCTCCCGGCTATCTCACCGGAATCCATCTCAGGACTTCTCTCTCCAAATCTCTCGTCCAGAAGACGATCGGCAGAGGCAAGAAGTCCCCACAAGGCAGATTCCAAGAGATTCATAAGCCCAGGAACTCAAGCATCCAGCTAAATACTCGCCGTGAGAGACGGTCGATCTCTCACCGCCGCGACTGTTCATCTCCTTTATTACAAGAACTCACAGAGCATCAAATCTGGTTCTTCCGGCAATCTACATGACGATCCAAGGTGGAAGAGTGCAGCCATGGTCCTGGTGGTTGATGGAACCGACTGCTTAGGCCATGCAAGGTCCCTTTAGGCCAAGATCGCCCGCCCTTCGTTTAAATACGAGGCCGGCGTAGTCTGAGGGCCCTCCAAAATTAATCAGTGGACACGATCTCTCGCCCTCAAAGGTTCATCATCTAACATGGTGAACCCGGACAATGCGACGTGCCACAACCCCCGTCTCAACGTACACCGTCGAGGTTCGCCATCTTCATGGTGGGCCGAGGTGGAAGCAGAGCTAAACAAGCCGCGGGCGTGGAGTTGAATCATCCGACGCTGCCCCGCACAAGGACTCCTCTAGACCGAGACCGCACGCCTTTCGTTTAAATACGAGGCGAGGCGCAGCCTAACAGAGGACCCTCATAATAAAGTGAGTCACGAGACACTCAATGTCTTCGCGCATCAAGACATGATCAAGGAGTCGGTCCATCGAACTCCGCGATCGTGCACGGTTCCTCAAGACGGACGACCGTCCCCGAGGATTCGACAAAGTTGAAGACCGCTCACTCAACGAATTATTTTCATCCCCTTACTTCCACTAAGTGAATAAAAACAAGGGGCAATAAGAGTGCGGACTACCTACACGACGATCGTCGCTATTCAACTACATACGGAGGTCGTCATTTTCAGCAAGTGGTGCAGCGATCGAATTTGTTGTAAAAGTTATCTTTATGAGTTTATCAATTCATTTGGAACTACCCTCGCAACGATCTCTCCTCACACATTTGTACAAAGTCAAACAAAGACTCAAAAATAACCATTCATTCAAGTGATAAGTCAGAAATCCAAACGTTCATTTCACTACTTGAAAAATCAGAGTACACGGTCGCCCGAAGGCCTAAATGCTACAAAAGAAAACTACAAAACTACAAGGAAATAAGCTAAAACATCAAAAATGAAGTGCCTCAGGCCCTTGCCTGGCCTTCGCCATCAGCATCCGGCGCGGTCCCCTCACCTTCCGGAGCGTCGGGATGAGCAAGATTGGCCGGAGACGGATACCAGCTCAAATCCACGCCGATGTCCGCAAGATCCAAGATCGACAAGGAGAAAGCTGGATGGAGAGGATGCTCCAACGCATATGACTTGAAGTTCTCAGCTAGAGGCCCGACCTCCAAACCTCCCTTCCTGGCTGCTCGGATCGAGTCAGCGAACGCCAAATAATAGGCGAACTCGCTTACAAACTCCAAGTTTTGAAAGGGGTCAGCCTTGGTCGCCTCAACCTCTCCTTTCAGCTCCGCCATCGCCTGTTGCGACTCCTGGAGCTCAGCCTCCCTCGCAGCAACTTTTTCCCTCGCCTCCGTCAGCTCGCTGGTCAACTGAGCGATCGTCACCTTCTGGCGATCGGCCTCCTCTTCAGCAACCTTCTGCGCCTGGACGGCATTCTGCATCTGGTCCCGAAATCGGTCAACCGCCAGTCGATATTGCTCAGTTTCCTTCTTCTCCAGCTCAAGCTCATGGCTTGCCCGCTTGGCCGCCTCCAGATAGTCCTTCTCCATCGCCGCGATCTTATCAGCAAACTCGGCGTTCTCTTTCCGAGCCGCCTCGAGATCCGCCTGCAGGCGAATAGTGGAGGGCCGCCCCTCAAACTCCTGAGCGGCACGGGATGGCCATGGTCGCCGTCTGAAGAGAAAGGGCGAGAACAGCGTGCATCGAACTCCCCGATCGCTGACGAGCGATCGCATCCAGATCGGTCGTCCATGCCTTCGGCAGAGCAGAAGCAGCCTTGCTAACGTATGGAGGAATGTCGCAGGAATGGCGAGGAGATCGGCTCGCTAGGAAATCCACGACCATCGGCGGACAAGACGGATCTGCGCGACGGATCCTGCATCAAAACAACAAAGTTAATACAACTCCTACGCAGATGCAATTTTCAACACAAAAATTGTATCTACCTCTCAGCCTTCTCGGGATCCCGACCGAAATACGGTTTCCCTCGAGGGGTCTCAGCATCCGCGATCGCCATCTCCCGCATAAAAGCCGCAGAGGGCGGCTCACTCTCCGGAGCAACGATGGTGATCGGAGGCGCGGCGATCGTCACTTCATCGCCCGGGGCAGGAACCGAAGTTTCTTCCGGCCTCGGCCTCTTGCGATTCGCTCGAAGCCCCTCTTCCGGAACTTCCTCCTCAGCCACGACCGGCTCCACGCGAGGCTCCGCCTCCGGAACTATAGGCAACACAACGGATGGGGCCCGAGACGACCTCTTATGGCGAAGACGGCCTAGAACTCCTGGGTTCGACATGGCGATCTTCGTCGGAGGCTCCAAAAAGCGAGGAAAGCGAACCTCTGCAAGTTAAGACGATCGATCAGCAATCAGATACTGTCCTCAAGTAAGGCGATCGCCTAGAAAGAGAAGGTCACAGAAACTCATACCTGGCACCGAGAGATGTCTCGGGAAACGGAATAGTCGAGCCGACAACCAACGACTCTCCTTATTGATCCGAGTGGCGTCAAGGCCGCCGTCCGACAAGCTCCTTATCCGCTCCCAGACAACGAGAAAGTCAAAAGGCAACTCCTCGATCGCCGGAATGTGAAAACCTGCAAAACCGAAATCAAATTAGATCAGTCCAAAACGCATCCAAACGAAGGGAGAGTCTAAACCCTTACCGGGATTCCTCTCCGAAACTCGGTGGGGATCTCCACCGCCCGAGGGATTGTCGCCGTAGAAGCCCTCCACTTGCCGCGACCGGAACCACTTCGCCCGATCGCCCGCATCTTATTCGGGACTCGTGAATCACCCGACCAGATCGGCTCGAATATGGTAACCGCCGACCAACCCTTTATGAGCCGTCGCTTGAACAAGTGGTTCATCTCCAACGGCGATGGGAGGCGGCAAAGCGGTGACCGCCGAAAAGGGTGAGAGTGCGATTAATTTGGAGCCGGGCGTTCGGCGTCACCGAAGTGGCGCCACATTCCAAGCGGCCAATGATGGGAGACAAAGAAAGGATAGAGGGAAGCGCAGCCCGGCCTCCATAATCTCCTCATTCACGGCGACCATACCCATCGGAGGCTGATCGGCTCGCTCATTCTCCACCGGCGCGAACATGTCCACATCTGAAGGAACATGGAATCTTGTCCTCCAGACGGCCAGATCTTTCGTGGTCGTCGAACTCCGTATTTGGCCAAGCGACCACAACGATCGCTGCACAGCACGATACTGCGACCGTTTAGGAAGCACATAGGGGTAGGCGACCGAGTATCCCCGGAAATCGAATCTCGGAGTAGGACCGGCCAACTTCTCCATTATTTCAGCAAAGGCCTTATAGGCCCGACCGAAAGCGCTATGTTGCTCCCAGTAAGCCCTAATCGCCAGATCTCTCTCGATCTGCGATCGTCTCTCTTCAGCAGCCGACTCCTTAGCAACATCGGCCTCATTGAATAAAGCCTCGACTTCAGCAGGGTCGATTCCGGCCCGAATAGCTTCAGCCGCCGTCTCCAGGTGGAAGACGGAAGAAGGTCCTCCCCGGACAGTCGATGTCCCGGCGGTAGAACTGGTACCCGCTCCACGTGATGATGATGTGCCGGCCATTCTCAAAGATAGAAAAGGAGAAAATGATTTTTTCTTACCCTAAAGTGAAATCGAACGACGATCGGCACTAAGATCTTCAGAAAATTCGACAACAAGTCCTTCTTTCTCCAATAAGTACGCGTGAGTATGAAACTGCAGCACCGCGCCCCTTTTATAGGAGAAGACAGGGACTCGTTTGCAATAAGGGAAAACCTCAGGGGTCGGATCTAAAACGACGCATTAATTGACCCCCTCGAGACCCGCGTATGCGTCTTTTCAAGGACGCGTCAGCCGAGGAGTCATTAATGACCGTTGGCATCCTCCAATAGAAGCCCGACACGTGCGCGAAGACTTTTCCACGCCCATTGCTTTTTCCAGTGATTGCCGCCAACCAGTCGTCCGAACCCAGTATATCTGCCAAAGATGATCGCTTGATTCGATTAAACGCAAAGTCGCTCAAAAGCTCCGATCGCTAAGAGAGCCACCTCACCCCACGTTTCCAACGTATGAGCGAGCCGGGGCAATTGTTGTGTCACGATTTATTCATCCCGACAGCGATCGACTATAAGGCCGAGCGGCCGAGTCAACTCGATAAACTTTGGCTAGCTCGCCTAATCGAAGATATCGACCACCATCGTGTACCCGATCGACTCCCAAGGCGATCGCCATTTGGCAGCTGGCGACCGACTCTAGTATCCGGCCAAGGACGGTCGACCTACGTCCCGAGCAGTGATGATCGCCCGTCAAAGTCATCGAGGATTGGATCTCAGAACAGCACCCACGTGCAGATCCACAAAAGGCGCTGACAAGATCTTCGCTCACAGAACAAGATCTTTTACTGACAGACAAGACCTTTGACCACAGCCTGTCACCTACCTCACCTACCGGCATGCGCGCCGAAAGTTGTCAGTGGGACCACCCGTGACAGCAACTCAGGACGCGTGTAGGCGTTTCATTGGACCGCACGGTTGACTGCCAGCAACTCCTGCAGACTTTGAGTAGACAGGCCCATGTGCTAAAAGACGATCGCCCGATTATTATAATGCAGAAAAGGCGATCGCCCGGCACATCCATGTCCTATAAATAGAGAACCTCCTCCTACTGGAAAAAGGTTCCAAATTCATTTGACTTACGTTCAGAATTCATTTCACCAACAGTTGAGAACTCGTCCACTTATATTCCGACTTCATTCACGGAAATACAGTAGAACACACATATCATCAAGCTCCCGGCTATCTCACCGGAATCCATCTCAGGACTTCTCTCTCCAAATCTCTCGTCCAGAAGACGATCGGCAGAGGCAAGAAGTCCCCACAAGGCAGATTCCAAGAGATTCATAAGCCCAGGAACTCAAGCATCCAGCTAAATACTCGCCGTGAGAGACGGTCGATCTCTCACCGCCGCGACTGTTCATCTCCTTTGTTACAAGAACTCACAGAGCATCAAATCTGGTTCTTCCGGCAATCTACACGCTCACTAGCTAAGATAACAAGAATCTTTACACTCATTGTAATTGTATTCTTACATTAGTACTTGTATCCCCGAATATTAGTATTAATAATATCTCGCGAAAGCATTCAAGCCTGTGACTAACAACCCTAGAAAATCTTGTGAGTGCTCTTGCATTTGTTTGCTATCCCATCCATTCCAGCAATATCTATCTCCGGATAATAGTTTGGGTAGCAACAGTGTGATTGCCCTTTAGTTTAAAACTATAAAAATTTGCATCTGTTGTATTTGCATATGTTAGACTTTAGTGGAAAACTTTTGATTTTGATAGTCAAATGCTGAACTTTATCCATTGTTTTTCGTTCTTACTACTTTATCGAACTTTATACCGTTTTGCAGTGTTTCGAAGTGGCTGACTACTTGCTCTGTTGTAAGTCACAGATAACCAGAAGCGCCAAAGCACGTGAAGTAAGAGAGTAAGTTGTAGCACAAGGATAGTTTAGCAAAGGTGAGGATTGTGGACACAAAGGTTGACGATTGAAAATAGACAGCTGAGGAGTTCATGCCCTGAGGTGGCAAACTTTTTGCAGTTCGGAATCGATCGTCGCTTCTAATTTCTTAATAGCCCAGGAATACGTAAAGTTCCGATCAAGCAAGTTAGCAGGTAAAAAAATACATAAATTCTTGATGCATGCCACAACTGTACAATAGGATTGGGCTGATTGTTATTTGGTTAAAAACAAACGGCACATACAAACCTATTTTTATCTTTAGACATACATGTTTACTAAATGATGCTAGCACACATGCATAAAAGAATAGTTTCCGTAGTAAAATGGTTGCATTATGCCCATTTGAGGTTAACACAAACAAGGACATTTTTTTGGTGTTGGTTAGTTTCTGTCTTAAACAGATTCTCAAATGATAAGGTTTGTGACTTTGTCACTTCATGCAGGTATCGTAGCTATAAAACAATGAGTACACTGAAGTCGTGGTGGACGCCTACGGTGTGATGACAATGTCCACTTTTACTGCAGCTGATTAAAAATGGGGGCGAACCCATATCTGCAACTTCAGCTTCTCTAAACTATAGATAAGGGGAAATTTTAACATGTACGCGCATTATTGACGCAAACAAAAAAAATTGTGTATGTCATTTTGGTGATTGATTTTACATTATTATGCTTTGTCACATGATATTTCATCGAGAAAACGTATTCTCTCGGGACAATTTGTAGTGTTCTCCGCTAACTGTGTAATGGTTTTCGCTTATGTTACTTGAAGCTTGAGAATTTATTAACGATATCCGAAACGAGTTCCAACTATTAAGTATCACGACTTGCAACAGTATATCTAAGCTATCCTACATTGTTCGTAACCACTTTTAAAAAAACCCGCCGCAACGCGGCGGGGCCGTTCACCTCGTTTAGCATAATAAGTCACTTTTAATGCAAATATTATGTTATTTAAACTAAACGATTTTTTCGGTTTTAATAATGACAAACATGTAATTTATAATACATAATGTAAAATGTGCAAGTTACTTGTAACCACAAGTCATCATACCTACATCAACATCTTTCGACGTCTCATACACAAGTCTCCATTTCGACATAAATCACTCAAGGTATGAACAAACAAACTTTAAACTTGTTGGATGATCAAAGAGATAATTTTTTGTTCTAAACTTCACATTTTTATAAATGAGACAAAACATTTTTTCAAAATTATTTTTACAAATCATTTTTGAATTATTAAGAACTGTTTTAATGGGGTATTTAATTCAAATTTGTAAGAGCCAAATTTTCCCCCAAAATCAGATCCAAAATTTCCTAAATAAACCTTCACCATAAAAAGACGAAAATTGGAGCGTCTGGTCGGGGACGGTAAGTTAAAGATGGACAGTACCGTTAAATTTAACGGTACCTTCGTACGTAACAGTGCATAAATCTTTACCTATAAACACTGGATCATTTTACACTTCAAATGAGATTTTTTCACACAGTTTTTTCTGATCAAAACTAGTTTCATCTAGTTCATTTTCTTTGATCATGTAGCTTTTTTTTTAGTTTGTTTTCGAGTGATCCAATCACCCGTTCACGTGATCTCCTTCATTCCTCTACTAGTGCAATAGAAGAACATAGTGTATCGAGAAAATACAAAGTGTTGTGGTATTAGCTTAGTGCACTTGTTACGTACTTATTTTATATAGTTATACATCAAGTTGTTTGTCATCATACTTAGGTAGATTTTGTGAAGATCGGGTAGATCTTGTAGTTGGTGTTGACTATGTGTAGATCGGGTAGATCGTGTAGATCGAGTAAATCATGTTGATCGGATAGATCGTGTACGTCGGGTAAATTGTGTTGAGCGGGTAGATCAAGTAGATCGGGTAGATCTTGTTGATCGGGTAGAGTGTGTTTCTATAAGTTGCAATCATTTGGACATTTTTCGACTTGGAACTAGTGAGAAATTTGGGTAAACTTTGAATGACTTTTAATCAGTTTGAGTCTGTATCAAGCCCATGGTTTGCTGACTTCGCAAATTACCATGCGGGTAACTTCATAAAGGTGTTTACGGTAGTTTATGCTTCTTACAGTAAAATTTGGGTGTGAACACTTATTCTTCATGAAAAGTATGTTATTTACGACTCTTGGTGACAGAACAATTGATTCGATTTGAAAGTGTTCACACGCCTTTCTAAGGATCACCTATTGGATTTGGGGTTGATGGTGAAAAAGGTTGTTTGGTATGTGAATGTGGGTCTCGAAATTAGGAATGAGTCCAAATATTTGAGGTTGTTTGGTATGTGAATGTTTTAAATTTATCAAAATGGAAAAATATTGTTTGAAAATAAATCGGACTCAAAGTTTTGAAAATCAACCGGACTTTATTTTGTCAAATCTTAAGTGATTTCAAATTAAATATTTTCAAACGATACTTCATCTAACAAGTCCATTTGTACAAAATAAGTGGTGATCTAAAAATTTAATGTTATGTCAGAGTATGATTCTTTTTCGTTAAACTCAAAGATCTTTCAAAAAGAAATTTTTTATTTTACTTAAAGATCTCTTAAAATTATCATACCTGACACTAACAATCTTTAATGTCAATAATTGGTCCTTATCACTTAATTTCAAAATTAAATCAAGCCATGTCTTACCCCCAAAATTTTCTAAATGATTTAAGTCAATTGGGATCACAAATCTCAAAAGGTTTGAAATTTTTGATCGGGGGAGAGATCGTGATTTAAATCTCAAATCTATTTAAATGGTGATTGTTTCAAAAGCACTCCTTCCTCCATGTGCCAAAAGATTTCAAATACATGATGCACATGACTGAGGAGGAGCATTTATCCAAAAAAATGAGAAGAGAGTTTAATCACATGCCGTATTTTATCCCATGTTTCTTAAACCTATTTAAATCACTTGGGATCGAAAATCTCAGAGGATTTGACATTTTTGATCGGGGGATAAAATGTGATTTAAATATGAAATAATTTGATAAAAGGTGATCGTTTTGATTCAAAAGTGTAGACTGCTCTCCCATATGAGTTAAACGCTATCATTAATTGATGCACATATTAAGGGGGAGCATTTCAAAAGAAATTAAACTATCAAGGTACAAAGGCTTCTATGTTTTAACATAAGTACCTTGATTGATTTTGAAATGGTTTTCTTTATGGCAAGTGTGATTGTGAAAGTACTTCAAAGAAATCTTTCCTCTATGTGCTAAATGATTTCAAATAACCAACGCACATATTGAGGGGGAGAATTTACCAAGAAAATCAAAAGGCTTTTTCCATGCAGATTGTGATCAAGAAAATATTTCAAAGTTCTCTTGCCTCCATGTGCTAAACAATTTCAAAATCATATGCACATGTTGAGGGGAGCATTTCTAAATGATCAAAAACAATTAAAGTACAAAATACTTTGATGTTATATCACAAGTACCTTGATTGATTTTCCAAATGATTTTTTATTGTTTTCAAGAAGGAAAGAACTATACCACAAGACCGAACCTTTTACTTTATGCATTGGTGTTATAAGGATGGTAAGTTTAGGTATTCGTTCCCATGATCCTGCCAGAATCGGAAGGATCTACCCAGGGACAATCCAATAGATAGTTCAGAAGTCCTTAGGTATGATGAAAAAAGGAGAAAAGTGTGATTAGGGGAAGAGTGCCGACTGAGATAGAGGTAGAACGGGAATAAACCCAACAAGGTGCTAGTAATGAACTCTCGGTAAGGACTGAAGGGGTTGAAGAATGAAAAAGAAATGAATGTGAAAAGGGTGAAAAGAAATAGCCCTCCAATAATTCAACCTTAGGGCAGAAACCGGGTTCAATACATATGCTACTGGTGGTTACTAAGTTAACACTGGTATTGAAGTCAAGACGTCATGGACCCAGTGACACACTGCACTAACTTCCCAAGCTACTCAAGCTCTCTTAAAAGGACTTGTTTCATTCTCACGGGGAACCTACATAATCTATCGACATTCTCTTAGAGATGGTTGATATTGAAGAAGGAGACCCTCTCCCTAGTCTATGAATAGGAAACCAAATGTGCACAACTGAGTCTAGAGCCAAGAGATCATCACAATGTCTCATTAGGACACAAAATTAATGAAGACTTGTTGTTTCACATAATGTGGAAAGTAAGAATACATATATTGAGAGTCCTACGCATTATCCTTGTGGTATTGCCAGAACATACGAGTGATATGTAAAATATTTACAATGAAGATGGAAATCCTTCTAGATCCAACATCAGTCAAGCTCTTGGTGGGTGACATGTGAGATCTTGTCAAAAGATCAAGCTTGTAACAACTGGATAGAAACAATGGGGCGATTCACTCTTGAATTAACCTTGGTCCAGCAAATGAATTGACGAATACTTTTGAAAAATCTGTCGATGTGCAAATCTATTCTTTTCTCTAGCACATCGAATGTGTATTCATTTTCAAATACAAAAAGTATTTATGATTGAAAATTGATCTTTCTCATAAAACCTTCATCGTATTGCAAAAATATTTCTCTTAAGCAATACGCGATTGCTTTTCAAATCAATTTATTATCAATCAGTGAATCTCAATTCGCTGGTTCACTCACTCCGTGTTGTCTACTTTGGGACGCTCCGGTTTGAGAACGGCTAGATCAAACTGCGAAACCCTGTCAAGGAGATTCTTAGGAATTCTACCTGATCACAGGCAGTATTTATACTGATCAACGGGGAACAGTGGTTCTTGCAACTGTACTCAACGAAAGTGAACAAAGACACTTTCGTGTTTTTTATTGCCAACTGTTGTTTTCAAGAACATTTGACGGTTGCAGCTGATCGATATTGAAAAGTCAATTCATAACCGCATGCTCACAGCACACACACTTAGTTGAAGAAAATCCTGACAATCAAAGACATATAATAATGCTTCCGCTACTCTGATGAAAAGATGTCATGATCCTGAAAGTGTGAGCATGTAGGTCCAAAAGTCACAACATCACATGTAGGCGATACAACAAAGGCTGATTCGGAGATTTACTTTGGCTGTTGATCTTGAAGAAAGCTCAAAGATCATCAAGATGCGGATTAGTTCAAAGACTCCACTGAAAGTACAAAGTATGTGGACTTTGAAGAATTGCTACTAAAGAACAAAGATTTCGGAACTTAAAGAATTAAAGTCTACGAGCTTGGAACTGAAGTTAAAGATAGAATGCTAGGATTCAAAATGTAAATCATGGTGACCTCCCTTAGGGGCAGATTGTTGGGATTTGGAAAATCCATGTTGAAGAGTCGGTCACCCAATTATGGTTTAACATATCTTAGCTGGTAGAAATTACATTATTTACTAGTTAATTAGTTAGTTATTAGTTTAGAGCAGCACCGTGGAGGATGGACGAGTCTTTACCTACTGTAAGCCTGATCCACAACCCGACAGGAGGGCGTGTAGTATGTAGTATAAAAGCCTCTTCACACTTGGGAAGAGGTGGTGCTTTTCATTTAATCAAACCTCTTCTTTTGTTTTAATCTCTCTCTCTAGAAAACACCCTCTCTTTACTTTCTCTCTCTAAAATGGCTTTCTTGTTTTATCATCATCCTAGACCACCCGAATCATCAAACAACATAAATGAATGATCCTATAAGTTTTTAAGAACCAAGGATGAAACTCTCGAGGTTATCATTAAGCTTATCAAACAACTGCAGGTTAGGCTTAACAAAACTGTCAGAATTATTCGAACAGACAATGGAACTGAATTTGTAAACAAACAACTCATTCAGTTTTATGAAAGCATTGGAATTAGTTATCAGAAAAGTTCTTCCACGCAATCCTCAACAGAACAGTGTTTTTGAAAGATGTAATGGTACTCTTGTGGAAGTTGCTCAGACTATGCTAATCTCCTCAAAGGCTCTAATTTTTCTCTGGGCGCAAGCCATTGCAACTGCTTGTTACACTCAAAACTGATCCCTAATACATACTCTTCATGGAAAAAATCCATATGAATTAGTGAACAACTGAAAACCGGATCTCTCATTTCTGCATGTGTTTGGGGCTTTATGTTATCCAAACAATGATGGTCAAGATCTGGGAAAGTTGAAAGCTAAGGCTGATATTCCATTTTTCGTTGGTTATGCACCAGATCGGAAGGGGTACCGAATCTACAACAAAAGAACCCGAGGTATTATGGAAACTACTCATGTTACATTTGATGAGCTGACTGAGCAAATGGCTCCTAGACACTCCAGTTCTGGACCCACACCTCAACTTTTGACACCTGAACCAATTAGTTTGGGTCTTATACAACATCCCACACCTGCAGCTCCATATGTACCTCCATCAGAAGAATTTTTGAAGATTCTATTTGATTTGATGTTTGATGAATACTCTGAGCCAATAACTGATGATACTCCTGCACCAACAGCTGTTGCTTCTCCTGTTCCATCCAATCCAAATGGTCCATCGGTCTCTATTTCCATAAAACAAGAAGCTCCATTTGCTGACCATTCACCATCATCATCGAATCCTCAATCATCTTCAGTACATCAAGGAAATGCCGTAGATAATTCTTTTGGAGATAACCCCTTTGCTACTCTTGAAGATGCTCCATTTGAAAATATATTTGCTCCTAAACCAACTCCAAAGGAATCTTCATTAGGGGATCCTGACTTTGCCACATCAGTACCTTATCATCAACCATAATTAGGAATCCTTCACATCCGGTATCAACAAGAAAGCAACTTGCCACAGATGCCTTATGGTGCTTCTTTAATTCTATATTTTCAAAGGTCAAACCTAATGATTTCAAGACTGCAATGTCTGAGGACAGCTGGTTTAATGCTATGCAATATGAAATTCACGAGTTCGATCGAATTGACGTATAGGAATTAGTACCTCCTCCAGATTGTGCTATGATTATCGCTGTCAAGTGGATCTTCAAGGTAAAACTTGATGAGCATGGTGAGGTTCTAAAGAATAAGGCGAGACTCGTTGCTAAAGGGTATCGACAAGAGGAGGGCATTGACTTTGGGGAATCATTACTCCGGTTGTACGAATAGAGGATATCAGAATCTTCCTTGCTAATGCTACTAGCAAGAATATGATAATTTACCAAATGGATCTAAAGACTACTTTTCTTAATGGTGATCTCAAAGAAGTGGTGTATGTCAGTCAACCGGAAGGATTTATGAATCCCGAACATCCTAACTATGTCTACCATCTGAAAAAGGCCCTTGGAGCATTGGCAAACGGATTCTACAAAGGTGTTGTTGGTCCTACACTGTTCACTCAGAAATCAGGCAAACATTTAATTCATGTTTAAATATATGTTGATGATATTATCTTTGCCTTGACTGACCCAAACGAATGCGACCATTTTCATAAAGAGATGGGTTCTAAATTTCAAATGTCAATGATGGGACAAATGTCATTTTTATTAGGTTTACAAATTTCTCAAAGTCCTGGAGGCATTTTCATCAATCTAAATATGCTACTGAAATATTAAAGAAATTTGTATTTGATTATAGTGACCCTGTTGACACTCTCCCATGGTGGAGAGAGCCAAACTGGATGAGGACCTCTCTGGGATCCCGGTTGATCAAACCAAATATTGTAGTGTGATTGCATCCTTGATGTATCTCACTGCCAATAGACTTGATATTCTATTCGTTGTATGCATGTGTGCTCGCTACCAGGATAATCCTACTAAGAAGCACCTTGAAGCGGTTAAACTGGTCTTTAGGTATCTCCAAGGAACCATTAACATGGGTCTTTGGTATCCGAAGGACACCGCCATGGCACTGACAGCCAATGCAGATGCTGACCATTCAGGGTGTCAAGATACACGTCAAAGTACATCAGAGGTGCTCAATTTTTGGGTGATAAATTATTGAGTTGGTCGTCAAAGAAGCAACAAAATTTCAACTATCTGACTATGGCTTTGTATTCCAACTATTGCTGTCATCATATTGTGCTCAAATCTTATGGATGAGATCCCAACTATCTGACTATGGCTTTGTATTCAACAAAATTCCTCTATATAGCGATAATGAAATTGCCATCGCTCTTTGCTGCAACAATGTCCAACACTCAAGATCTAAGCATATTGACATTCGACGTCAACTCATCAGGGAACAAGTAGAGAACAATATGGTTGAACTCTACTTTGTAAGGACTGAGTATCAGTTGGAAGACATCTTCACAAAAGCTATTCCAAGAGATCGGTTTCAGTTTATCCTCCCGCGACTCAGCATGAAGAGTCTGCATTCAGAAATGCTCAAACGTCTTCAGGAAGAGAATGACAATTCTTTGTACAAATTTTTCAAAAATCAAAACACACATTAATAAAACCAACAAAAACCCATAAAATTTTAAAAGAAATCAGAAAATTCCAAAAATATTGTTTCGCTCAAGGCATGTCTTCTGATATCGATAAATCTACAGCCCTAGAAATGTCATTCAATAATGACACGGGATTTTAGATGAGGTTCGAGCAGAAGTTCAAATGTTTTCAAAACATTCCCGATTATGGCTTACAGTCCATTTCAGACTGTGACCCACTCTTCAAACAATGGCTTGTACTACCTCCTATTCAAAATATAAGTCTTTTTAGATTAATGCACACATATTAAGAAAACATTGACTTTCTATTCTACACTTAATAAATTGCTTTGCAATTCACACTATACATTTAAAGTTACCAATAACTAAGGTATTTTTAGTAAGTTTGCACATCATTTGAGGAAAAATACAATTAATTATCATTGAAAAGTGCAAAACGACATATAAAATGAAAATAGTGTAAATAGCCAAAAAGACTTATATTTTGAATTGGAGGGAGTAGTTATTTCAGATTGTAACCCGCGTTTTCAAGAAAGGAAAGTGCTATGAAAAATCAGTTTTTAGCACTTATCCTAAAAACAAAATGAGGAAAGCACGTCGCCAAAAATACGGCTTTCCTATACAAATGTTTTTCAATCTAAAATTCTCCAAGAAAATATCTGTACATGGTGGTAAATTTGTTTGAAAATGAATCGGACTAAAATTTTTGAAAATCAATCAGACTCAATTTTTCTTAAATTTTTATCACTCAATCTATGACTTGGGTTATTGATTGACGAGGAGAGTGATTTTCTCAAATGATATATCATCAAATGAGTCCATTTGTACATTGTAAAGTGATGAATAAAGTTTTTGTGTTATATGTTAGGGTATGATTTTTCAGCAACACATTATACACCCATATACTTGAAATCTTGTGAAATATTTTAAATGAACTCTCAAACTTATCATACCTAACACTAACAATCTCCCTCATAAATTGAGAGGGAGCAGTAAAATGTTCCGTATCAGTAAATGTTAAAACAAAGCCACATCTTTCCCCAAAAATTTTCTAAATTATTTAAATCAATTGGGATCACAAATCTTAAAAGGTTTGAAATTTTTGATCGGGGGGAAAGATTGTGATTTAAATATCAAATATGATAAAATGGTGATTGTCTTAAACTCTAAAAGGCACTCCTTCCTCCTTGTGCTAAGCGATTTCATGTACCAATGCACATGTTGAGGGGGAGCATTTATAAAATTAGAAGGCACTCCTTCCTCCTTGTGCTAAACGATTTCGTGTACCAATGCACATGTTGAGGGGGAACATTTATAAAAGATCAAAAAACAAATGGGGTATAAATTCTTTGATTTTATATCACAAGTACCTTGATTGGTTTTTCAATTGGTTTTCAATGGCAAGTGTGGAGGAACACCAAAGACCGACGATGCATTTACTTTATTAGAGTTATAAGGATGGTAAGGTGATAAGGATTAAAACTACACTTACAAATCGATTTTCATCTTCAATTTTGCTGTGCCACTAAAACTCCACGGCGTGATTGCGTCGCATTAGCACCAACTCTCGAAACCCTTAGTCGCCCACTTTCATATCCGTTACTGCTTAATTTCGTTCCTTTTCACTTTTTAGGTCTCTTGAAGGCAAAATGCTGGAATGATGCTTATTTGGACGAAAAGGAGTGAATATGTGAAGAAAATGGCTAAAGTCAAGATCAAGACACTCAAGATGCTGGAAGTGCACCCGACGGCATCAGAAACAAAGGGCGATGTTGTCCCTATATTTGTGACGACTCAGGAGTGAAATTGCTATTTTACACCTGACGGCGTTAGGTTTAGAAGAGTAGGGCGTCACGAAGACTTTTCTCCTCAGACGGCCTAGATCCAGATTCAGACGACTTTAGAGCTGAAGGCTGTTGACTTGGCCAGGACGAAACCCTAATGACGGCGATCTGATGGAGTCACAATTAAAAGGTGACGCCGTCGCAGTTGTAACTCTATATATAGAATTCGATTTTCAGACCTTTTAAGAGAGGTAGACTTGTGGAGTAAAAAACCTAAAACGATTGTAGTCCATCTTGGACAGTATTTTAGGGTTCTAATACCCTATTTTACATCGAGATTAGTTATTTATTCCCTTAATTTCATTATGAATTCGATTGAATGTGTGTACGCTTTCATGTTTAACATGTCCGGCTAATTTACTTGTGTGTTTGCTTAGATCTATGAAACCTAGTTATTAAATATTGATTGGTTGTCTCTTAACTTAATTGTAATTTGCTTAGGAGTGCTTAAAGCCATCTTTGTGTTATTAATGCTTGATTAATTTTTGTGAACATTAGTTTATAATTACAAGTGGAATTGTAGGCTAAACATCCAAAGAAAATCTCAGTGTTAAGTTTATGAATCCTAGAGATTTCGTAGTCATTAACCCTAGGTAGCTTCAAAGAGTTAGGGATAAAAGCACACCCTACAACTTTAGAAAACACAACGCGTTAAGAACAATGACGTGACAATTCAACCATCAATAAAAGATAACTAGGGAGTAACAATATATAGATAGACACATCTTTTAATCATCATACGAGCACACTTCAAAAAGACATAGACTACCCCTTAGATTAGATAATTAGAATAGTAGAGTAATCGGTAGAAGTACCACCCCCCAAATCCAAACCCCGAGATCGTACCTTTTATTTTCTAAAAAATTTAAAAAAAAATAAAAAAATAATCTTCCTCAACCCCAACCTTAGCGTAGTAATTTCTCACTAGTATTGCTATTCCCCTAGAGAACGATATCAATCCCCGAGGCTTACCCTAATACTACACTGCAACGATTAGGTTCACTGCCTAGGTGGTTGAAAAACATGCTCGAAGAAAAGGAAGTTTCCTTTGACCCCGAACGCGCGTTGTACGCGTATCAAGTTTTTGGCGCCATTGTCGGGGAATAGAATAGCTAGTTAGATTTTATCTCGTTTAGGTTCCCTTGCTTGATTCCTATCAATTAAGCTTTTTTCTTATTTTTTAGATTCCTCGTAGTCTATCCCCTATCTTCGTGACCTTTGTTAGTAACCCCATCACTTTTCATCATGGGAAGTGATAAGCCCACCACCAAACCAGCCATTTCCCCTCGCCAACTCCCTTAGACAACTTAGGACACGTAGTTCCACCAAAACCCTTCTTGAGCCCTTTCCGAATCCGAGAGAGAGCTGTATAAGTGAAGAAGAGCTCTCCATGAGTCAGAAACTCAAGGCACCACCATCGATTTTGATGAAGCCATAACTGATGAAGAGTCCACACACTCCCCCAAGACTCCTGAAACCATTAACATTGACAATCTAAGCCAACATAGTGAGGAAATCCCCGCTATTCCTGTCAATGGACCATCAATAAACCAAAGGCAAAAGTCCTTGGGGGTACTCTTCTCCCACCGCATCTGGATTTACCAGCGCCATTGTCTACCCTTCTGAACAGGTCAATGAGGTGTTGCATGCCACCAACATTTGGCTTATCCAGAATGCATGTCAATTTCACGGATCCCACATCGAAACCCCAATTCATCACATCAAACAATTTTTAAAAATTGTGGATACTAATCTATACTGACGGACCATCCAATGAGACATCTAGAATCTGGTTTTTACCATTTTCTCTTCAAGGGAAAGCCAAAGAGTGGCTCGATAAGCTACCTCCAAGGTCCATCTTCACTTGGGAACAACTCACTACCAAGTTTACCAAAAAGTTCTTTCCTCCTGGGAGAACTGCATCAATCAGGAGCGAAATCCTTCACTTCCATCAAACAAATGGAGAATCTATCGTTAAGTCCTGGACTCGTTACAAAGATCTCGTTCAACAAGCCCCACACCATGGTATCAACCTTTGGTTGGTTGGTTCAAATATTTTACGACAATGTCTCCCGCAATGATCAAAAAGGGATTGACTTCTCGACAGGCTGAAAAAATTCCAATCTTGGTGTAGAAGAAGGATGGGACCGCATTGAGGAGTATGTCCAAGACCAAGACAATACTTAGAATGAGCCAGTAACGGTAATGAGTATCTCTGCTAACTCGAATAATAGCCTATTATCTCTTGATGATCGGATGAAGAGGGCGCTCGCATACCTCACGAAGTCGCAAGAACCTAAGAGTTTGTTTAACCCATACCTTATATGCGACATATATGTGGAGGGTCACATGAGAGCGATGAGTGTGACGAAAACACACACGCCAAGATCACGCCCTCCTTTTCATCCACAACATTTATGACGACCCTTCCCTCCTCGTATTCTATCAATATGATGAATACACTCCTTGGGGTAATCTAAAATGGAAGACTGAGACAGAAGAGGGTTCCGAATACACCAATCGTGATGCCGTTGAAAAAGAGCTCGGGAAATTCGTGGAAAGGGGAATGCTTTTAAAAGGTCTCAAAGGATTCATTCAAGAGCAACAAGCTGAATTAGAAGGCCAGTTCGCCGAAATCCACAAAAGAGTAAGTGAACCTGGTCCAACCCAGCATGATCCAACTTGTGCCATTAATAATCGATCAGGAACCACTACCAAGGATCCACCATACCCTGTTCAAAATCCCACCACTAGGGGGCCTGAGTTGGATAAAAGAGAAGTTCCTGAACCCTCTCCGTCTCCTCACGACCCTCCTCAACAAGCATCACTTCCCGTCCAACGTCCGACTCTCACACTGATTTCTTATCCCTCGCGTTTAAAGAATCAAAAGGCTGAAGAAGACAATGAGAGGCTGTTGTCTTACTTAAAAAGGGCCGTCGTCAACATACCACTTCTCGATGTATTTTATCATATCCCTAAACATAGCAAATACTTCAAGAAGTTGCTCTCGAATCGAAAGAAGCTTGAAGGGTTGATATCATTAGGAGAAGAATGTTCAGCTATCATCCAAAAGAGCTTACCTAAGAAGAAAGAAGATCCGGGTAGCTTCACCATCCCTTGCTCTATAGGGGTGTTAGGAATTCTGCAAAGTAGGAATTCTGCTGACAATAATGCTGAAGGAATCTGCTGAAGTGCATGGATTCTGCTGAAGAAGAGTTTCTGCGGAAGTAATATAAACGTACAAAGTAGGAATTCTGCTGACAATAGTGCTGAAGATATAAGTCTGCTAAAGTAGTGAAGCCGTGAAGTAGTGAAGCCGTGGAATCTTCTGAAGATATGATTCTGCTGAAGTAGTGCGCATGAGTTTTATTAATTATCTTGCACTGCCCGAGGTTAGCATGGGCTTATTCTTGTTTTACCCATCATTAGTCTATGTATGGGTTAAACATATATTTTAGTTTGATGTTTATACGTTTCCCAAGAAAGGGATTAGGGTTCCTTGTGTATAAAAGGAACTTAGGTCTTTTGTATTAAATACTCCCTCTGTCCCAGCCAAAGGTTGACAGAGGGTGTATATTTGGTGTATTTTAGGTAATGATTGGTATAAGTAATGAATATTAAATGTGTGGTGGAGATTAAAAAGTAAAAAGTATTGATGATGAATGAGTGGTGGAGATTAAAAAGTAAAAAGTGATTGTTTGATTTGATTGTAAAAAGTGATATATGTAAACTTACTAAATGGACTATTTTTTGATAGAAATGTAAACCTTTGGGCGGGACGGAGGGAGTAACTCTTAAGAAAAACATTCCAGAAAAACATCTCTAGAGAGAGTGAAAAAGATCCATAGAGGATCATTGTTTTATGAGAAAAACCTTGTTCGTAATTTTGATAGTGTTCTTATTATTCCGCTGTGCATATTCAATCATTGTTATTATATACTCTAGTTGAGTCCGAATCTTGATTTCTACAATTGGTATCAGAGCCTCGTGGCTCTCGATCTAGAGTTTACAAGGTTTTTTATACAAAATTCGAAGCTGTTAATAATTTTTGTAATGTTTCATCTGATTGGAGGATGAGGTTTTGGAATCTTTATTGTCTCATTTGAATATTGGTTTGCACGTGGGGCTAGCACATGATATCAGTTCTCTATGTGGTCCCTACTCGGTTGTTAGTATAACTTGTGTTCACATGATCCTTGGTTTGCATTAAGTGGGAATAGAGATTGATTGGCTGACATGGGTCCCGCATCTTGTTTCTTCTGATTGGTCGGCAGTTTTTGGGTTTCTGCTGATGCTTCACGTGAGCATTAATTCATCAGAGGGAGAAAACTTGTTTTGCCGTTTTGTATATAGCAATATTTTTTTTGTCCCAAGTTTAGTAACAACTCTTTTAATATTCAAATTGTCGAAATTGACCTTTACTCGAATAAAATTCGAGTCATATATTGTAATTTCGAGTAACATAATTTTGAGTCAACTTAAAAAAAAACAATATCGAGGAAGGTTGAAAATATGGGCACGGAGTCAAATTTCGGGTTACACGAGTCTAATTCGTGTCACCCGAATACAATTCGGGACATGTAAATAAAAAAGTCTCCCGAATTCATTCGGAGATGTAAAAAAAAAAAGCAGGTTACACGAGTCCAATTCGTGTCACCCAATTAAAAAAAAAAAAGAAAAAGACATGTCTCCCGATTCATTCGAGATGTAAAATAAAAAAAAAAGTGGTCTCCGAATGAACAGGAGATGAAAAGAAAAAAATTATGTCTCCGAATGAATCGGTGTGACACGAATGTGTGAAAAACACAAAAAAAAAAGAAAGAAAGGTCAATTCGTGTGACACGAATGGTATTCGGTGACACGAATTGAACTCGTAACCCATTTTTTTTACATCTCCGAATGAATTCGGGAGACTTTTTTATTTACATGTCCCGATTGTATTCTGACACGAATGGACTCGTAACCCGAAATTTGACTCAGAACCCATATTTTCAACCTTCCGCGATATTGTTTTTTTTTTAAGTTGACTCGAAATTATGTTACTCGAAATTACAATATATGACTCGAATTTTATTCGAGTAAAGGTCAATTTCGACAATTTGGGTATCAAAAGAGTTGTTATTAAACTTGGGACAAAAAAGAATATTGCTATATACAAAAGGGCAAAACAAGCTATTTCTACTTCATCAGATAGGGTATAAGTTTTAGTGTGGCAAGGTGCATGTTTGTTATGGTGTCTCATGAATTTGATTGGTCATTGAATGTGGGTCTCGAATTGCTACTGGGGTCCCCCTCGTCAAGTGACATCATGTAGGATTTGATTTAATTGGCTAACGTGAGTTTACATTTGTTTGAGTCACGTTTCTGCTAATTGGTCACGTTGGAATCAAGACATTTATTGGTCACACGAGACATTCGATATTTTTTTTATGATTGATAATTAATTAGTATACTCATTTGATTGGCTAGTCCATCTTACCCCCAGATCCTGTTCTGACCGGGATATACTGGGCATGTTTGGTTTGGTTTATTTGATTGGCTAGCTGTTGTCTCAGGTGAAGGCACTTATTGTTCTTGCTGATGGCAAATGGTTCATATTGAGGCATTTATTTATTTGGTCAAACGAGAAGTTGGTCTCATATTATTGCTGCTGTCACGTATCTTTACTACTGGGCTAAGAAGATGGAACACTGGATCATGAATAATGATATAAATATCTGGAAGGTGATCCAAAATGGCAACAGCAAGAAAAGGACTGGGAGAGATCACGATAGAAAAATAATTATTCTTCCTCCAGAGACTGCAGATGAACACATTGCTGTACAAAGAGAGTCAAAGGCCAGAACTGTGAATTTAGCATCGTGCAAACAAGTAATCCACCATATTTGCACCAATCAAAGTCATGGGAAAATGCTTTTATATGTTTTTAAAATTTAAAATCATTAGATCAATTAATTAAATCATACACAACATGATATCTATAAATACGCTACAAAGGTAGACAACAACGACACATCAAAAATACATTTGATATCTTCAATTCATCCATAATCAAAAAGATGGAAGCAAGTACAACAAGATTTGCTTCAGCTTCCATTGTGCTATTGCTGTCTGTGATAGCAATGCTTGCTTCCGCAAATGCTGACACTGGTTATGGAAAATCACAGCTTGAGGCATATGTGCCACCAAAACCCGATACACCAAAAGAACATGTCACATACGACAAGACCAAACCTAAGGTACCAACAAAGCCCGTTGTACCGAAGAAGGAATATGTGACGTACAAGAAGACCAAACCTAAGCTACCAAAAAAGCCCATGGTGCCAAAATATGAAAAGAACTATCCTAAACTACCAACAAAGCCCGTTGTACCAAAAAAGGAACACGAATCCTATGAAAAACCTAACCCGAAGTTACCAACAAAACCCGTGCTACCAAAAGGACAATATGGTTCGTACCCAACAAAGCCCGTAGTACCAAAACCGGAAACCAATACCTATGGAAAGAGCTATCCTAAGGCACCAAAGGTACTAGAGCATCCAAAGAACATAGCTGTTCAAGGGCTTATTTACTGTAAATATGGTGCAAAACTTCTCCCACTCCAAGGTACACACATTCTTTGTGATACTTAAGCTAATAAGCTGATAAGCTATAACATGCAATACAAGATATATATTATCGTAGTTTCTATCATATTTTGGTACATTATTGATACTTGCTAGTTTATATAAATTCATATGTACATTTGGTTTTACTTTTCTATTCATGCAAATTAACAATAAAATTATTATATGGAAACAGGAGCGATCGCTAGAGTGACTTGTTTGGCAGTACGCAAGAACGGATATGAATCAGCTCCATTTTCGTTCTCGAGTACCCCAGCGAACAAAATGGGTTACTTCTTGGCCAAAATACCAACATCAAAGTTCATAAAAGATGATATCGGCTTTCCTCGAGTACTCACCCTGGACTAGTTGCAAGAATCCCGAAGATACTAATGGAGGAATTAAGGGTGCTCCTCTTGTATTTTCTCGTCATCTCGACTCCAATGGATTCTGTTTGTCATCAGTTGGCCCTTTTATCTTCAACCCTGGAAAAGAGTCTTTGCCCAAGGAAGGTTACTAGTCGTATCAATCACATTATCTAGCAATGTTTTGTTTTTCCACCAAACGTAATTTATTACAACAACAAAAATACCTAATCTCGTCGAAGCGAGATATGAGAGAAGTGAAATGTAGACGGTCACATCTTATCCAAATGTAAAAGGACTGCTTCCAGTCACACCAAACGTAATTTGTTGATTTCTTTTGTTTTGTGATGAGGTTTCTAGCTAAATCCATGATTATTTATTTGTTCACCATATTTCTTGTGAGTTACAATCGTGTCTTGTCTAGTTGTCTTAAAAATCTTATTGACTTCTTATAAACTACTATTTACTACTAGTCTACTGCCATGTGTCATAGATGAGAAAGACCGCATGATTATTTACCAAACAATTAAACTAATAACAAGATTTAAAGTGCCAATGTGCGGCAAACGGGGCCTATGACGACTACACATGTTACATGTGTCCCAAATCAAGTGAACATAACTGGGATGTCAACGTATTTGCCAATAATCAAATCCACCTCGTTACCTACCACTTATCTAACAGATCATCATTAATTAAACAAAAATTAAAATTTGATAAAGATTCATTGTGATCATAGAATACTAATATATGGAAACTTGTCAATTTTTCTTATTTTAAATATATACAATTTTGCGAATATGTAAACGGTCTCAGAGAAAAAAAAAAAAAAAATCCTTGATGTAAACACTGCGATTACAAAAACAGTCCTTGAATTAAATCATAGATTGTATGCGTAACATAAAGTTACATAAATAGTTCATGAGAGTTATCTCACTTAACGAAAACCGTCCATATGTGAAAAGTTACATAAATAATCCTTGTTTTTACCTTAATTTCGAAAACCCTCCCTAAGCGTCGAATGTAATCACATTATCTTTTTGTTTTTTAAGTTCTACACAAGTATTTTAACTTTCGTTAAAAAATTAATCACATTCTTCTTTCGTTTTCTAAGTTTTACATAAATACTTTTAACTTTGCATATTTGCTTGTAGTTATTTAGTATTTAGTATAACTAACTTAGCAACTTTTTTTGCTTTCGTTTCTGAAGTTACTTTTTAAGTAATTGCCAAATAATATACAGTAATATTATTAGTTTAATACTTAAAAATTATTTGTATATCTTTAATGAATTGCATAAGTAAAAATTAAAATCGGTTTTGTTATGTAATTAGTCTTTATCTTAGCTTACAAGAGTCTAGCTTCTAGAATATCAATACCGTGTCAATAACGTGTACCGCGTCAATAACGTGTAACGCGTACACGTACGTCGTTGGGTCGGTTTGATATCTCAAGCTAATCACGTCTGTATTACTTTTTGTCACAGCCGATATCGGTACAGTATTTGAGTCGGTTCTTCTTCCCCCTCATCGCTATAAAAGGAGGTGAGGGGGGAAGGGTTATGTACGCATTCTTTCAATAAATAATCAAACAAAAGATTAGGAAAACTTACTTGTGCTTGCTGTTAATATTCATCAAGAAGTCGATCGGTTCCGCTTCTAGCTTCTTGGTTTGTTGTAAAGAAAACAACAAGTGGTATCAAGAGCTCGGTTGGAGTCCAAACAAGAGCTAGGTTCGATCGATCTTGAAGGTTCTTTGCTGTTCGGTTTCTGTAAGGTTGCAGGGGTCTTCGATTGTCCGGGTTCTGTGACAAGGTGTAGGAGACATAAGGGTTTGTTGGTTTTCGGGTTTATTGAAGATCAACTAATTCTCCGGTGGTTTTTTCTTTTCCGTTACCGAGTATACCAAAGAAAGAAGAAGAACAGTACTATACCTTTGGTTTGTTTTTTTTTTTCCCTTGTCAGAATAATGGTTGCTTAATAATGGTTGCTTTTAAAAAGCAAGAATATTAAATTGTTAGTAGGACAACATTTGTTTTTATTATTTAGAAAAAAAAAACATATTATATTAAGAGGGTATTGCACAAGGGACTTTATTAATTTGTGATTGTGAGGTTTTTTCACAAGGTTTAGCAAATTAATAAAGGGTTTAAAGAATGACGGGAGCCAAGTTTGACATCGAAAAATTCGACGGAACTGGTGATTTCGGGTTATGGAGAGTCAAGATGCATGCTTTATTAATCCAACATGGATGTGAAGCAGCTCTGGAGGTTTTACCCGCGAACATGGATACTGCAACAAAAGGTGAGCTAAATAAAAAAGCTCATAGTGCCGTGATTTTGTGTTTGGGTGACAAGGTACTGAGAGAGGTTACCGGGGAGACGACTGCAGCGGGGGTTTGGAACAAGCTCGAGACTTTGTACATGACAAAGTCTTTGGCCAACAAGTTGTACCTGAAGAAGAAGTTGTATACATTCTACATGCCGGCTGGACGTACGATTTCCGAGCATATAGATGAGTTCAACAAAATCGTTCTCGATTTAGCAAATATTGAGGTAAAATTTGAAGATGAAGATCTTGCTTTATTATTACTCACTTCTTTACCAGCATCATACGAACACTTTGTGGATACCTTGCTTTACGGACGGGAAGCTTTGACTTTGGAAGATGTGATGGCCACACTAAATTCAAAGGAAATCAAAGAAAGATCTAAAGCGAAGGGGGATGATGGTGAAGGGTTATTCGTGAGGGGAAGAACTGATCGCAAGAATTCGCATCAGTCTAGGGGAAAGTCAAGATCGAAGTCTCGAGGTGGAAGACTCAAGTGCTACATTTGCCAATCTGAGGAGCACTTGAAGAGAAACTGTCCGAAGAATAATCACAAGAAGTCAAATGGTTTCGTCAAGAAAGATGATCAGCCAAGCTCTAGTGGTTCGGGTTATGACGATTCTGAGGTGATGATGGTGATGAGTGCAGATGCACTGCTGGACTGGATTATGGATTCAGGAGGTTCATACCACATGACACCCAGGTTAGATTTATTGTTTGATTTTCTGGAATGCGATGGGGGCAGAGTACTGTTGGGTGATAACAGGGAGTGCAAAATCAGAGGAATTGGCAAGGTAAGGATACAACTGAAAGATGGGTCAAGTTTTGTGTTACACAATGTCAGGTATATTCCTGAATTGAAAAGAAACTTGATATCGCTAGGAACTCTTGAAAAAGAGGGATATACCGTAAAAATGCAGTCGGGCAAAAGCAAGGTGATTAATGGTTCCAGGGTTATTTTATCTGGAACCCGAAGGGATAATTGTGTATACTCTTTGGATGGCCATGCAGTGGAAGGTGAGGTTAATGCTAGTGTTGAAGAAAAAGACAGTCTTGCGCAGGTTTGGCACAAAAGACTGGGACATATCAGTGAGGCGGGACTACAGGTGCTGGATAAGCAGGAGCTGTTTGGCAAGAAAAGTCTAGGAAAGCTCGGTTTTTGTGAGAATTTTGTTCTGGGAAAGTCGCACCGAGTCAGTTTCGGTGTAGGAAGGCACACTACTCAGGGAGTGATAGACTATGTTCATTCAGACTTATGGGGTCCGTCTCAGGTGGAATCATTGGGAGGTAAAAGGTATTTCTTATCTATCGTTGATGATTATTCCAGGAGGGTATGGGTTTATATTCTCAGGTTCAAACACGAAGCATTTGGAAAGTTCAAAGAGTGGAAGCAGTTGGTAGAGAATCAGACTGGGAGGACGGTTAAGAAGCTTAGGACGGATAATGGTCTTGAGTTCTGTAACCGGGAGTTTGAACAACTGTGCACTGAGAGTGGGATTGCTAGACATTTGACAGTTGCCGGTACGCCGCAGCAGAATGGGTTAGCAGAACGGATGAACAGAACTCTCATGGATAAGGTACGCTGTTTATTAATTCAGTCTGGATTGCCCAAGACCTTCTGGGCGGAAGCGACATGTACGGCTGCATATCTTATAAATAGGTCACCATCGACAGCGATTGGGAAAAAGACTCCTATGGAGATGTGGTCGGGACATCCAAGTCATTATGGGATGTTAAGGATTTTCGGCTGTGTCGCATATCCACACGCTAAACAAGGTAAGCTCGAGTCGAGAGCAGTAAAATGCGTTCTTTTGGGGTATCCCGAGGGTGTGAAGGGGTACAGGCTATACAGGCTTGATAATGAATCACCTAAGATAGTCACTAGCAGGGACGTGATCTTCAATGAAAGTGTCATGTACAAAGACACGTTGAAGGATTCTGGTGCAGGTACTGATAAGTCTGTTGAGGAATTACAGGTTGAGGTGGAACTGCAAAGGTTAAATAATCGTTCGCCTGAGGAAGATCAGACAGATGATCAGGAAGATGGCGATGATGAAGATGCAGGGGATCAGGATCATGATCAAACACCGGATCTCACAGATTATCAGTTGGTTCGGGATAGAGAGCCAAGGACAAGAACGAAACCTTTGAGGTTTCGAGATGAAATTAATATGGCTGCTTACGCGTTTGTTGCAGCAGAGGAAGAAGATACTCATGAACCATTAACATACCAGGAGGCAGTTGCTTGTGAAGACAGTTCTAAGTGGAAAGCTGCTATGGATGAAGAGATGGATTCTCTGAGGAAGAATAAGACCTATGAGTTAGTAGATCATCCAGAAGTGATGAAGGATTGCCCGGTTAGGGATTGTGATGTTGAAAGGATGAGTAAGGTGCCATATGCAAATGCGGTTGGGAGCTTAATGTACTTGATGGTGTGCACGAGGCCAGACATAGCATATGCAGTAAGTGTAGTTAGCAGATATTTGGCGAATCCAGGTAAAAAGCATTGGGAAGCAGTGAAGTGGATTCTGAAATATTTGCGGGGTACTGCAAACGTGGGTTTGGTGTATGGGGCAAATCGTGGCAACCATGTGGACGTAATAGGTTTTGTTGATTCAGACTACGCTAAAGATCCGGATAAAGGTAGGTCTATCACTGGTTACGCGTTTTTAGTACAAGGATGTGTTGTAAGCTGGAAGGCAACACTACAACACGTGGTGGCTCTTTCAACTACAGAGGCGGAGTATATGGCCCTTACGGAGGCTGTGAAGGAAGCTATTTGGCTAAGGGGACTCTTGGAAGAATTGGGCGTGGAGCTTAACAATGTGGCAGTTAATTGTGATAATCAGGGCGCGATTCACTTATCGCGGAATCATGTTTTTCATGAAAGGACTAAGCACATCAATGTGCGTTATCACTTTATCAAAGAGGTCTTGGAAGCAAAGACGGTTGAAGTTCTGAAGGTGGGTACTGAACACAATGCTGCAGATGCCTTAACGAAGGTGGTACCTGGACTCAAGTTACAACACTGCTTGGAGTTGCTGAGTGTTGGTGTTAGCTAATATAAAGCCTAAGGTGGAAATTGTTATGTAATTAGTCTTTATCTTAGCTTACAAGAGTCTAGCTTCTAGAATATCAATACCGTGTCAATAACGTGTACCGCGTCAATAACGTGTAACGCGTACACGTCGTTGGGTCGGTTTGATATCTCAAGCTAATCACGTATGTATTACTTTTTGTCACAGCCGATATCGGTACAGTATTTGAGTCGGTTCTTCTTCCCCCTCATCGCTATAAAAGGAGGTGAGGGGGGAAGGGTTATGTACGCATTCTTTCAATAAATAATCAAACAAAAGATTAGGAAAACTTACTTGTGCTTGCTGTTAATATTCACCAAGAAGTCGATCGGTTCCGCTTCTAGCTTCTTGGTTTGTTGTAAAGAAAACAACAGGTTTTAATGAAATCTTAAAATAACATAATTTTTTCACGTAGTACCCCACTCCGCCGCAGAGCGCGGGTAAGAAAATCCTCTTTGACTACACTTTTGTTCAAATTTGATTTATATATTTTTACGAACAAAATCTAATATATGAGCAGGTTTTTAATATATGTATGTTTGATTGAAAATAATATGATGGTAACTTGATATTGGGTAATATGATGGTAACTTGATATTGGGTAATTGGCATGTTTAATTTATACGCCTATTTATTGTCTCTAGTCAACCTTTATGCATCAAAAAAAAAATGTCAAGAAATCATGTAGTTTAGAAAGAAAAATAATAATAATAATAATAATACCTATTGCTTAATTTCCCAGAACTATATTTTTAGTTAGTGCACTTTTTAAATTTTGTAATACTTATTTCAATAAAGCGTAATACGATAAATTGATCAAACATCTACACATACATAAACAGAGCATCCCTCGACCAAAGATAATCCCTTGACTACAAAACATTTCTTACTATTCTTTTCAAGAAACATGGGTTGGTGATAAAAGTCTAAAATTGGAAGGAGAACACTTTAAGCATATTTTTGAGCTCATGAAAAATCTTAACCATTATATAGTTAGAGCATTCGCTATGCACATGAGGTTGCTTGGGGTGGGAGGAGGTCGGGGTGAGACTTGCTCGCCATTGCGGCAACATGGTGGTTGGCTTATTGTTGAGTAGATTATGATCACGATCATGAGCAAATTACACGCATTCTACTTTTTCTTTCCATGATTAGTAGGCAAAAACGAGTAATGATAATTGGGGTAATAAAAGTAATAAGGACATATTTAAGTACAATTGTGAACAGTCTTATAGGTCGAATAACTAAACAAGTAAACATTACTAAAAGAGCTCGGTGCAACTCTTTATGTACACATTATAAGGCCTAGCCGGTACCTATAACACCGTTGTACTGCACCATGAAGTGCGTTATAGTCGCGTTATAGGTACGACGTTATGGCTATAACACTCATTTTCGTTGTTGTTGTTTTTTTCTTTTAATTTCTAATTTTTAATATGGTTGTGTTTATTTGATGTTTATGTTTGTGCAAGTGTTTTGTATTTGCTTTTGTATGGTGAAAGTGTGTCTTTTTATTGGTATTGCAGTTTTTGGCGAGAAATAGAGGAAGAAAAAGATGCGATAAATCATTCTTTTTTCACTTTAGTCATGTTAGTGTCTTAATGTGTATTTCTTACATCGTTAACTCTTGTTATGTTTGCAATGTTAGTTCTTGAGTTATTTTATCACATTGTTAGCCCTTTATTGTATAAAATTTGGTATAATATATAAAATGAAATGTGTTTGTTATAAAGGAATTGATTTTTTTTTTTTTCAAAAATGAGGCCCACATATACGTATAACTTGAGGAGTGTTGTCAGGTTTTGTATTATGTTACTCTCTCCGTCTCAATTTATTTGTCAAGTTTTGACTTGTTGAAGGTTTTTTTTTTTTTAACTTTGACATTTGTTATTTTATTTTGTGTTATATAATAATTGATGCAAAATATATGAATAAATTAGGTTTTAAATGTATTATCATTTATATAATTTTTATCAATTATTATATAAAGCAAACATAAATAGTTGAGATTAAAATTGAAAAAATATAAAAAAAATGTCAAAACAAAACAAATAGATTAAAAGGAAAGTATATAAGTGGTCGATAACTGAGTGAAAATCATCAAATAGTAACTAAGTTTGAGATCTGTTCTAATCTGGTACCCCAAACTTTATATTAACCATAAAAACCATCAAAATTTCAAAACTGTTCCATTCTTATGTAATTTTTATGTTAGAGTGACCAGAATGGAACACTTCTCAAACTTGGTTATTATTTTGTGGTTATTGTTTATGTTTAGTCGTGCTTTAACGGGTTGTACATAAAGTTGGTTGGAATTAGTTAAATTCAGGGGTGGGTATTTAAAATTAATGTACAACATGTTAATGCATAGATGGATACTTTAAGCACATTAATTTCAGAATATTGCATAAGAATGAAACAGTTTTAAAACTTTAATGGTTTTTATGATTAGTATAAAGTTTGGGGTATCAAATTACAACACTCGTAAAACTTGGTTAGTAATGGGTGATATATTCCCTCGATACCACAAGCCATAAACTCGCGGGCTAGCCAACTTTTCACTAATTAAAGATATGGTGAGCTGAACACCATACAATTTTTGGCAAATTGCAAGCCATAAACGGATTTGAGATATCTTTACCAAGAGCCGTTTGCTCCTGGATTAGCCAATCCTTATGTGGGTTAGACATGGCAGACTGATTACCATTTGCTGAGTAAGTGAAAAACACTTACTCCAAAAAATATTTTGGCCAAAAATGGGGGAATTGGGTGGGATAATTATATGATAAAATTCGTGAGAATTCCCCCCCCCCACACTAGAAATGAATATTGCCCTCAATATTCAAAGTACCGGCGGTTATGCCGAAACATAGAACATAAAAGGGAAATACTACGGCCATTATTTTATTTTTGATATATACACACATTTTTTTTTTAGGTTTATATACAACAGCGGAGGGAAACTCCCCCACACTAGGGTGGTAGAAAGTAGAAAGAAGTCAGAAATATGGGTGAAAACCCATATGGTGTGTGCTACTGTTTTTGATTCCCGAGTCATTAGCTTGACTCGATCCCCGCATTCATTGGTTCATGGGGAAAGTTTGTAAATCCGGGACAACCACAGGTGGAATGTCTTCTCCAAAGTAATGTTTTAATGATGACCATTTACTTTAAAATTTGGACCATCGGGTTGAGATAACTCAATAGTACCATAAGGATAAACCTTAGCAATAGTAAATAGACCAGACCAACGGGACTTAAGCTTTCCCGAGAAAATCTTCAATCTTGAATTGAAAAGAAGGACTCGATCACCAACGTTGAAAACGCGGTTCTTAATTTTTGAGTCATGAATCTTCTTTGTCTTTTGTTTATAGATCAAAGAGTTCTCGTATGCTTGATTACGAAGTTCATTTAGTTCATTCATTTGAACTTTTTTGTGATCACCAGCTGTCTGAATATCGAAATTTGCATGCTTCAAGGCCCAGTATGCTTTGTGCTCAAGCTCAATCGGAAGATGACATGCCTTTCCGTACACAAGCTTGTATGGAGTACACCCAATTGGTGTTTTATAAGCTGTACGAAAGGCCCAAAGTGCGTCATCCAGTTTATCCGACCAGGATGCACGATTTTCGCCTACTGTCCTTTCAAGAATTCTTTTTATACCACGGTTGGAAACTTCCACCTGCCCACTTGTTTGGGGGTGGTATGCAGTAGAGAGACGGTGGGTTACACCATACTTTTGCATGACACGATCAAATTGGTCATTGCAGAAATGTGTACCACGATCACTGATTATAGCTCGCGGAGCTCCAAACCTAGCAAAAAGAGATTTCAAAAATTTTACAACAACCCGGGCATCGTTAGTAGGTAAAGCTTTCGCTTCAACCCATTTTGACAAATAGTCAACAGCCACGAGTCGATGCCCCAGATGTCAAAGATCTCACAAACTTGAATGGCGATTTGCGGCATTTCATTTCTTTGAGAGATATTTCCGTGATGTTGACAAGCGTCACAGGTTTTGACAAAATCGTGGGCATCTTTGTAAATTGTAGGCCAATAAAACCCGGAATCAAACACCTTTTTGGCGGTGTAGTTTGGACTATGATGGCCCCCGGTGGGTCCAGCATGGCAAGCTTTGAGAATATCCATGGCTTCTTGTCCATAAACACACCGTCGGATGACTTGATCCGCACAGATTTTGAATAAGTAGGGGTCGTCCCAGAAGTAATGTTTAACATCCTTGAAGAATTTGTTCTTCTGTTGGGTCGACATCCCTTTCACTATGAAGTTACCCGCATGGTAATTTGCGAAGTCAGCAAACCATGGGATGGTAGAATTTCCACGAAAAGAAACCACATTGAGTGTCTCGAGAGGAAATGTTTCATTTATTTCCTTTTTCTCGAAAACATCTTGGTGAGGGTTTTCTAGACGGGACAGATGATCAGCATCCAGGTTCTCAGCTCCTTTTTTTATCACGTATAATGATATCAAATTCTTGGAGGAGAAGAACCCAACGGAGCAATCTCGGCTTTGCATCTTGTTTTGTAATGAGATATTTGAGAGCCGAGTGATCCGTATACACCACGCATTTGGTCAAGATAAGGTATGGCCGAAATTTCTCAAATGCATACACCACAGCTAATATTTCTTTTTCTGTAGTGGTGTAATGAGTTTGAGCTTCAGTCATAGTCTTACTCGCGTAGTGGATAGGCTGAAAATGTTTGGATCTACGTTGCCCTAAGACTGCACCGATAGCAAAATCACTTGCATCGCACATGAGCTCAAAGGGTAAATCCCAGTCGGGAGCAACGAGAATGGGTGCTTTAGTAAGCTTTTCCTTTAATGTTTCAAAAGATTCGATGCACTCAGGTGAGAAGATAAAAGGAGCATCCTTTTCAAGAAGATCGGTCATAGGCCGGGCGATTTTAGAAAAATCTTGTATGAATCTGCGATAAAAACCGGCATGACCTAAAAAACTCCTAATACCTTTGACGGTAGTAGGATGAGGCAGTTTAGCAATAACATCTACTTTTGCTCTATCAGCCTCAATCCCGTTTTTTGAAATCTTATGGCCAAGGACTATGCCTTCTTTGACCATAAAGTGGCTCTTCTCCCAATTTAGACAAAGATTGGTGTCTTCACACCTTTTGAGCATTTTTTCTAAATGGGAGAGACATGTTTGAAATGAGTCCCCAATAACCAAGAAGTCATCCATAAACACCTCCATTGTTTCCCCGATCATGTCGTGGAATATGGCCATCATACATCGTTGGAACGTGCCAGGAGCATTACATAAGCCAAAAGGCATACGTCTGTAGGCAAAAGTTTCGTATGGGCAGGTGAATGTGGTCTTTTCTTGATCCTGTGGATCAATGGGGATATGAAAATAACCCGAGAAACCATCAAGGAAACAATAGTACTCGTTCCCTGCTAATCTCTCAAGCATTTGGTCCATGAAGGGTAGAGGAAAATGGTCTTTTCGGGTGGCGTCATTCAACTTACGATAGTCAATGCAAACACGCCATCCCGTTACCAGACGAGTTGGAATTAACTCGTTATTTTCATTCGTTACAACAGTTATGCCACCCTTTTTAGGAACATAGTGAATTGGGCTAACCCAAGGACTATCTGAGATCGGGTAAATCAATCCTGCATCAAGAAGTTTGAGAACCTCTTGTTTAATAACATCATAGATTTTTGGATTTACTCGCCTCTGATGCTGAACTGTTGGTTTGAAGTCATCATCCATTAAGATTTTGTGAGTAAAAAACTCAGGGTTGATACCCTTAATGTCGGAGAGTTTCCAAGCAATTGCTTGCTTGTGTGACTTCAAGACCTTTATGAGAGCAGTTTTTTCATCTTTACTCAAATCTCAGGCAATAATGACGGGTAATTTATCATCACCTTCAAGAAATGCATACTCGAGATGAGGTGGTAAGTCCTTTAGTTCAAGCTCAGGAAATTCTTCAGTTTTCTCAACTGACTTGACTTCCTTGTTATGAAGTGTTGGGTACCAAATCGGATATTTGCGCCGTTTGTGCGGAAGCGTAAATAAAATTACAGGAAATGAATCACACAAGGATTTATAGAGGTTCGGCTATTAACGAAGCCTATGTCCTCTCTCGATGTATCTTTTTCCTTAGGCTTAAGATCAAAACCTCTACGCCTCTCTTCTATCGGTCGAGGGATTACCGTTACAAGCTCGTCTTCTATCGGTCCGAGTAAAACCGTTTTTCCTTTTCTATTGGATAAGGAATCAACCACTCTAGCTTTCTATGGGTACCAGATAAACCTCACTTAGATATCGATTGCGATTCTAACAGTGCCGGATACTTGATCCTAATAACACCGAATCCAATCGATTCTTTTCTTTTACCTCTCGTGTATAATGTTGAATGTATAAACACTCAGACTAATAATATAAGCTCAATATTACAACAACAATGTAAGTATATGATTCTCAGATATATATCTCGTTTGCTTGAAGTTGTTGTGCTCAAACAATACCATAGGAATGGTATTTATAGGCATTTTTCATAAACTAGCCGTTGCTGCCAGTTGTCTAGCTAGCGTGCGCTAGCTCTTCCATTATAGCGTGCGCTAACTCATTAGCGTGCCTGTAGCGTGCGTTAGACTGTGCCCAGTTTCAGTCCAGTAGCTTCGTTTCTTCTTTAGCGTACGTTATACCGTCTATCTTACGTACGTTATCTCACTTACTTAGCGTACGTTAATCATGATTGAGTAGCGTGCGTTAACGTAATATATCCGTTGCCTTTCCTTGTCAAACTATCCGTTTGATGCTTGACTTTGACTTGCTTTTCCCAACGTTCGGATTGACTAGATTCAAACAACTTAGCGTGCGCTAATCAAACTGTGTAGCGTGCGCTAATGATGACTTCATTGCATACGTTATTCTGTTTGAATTCTTCCACAAGAACATGGCTCGATAGCGTGCGTTAATACTTATGTGTAGCGTGCGCTATCGTTCGGCTTTTCTTCACCGCAGCTTACTTCAAACTTGGCCGATGCAGCTTACTCCGCGTTAGCGTGCGCTAACTAGTATGCCTTAGCGTGCGCTAATGCAGTCCAGATTGTAACTTTTTGCGTCTTCGTCTGCTTCGTTGTTTTGCTTCGCCTCGATGTTGTTTTGTAGTTTAGCAACTTTAATCATCAAAACATAAATTAAATAATGTGTGGAATAAATATTCCAACAATCTCCCCCTTTTTGATGATTACAAAACAACACTTGAATTGGATAATCTGTAAAAGAAAATAATACATGTATATTTCTACGAATCAAAGTTTTCGACTTTGATAGATTCGTTAGTTTCTCCAATTCTCTTTTCTTTTCAATATCTCCCTTAATTTTCAACTCCGTCGTTTTTCATTTTTCAACTCCCCCTAATTGTATGCTTTTCTTTGCTTTTCGACTTCTTCGATTTTTCTCATTTTTATCTCAATTCATATCTTTCTCCCCCTTTTTGTCTTCATCAAAAAAAAGAATATAAAGGATACCAAAAAAATATAAATATACATGATATCAATTTATGCATTAATACGGGTATAAACTCCCCCTAAAAATATTATTTCTTTCTCCCCCTTTGTAAAATATCATTTGTCAAAATTTATTTTTGGGGATCCAACCGATAGTTGGTTTTTCTTTTGAAACATAGACGATGTTTGAAACGTTTGTTCCTTTAGGAACTCAAATCCTTTTAGTTTTTATCGTCCGTCTTGGGCTTTTGCAATTTGAAATATGATGCCCGATTTTTAAACATTTTTCACATCGGGGTATTTTGAAATTGACGGATTCGTTTTTCGAATGTGATTTGAATCCTAACCCCTCTTTATTTAGAGTATATTTTTGAACACATAACATTTGTTCAAATTTATCGTTGCCGCACGAAAATTTCTTTGTCAAAATTTTTAGTTCATCTTGAACTTTTAAAAGATCATTTTTTAAAATATTTTCATTTTCAAGGCATTTCGAATGATCAATTTCGACAAATTTCCCTTTTTCAAGTATTTTGGAATTTTCAATTTCCAAAGTTTTATATTTAGACTTGAGGGACTTAATTTCATTTAAAGCATTTTGATAGTCCATATGTAGTAACTCGAATGCTTCAAAAAGTTCGTCGTAAGAATTACTTACTTGGCTTTCGACGTCGCTATCGTCGAATGAACTACGGGCCATGAGCGCGAGATTATTTTGTTCAAGAAAATCTTCATCGGGATCTTCGTCGCTCCATGTTGCGATTAGAACCTCCTTTTGCTTTACTCGACAGTTCTTAGCAAAGTGGCCTGGTTTACCACATAATCGACAAGTGTTGTCGAATTTTTTAGGTTCGCCCGCTTGAATGTCCTTCTTCCTCCAGTTTAATAAGTGTTGGAACTTATTAATATTTTTGGCATAATATGCCATTTCTTCGTCGCTTTCGTCCACCGGGGTTTCTTCTTTCTTTTTCGACATTTTAGCCTTGAAGGCTATCGACCTCTCCTTCGGTTTCGGTTTGGCATTTCGAGATTTTAGAACAATCTCGTAGTTGATAAGAGAACCAACGAGAGCACTAAAATCGAGAGTATTTAAATCTTTGGATTCCATTATTGCCGTAACTGCACTGGTCCCATTCTCGAGGTAGTGATCGGAGAATTTTCTTTACTTTCTCACTACTCGAAAGTGGTTTTCCGAAACATGCTAATCCATTAGTAATGACCGAGAATCGGTCGAGCATAATCGAGATGGATTCATCTTCCTTCATTTGGAATAATTCATAGTCGTGAAGGAGCATGTTTATCTTCGTCTCTTTGACTTGAGACGTACCTTCGTGTGTTACCTCATGTAACACCCCAAACTAGGCGGATATTACAGTGCCGTGAATCCCCGACTGGGACCCACCAGGCAAATGAAAATGATGAATTAAATAATATAATTGTAGTACCGAACCACATTATATTACCAAACACTCCGATGAGGAGTTTAAGTACAACACACCAGGACAATACCGAATACTAGTGTATTTTATATGAAGATAAAATACACCACCTATAAATAAACATTACAAACGGAATTTGCGGCGGAAAATACAAATGACGAAATAATCAAATGATCAAAATGGATGAACAAACGGAATGACCGGGCCCCCTACTAGTATCACTGACTCGTCGCCGTCAACATGCTCTTCGTGCCTTTGCCTTGCCGTGACACGAAAACAAAATCCCCAACGGGGTCGATTCTACGTAACAACAATCCTCAAGGGTTGAAAATACACAAACATGATTTAATCAAGTTATGAAATATCCTTAGTTATGAATTACGCTGAAGAGGAGCATCATAGTACGCCCGTAGTGTTCTCGCGCAAGTGTACAAGACGGATGACCGGACACACCCGTCCTTGTACCTAATTAGTCTCACGGAGGTAATCGTTATCGTGTGCGATCAATGTATCACTCCCAATACATGGCCATCACGTGCCCGACTAAAAATTCCACACATCCGCACCGGCCACGCAATATGAACCTGAAGGTCATATGAACAAGAATGACCATAATGAATATCAATGAATAATACTAATTCGACAAAGTCAAGAATGACTCACCGATACGAAAGTGATAATGAAGTGATTGATAGTTTTCAATGAAATGATTGGAACCGCGTTCCTCGCTAATGAAATGATTATCCGACAATTACAAGTCTCAAAATGATTAATACAATGATGAATGAGTTATGATTATGAATGATCAACAACAAAAGGAATGAATATCCTTTTAACCGAGTAAGAATCAACTTACACAATACCGATGAAGAATGTCCGTCCACGAACAACGTCCTAAGTGAAATACCGGTCGCTCGAACAACCTTGAATAACAATAATTACCAACAACCGTTCAATACACGCATCAAACAACAAAACACGACTAACCCAAAGGTCGAAACAACGATAATCAAACTCATTGGGGCATTCTAACGAATACGTAACCAACCACACGACTTCGAAAATATCCAATCCCGAATATATCAAAACCAACACTAAAATAAGTATTTCGAACTAACAAAACGCTTCAATGATATCAATAATCCACTAGGAATCCATAATTCATGATTACAACAACATCAATCGGAAAATCCCCAATTAACCGAAGTCAACCCCAAGGGTTCTTGAAATAATTCCGAAAATAACCATTAAATCCGTAAGAATATACTTATCCAAGGTAGATAATCCATATCTAACATATTCCAATGATAATCCAAGCTTACACGAATAAATCGGAAGGAAAACCCAAAAATCCGAAATTCTAGATCCAAGAGATTAATACATTTGATTCGATGTGATGAAGATGATGAAATGATGATCAATACGGAAGATGAGCTTGAAGATGATGATTGATGATTACACCTCGAAGAATCCTCTCCGAAACGCTCGAAATCGCCCAAAAATACCGAAGGAGTGAAATGAGATGAATAAATGACGAAGTCTGACTAACTGTCCAATTTATAGCCAGTCCAGGTTAGCGTGCGCTAGCCCTTGTGCGTAGCGTACGCTAACGAGTAATTTGGGTAGTCCAGTACCCACTGTCCGAACACGGTAGCACGCGCTACGTACCTTCTTGTAGCGTGCGCTACGGCCATTTTACTAGCGTGCGCTAAGATCTATTATTAGCGTGCGCTAACGAAATATTGATGCCCGATCGAGTCCGTAAAAGCATGCGCCTCGATCGACTCGATAGCGTGCGCTACAACCATTGTTTAGCGTGCGCTAATATATCGATTGCGTCGCTAACAACAACACATAGCGTGCGCTATGAAATAATCGATGCGATCCGGTAGCCTGGACTCAACCGATCCGTCCTTAGCGCGCGTTACACCTCATATTAGCGTGCGCTACTTCAACCAGCCAGCTGCGCGCGCTACTTACCAATCGTAGCGTGCGCTGCCTATAACTCACTGCGCATCCGGTACCTTCCGGATCGCAGCCTGGTAACCTTAGCGTGCGCTAAAGGCGAGTGGTAGCGTGCGCTACCTATACCCAATTAGCGTCGCTAAATGGAGTATGTAGCGTCGCTACTCCTCACGCATGACCGCAACGAAAATGACAATGATGATAAACACGGCACGAAACTCCAATCGATTAGTGATGAATGACGATTGATACACGATACAATTACTCAATGATGAATACCATGACCGAATATGAGTGACAAATGATCAATGATGAATGAAATTACCGAGTATCAATTCTTGAATGATAAATCTTGAATGATAATTATTGAGTGATAATTACTGAGTTACAACTGGGTATTACATACACCCCCCCTTAAAAAAAGTTTCGTCCCCGAAACTAAGGGTCAAAACAACTCGGGATAACTCTCCCGCATACTATCCTCGGTTTCCCAAGTAGCCTCTTCGACTCCGTGTCTAGACCACTGAATTTTAACCAAAGGAATCGTCTTATTTCTCAACTGTTTGATTCGCCGCTCTAAAACTCGTATAGGACGCTCCTCATATGAATGATCGTCGGCGATCTCGATTTCATCGAACTGAAGTATGTGACTCGGGTCGGCAACATACTTCCGCAACTGAGAGACATGAAACACATTATGAATTCGGCTCAACGCCGGAGGTAAAGCCAATCGATAAGCTAACTCGCCCACTCGATCCAAAATCTCGAACGGTCCAATGAATCTCGGACTCAACTTCCCCCTCTTCCCAAAACGGAAAATACCACGACTCGGGGATACCTTGACCAATACATGGTCGCCATCCTCGAACTCTAATGGTCGACGACGGTTATCTGCATATGATTTCTGTCGACTCTGAGCTGTCAACAAACGACTCCTGATCAAAGCTACCTTCTCACGGGCGGCTATAAGCATATCGGGCTCGGTGCCCAATGATTCTGATAGGTCGTCCCAACACAACGGAGATCGACAACGACGACCGTACAAGGCCTCGTAAGGTGCCATCTTAATCGAAGCATGCCAACTATTATTATACGTGAACTCGATCAATGGTAGTTGGGCTTCCCAATCGTCTTTCCAATCGAGGACGCATGCTCTCAACATGTCCTCTAATGTCTGAATGGTCCTCTCTGATTGTCCGTCGGACTGAGGATGAAAAGCGGTACTGAGATTAAGCTGGGTTCCCATAGCACGATGAACTGATTTCCAAAAATGAGACACAAACCGTCCGTCACGATCGGAAACGATACTTTTAGGAGTACCGTGAAGTCTCACTATCTCTTTGATGAAAAGCTGGGCAAGTCTCTCGGGACCACATGTATCCTTGATCTCAAGGAAATGAGCTGATTTAGTTAAGCGGTCCACGATCACCCAGATCGTATTCATGCCACGACGACTCGTCGGCAAACTCGTGATGAAATCCATAGAAATGTCTTCCCACTTCCATTCGGGAATAGGAAGAGGTTTCAAGATACCCACGGCCGATGTTCAATCTTAACTTGTTGTGTGTTAAGCATCTCGAAACAAATTCTGCGACTTCTCGCTTCATATTACTCCACCGGAATTTTGTTTCAAGTCCTTGTACATCTTGCTAGACCCCGGATGAACGGAATAAGGGGTAGCATGAGCTTCTTTCAAAATCGAGTTTTTCAACTCGTCATTCACGGTGACGCACAACCGATTCTTAAACCTCAAAAGTCCATCCTCGTGGACCACAAATCCAGGGCTTTCCCGAGCCACATCCTCTCGGATGCGCAACAATGATGGGTCCGAACCCTGATTCTCTCGGATTTCCTCCTCGAGTGACGATGAAATCTCTAACATACAAGCCGCCTGAACTCGGCCAAGTCGACCTCGATCTCGGATCTAAGGAATTCTGCTGAAGCTCCTTCCGAATCTTAAGCGGGCAAGCATCTGCTCTGATCGACTTACGACTCAAGGCGTCGGCGACAACGTTCGCCTTGCCCGGTGGTAGAGGATCTCAATATCATAATCCTTGATTAATTCCAACCACCGTCTCGACGCATATTTAACTCCTTCGAGTAAATATATACTTTAAGCTCTTATGATCGGTGAATATCGGCATGTAACGCCATAAAGATAATGACGCCAAATTTTCAAAGCGAACACCACGCCGCTAGCTCCAGTCGTGGGTCGGATAATTAACCTCGTAAGGTCTCAATTGCCGTGAAGCATAGGCAATAACCTTCCCGTTCGCATGAGTACACATCCGAGACCTGTCCGATGCATCACTATAAACCACAAATCCTTCCGTCCCTGCGGCAAGGAAAGTACAGTCTTGACATTAACCGGCTCTTGAGTTCCTCAAAACTCCGTTGACACGCGTCGGACCACGTGTATTTCTTATCCTTCCGCAAAAGGTTCGTTAAGGGTTGAGCGATTCTAGAAAATCCTTCCACAAACCGCCGATAATAACCCGCTAATCCGAGAAAACTTCGGATTTCCTTAACGTTCTTCGGAGGTAGCCAATCCCGAATAGCCTCCGTCTTCTGAGGATCGACACGAACTCCGTCTGATGAAATTACATGTCCGAGAAAAGTCACTTCGGACATCCTCACATTTGGAAAACTTCCCAAAAAGTTGTTCTCGTCTCAACACGTCGAGCACTTGATGAAGGTGATACTCGTGTTCCTCCCGGTCACGAGAATAAATCAAAATGTCATCGATGAAGACAACAACAAACCGATCCAAAAAGTCGATGAAGACCCGATTCATTAACTCCATGAATACCGCAGGTGCATTAGTCAATCCGAACGGCATAACCACAAACTCATAATGACCATAGCGTGTTCGAAACGCCGTCCTTGCGATATCCGACTCTCAAATCCGCAACTGATGATATCCAGATCTTAAGTCGATCTTGGAAAATACTGAAGCTCCCTGAAGTTGATCTAAGAGATCATCAATACGGGGTAAGGGATACTTATTCTTGATCGTCACCCTGTTCAACTCCCGATAATCAATACATAAGCGAAATGAACCATCCTTCTTCCCGACAAACAACACCGGTGCTCCCCACGGGACGCACTCGGTCGGATATAACCTTTCTCGAATAACTCTTCAAGTTGGTTCTTTAACTCCTGCATTTCGGTCGGGGCCATCCGTCACGGTGTCTTGATATCGGGGACGTACTGTGCTCCAACTCAATCGTGAATTCCACATCCCTCTGTGGAGGCAAACCAGTAACTCGTCTGAAAAACATCGGCATATTCCCTCACCACCGGAATATCCGTCAACATTACTGATGACTTCTCGGTTTTGGCCATATAGCACCAATAACCGACACATCCCTGATTGAGTAATCTTACTGCTTTCATCAAATTAATGACCTTACCAGAACAGCCGGGATTACCTCCCTGAAACACACATTCCACCCCATCGTCTGAAATGATAGTGACCATACGCTTACGGACACTAATGATGGCATCATGACGATCCATCCAATCAATGCCCAAGATGACGTCGTCTCTCGGTAAATCTACCACGATTAGGTCCGCTGGCCATACACGACCATGAAACTGAATCGGACAATTCTGAATCTCACGTTCGTCTACCATCAGGTAGTCCAATGACATAAGGCTCACAACTAGTAGCACTACCCAGACGTAGTCTACTCAAACATGACTCGGAAATGAATGAATGCGATGCACCAGTATCAAAAAGGGTACACACAGGTTGAGATAGAATATCGAGTGTACCTGAGATCATTCGGGCCTCTGGATCATCGGTCTTCTTCATCTCATAAATCCGGGGCTTGCTAGTCCCGCACCGGACGCTCCTGTCGATGGCTAAAAGCTCCACCTTTAGTCGCTCCTGTCGTTTTAAACGACGCTGATTGAGTGGCCTGATTACGAGCAGTGACCGCTTAGGTGCCTGAGATGACGTCTGAGTAGGTTTGGAGTCCCTACGGCAAAAACGGGCCTTATGTCCCACAATTCCACAGTTATGACACGTGACAGACTGTCTCGGACACTTGGTGCTGACATGACCAAGATCCCCACAGTTGTAACAGGTGATGGCCGAACTGGCCGCTCAAGACTGAGATTCCGCGGGTTTAGACGACACTGGAGGTCGCTCAGAAAAAGTAGAGCTCGCACGGGGTTTCTTGAAGGTTGTCTGACCGCCTTCAGACTGATTACGATTCTTCGATTTCTTGCTAGCAGACGAAGGTTGCTGCTTAGCAATTTCCTTAGCAGTAAGCTCATAAGTGAGAGCTTTCTCAATGAATTCAGCCAACGTGGTGCAATTATGATTAAGTAACTGAAGTCTCATACGGGGTTTCACCTCTTCTTTGAAATATTTGATCTTATCCGCCTCGAATGAATGATGGATGAGGCGAAAGGAAGAAGTTCTGAAATTTCGGCAATGGCGAGAACATCCTCGTCTGTTGAGGGGTCGGGGTGAGCAATTCCGGCGGCTTGGCCTCTCTGAGTGGGGCCGGATAATACCTCTCCATCATGAGAGTCTTGAATCGTCCCAAGTACAAGATCCTTCGGTGGGCTTCAACGATAACCACCAAGAATGTGCGCTCTTACCCTGTAGTAAGCCGCAATGAAACTTTGTGTCCTTCGGGACACTCTACCATAGCAAACAATTTCTCGAAATGCTCGAGCCAATGAATGATATCTGCCGGCTTAGACGAGCCCTCAAAAGTAGGTGGCCTCTGGCGAGAGATATCGCCGATGATATTACTCACATTCCTCTCTTGCCTCTGAGGTGGCGGTGGAGGAGCCTGCTGATTCTGATTGACGGAGTTATGCATCGTCTCCATCAACTGAGCCATCTGGGTCATTTGGGCCATTATGCCCTGCATAAAAGCGAGTGGGTCAACCCGGACACCCTCTGACTGAGCCGTGTCCTGCACGACTCCCGATAGTGAATGATCGCGTCCAGGTGAATGAGTGGCGGCGTCACGCCGCCGATGAGTTAGCGTTATTCCTGGCATTTGCACGTGTATTCGCACGAGTTCTCGGGATCCGGCCCGCTCCACGGCCTCGTCCTCCACGTCCTCTGCCAGCCCCTTCCATACTGAAGTGGAAAGTCATATGATGATTATATATCTCGCATGAGTATCACATTATGATTATATTATGAAATGACGAGAATGAGCATACGCGCTCAAATACGCGATTACATGAATGATTAATTGACGTGACATGATTATCCGATGAAGTTCTTGAAATGATTATCTTGAATGAGTTAACAAGATTAATGATTCGATCTTCCGATCAACAAATCAACAATGAAATGAATTGACTGACATCGAGTTAACTCGACCGTCCGGCCAAAATGACAATGATGATTGAGGATTGTTAATCGATGAATTATGAATGAATGATTAATGCGTAAATTATACCATGGCATTAGAAAGCTTACGATTCTTGGTCCGATTGGCTCGGCATTTGCACAGTCACACGTGACGCGAAAGTCCAATGATACTAGTCGATGACGATGATTTCAAATGAGACATGACTTGGAGGGTAGTATTCAAAACTGGCTCGATACCAACTCGTAACACCCCAAACTAGGCGGATATTACAAAGGTCGTGAATCTCCCCGGGACCCACCAGCAAATGAAAATGATGAATTAAATAATATAATTGTAGTACCGAACCACATTATATTACCAAACACTCCGATGAGGAGTTTAAGTACAACACACCAGACAATACTGAATACTAGTGTATTTTATATGAAGATAAAATACACCACCTGAATAAATAAACATTACAAACGGAATTTGCGGAAAATACAAATGACAAATAACTAAAATGATCAAAATGACCGAACAAACGGAATGACTGGGCCCCTACTAGTATCATCGACTCGTCGCCGTCAACATGCTCTTCCCGTGCCTTTGCCTTGCCGTGACACGAAAACAAAATCCCCAACGGGCCGATTTACGTAACAACAATCCTCAAGGGTTGAAAATACACAAACATGATTTAACCGAAGTTATGAAATATCCTTAGTTATGAATTACGCCAAGAGGAGCATCATAGTACGCCCGTAGTGTTCTCAGGCAAGTGTACAAGACGGATGACCGGACACACCCGTCCTTGTACCTAATTAGTCTCACGGAGGTAATCGTTCTGCAGTGTGCACCCAATGTATCACTCCCAATACATGGCCATCACGTGCCCGACTAAAAATTCCACACATCCGCACTTGCCACGCAATATGAACCCAGAAGGTCATATGAACAAGAATGACCATAATGAATATCAATGAATAATACTAATCCGACAAAGTCAAGAATGACTCACCGATACGAAAATGATAATGAAGTGATTGATAGTTTTCAATGAAATGATTGGAACCGCCGTTCCTCGCTAATGAAATGATTATCCGACAATTACAAGTCTCAAAATGATTAATACAATGATGAATGAGTTATGATTATGAATGATCAACAACAAAAGGAATGAATATCCTTTTAACCGAGTAAGAATCAACTTACACAATACCGATGAAGAATGTCCGTCCACGAACAACGTCCTAAGTGAAATACCGGTCGCTCGAACAACCTTGAATAACAATAATTACCAACAACCGTTCAATACACGCATCAAACAACAAAACACGACTAACCCAAAGGTCGAAACAACGATAATCAAACTCATTGGGGCATTCTAACGAATACGTAACCAACCACACGACTTCGAAAATATCCAATCCCGAATATGTCGAAACCAACACTAAAATGAGTATTTCTAACTAACAAAACGCTTCAATGATATCAATAATCCACTAGGAATCCATAATTCATGATTACAACAACATCAATCGGAAAATCCCCAATTAACCGAAGTCAACCCCAAGGGTTCTTGAAATAATTCCGAAAATAACCATTAAATCCGTAAGAATATACTTATCCAAGGTAGATAATCCATATCTAACATATTCCAATGATAATCCAAGCTTACACGAAGAAATCGGAAGGAAAACCCAAAAATCCGAAATTCTAGATCCAAGAGATTAATACCTTTGATTCGATGTGATGAAGATGATGAAATGATGATCAATCCTAAGATGAGCTTGAAGATGATGATTGATGATTACACCTCGAAGAATCCTCTCCAAACGCTCGAAATCGCCCAAAAATACCGAAGGAGTGAAATGAGATGAATAAATGACGAAGTCGACTAATCGTCCAATTTATAGCGATCCGAGGTTAGCGTCGCTAGCCAGCATGCGTAGCGTGCGCTAACGAGTAATTTGGGTAGTCCAGTACCCACTGTCCGAACACGGTAGCGCGCGCTACGTACCTTCTTGTAGCGTGCGCTACGGCCATTTTACTAGCGTGCGCTAAGATCTATTGTTAGCGTGCGCTAACGAAATATTGATGCCCGATCGAGTCCGTAAACCGTCGCCCTCGATCGACCTCGATAGCGTGCGCTACAACCATTGTTTAGCGTGCGCTAATATATCGGTTGCGTACGCTAACAACAACACATAGCGTGCGCTATGAAATAATCGATGCGATCCGGTAGCCACCGGACTCAACCGATCCGTCCTTAGCGCGCGTTACACCTCATATTAGCGTGCGCTACTTCAACCGCTAGCGCGCTACTTACCAATCGTAGCGTGCGCTACTTATGCTCACTGCGATCCAGTACCTTCCGGATCGCGGCCTAAATAACCTTAGCGTGCGCTAAAGCTGAGTGGTAGCGTGCGCTACCTATACCCAATTAGCGTACGCTAAATGGAGTATGTAGCGTGCGCTACTCCTCACGCACAGCTCGCAACGAAAATGACAATGATGATAAACACGGCACGAAACTCCAATCAGATTAGTGATGAATGACGATTGATACACGATACAATTACTCTGAATGATGAATACCATGACTGAATATGAGTGACAAATGATCAATGATGAATGAAATTACTGAGTATCAATTACTGAATGATAATTATTGATTGATAATTACTGAGTTACAACTGGGTATTACACCTCAAGCATTTTCTATATTTCTTTGGCACTATCACACGATGATATCCGGTTGTGTTCTTCCGGATTTAAGGCACAATAAAGAAGTTGAGTTGCCTTACAATTGAAATGGTCGTTTTTCCAATCGGAGTCGTCATATTCTTCAAAATTTTTAAGCGTACCGTTGGAATTCATTGGTATTTTTGGGCCAAGACAAATCACTTTCCAAAGTTCGATGTCGTAAGCTCGAATGAATATTGACATCTTCTTCTTCCAAGTCATGAAGTTTGCGCCATCAAAAAATGGTGGTCGGTTGAGAGCAAGGCCTTCGGCTGGAGAGATTTGAAACGCCATTTTGGATCTTCTCCTCGGATGTTAAGCCGCGTATTGGAGAACCGCTCCGATACCAATTGTTGGGTACCAAATCGGATATTTGCGCCGTTTGTGCGGAAGCGTAAATAAAATTGCAGGAAATAAATCACACAAGGATTTATAGAGGTTCGGCTATTAACGAAGCCTACGTCCTCTCTCGATGTATCTTTTTCCTTAGGCTTAAGATCAAAACCTCTACGCCTCTCTTCTATCGGTCGAGGGATTACCGTTACAAGCTCGTCTTCTATCGGTCCGAGTAAAACCGTTTTTCCTTTTCTATTGGATAAGGAATCAACCACTCTAGCTTTCTATGGGTACCAGATAAACCTCACTTAGATATTGATTGCGATTCTAACAGTGCCGGATACTTGATCCTAATAACACCGAATCCAATCGATTCTTTTCTTTTACCTCTCGTGTATAATGTTGAATGTATAAATACTCAAACTAACAATATAAGCTCAATATTACAACAACAATGTAAGTATATGATTCTCAGATATATATCTCGTTTGCTTGAAGTTGTTGTGCTCAAACAATACCATAGAAATGGTATTTATAGGCATTTTTCATAAACTAGCCGTTGCTGCCAGTTGTCTAGCTAGCGTGCGCTAGCTCTTCCATTATAGCGTGCGCTAACTCATTAGCGTGCCTGTAGCGTGCGTTAGACTGTGCCCAGTTTCAGTCCAGTAGCTTCGTTTCTTCTTTAGCGTACGTTATACCGTCTATCTTACGTACGTTATCTCACTTACTTAGCGTACGTTAATCATGATTGAGTAGCGTGCGTTAACGTAATATATCCGTTGCCTTTCCTTGTCAAACTATCCGTTTGATGCTTGACTTTGACTTGCTTTTCCCAACGTTCGGATTGACTAGATTCAAACAACTTAGCGTGCGCTAATCAAACTGTGTAGCGTGCGCTAATGATGACTTCATTGCATACGTTATTCTGTGTTTGAATTCTTCCACAACAGTAACATGGCTCGATAGCGTGCGTTAATACTTATGTGTAGCGTGCGCTATCGTTCAGCTTTTCTTCACTGCAACTTACTTCGAAACTTGGCTGGGATGCAGCTTACTCCGCGTTAGCGTGTGCTAACTAGTATGCCTTAGCGTGCGCTAATGCAGTCCAGATTGTAACTTTTTGCGTCTTCGTCTGCTTCGTTGTTTTGCTTCGCCTCGATGTTGTTTTGTAGTTTAGCAACTTTAATCATCAAAACATAAATTAAATAATGTGTGGAATAAATATTCCAAGGATGGGAGAGGAGGAGAAGTGTCCTGATTTAACAACTTTTCACGAAGAATATCTCCCTCCAGATCAATCTCTTTGGTATTAACCTCATCTGGAATTGATGATGGATCATTATTGAGCAACTTTTCAAGGAGAAGAATATCCCCCTCGATGTCAATTGGAGCGTGATCAATTTCCCATGAAACCGAATCACTTGCCAAGTATGCATCAATTTCTTCCAAGATGAAGTCACTTCCCTCAAATGGAGTGAGAGAAGGAGTAGGATCAGAAATGATAGGTTGAGGAGATGTGGTGGAATCCCCACTCACAGAATTATGAGAATAACCAAGAAACTCTTGAGAGTACTCCTCAGAAGCAACATCAATAACATCGATTCGGTTAATCGATTCAGCATCATAATTTGAGGAGTACCTCGAAGTTTGATCGAGGTTAAAGGTACCGGCTTCATCACCCACACGTAATGTGATTTCATGCTCAAATACATCGATAAAGGCATGGCCCGTCCTAAGGAATCCTCGTCCAACAATTAGAGGAACCCGTGGATCAGCATCGAAATCAACAACTACAAAGTCAGCGGGAAAATGGAACTTTCCTACTTTCACGAATACATCCTCGGCAATGCCAAGAGGACGAGATATTGAACGGTCTGCAAGCTCGAGAGTCATGCATGTAGGAGTAAGTTCCGGAAGAGAAAGTTTCTTCCATACTGAATGAGGCATTAGGTTAATGCTTGCACCAAGATCTGCTAAGGCAAAGCATTCAACCATTCCTGGAAATACACATGGTAAGAGAAATTTTCCAGGATCTCCTAACTTATCGGGAAGTTTCTTTAAGATAACCGCTGAGCAGTTTTCATTCAAAGGAGTTTTTGCCATCTCAAACAGTTTTTCCTTGTTGCTTAACATGTGTTTGAGAGTTGATGCAAACTTGGGCATCAACATGATAGCATCCGCGAAGCTAATGTCAAATTGTAGTTCTTGGAAAATTTGAAAACATTTGTCCATTTGATGACTAGCTTTTTCGCGGAGTTTTTGTTCATTCAAACATGATGGGTAAGGAATAGAAGATTTGAATTTTTGGTTTTCAATCGGGATGTCAGGTGAATCAAAAACAACTCCTTGCTTAGACTTGGGTTTCTGGACAACTTGAGGTTGGACATTGTTGGTACCTCCGTTATTATTAGGAAGTTCCTTGTCCTTTGTAGCCTCAGGCTCACTTTCCACTACCTTCGGGAGAGAAGAAGAAGAGGTAGTAGGAATAGCTGGTCCATCATATGAAACACCACTTCTTGTTGTGATCGCCTTAGCATCTTCCCTCGGGTTAGCGATCGTGTTGCTCGGAAGTTTTCCTGAGCCCGAGGGTTTATCATTTAAAGACTTCTTGAGTTCAGCGATCTGACTGATCAACACTCTGTTTGTCTCCTCTTGAGACTTCATGAATTGCTTTAAAAGCTCATCAGATGTTGATACTGGAGGAGGTGGAGGGACATTTTGAGGCCGTATGTTTTGATTATAGCCTTGTTGTTGAAAATTCCCTTGGTTAGGATTCACATTTCCCTGAAATTGATTCCCTCGATTGAAATTGTTTTGATTAAGGTTTCCTTGATGTTGGAAACCTTGACTTGGTACTGGATAGAAATTTCCTTGGTTTTGATAACCTTGGTTCATTCTAGGTTGGTTCTGATTCCGGTTTTGTATGTTAGGATTCTGGTTAAAATCGGGTGGTGCCTGATAAGTGTTAGCACGGTAGTTTGGTTCATTCTGAGGACGGTATTGATTACCTCCCTGATTTGAAGTACCGGCTATAGCATTGGTTTCAAATGGACTACCATCGGTGGCAGTACAGTTGTAGTATGCATGAGGGCCACCACAAGTAACACAGACTTCGACTTTCTTAACTTCACTATGTGATGGTGTCTGTGTGAAAGTGACTTTCTTTTGGTTGGCAAGAACCAAAGCCTGAACAGCATCCGTGAGTTTGTCTATCTTAGCATCAGTGCTAGATGTACTCACGTGAGATGAAGTAGAAGGTCCAGCATTAGAATGAGACTGATATGTATTTGTTCGGAAAGGGCGGACCTGGCACTTGTTTTCAATGATTTGTAAGGCTTCTTTAGTGGTCTTGCTCAGGAAATTACCTCCCGCTGAGGCATTCAAAGAGTCTTGATTAGTCTGGTTCAGACCATTGTAGAAAGTATCCATTTGCATTAACTCGGTAAAACCATGATGCGGACACTTGCGGAGCAACTCTTTGTAACGATCCCATGCCTCCCCGAATGATTCATCAAATCTTTGAAAAAATTTCATTATCTCATTCTTAAGACTTGTAGTTCGGGATGGAGGATAGAACTCGTTAACGAACTTGGTGACTAGATCTTCCCATGTCTCAATAGAACGAGGGGGTTGTTTCTCAAGCCAATTCCGGGCTTGTCCCTCTAGAGAGAATGGGAACAGAAGAAGCTTAATAGCTTCATGTGGGACATTCTTGTATTTGATGGTCGATGCGATTTTGTTGAACCATCGAATATGTGCATGAGGGTCGTCCCGCTCAAAACCATAGAATTGGCTTTGGGTTACCACGTTAAGCAACCCGTTTTTGAGCTCAAAAGTATCAGCCACGATGGCTGGGACAACAATGGCATCTCCGTAACCCTCGATGGGTGCTTGGAGAAGCTCATTCATTGGCTTATCTTCTGCCATTTCGACAGGGGGTGGTGGTGGTAGACGTTCCTCAGTCACGGCTGAAGGAGCAGAACGTCCTCTACGTCTACGAGGAATATTTGCAAGCTCTGACAGTGGACTTGAAGAGTTGGAAGAACGAGTGCGCATGCACTAAGTATAAAAATCAGTTTTTCAAAACAAATGCGAGGCAAAACGACAAGTGAACTTAAACCAATAATCACAAATGAAATGGCTTCTTTGAAAAAGGTACACCAAATCACAAGGACACAAAGGCAGGTTTTGAATCTGTAGTTCGGGAACTTATTATGGTCACACCCCCAGTTGGTAGGTGTACTGCCTTGATTTGCGGTGGTTGATTTTTATGTATTAATTAAGTACCACTGAAAAGACGTAGGTTTAGATTTGTGAAAAGGGGTTTAAAAACTTTTGGAAAATATTTTTGGATTCATCTCGTTTAACCAAATCGTATCTCTTTAAGAATCACTTTAAAGAAAACACAAGCTAGAAAACGTTACGATCGTTTTGTTGTTTTATATTTTTTTGGTGTTGTTAACACTTTAGGAAAAGTGTTAATGAACTTTTTGATAATTTTTATAACTTTACAAAAAAACTTTTTACAAATGGTGGTATATGTGCAAGTACGGGTCTGAAAAAAGGTTTAACACACGCTAAAGCCTCCCCGGCAGCGGCGTACAAAAAAACTTTTTACAAATGGTGGTATATGTGCAAGTACGGGTCTGAAAAAAGGTTTAACACACGCTAAAGCCTCCCCGGCAGCGGCGCCAAAATTTGGTTCGCTTCAGAACAGTCAAGTTATATCACACAAGCTAACCACTTGTGAATGGTCAACCGTAATAAACTTAAAACAGCTCAGAAAGCAATACAATTAAGATCAGAGGTATAGTGTTTCCCTAGGTCGTTAAGTCCCACGGAGACTCAATGGTGTTTAAACACGATCAGGTGTCGAATAATCACTAAGGATAGTGATCAGTAAAGATTTTGATGAATAATTACACTACTGATTGATTGGAATGATATTTGGATACAGAATTGATAAGCACAACAATCAGATAACACAAACGTAAATACGTACGTTTAATAAACTACGTAAACGTATAAAACAAAACGTGAGATCTAAGAAATAAAAGGCCTAAAAATATGAAAATGATATTTTTGGAATCCTAAAAATAAAATAAAATTATTGGAAAAAGAAAATTATTTTTACAACTATTTATTTAATTATTATTAATTAAAAACTATTTTTAACTATTTATTAATAACCTAAAATATGATAAAATATGAAATAAAGCTAGAAAAATAAAATTATGACTTGGAAAAATCTAAAATATTATAAAACTTATTTTAAAATTGAAAATATATTTTTTATACACTTTTTATCTATTTATTATTAATTAATTACTATTTAAAATACACTTAAATAAAATAAAATATAAAATTAACCTGGAAAAATAAAATTTTAACTTATAAAAATCTAAAATATTATAAAACTAATTTTAAAACTGAAAAGATATTTTTTTGTTTTTTATTTATTTTTTATTAATTATTTAATATTTTTTAACTATTTTTAATTTTAATAAATACTAAATAAACAGAGAAAATTATGAAACTTTTTCTAAAAATATCCTAAGGTGACAGGAAACTAAGAAAATTATAAAAATAGGATTTGCTTAATAATAAGCTGAAATGAAAAATTAAAAAGCTAAAATCTATTAAATAAACGCTATCACTAATTTTATAATGATGTTTTTGTGGTTTTTATTTTTGAAAACTGTTTAAATACTTAAAATAAGAAACTTTTATGAAAGAAAAAATTTTAGAAATTAAAAATAAGCTGTTTTAATGAGCTTATGAGCTAACAGTTTTGAGATTTGGCTTATTTTGATGTAATAAGCTCAAATAAGCTCACAAACTAAAACCAAAGGCATAATAAGCTAAAAAAAGCTACAAGCTACTTATATGAAGCTAAAATACATAGATAAGCATACTGATAAGCTGGAAACAAGCAATAAGCACTTAATCTAAGCCAAACAACCAAACAGGCCTGCAGACTTTTTCCAAAGCTATTTTAGCTTATCAAATAAGCTCAAAAGCTAAAAACAAGTACTGAGGGATCAAGTTAAGCTGGTAAGCTTTCCAAAAAACCAAAAATCACAAGCTAAGGGTAACTAAAAAGCTTATTAAGAGCTTGTGAAAAAGGGCCCAGTTCACTGCTTATGCAGTTTTACATAGAAATGGGACAAAGAACAAGCTTGATGCAGCCCCATTAAATAAGCTCCAAAGTACAAAATTAAGCTTGGACTAAAGAAATGGGTAGATAAGCTTTCTAAAAAACCAAGGTTCACAAACTGAGGCCAACTAATAAGCTATTTGTGAGCTTATGAAAGTGGGTATCTCAACTGTGCACAGGGCAAGTATTTGAAAAGGTACTTGAAATAAGCTAAGTAAAAAGCTATTAAATAAGCTAACTGAAAATTATAAAAATTACTAGTGTGAAGATGAGCAGTTGTATTTTACTATCCCAAAAGCTCAGATCTTACAAGCTAATATTAAGTGCACAAGAAAATCAAAAAGTTTATTCAAAAACGACCAAATGGAAAATTTTGACTTTTATAAAAACTAAATTAGTTGACTATTATGAACTTTAAATCAATCCTAATGACTGATTATGATATATTCAGTTATAATAAGACTATAATAAGCTAAATTACCAAGTTTTAAGCTAATATGATGAGTTTCACACTTCAAATCCTAACAGTGAGCTTATTAATGAAGATTGAAAGGTATTTTGACTTTTTTAACAAATGACCACTGGTTTTTCTTGTTGAATTGAGATATTAAGACCTAGTGTGACAGATAGCAAAAATAATCAACAACTCAATTGTAATACCCCGATTTTTCAGATATATTTTTCGTTTATATGTTGGTTATCGTTGATGGATATTTGTGCTGGAGAGCGTTGTGAACGTTTGATGATGTTATTGAATGCGTATATGTATTCATTGTGCCGTATGTTTGATTGGTATGTCGAGACATTGGTTGAGGATAGCTGAATATGGCTAGGCACAGCAACGATAGCGCACGCTATAAGTGTTTCATTAGCGCACGCTACTGGGTACAGGTAGCGCACGCTACGAAGTATTGATAGCGTACGCTAAGAGGTTCGGTTACGTACGCTAAGGAGGACCCCTAATGTACGTAACGACTTGCTGGGTTAGTTTCGGAAGGTGGCCGACAGGTAGGCCCAGGTTGATTTTTATATTCAGTTAGCGCACGCTAACGCATGTTGGTTAGCGCACGCTAACACCAGATCGCCAATAATGGAATCTTAGCTTTCGGCGGGTGGACCCGGCCATGTTCGACGCGTGTCCAGATAAGGTCAGCGGGTGTTTGTCATGTAGGGCTAGCGCACGCTAAACCCTATGATTAGCGCACGCTAATTCCAGATTGGGCAGAGGGAATCTTATCCTTGTCAGATGCTGTCGGCATGTGGGGGCACGAGTGGTAGGTGAACACTGTAGTAAGTCAACTTCGGATAGCGCACGCTAAGAGCAAGGACTTTCGTACGCTAGACATGATGTTTTACGTACGTTAATGCATGGGCATTACGTACGTAAGCTAATTCTGAAGCGGCGGTAGCCTGCGGGCCGATAGCGCCGCGTTAACAAAGTCAGTTAGCGCACGCTAAGGATGTAGCGCACGCTAAACATGAGATGTTAGCGCACGCTAATAATGAATATTATAAAAGGGGACAGACGGGTATTGTGAGGCATTTCGTCCATTCTTCTTCCTTCAGTCGGGAGAGAGAGAGTTGGGAGTTATTTGGGATTCCCAAACACTGTATAATGATAATCTTTAACAAAATTAGATTGAGAGCTTGGATTCAAGCCTTGTTCCTCAAGTTGTTCATGATTCTTTGGATGGAGTTCTAGGGTTCTTCTTTTTGGTTCGTCTAAACCAGGTAATCTTCGTATTCCTTTGTTAATGGTTCGTTTTTCTTGGATGATTAAATGTGAGAAACATGTTGGATAATCATATAACGATGTTATATGGGATTTTATGGATTTTGATAAGAACTTCGAATGTTTCTTGATATTATTAAAGATGATGATTCGTTTAAACCGTTGTGAGATGGATTTATGGATCATAATACGAGGTTGAATTACAGATTGTGCATGTTATGATCCTTGTTACCAAGTTGGTCCGATTATTGACATGATTATTGTTCTAGGGTAATTAATCAACAGGTATAACCGTTGTGCTTCGTTGGAAGACCGTAGATTCGTTCGATCGAATTTGAAGAGCTCGTAGACGAGGGCGATGAGTTCGGTGTTGGTTTTGTCGTGTTGGTATCCAGGCAAGTGTTTACTTGTTCGGTTGTAATGTTTTGATGAGTAATTCCATTTACATTTCATAAGTATTTTATGTTGTATTGCATATTGACGAATGTTCAGTGATGTTCTAAAAGGATTAGAATGCACAGTTGATGATTGTTGAGATACTTGGACAATCTTGGGAAGATTGTAGCATTCGGATATTGTTGATGTCATTTTGGATATTCTTGGTCTGTGGTATGCATTCCGGAAGGAAGTCTGGATAGAGTTATGTTTTATGGTAATCGTACATAGAGGATTATGTACGAGAAAGTATTCGGTATTGAGGTATTATACGGTATTGTTGTGATACTGGGATTCTTATGGTATTATCGTGATATTGGGATTTTGATGAGAATCGTTGGATTACCGGAAGTGGTAAGGTTATCATTGAGGTTATTATTCTCATGATGCATGGCATGTGAATATTTATGTTTATGTACTTGCGGTTATTTATCGGGCATTATTGCTGACCCCGTTGTGGGACTTGTTTTTCAGGTATTGAGGACTTTGATGGTAGCGGTCGTGAGGCGAGGATTCCGGACGATACTGGCTATGGCATATTGTTGGGGAATCGTGTATTTAGTTTGTGTATATCATTATTGATGAATATGTATCTTGGACTGTATTTCTATCCATTGCGTGAGTTCTTTCAAATGGCTTTCGGCTTTTGCCAACTGAGTTTGATTTCGAAAACTAATTCCCTTAACCGAGTTTTTGGCCTTGTTTGTCTTGACGGTAGTTGGTGTTTTCAAATGATTTTGTGAGTTTTGGAAAATACTACCGTCACCGGCCTTTTTGGGCATTTTTGTAAATGGTTTTTAGCACAGTGGGTTCCAGCGTGGGGCCCACGGCGTGTAATACTCCCGTAAGGTTTTTGGGGTGTTACAAATATGGTATCGGAGCCCAAGGTTTTGTGATAACCGGGCATGTGTGTTATGTGGCTCTACCAGTGTGGTAGTTGCGTGATTTTTGTGTAGCTGGATTTTGGCTATTTTGGATTGTGTTGTTTTGGTACTGTGTGATTTTTTGAGTGGTGATGTGTGGGTTTGGGGATTGTTGGTGTTCCCGAGACCGACGAGGCAGGGAGTGAACGCCGGTGCCGTGGTCATGTGCAATGTGCGGCTCCAATCGGGAAGTGAACGCCGGTGCGAGGCACGTGCAATGTGCGGCTTTCGATGTGGAGTGGAACGCCGGTGATACGTGCATGTGACAAGGAGCGGCTCATGCGCTTTAGGTGAGGAGACACAGCATCACAGATCCCACGAAACTCGACAGTGCTCTAAACTTCTTGTGGTCTTGGCGGAGACCAATCGTTTTCAAATTGTGATTATTCCTGTTTTGGCATTCTTGTTGTGTCGAGATTTTTGAAATGGTGCCATATGCTAGTATCACGGGAGATCTTCGACTTCACAGACCTGTAAGTATGTTGTTCGGATTATTCGATAATTCTTAGTTATCTTGGTGATTTTGGATTTATATGTTGTTGGCGACAGGTTGCAAGTTTCGAGGACGAAACTTATTTTTAAGGGGGGTAGAGTGTAATACCCCGATTTTTCAGATATATTTTTCGTTTATATGTTGGTTATCGTTGATGGATATTTGTGCTGGAGAGCGTTGTGAACGTTTGATGATGTTATTGAATGCGTATATGTATTCATTGTGCCGTATGTTTGATTGGTATGTCGAGACATTGGTTGAGGATAGCTGAATATGGCTAGGCACAGCAACGATAGCGCACGCTATAAGTGTTTCATTAGCGCACGCCATCGGGTGCAGTAGCGCACGCTACGAAGTATTGATAGCGTATGCTAAGAGGTTCGATTACGTCGCTAAGGAGGACCCCTAACGTGCGTAACGACTTGTCGGGTTAGTTTCGGAAGGTGGCCGGGTAGGCCCGTGTTGATTTTTATATTCAGTTAGCGCACGCTAACGCATGTTGGTTAGCGCACGCTAACACCAGATCGCCAATAATGGAATCTTAGCTTTCGGCGGGTGGACCCGGCCATGTTCGACGTGTGTCCAGATAAGGTCAGCGGGTGTTTGTCATGTAGGGCTAGCGCACGCTAAACCCTATGATTAGCGCACGCTAATTCCAGATTGGGCAGAGGGAATCTTATCCTTGTCAGATGTTGTCGGCATGTGGGGGCACGAGTGGTAGGTGAACACTGTAGTAAGTCAACTTCGGATAGCGCACGCTAAGAGCAAGGACTTGCGTACGCTAGACATGATGTTTTACGTACGTTAATGCATGGGCATTACGTACGTAAGCTAGTTTACGAAGCGAGGCAGTAGCCTCTGGGCTTCGATAGCGCACGTTAACAAAGTCAGTTAGCGCACGCTAAGGATGTAGCGCACGCTAAACATGAGATGTTAGCGCACGCTAATAATGAATATTATAAAAGGGGACAGACGGGTATTGTGAGGCATTTCGTCCATTCTTCTTCCTTCAGTCGGGAGAGAGAGAGTTGGGAGTTATTTGGGATTCCCAAACACTGTATAATGATAATCTTTAACAAAATTAGATTGAGAGCTTGGATTCAAGCCTTGTTCCTCAAGTTGTTCATGATTCTTTGGATGGAGTTCTAGGGTTCTTCTTTTTGGTTCGTCTAAACCAGGTAATCTTCGTATTCCTTTGTTAATGGTTCGTTTTACTTGGATGATTAAATGTGAGAAACATGTTGGATAATCATATAACGATGTTATATGGGATTTTATGGATTTTAAGAACTTCGAATGTTTCTTGATATTATTAAAGATGATGATTCGTTTAAACCATTGTGAGATGGATTTATGGATCATAATACGAGGTTGAATTCCAGATTGTGCATGTTATGATCCTTGTTACCAAGTTGGTCCGATTATTGACATGATTATTGTTCTAGGGTAATTAATCAATAGGTATAACCGTTGTGCTTCGTTGGAAGACCGTAGATTCGTTCCAGTCAGGGCTAAAGAGCTCGTAGACGAGGGCGATGAGTTCGGTGTTGGTTTTGTCGTGTTGGTATCCAGGCAAGTGTTTACTTGTTCGGTTGTAATGTTTTGATGAGTAATTCCATTTACATTTCATAAGTATTTTATGTTGTATTGCATATTGACGAATGTTCAGTGATGTTCTAAAAGGATTAGAATGCACAGTTGATGATTGTTGAGATACTTGGACAATCTTGGGAAGATTGTAGTATTCGGATATTGTTGATGTCATTTTGGATATTCTTAGTCTGTGGTATGCATTCCAGAAGGAAGTCCGGATAGAGGTATGTTTTATGGTAATCGTACATAGAGGATTATGTACGAGAAAGTATTCGGTATTGAGGTATTATACGGTATTGTTGTGATACTGGGATTCTTATGGTATTATCGTGATATTGGGATTTTGATGAGAATCGTTGGATTACCGGAAGTGGTAAGGTTATCATTGAGGTTATTATTCTCATGATGCATGGCATGTGAATATTTATGTTTATGTACTTGCGGTTATTTATCGGGCATTATTGCTGACCCCGTTGTGGGACTTGTTTTTCAGGTATTGAGGACTTTGATGGTAGCGGTCGTGAGGCGAGGATTCCGGACGATACTGGCTATGGCATATTGTTGGGGAATCGTGTATTTTGTTTGTGTATATCATTATTGATGAATATGTATCTTGGACTGTATTTCTATCCGCTGCGTGAGTTCTTTCAAATGGCTTTCGGCTTTTTGCCAACTGAGTTTGATTTCGAAAACTAATTCCCTTAACCGAGTTTTTGGCCTTGTTTGTCTTGACGGTAGTTGGTGTTTTCAAATGATTTTGTGAGTTTTGGAAAATACTACCGTCACCGGCCTTTTTGGGCATTTTTGTAAATGGTTTTTAGCCTGGTGGGTTCCAGCGTGGGGCCCACGGCGTGTAATACTCCCGTAAGGTTTTTGGGGTGTTACAAATATGGTATCGGAGCCCAAGGTTTTGTGATAACCGGGCATGTGTGTTATGTGGCTCTACCAGTGTGGTAGTTGCGTGATTTTTGTGTAGCTGGATTTTGGCTATTTTGGATTGTGTTGTTTTGGTACTGTGTGATTTTTTGAGTTCTGTCGTGGTGATGTGTGGGTTTGGGGATTGTTGGTGTTCCCGAGACCGACGAGGCAGGGAGTGAACGCCGGTGCCGTGGTCATGTGCAATGTGCGGCTCCAATCGGGAAGTGAACGCCGGTGCGAGGCACGTGCAATGTGCGGCTTTCGATGTGGAGTGGAACGCCGGTGATACGTGCATGTGACAAGGAGCGGCTCATGCGCTTTAGGTGAGGAGACACAGCATCACAGATCCCACGAAACTCGACAGTGCTCTAAACTTCTTGTGGTCTTGGCGGAGACCAATCGTTTTCAAATTGTGATTATTCCTGTTTTGGCATTCTTGTTGTGTCGAGATTTTTGAAATGGTGCCATATGCTAGTATCACGGGAGATCTTCGACTTCACAGACCTGTAAGTATGTTGTTCGGATTATTCGATAATTCTTAGTTATCTTGGTGATTTTGGATTTATATGTTGTTGGCGACAGGTTGCAAGTTTCGAGGACGAAACTTATTTTTAAGGGGGGTAGAGTGTAATACCCCGATTTTTCAGATATATTTTTCGTTTATATGTTGGTTATCGTTGATGGATATTTGTGCTGGAGAGCGTTGTGAACGTTTGATGATGTTATTGAATGCGTATATGTATTCATTGTGCCGTATGTTTGATTGGTATGTCGAGACATTGGTTGAGGATAGCTGAATATGGCTAGGCACAGCAACGATAGCGCACGCTATAAGTGTTTCATTAGCGCACGCTACTGGGTACAGGTAGCGCACGCTACGAAGTATTGATAGCGTATGCTAAGAGGTTCGGTTACGTACGCTAAGGAGGACCCCTAACGTACGTAACGACTTGCTGGGTTAGTTTCGGAAGGTGGCCGACAGGTAGGCCCAGGTTGATTTTTATATTCAGTTAGCGCACGCTAACGCATGTTGGTTAGCGCACGCTAACACCAGATCGCCAATAATGGAATCTTAGCTTTCGGCGGGTGGACCCGGCCATGTTCGACGTGTGTCCAGATAAGGTCAGCGGGTGTTTGTCATGTAGGGCTAGCGCACGCTAAACCCTATGATTAGCGCACGCTAATTCCAGATTGGGCAGAGGGAATCTTATCCTTGTCAGATGTTGTCGGCATGTGGGGGCACGAGTGGTAGGTGAACACTGTAGTAAGTCAACTTCGGATAGCGCACGCTAAGAGCAAGGACTTGCGTACGCTAGACATGATGTTTTACGTACGTTAATGCATGGGCATTACGTACGTAAGCTAATTCTGACGAGGCGGTAGCCTGCAGGCTTCGATAGCGCACGTTAACAAAGTCAGTTAGCGCACGCTAAGGATGTAGCGCACGCTAAACATGAGATGTTAGCGCACGCTAATAATGAATATTATAAAAGGGGACAGACGGGTATTGTGAGGCATTTCGTCCATTCTTCTTCCTTCAGTCGGGAGAGAGAGAGAGTTGGGAGTTATTTGGGATTCCCAAACACTGTATAATGATAATCTTTAACAAAATTAGATTGAGAGCTTGGATTCAAGCCTTGTTCCTCAAGTTGTTCATGATTCTTTGGATGGAGTTCTAGGGTTCTTCTTTTTGGTTCGTCTAAACCAGGTAATCTTCGTATTCCTTTGTTAATGGTTCGTTTTACTTGGATGATTAAATGTGAGAAACATGTTGGATAATCATATAACGATGTTATATGGGATTTTATGGATTTTAAGAACTTCGAATGTTTCTTGATATTATTAAAGATGATGATTCGTTTAAACCATTGTGAGATGGATTTATGGATCATAATACGAGGTTGAATTCCAGATTGTGCATGTTATGATCCTTGTTACCAAGTTGGTCCGATTATTGACATGATTATTGTTCTAGGGTAATTAATCAATAGGTATAACCGTTGTGCTTCGTTGGAAGACCGTAGATTCGTTCCAGTCAGGGCTAAAGAGCTCGTAGACGAGGGCGATGAGTTCGGTGTTGGTTTTGTCGTGTTGGTATTCAGGCAAGTGTTTACTTGTTCGGTTGTAATGTTTTGATGAGTAATTCCATTTACATTTCATAAGTATTTTATGTTGTATTGCATATTGACGAATGTTCAGTGATGTTCTAAAAGGATTAGAATGCACAGTTGATGATTGTTGAGATACTTGGACAATCTTGGGAAGATTGTAGTATTCGGATATTGTTGATGTCATTTTGGATATTCTTAGTCTGTGGTATGCATTCCAGAAGGAAGTCCGGATAGAGGTATGTTTTATGGTAATCGTACATAGAGGATTATGTACGAGAAAGTATTCGGTATTGAGGTATTATACGGTATTGTTGTGATACTGGGATTCTTATGGTATTATCGTGATATTGGGATTTTGATGAGAATCGTTGGATTACCGGAAGTGGTAAGGTTATCATTGAGGTTATTATTCTCATGATGCATGGCATGTGAATATTTATGTTTATGTACTTGCGGTTATTTATCGGGCATTGTTGCTGACCCCGTTGTGGGACTTGTTTTTCAGGTATTGAGGACTTTGATGGTAGCGGTCGTGAGGCGAGGATTCCGGACGATACTGGCTATGGCATATTGTTGGGGAATCGTGTATTTTGTTTGTGTATATCATTATTGATGAATATGTATCTTGGACTGTATTTCTATCCGCTGCGTGAGTTCTTTCAAATGGCTTTCGGCTTTTTGCCAACTGAGTTTGATTTCGAAAACCGAGTTTTTGGCCTTGTTTGTCTTGACGGTAGTTGGTGTTTTCAAATGATTTTGTGAGTTTTGGAAAATACTACCGTCACCGGCCTTTTTGAGCATTTTTGTAAATAGTTTTTAGCCTGGTGGGTTCCAGCGTGGGGCCCACCCGGATGGATCTGGGGGTGTTACATCAATTACCCTTTAACACAGATAAACAAGCTAATCCAAACACTCCTTTATAGGACTGTTTTGAAGATTTTCAATTGATTCCAAAGATCAAGACCATGAAATTGATTGCAGACCTTATATAATCATTTACTAAGACTAAAGAAACTTTAAACAACAATAATAACTCCATTAAACTAAGAGATGACAATTACACTATATTAACTGTTAAGTTAAAATTTGAGCTAACTATAAATTAGAGAGAATAAGTAACTGATCTTATTGTTTAATTGTGCTTAATTATAACTAAGAAACACAAACATACCAAGATTTTAAGCTAAATAATATTTTAACAGTGAAATGCATAAAAATGGAACAAAGGCTTACAAGATTGGATCCAAGTGAACAATGAGAACTGAGGCACACAAACATACCCTATAGCTTCCCAAGAAGCTCTATACCAAGGCCATCCAATATCAACCCTGCTCCAGCTTTTTTATCACCTTCACCATAGATTTTTGATTTTTATCTAATTTTTTTTTGTATTTTTGGTATTTTTCTCTTTCTTATACTAAACTGAATTTTAAAGTATCTAATAGCTTTAATAAGCTATCTAGGAGCTTATGTGGGCCTATTCAGTCCAAAGTAACAACTAAAAACAACATTCGAATTTTCATGAGATCTTTGAACAATGGAAATTTGCATAAACTGAAATGGGAGCTTAACACTGAAATTGATGTTCAAAAAAAAATTTATTATACACTAAAGACTTTGAAATACAAAGCTTAAGAGCTTAAAGATACACTGAAATTTAAAATTAAGCTAAAACGACATGCATTAATAAAAAATTACACTAGTTATCCTGCTACATTGCACAAAACTTGTATATATTGATCTTTTTCATCTCTGTCGACATTTCTGAGCAAATCCCACCAATTTTCAGCCATTGGATTCATCCAACTCATCACAATTGCCAAATGGCAATTTTGGCGCCAAAAAGTCTTTGAGCTGGTTTTTCTAATTAATGATTCTTGGAAGATATGGAGGTGTTAGGGGAGTTGATAGGGAGCTGGAAAGGTAGTGGTGAGGTGGAAAGGTGGTAAAAACCACCACTGGTTTTGGATTTCAGTCGTTGGTGAGGACGATGAACAGTACAAACGGTTTTGGCGCGTTGACCTTATTTGACCGGGGTTTTATTAATAACGGGGTTGGGTTGGTTTGGGCTAAAGACTGGGCCAAGGGTTTAGTGGACTTGGGTTGTGTTTTGGATTGGGTATTTAATAACACAAGGGTGTCCGTTTGGTAAATACAAGGACCATTCATGTAATTTGCAAATCTTGAGGGGTTGAATCTGTCCATTTCCCAAAGTTATAATAAGGACCATTCCTGCCAAATATGAATAGTACAAGGACCATTATGCATAAAATTTCATTTTTATAAATCCAAGGACTATTTTTGTCATTTTTCAAACTTGAGGGACTAAAGTTGTAATTTTGCAATTTTACATTTCAAGGGTTTGTTTTGACAACTTTTGAATCTCATGGACCTTAAATGACATTTTTCTTGATTTTGATATACCAGGGACTGTTTTTGACAACTTTTGAAACTTGAGGGACTAAAACTGCCAATTATGCAAACTTGATACGTTTTTCACCAGATTGTGATGTTTTTGCATTTAAAACATATAAAACATTTATTTGTGATATTTTCATCATTTTGATGCATTTCTGAGTGTTTTCAGATGTTTTTGGCATTCTAAACAGTACAAAAATGATGAGTATTTGCACACTCATCATTAACCTTGCGACGGCGTCACCTTATGCCTGTGACGCCGTCCTCTTCAGCTTCTGACGCCGTCTGGGTCACATCTAGGCCGTCTGAGTTGCGACGGTCTACTCCTTTAAAGCCCGACGCCGTCTCTTGAAAATACGAGTTTTGTCTTCTGACCCGTCACAAAATCCTACGACGGCGTCGCAGTTAAGCATTGATGCCGTCGCCTTCTATTTTCAGCAGCTTTGAGTGTCTCGATTTTGACTTTGGCCATTTTCTTCGTATATTCGCGCCTTTTCGTCCAAATAAGTGTCATTCCAGCATCTTGCCTTCAAGAGACCTAAAAAGTGAAAAGGAACAATATTAAGCAATAACGGATACAAAAGTGATCAAATAAGGGCTTAAACGACCCCTCAAAATAGTACCTTTTAAAACCTTATCAAATATCCCAACACTTGTTATTTGCTTGTCCTCAAGCAAATGTGCTTTTAACCAATTAATTTATAAGTTAGGGGTCATGAAGCATTAATTCAAAACGGTCCACAACACATATAAGCCCCGCAAAAGTCATAACGGAAATTACATACTTGCACCTCACAAGAGGTGTTTGGATACTCACATCTCTCTCGGGTGTATACATGAAATATAACAAATAGGAAATGGAAGATAAACACTCATTAACCGGTCCTAGTATATAGATTACCATAGGCTTGAGAATAGATCAAATCTCCATCGCTTTGGCGTAAGCACCTACGAAAGACTATTAAAGAGGTCTTTTAAAGGGTTGTAATGTTGGGCTTAAGGTAGGGAAACAAGGGTTTGGTGGGATAGGCTTTTTAGTGGTGGCAAGTCAAAAATCTCTTTGTTACAAGCATACGAAGAATGGCGTTGCTAAGCCAAGACTCGACACTCTAAAACTCTAGGTAACGGAAATAAAAAAATATAAATTTAAAAGATAGATGTAGGATGGTAGCCCTTTTTTTTTTATCACTCTATTTTTTTCTTTTTCTCTTTTTCTATTTTTTTTTTGATTTTTTTTTTCATACACTTTTACTCTACCATCCTCTAAGGTAACATCAACACGATAGGGATTTATAGCAGATCCCTACACTTGAGTTTTTATTACTATAACACTAATTTGACCTGAATTGAAAAGATCAAAACACTTGGGTACATTATTATGCAAACAAAGGGAATTTGAATTTAACCGTAGTTGGTGCTCCGTAGCCAGGATTTCTTTCGGTGGTTTTATGAGTGAGTCCAAAGTTAGGCGAGGGTTGCCTCGGTTCAAGTGATCACCGCGATGAGGCACGTAAGGGACCGACCTGTCGCCCTGGCGATGCGAGCCTCCCCGATCTCTTCCTGTATACGCATGTCGCCCTTCGTTCTTCCTGTCTCCTCCCTAATGACCCCGGATGACCCTTTCGTCCTTTCGGAAGGGCCCAGTTGAGGCTCTTCTGGTTGTGTCATAGTGTTCTCCTCGAGGTAATTCGGTGCTGGCGAAAGCTTCCTCCAACCTCACAAAGTCATCGACCCTAATCATCATCTCCTCCACGGTTTTAGGGATCGTATCGGCGAACCGCTTGGCCAGTTCGGGACATTTGCATCCGTTCATGAATGAAGAGATCCTCATGATCTCCGGTGCCCCCTGTATGAATCCCGTCTCGGTGGTCCACCTTTCTTTGAATTCAGGCAGCGTTTCGTTGGCTTTCCTGACTATCTTGGCAATTTCGGTGGGATCCTTGACGCAGGCCTTGTGCAAGGAGAAGCGAGTTTCAAACTGATCTCGGAAAGTTGCCCATTCGTCTATGATCCCCGGGGGAAGACCGTCAAACCACCCTCTGGCCTTTCCATCTAAGGTCTGTTGGAACATGCGACACCATACTGGCATCGGCCATTCCCCATGTCCTGCGGAACCGGTGAACCTGTTAAGGTGGTCTTGTGGATCTGTCGACCCATCATACAGCTTGATGTTGGTAGGCATCTTGTGCTGCGGGGCGGAGAACTCGATGATTCGTCTACGGGGCATTAGGGTTTATCTCTTCAGTTTGTATCGTACAAGTTCATTGGGGGTACTCATTTGCTCAATTTGATGGGTCGCATAATGTCACCTATATCTTGTAGGAGACTATTCAATATTACGATACACTTGCTTGTGTACTCATTTGCTCATTGGGGGAACAATTCCTCACACCAAGCTTGATGAAAACAATCCCGGAATGATTAACCCGTATGCAAACTGAATAAAAGCTTGGAAACTGATGTATCTGAGAATGGTTAGAGTACAGTGAAAAGCTACGGAATATTAAAAACAACTATCAGATAAGGCATGAGCCTTGACCATGCCGCCACGCCACGCCTCACGCTATTTATAAATTCGGGCAAAAGTATATATAGATATAAGGGTTGTGACGTCGTCCGCTTATGTTTGTGACACCGTAACTTTGTCAACCGAGTTAGGGCTTACTTTGCACTGCATAGTGTGACAACGTCAGGCTTTGTAACGACGACGTCACGAGTGGATTGTGACGGTGTCATGATACCCGTCTCTACACAATGTCCCAGCGGTAAAATCTTCAAACTATCACTTTCTAGGCATTTCTGGTGACAGAGTCAAGGGTGTCAGTCACAAAGCTGAAAGTTGTCTTTTTCTTCCGTTCTTCGTCCAAATGAGTCCGGGTTTTGCACGTTTCCAGTAAAAGCATTCCTAAACATCTAAAACTCAAAAATAAAGGATTTAGGGCCATAAATGATATAATGTGTATTAAATTAAGGGTTAAATGACCCCTAAAAACAATACGATTTTTCACCTCATCGTACGTCTCTTTGTTTTCATGTCTATATATACGCTTTTTACAGACTCTTTCATTATTCAATAATATAAATCTGTTATTTGGTCTTTAATTTTTACATAACATTAGAGCTAGGGATTTAGTTTTCTATTTCCATTAAGTAAGTACGTCATTTTTGTTATTGAATGAATGATTGCTTGGATTTAAATATTGTATTTTTGTAGTAAAAAACATCTCTCCGTCTATCTGCACTATGCTGGTTTGAAACTTTCGAATGAATCGATATAAGAAATATTGAAATTCGTAAAAGCACATTGAAGTTTAGAGTTAGTAAAAGCAATAATGGCATTAGTAGTTTAGATCATGATTCTGTTCGTTTGGTCAATTTAAAAAATGGAAGTGGGGAAAAATGTATATGTTAGCTTAGCTATTTTATAAAGACAACATTTTACATGTGAATTAAACTAGATACGTAAGATAATTGCACCCACAGAGACTTATTAGGTATAGGGGGAAAACTTATGTTGTCATGAGCCTATAAATACTCATTATAACTCTCCATGAGGGGTGTGGGAGAGTGTGGTAGGCATTTTATTAATTCCTTTTAATAAAACACTTATTTCTTCACCTTTCTCTCTCTACTCTCTCTCTCTAACCATTTTATAATTTACAATCAATCCCGAACTCCCGGCCTCGTATATGTATGTGATTCATGAAGTTTACAAGCATTATCAGAGCCTAATCATGAGTTTGTGGTGTTTGTGTTCAAAATTCAAATTGAAATGGTGTTTTAAAATGAAAAACGTGGCTTTCAGATGGTTTTTATGGGTTTTTGGTATTTTTGATTTGATTTATTGGTGTTTTGATGTTATAGAGTCGTTAAAGTTTGACAAAAACATGTCTCTAAAGCATGTCTAATCTCAAATCTATCAGAGGAATACGTTTTAAGGTGTGTTTTTTGTTCAGTTTTGGGTTTACAGTAGTGAATCTTAGCTTCATGTTATTCAAGCCGATTGATGAGATGTTGGAGCTGAGTTTGGTGTGTGGAACCCAGATTTAGGTGAGGTCGAGATTCTATAAAGCTGAGATAGGGGTCAAGCCGAAATACCCTTATAATAAAATACCCAAATCCGAGTTACCCCCACTCCAAAATTGTGTTGAAATCGAGATTCAGCTAGAAGCCAAGATATGTGAAACCGAGTTAGGGCAAGTCGAGATTTGGAACCAAATTTGTGAAGCCAAATTTTGTGAAACCGAATTTGTGAAGTCGAAGTTGTGTTAAGCCAAAATTATGTCAAGCCGAGAGTATCAAGCCGAGATTGGAAAGCCAAATTTGTTTAGTTTGACTTTTTGAAGCCAGGATTTGACAAAAATTCGTAAAAAAAACAAAGCTTTTACTAAAATCATCATAACTTTTGAACCATAACTCTGTTTTCAGCGAAATACCTATCAAAATGACCACTGTAACGAGATGGACAAAAATTCATTGAATAAACCTTAACCCTCCAAAAAGAAGTTATGCATTTATATATGAAACACCAAATCGTTTCATTATTTTCACTGCTTAAACCTTAACCCTAAAACTGAAAACTATTATAAACAAACATTCATCATACATCAATCTCTTGAAATGATCCTTATCAAGATTCAAGTCAAATGACAACGTATTGCTTATTTGGGTATGAAGTTCATTTCACGGGCATGTGTACATATTTATCTCAAAGTATTGGATGCTTGACTTCTGGAGATACTTGTTTGAGCATTTCATTCATAGTGATTAAGATTTGGAATCATAGGGTCGAAGTAATTTTGCTATGTGGTTGATTGAAATTAAGGCGGAACAGGTTCTTAGGGAGAGCATCACTGTTGAGATTCCATTACTTGATGGGACAGGTTCTACTATCGAAAAAATTCGGGTTGAATACGAATGGAAGCTGTCTCGGTGTGATACATGTAAGCTTTTTGGTCATACGCTGCTTGATTATCCTAAATATGTTCCATCTCCTACTCAGCCTAAACAGCAGGGTGCTACTCCCAGCTCTGAGCTAACTCTATTACAATACAATCCACACTCACCAAAAGAAAGGTTTGGACTTGGTAGAACTATCCTCAAAAGACCATCAAAACTAACTCAACAAGAGTCTACCCCCACTGAAACTTCCACATCCTCTGTCCCCACTGAAGCTGACCAAATTCAGCAACTGACTGAACTCGTGAGGAAGCTAACTGACAAGATGGAATCCATCGAAAAAGTCCCTGAATCAGTCAAGGAAACTAATTCAGCTTCCTCTAGTACCTCAAAGTCAAAAGCCACCACCAAAAACAAGCAGAAGTGTGATCTGTGCCACTATACCAGTCATACCACTGACAACTATTATAGAATCCTCTTTTGTATGATTTGCAAAAAGGATGATCACAGAACTGCTGATCACTTACAATATGTAAGTTCTCTCAGTAAAGCAAACTACACCAAAGTTGGTCATCAGTATGCTTCTACATCCAAGCCTGCTCAAAAGTTTAGAGCAAAACCTTTTCCTCCGTGCCCACACTGTGGCTTTAATGATCATCATCCTGATGATTGTCTCATGAACAAACGCTGTGATATTTGCGAAAATCCAGCTCATAAGACATCTCAGCATGACAGTGTCATCCAAGCAAGGAGAAGTTCCAAGCAACCCAAAATCACTGAGTCATCCTCAGTCTCCAAATGCAAAACCTGTGGTAGCACAATGCACTCAACCACTGACCATGAGTCAATTGCCAAATTCAAAGAGACCTTTAAGACCAAGCCCACCAGTATATGGGTCAACAAGAGAAACTAATCTTATCTACTATTTGTGTCGAGGCATGCCAGGGAGCCTATTTAGCATCTAGATAGTGGATGCTCAAGAAGCATGGCTGGTGTTAAGGAGTATCTGCACAAATATGTAGAGGAATCAGGACCTAAGGTAGTATTTGGTGATAACTCATCATGTCCCACTGAAGGTTATGGTTCAGTATACTGCAATGGAATAGTTTTCTCTAGAATAGCTTATGTCAATGGTCTCAAATACAATCTCATCAGTGTCAGTCAACTATGTGATGCTAAGTACATTGTACAATTCAATGACAAACAAGGCACCATTTTTAATGCCAACAAAGAAGTTGTATTGATAGCTCCTAGAAGAGATGATGTTTATGTCTTAGATATGTCAACTCTCTCTCAAAATGGAACTTTTCTCTTTGCCAAAGCCACTGAAACAATCAACTGGCTGTGGCACAAAAGACTCTCACACTTAAATTTCAACAACATCAACAACTTGGCAAAACAAAACAAGGTCCTTGGCTTACCATCACTGGTTTTTGCAAAAGATAACCCATGCTCAGCCTGTGAGAAAGGCAAACACCAAAGAGCATCCTTCAAAACAAAACAAAATTTCTCAATCAAAAGCTGCCTTCACCTCCTGCATATGGATCTCTTTGGACCAGTCAGTCCTAGATCAATCCAGCATGAGAAGTATACTCTTGTCATTGTCGATGAGTTTTCATGATACACTTGGGTATACTTTCTTTCTAAAAAGAGTCAGACAGCTGATACTATAATGTCATTCATCAGGAACATTGAAAACCAGAATGACATTACTATAAAACAAATCAGGACTGACAATGGTACTGAGTTCAAAAATGATAAGCTTGAGAGCTTCTGTGATGAAAAGGGAATCTCCCAAAAAATTTCATCTCCTTACACCCCTGAACAAAATGGGGTAGCTGAAAGAAAAAAACAGAACTCTTATTGAGGCTGCAAGAACCATGTTAAATGGCTCAGCTCTCTCAAAGCATTTCTGTATTGAAGCAGTCAAAATAGCCAGTTACACTCAAAACAGGTCAATCATTGTCAAAAGACATAACAAAACCCCATATGAGATATTCAAAGGTAGACTTCCTGACATCAGCTACTTTCATGTGTTTAGATGTCCTGTGTTTATTCATAACCACAAGGATCATCTAGGCAAATTTAATGCAAAAGCTGATGATGGATACTTTCTAGGTTACTCACTGATCTCCAAAGCCTTAAGGGTATTTAACACAAGGAGACAACAAGTTGAGGAAACCTTTCATGTCACCTTTGATGAAAGTGTAAAAAGCATCAGGTTTACCAACATCTCAGTGGAGGAAATAGGAATTGATAACTCATCAAGATATCCTTCTGATGAGTATAACACTGAAATCAATTCCTCATACCAAGTTGATGCTGACATCTCGTACTATGTCTTGCCTCACAACCTGTCACAACCAACTATCAGTGAATTCATTGATAATCAGTCAGTCCCTGCTGGGATAGGTAACACTGATCCAAATGATCAGGAACCTGTGATTCATGAAACCCAACCTGAACAACACATCTCAACAGATGTTCCTAATGATTATGTGGCTCATGCACCTGAAATCACTCCTGAGTCTCCAGTGACCTCTTCAACCTCACATCCTAGACCACAAAGTAAGTGGACATGATCTCAGGACATTGAGCTAGTAAACATCATTGGTGAACCCACTGAGGGCATGCGCACTAGAAGCATGGCTGCTAAGTTAACTGCAGCTTCAGCTAATGAATGTCTATATGCTGATTACCTATCAGATATAGAACCCAAAAGTGTCACTGAGGCTCTAAAACACCCAAGCTGGGTTCAGGCCATGCAATAAGAACTTCAATAGTTTGATAAAAACAAGGTTGTGGAAAACTAAAAGGGGGGTTTGAATAGTTTTGCCGATTTTACGTTAGTTTCAAAAACTTTTAGATTCGTTAATATGTGAGATCTTATGAATGTGGAGGGAGTATAGATCTAATGATAAAGCAAGTAAATAAAGTAAAGCGAAGGGAAAGAAAAGACACAACCGATGTATAGTGGTTAGGCTACAAGGACACCTTCCTTGCCCTACTCCACTCCCCGAGTCACCTACTCGAGAGTTCAAGCACTATGTCAACAAACTCCTTCACTTGGCGGAGAAGCCTTCACAACGTTGCTTACACTTTATCCGGTACAAAGCTAAATACCGAGTCCGTAGCACGGTGGACCAAACCAACACGACTATTACACAACAAATATGTGAAATATCAAATACAAGATCTTCGCTACAGAAATCTTGCGGAGTGACAAATCAATCAAGGACCCCTTTCTTGGATGACTTGTAGAATGCTTCATGATCTCGCCTTAGAGAAGGTCCTATATGAGGATCACAAATAGAAAGAAAGAAGAACAACTCTCTAGATCAAGTGATCTATATGTTAGAAGAGAATGAGAGTGTATGAGAGATTTAGTAAGAAGATGGGGTGAGTTAGAATGAAGAAATGGCTCTCTATTTATAGGCAAAAATCTTCACTGTTCCCCAGATCCCACGGATCACTTCCACTTGGGATCCGTCTAGTGTAATCCTAGGGATCCGTGGAACGCTCCTCTTTTCCAATGGGTTTTTTGGTTATGGGTCATGGGTTATGGGTTGGTCCATGGGTTTTCTTTAGATTCAATGTATCTAAGTATACATTGTATCTAGCCAACTTGGGTATGGGTTAAGATCCATGGGTTATGGTTTTTACCCATCCTAATAAACTATTACAACAAATGCTTAATTACTACATTTTTGTATTTAAATGGCTATATGTAAATGCTTTACAAAAGTAACATGTATCCTTATAATTATACTTAAGATAACATTATATTTGTTATCAACAAAACACAAAGAGATCGCAAAATATTAATAAATGTTTTTACGGTTTATTTGTATTAACAATCTCCCCCTTTTTGTTGATGACAAAACATAATGTTATGATGAGTAAAACTTAAGAATAGATTTAAGTTTTGAAAGCCCCTAAGTTTTACTTCTTCTCCCCCTTTTTGTTGAAACAAAAAGTTAACCCTTGAAAGAAATAAACATAAAAGTGTGGGAAAAGTAGTCCACGTATTTCTAATTCCCCCTTGACGGTAGCTCCCCCTAGTTTGGGGCGTTAAGTGAAGAAAAATAAAAATCCTACAAAAAGAAAGGTTAGTAACATGCTTAAATAATCTTGTGATCGCCGAGAATCAAGATTGGGAGCCAAGGTATGTAAGCAAGGCCTTGTAATAAAACAACAAATTGTAGTGGTATTTATGCCACTTACAAGCATGTAAAAATAAGAACAAGACTTGTTCTTGAAAATGACGTCAAAAGAAAAAGAATACTAAAAATAGAAAATAGTAGTAGTGATTCCTTCCATGCTAGCATAAGGTTACGGATGGAGGTTTTGATGAGTGATGGTATTGATGCGATCAAGGATGAGGTTGAGTATGAAGCGCATTTCTTCCCTAACTTCTATTGCGATTTCCCTAGTGGATTGGCAATGTTCACAATGTAAATGATGAGGGTAATGAGTGCGGAAGTTTTCCGAGTTGTTTTGATTTGAGTTATGTGGAAGATGTGGTGGAAAAATAGGAAAATATAGATCAACATCCGGAATGTTTGTAAATGGTGGTGGAAAAGAACCTAGATGTTCTTGTAATGTGATGGGAGCTAATGGTGGTGATGTTTCAAGATCTTGAAAAATAGTATTTGGATATGTGGGGAGTGTTGAAAAGACTATTTCTTTTTGTTTAGGTTGTTTAGATCTTGTTGGAGTCTTAAGGAGTTCCAAAAGAGTGACTTTAGGTGGTGATGAAGTTGGTGTACTTGTTGGTGATGAGGGAGGTGCTATAATGGAAGCATCTTGTGGTGAGTTATTTGTTGAGGATGAACCATTTGAGGTTGGTTTTGCTAAACAACAAGATGTAATGCTAATCCGTGCGGATATCCTAGAGTTTGATTGTGGTATTTTGGATGGTGGTAGTACAAAGGTTTGGGTATCATGAAAATGATTGTTTGTACTAGGTGATTCATGTAAAGGGTTGTTGGATGACATGGTGTATTGTATATGTGAGGATGAGATGGATTATGCAAGCATTTTGGGAGTTCTATATATAGAAAAAAAACATTGTAATGAATGTTGACCCAAAATGTGGATTAAAATCTAATGATTAGATATGAATTCAAGGCATGTGATCATGATAACACAAGCATTAAAGAGCATACTCCCAAAAATGAAACAAATGTGGATTTTTCATCCAAAGTGAAAAAATAGAAGGTAAAAACAGCTTCTGTTTCACGGATCCCACGGATCCTTCCCTTGAGGGATCCGTCCAGCATGAAGGCTGGGATTCGTGGGTCTGGTGATTCAGGCAGCACAAAATTTTCCGTTTGGAAACATATTTGCCTAGTGTGTGCCTATATGCAAACTATTTGGAGTTGCGGTTATCTCGACCCCTAAAAATAAATAGAAAATAAACTAGAAGAAAAAATATACCCTATTGAGATAACCCGAAAACACATATTTGGTACATAAGTACGTAATTTAGTGTTATCAATGCTCCTAATTCATTGTTGCTTAAATGAATGTACTCGAAAACACATATTAGTTATGTGTTCCCTTTAGTATTCAAAAGACATGAGATCCATTGAAAACGGGTTTTTACTTTGTATTAATAATGAAAATGCGATTTTTCCTAGACGTGAGAAATTGCTTTTGTGAAATTAATACGGTAAGGTATCATCCTTTTAGAAAATGTTTTGAAAAGAGGTTTTCTTTGAAAATGTGTATGTGTTTGAAAAAAATAAAATAAGAAAGCTATAAGTGGAAAACGTATCTTGGGTTTTGAAACTTCCTGTATTATTTGTGAGTTGTGCGTGAAATAGAGATCCTAGACTCAGAAAGAAGAAGGCTAGTGTTTACATACCTTGTAAAGTCAAATAAGTTACGACGTTTGTTCCATTAGACCAAGACCAAGACGAAGTAGGTTGAATTGTTCCCACTTCAACGGTTTGGTGAGGACGTCCGCTATGTTGTCTTCGGATGTTACCTTCTCAATAGAGATGTCCCCCTTTTGAACATTATCTCTTAAGAAGTGATAACGAATCTCTATATGCTTTGTGCGAGAATGCAATACCGGATTCTTGCTTAAGTCGATGGCACCTCTTTTGTCACATAGGATGGCTATGTCGCTTAGATGAATGTCGTAGTCGACTAACGCTTGTTTCATCCATAGTGCTTGTTGGAATGCTTTGCCGGCGGAGACGTACTCGGCTTCGGTTGTTGATATTGCTAGTGCCATTTGTTTTTTAGAAAACCAAAATGTTAAACAACATCCCATGAAAGTACATACCCCACTTGTACTTTTTCTATCAACGTAATCACCTGCATGGTCAGAATCTGCATATAAAATTGTTTCTACTCCCGTGCCCTTAGGATACCATAATCCTAATTGTGTTGTACCCTTAATGTATCTAAAAATCCTTTTTACGGCTTCTAGGTGTGATGTTTTAGGGTCTTCTTGAAACCTAGCACATAATCAAACACTAAACACGATGTCCGGCCTACTTGCCATGAGGTAGAGAAGATTACCTATTATGCCACGATATTTAGTATTATCTACGGATTCGCCATTTTCATCCTTTGTGAGTTTGATGTCGGATGACATTGGTGTCCTAATTGGTTTCGACTCCGAATTTCTTTAACATCTCCTTTATGTATTTAGATTGATTAAAGAAGATGCCATCTTCTACTTGTTTAATTTGTAGACCAAGAAAGAAACTAAGTTCTCCCATCATACTCATCTCGAACTCGTCATGCATGATTTTGGAGAAATCATCACACATTTCTTGACAAGTGGATCCGAATATAATATCATCTACATATATTTGCACTATGATTATATGCAACTCTCTTTTCTTAGTAAAAAGTGTGTTGTCAACTAACCCCATGGTATAGTTGTGTTTAATTAAAAAGGACTTGATTCTATCATACCAAGCTTTTAGAGCTTGTTTAAGACCGTAAAGGGCTTTCTTTAATTTATATACATGTTTGGGTTTTTCAAAATCGATGAAGCCCGGAGGTTGAGCTACATATACTTCTTTATTAATGAAACCATTTAGAAAAGCGCTTTTGACATCCATTTGATAAAGCTTTAGATCATTAGCACAAGCATACGCAAGAAGTATTCTTATAGACTCTAATCTAGCCACGGGGGCATAGGTCTCATCAAAGTTTATTCCTTCTTGTTGTTATACCCTTGGGCAACGAGTCTAGCCTTGTTCCTAGACACTACTCCGTTTGCATCTAATTTGTTTTTATAAACCCATTTTGTTCCTATTATGGTTTGATTACTAGGTGGAGGGACAAGCGTCCAAACATCATTAGAAACGAATTGATTTAGTTCTTCTTGCATAGCCATTACCCAACTCTCATATTTTATGGCTTCTTGTGTATTCTTAGGTTCTATGGTTGAAACGAAACAAAACAAGCTACTTTGCTTTTGAACTTGAGACCTTAATGTTCGGTCGTTTAGTTTTCCTATGACTTTATCTACGGGGTGATCTTTGGACTCTTTAATGTTTATGATTTCATCATTTAAAGGTTCTTCTTCTTCATTTATCTTTTTCTTTATTACTATAGCTTCACTTTCTATGATCTCATCATCAACAAGAGGTGGAGAGGGTTTGGGTGGACTTTCATCAAATTTTATGTTTAATGACTCTTTTACCTTCATTGTTTCTTTGTTTAATATGACGTAAGCTTTGCTATTTGGCGAGTAACCTAGAAAGATACCTTCGGTTGATTTAGGATCAAATTTTGTAAGGTAATACTTAGTGTTAAGAATAAAACATTTGCTTCCAAAGACTCTAAAGTGATTTAATGTAGGCTTTTTGCCTCGAAGTAACTCATATGGAGTTTTATCTAAGATTGGTCTAATTAAGACTCGATTGAGTATGTACGTTGAAGTATCAACGTCATTACACCAAAACTTTTGAGGTATGGATTGTTCATTAAACATGGTTCGACTCATTTCTTGTAGGGTTCTATTCTTTCTTTCTACTACCCCATTCGATTGTGGAGTGCGTGGAGCTGAGAAGTTGTGAGTAATATCATTAGTGTCACAAAAGGCTCAAAATTGCACTTCATTATCGAATTCCCTACCATGATCCGTCCTAATGGACACCATAGGACTTCCTAGTTGTCTTTGGATATTTTTGCTTAATATTTCAAATAATTAAAGGTTTCCGTTTTTTTCTTTAAATATTTTGTCCATGTATACCTAGAGTAGTCATCCACTATGACCAAAGTGTAGTAGTTACCTCCATAACTTTGGATAGCGGATGGACCAAATAAATCCGTATGTAGTAATTCTAGACATCCCCCATACCCTGCCTAGGCGGGATTGGGTTTGTTGTTGTTGTTGTGTAGTAATTCTAGACACCTAGTTGTAGACACCATGTTTTTAGCTTTATGACTAGAATGAGCTTGTTTTCCTACATTACAAGCATCACAAAAATGATGTTCATATTTTAACTTAGGTAGATCTCTTACTAGATCTTTGGATGATAGCGATTGAAGAAGTCGCATGTTGGCGTGACCCAATCTTCGATGCCATAAGGTCGAAGTATCATCCATAGAGGTAAGACATAGTTTGTCTTTAGGTTCATTACCGATTTTAATGGCATAGACTCCATGTTTCCTAATTCCTCTTCCTATGGTTATGCCATTTTTAAGTATCTTACTACCGGTTTCGGCAAAAAGTACATTGCACTTTTTATCACATATTTGTCCTATACTAAAGAGGTTAAAGTTTAGGTTTTCTACGTGACACACATCGTTAATGGTTAGAGATTTGTTAGAAATCGTACCTTTACCGATGATTCAACTTTTGCTATTTTCAAACACCACATGACCTCCATTTACGGATTCATATGTGGTAAATAGATCCCTATTGCCGGTCATGTGCCTCATGCACCCGCTATCCTTGATCCATTCATCGGGGTCTAGGTCGACGTTTAAGCACACCTCGTCATTTGCCATGAGACAAATTTCTTCGTCCTCCTCGTCACTCATTCCCCACGTGCCGCTCATGAACGCCTTTTGATCATCCCGTTTGGGACACTTACTAATAAAGTGGTTTGGGTCCCCACATTTAAAGCAAGTACGATCATCCTTTGGCTTCTCGTCCTCTTTGCTTTTCCGAAAGCCTTTCTTATCGTCATACGGTTGTTTGACGTATCTTCCCTTTCTTCTATAGAACTTTTTAAATTCCCTTACCGCCATTGCGTACTCCTCGTCGTCACTACCCGAGGAGGAGTTCTCTTCATCGCTTGAAGCCTTTTTGGCTTTTCGGGCAAGAGATTTGTGTTTCTCTTTCACCTTTGAGGCTTCAGAGTCTTTATCCAGGACAAGCTGATCGTAGAATTTTAGGTTGCCTATGAGTTCATCGAGGGTGAGGGTTGTCAAATCTTTTGATTCTTCGATCACCGTCACCTTGGATTTCCACTTCGATGGAAGTGCCCTTAGATATATCCTAACATGGTTACGGCTAGAGAAAGATTCATCAAGTGCTTGTAAAGATGTAATAATAGTATTAAATTTAGCAAATGAATGATCTATAGTTTCCTCATCCGATATTGAAAAATGTTCATATTGTTGAACAAATAAATCAATTTGAGTGAGGTTATTTTGCATACCAAATAATCCTCACACACCAAAGGACACATCCCAACCATTGATTCAAATTTAATCAATGGCTGAGATTAAAACACACTATCCACTAAAATAAAGCGGAGGGGTATAATCGTCAATTCACAACAAAGACTAAAACACGCGCCTCTCTCTTCATTTCTCACATTCACTGCACCTACCAAACACACACTACTCACACATTTTCATCGATCAAAAACCACCGCAAAAAACATCAAAAACTATCAAAATCACCGGAGAAGATGGAAGATACCGACACTGAAACAATCACATTAAAAGAACTGAGAAAAAAAGGAAGCACGAGCAAACAACCGGCCAAAAAAACAGTCAAAAAACGGGCCAAAAAACCGGTTTCAGGTATAATCTTACACTCTAAACAACTATTTCAATATCTACAACTGTTATTTATGATTTTATGATGTTTTTAACTGTTTATAGCGATTATTATGAAGAAATGTGCAAATAGAAGTTAGGTTTTAACAGTTTAGAAGCTATGTTTGCAAGATTAGAACTGTTTACAGATTTTTTGTTATGATTAGGACTTAGGTTTTAATAGTTTAGAAGCTAGGTTTGCGAGATTAGAAGTGTTTATCGAAGGCGTGGGCTTAGCCGCATAAGATGCATTTGGCTAAGTAAAAGGATTCACACAAAGCATTGACTCAGCTGTGGAAGATTTGACGAATGCAAAAGGATTCACACAAAGCATTCGCCGCAGCTAAGTAAAAGGATTATACGCAAAAGATGCCTTTGGCGAAGCCAAAGGCATCTTATGCGGCTAATCCTTTGGCTCAGCTGTGGAAGCTTTGACGAATGCAAAAGGATTCAACAAAGCATTCACTGCAGCTAAGTAAAAGGATTAGCCGCAGAAGATGCCTTTGGCGAAGCCAAAGGCATCTTATACGGCTAAACCTTTGGCTCAGCTGTGGAAGCTTTGACGAATGCAAAAGGCTTCAACAAAGCATACACTGCAGCTAAGTAAAAGGATTAGCCACAGAAGATGCCTTTGGCGAAGCCTTTGGAAAAAACTTCAAATCATTAACATTTACTTAGCCACAGGCATAGCATTCAACATTTCTAAACACAAATACATGTTTGTAACATATTTTGTATCTACCAAAAACTTTATGTTAAATATCACATATGATATAATAAAAGATGTATTCAACTTTGTGAATTGACTAGGGTGCAGATAAGCAAAGGCTTAGCCACAGGCATAGCCTTCAGCTGAAGGCTATGCCTGTGGCTAAGAATTTGACAAAAATGAACAATTATTCAGTAGCTAAAAAAAATTTATTTTGAATATCATATATGATATTATAAGAATTATGGTAATATACATGCGTAGCCTCTAAATTTGCAAAAAAAAAAAAGATATGCCTGCACCTAATCCTTTGAGTAAAACTGTCAGGATATTTATTAATTGTTCATTGTTGATGATGTAGTAGATAAAGAAAATGATGACGGAGAAGATGATGTAGGGCATCTAATCTCTAAATTGCCACTACTAAAAACAACTGCTGAAGAGAAAAGCCCTGCTAAAGGTACATATCATGTTATTAAAGAAAACACGTTATGTACTGAGAATATTTCAATTACTAAATCACAAATGATATAATATAAATTTGTTTTGCAGATAAAGAAAAAACAGTAGCTCAGAGATTGAATGAAATGCAGAGAAATGCTAAGAAGAGAAGAGCAGAGCTAGAAAACAAAAAGAAGAATGAAGCAGATAAGAAAAAAACTAAAAATCAAGAAGAAAAAGACACTTCAGCAAAGAAACAAATGAAACGTGCATAGAAAAGAAAAGAATCAGAAAAGCAAAGTACTTCGAAAAGATTTACTAGAGATGATGCTAGGAGAATTGAAGAGGAAAAAGATGCTGATAAAAGTGATGATGAGGATACTGAGACAGTAGAAGAGACTGAAGTGGAAGAGACTGAAGAGGAAATCGAAGAATAGAATGATCGATAATTGGTTGTAAAAGAAACCAAAAAGAGAAAGAAGGAAATAGTTGTTGAGAAGGAGGTTGAAGATAAGGAAGATAAAAAGAAGCTTAAGGTGAAAAAGGACAAAGCAAAAACAAAAATTACCCAACATGTAATACAAGGTCATCACCGAAACCTCTCTATGAAGCAATGATCGGTTTATCAAATGAGAGAAAGAAATGCTTGAAAGAGATGGGATTTGAGAGGTTCATAAACTTCCCTATTGTTGAACTTCCAGCTGCATTGGCGTACCATGTAATCGATAAATTCCATCCACCTAGCATGGAATTGAGATTACAAAAAGGTTCAATAAAGGTAACAAGGCAAAAAATTCATGATATGCTAGGTGTGCCGATGGGGACAAGAAAGCTGGAAGATCTGGAGGAAAGATTTGATGATGACGATTTCGTTAGAGAATGGGAAGAACAGTACGCTCATCTTGGACGAATTACACCACCTGTTGTAGCCTTCGAGATATCAAGCTCAACTGAAGCAGATTTCATGTTCAAGATGAATTTCTTAACTTTGTTTGCAAGCACCATGGGCACTTTGGAGAGTGCAGGAAGAGTGCCCAAAAAAATCCTCAGGCACGTGAAAGAAGATGATGTTATCTCTGATATCGATTCGTGCAGGTACATAATGGAATGCTTGGAAGTCAGTAAGCTAAACTGGACGCAAGTCAAGTCGGGTACCAACTTCTATTATGGTCCTATAACATTCTTATGTGTAAGTTATTTTCCATTAAACTTATCAACTATGATTCACTCATATAAAAATTATCTAACAAAATTTTAATTGTATTTTTGTGTATAAAAAGCTGCTATACTTGGACTCAACAAACAACCCGAGCTTCCAAGTTATGCGTCACCGCCTAGCCATCAGAAGTTGGAACACTCCAACAATGAAGAAAAGAATAAACATGGAAATGAGAGACGGTTGCTTGGGGACGTTAGAGCATCACGGAGAGTATGATCCTGATGAGGAGCAAACCGGCCTAAATTTGTACAATGGAGCAGACATATACTATGAACCGTTGCCTCCCAGAAAGCCAGTGGAAAAAGAGGTAATATTATTGAATTCATTTATAAAAATGTTGTTATAAAAAAGTATGTTATGATATATTTTACTTATTATTAAAAAAGCATGTTTAAAAGAGTTAAAAGTATGTTAAGCTTAGGCGCAAGCATAGCCTTCTGCTAAAGCCGAAGGCTATGCATGCGCCTAAGCCTTCAGGCATAGCCTTTGGCTTTAGCCGAAGGCTATGCCAGCGACTAAGCCTTCAGCAGGCTAACATTCAGCTGTGCTTGCAACAATATCATATATGATAAAACAATAAGATGAATATCACATTTGATATTAGTGTTAAATCATATATGATATGTAATATCATATGTGATATTACACTAATATCACATGTGATATTACATATCATATGTGATATTACACATACAATAAAAAACTAAACTGAAATACTTACTTTACAGGAGTTTTATGAAACAATTGATGAGAAATTTGAAATAATCTCAAAAGAAAAAATAGAGTTGGTTGAAACAATGAGAGAGGGATTGAAAAAGTTCAAGGGGGACAAGGTGATGTTGACCTTTTGCAAGAAGTACAAGAGAATGTTCAACAAGATCGATTTTGATATAGAAAGTGAGGCTGAGGATAGTGATAGTGATAGTGAGGCTGAGGATCAAGAAAAAACAAATGAAGGAAAAATTGAAGGTGAAAAAGAGAATGGAAGTGAGAGCAAAAGTGAGGATGAGGAACAAGAAGAAACAAATGAAAAAGAGAGTACAGTTGGAAAAGAGAATGAAAGTGAACAGGAGAAAGAAACAGAGAATGTAGTTGAAAAGGAAGGTGAGAGCAAAGATGAAAACAAAACTGAGAAAGAAACAGAAACAGAGAAAGAAAGAGAAGTTGCAGTAGCAAAGCTGAGTGAGAGTGAGAAGGATAAAGAAACTGAAGTTCAAGTAGAAAAGGCGAGTGAGACGGAAAACCCGATTGAAGTTGCAAAGGAAGTTGGAACACCAACTGTGGAGGTAGCACCAGGTTATAAGTTGAGAGTAGCAACACCAGATGATTTTTGGAATCCAGAAAACTTTGATAATCTCGTGAGTCAAGCAGAACAACAATATGCAGAAAAACATGTGAAAACAGATAAGAGTGATCAAAAAGAGATTGCTGGGACAACAGAGATGATAAGTGACCCAAAAGAGATTGTTGGGACAACGGAGATGAGTAGTCCAAAAGAAATTCAAAGGGTCAAAAGAAAAAATTACAAGAGGAATAATAAGAAAGTCAATGTCGCCACAATCTGAGAAAATGACAAGAGGAAAGACAAGAAAATCATTGATGCCACCATCTTTCAGTCTTGGTATAAGCCCAATGGTAACAGAAGCTGTTGTTGAGACTGAAACAGCATCAAAACTGGAAGAAAAGAAAGAAAAAAGGGTGAGAGACATGGAGGCTGAGACTGAAATAGAATCAAAACAAGAAGAACAATGATTCAGGTCCAGACAGTCAAGTTTATCACACAAATTAACCACTTGTGAATGGCTAACCGTAATAAACGTTAAAACAGTCTGGAAACGAAATGCAATTAAGAGTGTTCGTTAAGTCCCAACGAGCTGTACGATTCAATCTAAACGTGTAGTGATCGAGTGATATTGAATGGAAAAAGGTTTGTGATTTTGAATAATTATACCTAAAGAAAAAGTTTGTAATTTACAGCGACTTAAATGCAAATTAAAGAAAATTAAAAAGCTAATTTATATTAAATAAACGCTATCACTATCTTTAAAATTGATTTTTCTAGATTTTATAAAACAAAATAACTTAAATAAACTATTTTAATTGAAACGTAAACTTAAATTACCTAAAAACGTGACTAAAAATGAAAATGAGCGTTATTTCTAAAAATTACGCAAGTGCGCAAGCAAAAACGTAAAATTTCTAAAATAAAAGGCCTACGAATGTAAAAACAATTTTCTTACTTACTATATGACAAAAGAAAATTTTAGAAAAAAGAATTATATTTTTTTGACTATGAATTAAATACTATTTTTCACTAATTAAATGATTAAAAATACTAAAACTATTGAGAAAAATCTGAAACTTTTTTTTAAAATACTTAATACTAATACAAATCTATGAAAAATACAAAAGTTGCAAAAACTTGTTTGAATAAGCTAGTAATAAGCTAAAGTACTCGTATAAGCTTAATTGACAAAGAAGGCTTAAGTAATAAATTGTGCAAAACTATACCAGTCAAAGACCCAAGGGCAACTGGTATACAGGTAACACTCTTCAAGGGCGGGAGGTCTCAGGTTCGAGCCTGCCTCCCACCTTTTTGCTTTTTATTTTTTTTTTCGATTTTTCTTTTACAAACTTGTTAAGCACAATAAAATAAGCAATTTTTATAACTACAACTTTTTACAAAAACAACTAATAAGCACTGAACTAGCTTAAGATTTTATCACAGTGAACAAATAAAAATGGAATAAGAACTAGATTAAGCTAAAATGAGTTGTAAGCTAGAAAATAAACAAAGGCTAATTGAGAATAAGTTAAATAACTGTTAATAAGCTAGAATGAAAATTGAAAAAGCATAATGACTATAAATAAGCACAAGTTAAAACTGATTACACAGTACACTATTTGAGTTTCTAGGCAACTTTCTAACTTATTTTTAAGCACTATAATAAGCTAGGAATTGAAAATAAGCACTGCAACTAACAAGTAGACCAGCTAAGCTATCCAAAAATCTAAATTTCAAGATTTTTGAAAAACTTATGAACACTGAGTGATTGATGTATTAAGCAAAATGGACAAAAATAAAAGCACTTAGCAGACCTATCAAATAAGCACTGGAACCTTGAGACAGCTAGGTGAGCTTCTCAAAAAGCTAAATTACACAAGCTAGGGGTCACTAATAAGCTCTCTGAGAGCTTATGAACTAGAGTAGCAACACTGTGAACAGGGCACTTTTTCAGAAAAGGTGTCTAAAACAAGCTAATGAATAAGCAGTGAGTGAATAAGCTAAGCAGAGATGAACTATTATTTTTCTAATTAAGTTGAGCAACTATCCCAAAAGCATATAGGCTAAATTTTAATATTAAGCACACAATAAAATCTTAAAGTTTATTCAAAAACTGCTATTGAGAAAATTTTGACTTTTTTATTACACTAGAACTTTGACTTACATGAACTTTTAATTGATTGAATATGTTATAATAAGCTATACTAAGGCTGATTTAAGCTAGAGTACTAAGTTATATAAGCAATTTTGATGCAAAATGTATTTCTAAATCTTAACAGTTAACTGGCAAGGTGATTTTAAGACTAATTTTGACTTTTTTTACTAATAAGTACTGATTTTTATGCTTGAACTGACCTATTAAATACTAAAGAGACATGAAACAATAACAAACAATGGCTTAAACAAACTCCAATACAGTTTTCAAAGCAATTCCAAACACCCCTTATTGAGACTGTTATGAAGCTTATTGTACTAAAACAACTTTTTAAACCATAAAAGCTATAAATTAACTTATATTAACTATAATAAGATAGGATAAAACTGTAATTAGCAACATTTAAACACTAATACTATGAATTGCAAATTTCAAAGAAATAGCTTACAAAGTGAGTTTAGGCACAAAGATGAGAACTGAGAACATAAGATCACTCCTATATGCTTACCACTAAGCTCTAAACCAAGAACAATCCAATTACCAACCTGCTCCAGTCCTTGAACTTCATTTCCATAGATTTTTGATTTTACAACTAATTTATTGGTATTTTTGGTAATTTTTGAATAAAACTGGGTTTTAAGGTTTATAAAAGCTCTCAGAAGCTATATAATGAAATTATATGAGCTTATGAGTTCATTAACAACACTAATAACAACAATAAGCTTATATGAGAATTTAAGCTTAAAAATGGCATCAACTGAATTTATACTTAGAACATGAAATTGATAACTGAAAACGGTTTATAACACACTGGAATATGATTACAAAGTATTGAAAAGCTTAACCTTACAATGGAAAACTTAAAAACTTAAAAACGACATAAGTAAAAATAAGATTACACTACTTCATCTCCATACTGCCTCTTTTCTCTTATTTATTAACATTGAAAGATCCTTGATGACCTCTCAGCATTTCCCACTTCCAAAATTAGCCATTGATGCAGTCAAACCATTCTTAACCGTTTAAATTAACAATTAAATGATCTATTGTTGTTTATGTAAGTGGAAAAGATGATAATGAGAGGTATGAGAAGTGTTATTACAGCTGGAATGATAGTGGTGAGAAAACCAGTGGTTTTCATGCTTGGCGCGGTTTTGAAGATGGAGGAACAGTGACTGGTTTTTGACTTGTGTTGACCGAGCTAGTAATAACAGGCTTTGATATGATTCATTTTGTTTAGTTTCCCAAGATAACTAGTCATGGAGGTACCATGACCATGTCATTAATGCACCAGTGGCATGATACTATTTGTAGCTGTGTGATTAGACCACGATGTTCCCTTTTGATATGATATGATATATGTGATCACTTAGCCATTATGAATACGTATGTACAGTCTCAAACCGATATATGTATATTTGATTTGTTTTGCAGGGAGTGTATGGATGCATCTAGGTATTTTGATTTGTTTCGAAGATGTGGTGAGTGTGTGCAATACAACCTCTCACATTTGGTACATTGGAGCTAGCTACTCCATGTAAAACTTATGATTCGGTAGATTATGATATATGATTTGATATGTGGCTATTGGAGTATCTCCTTTAGTATTTGAGCTCGTGGGCAGTATTCTGATTATGTGACTATGTGATTTCTGACGTTCATATTCATTTGTTGCTATACCATAATTCTATTTAGTTATCCATTAGATTTCATACTCACTCAGTATACTTATGTGATAAATCCTACTACGATACTATACTCCAGTTTATTTTATTTTACTATACTCCTACTCCATTTCTTATGGCTACCAAGCTTATACTTCAGATTACCACTTCATCCGTTTACTATGCTATTATATGATTATTTGATCCCTCTGTTTACCATACTATTATGTGATTATTCGATTCATCTGTTCACCATGTTGGTATATGGTTACATGATTCATCTGTTTACCATGCTAATATGTGATTATCCGTTTACCATGCTATTATGTGACTATTTGATTCATCCGGTTTCCATGCTAGTATGTAATTATTTGACTCATCCGTTTACCATGTTATACCTTCTTTCAGTTATTTTCGTTGGCTATGATTATCATTCAGTGTTCCTATTTGCTATTTGTGACCATCATGCTTGTACTTCTGTTTGGTATTTTCTGTTACTTATGATATTGGTTCGGCATAGTAATTGATGTTTACCTGACTTGTTGATCTGCCATGCTTACACTTTTGTTCATGCTACCTTTGATGATGGAATTTGATTCAACTTATGTTATCTATTTAGTTGACTTGTTTAGTTTGCCATGCTATATTCTTGTTCAATTACTTCATTTAATTATGATGTTCGTTTAGTATTCCTACTTGATACATGTGACTAACATGCTTATACTTCTGTTGGTATTTCTGCTTGTTATGATATTTGTTCTGTTTGTTAATTGTTGATTATATGACTTGTGTAATTGCCATGCTTACATTCTATTTAGTTGCTTCCGCCTACTTATAGAATTCAACTTAGCTTATACCCACCTGATTATCTGATTTGTTGGTTTGCCATATTTATGTTCAGTTGTTTCTCTGGCTGATATGCTTGTACATTGTTCGGCTGCTTGGTTTGGTTATGATAGTTGTTCATCAACTCCTATTTGATTATGTTTCAGTATTTGTATGTTGTGGATATCTATTTGTGCTTATATTTGTCCACTGATGTGTTTCCTTGCTTTGGTCTCATTTGATTTTTGTTCCTTCTGGATATCTGTTAAGATTGTGTTCTGCAGGTTCCTCATAGACTCATTGTGCTCATTCGTTACGATTTCATTATTAGTTTCCTTTGATTCATTTTTGTATGGTTACTATGTTTAGCTTTCGTTTTGTCATATATGTTCACTGGGCTTTTTAAGCTCAATCACATTTTCATGATGGGCTTTGATGAGCTGAGAGTAGGAGCATTTGAGTGAACCTACCCTAGTTTCCCTTATCATTTTGGACTCATTTTGAAGAACATTTGTTTGATCTTTCATTTCTTTTAGACATTTTGGATTATGTATTTCCTTTTGAAGTAATTCGTATATATGACTTGATATTTTATTTAACAAGACTTCCGCTTGCGTTTATATATTTTTTATGACACCATAATATGACATTTTGACCCGTGTCGGGTTGAGGTGTTACACTTCATCTTTGGTTAAGTCAATGAAGATGGTAGTTTTAGTTGGTGACCTAATGGTGATCCTAGGTTTCTTAGAAATTTGAGTTGTGGAGGCTTGAGTAGAAGACATGGTAAGTAGGTGATTTGAGGTTGAAGATGAAGTGCAAGAAATGTTTGCACGGTTAAATGCTTATATAGGAAAAGAATGGTGAAATTTAAATTTGAGTTAGGTATTATGTCCTAAGGTTAAAAAAGTTCGATGTATCATGTGTATTTGGCTGTGAATGTTAGGAAAAGATTACAATAATTAGGGAAAGATAGGTAAAAAAGACAAAGCAAATAGTAAAATTTCGTTAGTCCAGGGTACGGTACCATTAAATGCCAGACGGTACCGTTAAATTTAGCGGTGTCGTGGCCTATTTAGTGGTATCGTGACCTACTGGTCACGAATTTCACTATTTTGCAGATTTTGGGAAGCCAAAAGGGAATTTCTAGGGAACTATTTGCAACAAATCCTAGTGCCTCAATTCACTAAAGAATAATCATTGTAAATTCCTATGTTTAGCTACAACTAGCAACTAATATCAACATGTGTTTTTTTTTTCTTTTTCTAAATTAGGCTATAAATTTGCAATCAATAAGACATAATAAACTATCATCCAAGAGCATGTAACTCATATTCATGCAAGGTGGTGAAAGCATGCAAAATAAGAAAACTTAACCAAAGAAAAATGTTCCATCATAGGTAAATATCTATTATTAGTCTTAAAGTTAAGAGTATTAAGTTTTCTTCCTAGAACTATTCTAATTTGTAGCACTTCATTTCTACATTCTCAATTCTTGACTTGAGTTACCCGTCATTGCCTCATCATTAATCGTAGTTCACACATCGTCATCATTTGTTGAATCATCCAAAGGTTCATGAATAGTTGATGTTTCCGGAATAGAGAAGGATGAAATGTATGATTCATTCAAAGGTTCCATCACATGATTGACAATTGAATATTGAGGACTCCGGAGATATGGATGAAATAGCTTGATATGATGGTATAGACGGGTTAAGAACTTCCTATAGGGTATCAATTTATTTTTATCACCTTTGAGATGCACCATTCGGTTAGCGAAGAAGTATGCAAGGTTGTATGATTGTTAGGTGAAGAGACAATAAAGCATCTCAGCACAACATGCCGAAAGACGCTCATGATTTCCCTTAAGACTCAAGACATTTTCACGTAATATGACTGCCATTGGTTGTAACACACAGAAAAGTTCAACTAAACGAATTTTGTTTGTATTAAGGTAGTTGAAAAGTTGAGGGGTACAAAGGAGACAAGTTATTTCTTGTGAATAAGGTATGTAGGAACAATAATGGCTATTTTCCTCACGATAATTAAAGAGTGACTCAAGAGACCAATCTTCCGTGTAGGCACATTGCCTATGACTTGGAATTTGGAGGATTTGAGCAAATTGCTCAAGAGTTAGAACAAGCTTTTGGTTTTGAATCCAAAACCAAAGTGACAAAGATTGATCCTCGTTACGTACGAGCTCAACTTGACGAAAGAATTCTAACATGAAACGAAGACAAAATTTCTCGTTTATGGTGAGTATACATTCAAATCCTATGGTATGAAATGATGTGTTGATCTCTTCTTCGAAGACCAAGGATGCATCAACGACACGACCCTCGTGAAACTAATGAGACTCAAGATTGTTAATCGACGAATATGTTTGACCAGAGTGTTTGGTTCAAGTTAAATGTTTGGACTGTAGATGTTGGTTAGTTTATGATCAAAGTCATACTCGTGAGACATATCAAAACCTATGCAAATCAATAAAAATGATAAACACATATATTAATACGCGATCGTCATATAGCAAACACTTGTCTATTGTGTGCCTATATGTAAACAATGTAGAGGTGTGGTAATCTCGACTCTAAAATATAAATAATGAGATTACCCAAACGCTTTTATATTAACTTTTGCTCAATCGAATATGTCAAAAAATAAATATTAGTTATGTATTTTCGCCAGCATTCGAGAGTTCACGTATGCATGAGAAAATATTTTTAGATTGTAATAACAATCCACGAAAACATTTCATGATGATCCTAGTTGCGTGAAATTTTTCAAAATGAAATTAGGGTGTTTGAATGAATCGAAAACTTTGGATGCAAAATTTTATAAACATGAAAATAATAATCTTATCAATTGTTAACATAATTTCAATTTTCCTAATCATGATTCCACCAAGAACATTACTACAACTCGAATTTTCTAGGAAAATTCGACCATAATTCCCTAAAAACTTAGAAGATGTGTTTATGCAAATCATATGTTTGGAGGAATTAAAATAGTTACACATTGTCTAATCCTAAACATAAAAACGTAATCAAAATAAAAAATCCCCAATTTAAATTTTGTGCAAGAATAAACCCTAGGCTCAAAATTGAAGAAAAATTAAGATGAATTGACTTACAATTTATGTTAAGAATGATGTAGTCATTGATAATCTTGTATTATACTGCCTCGATTTTGATTTTTTAGTTTGGAATTAGATTTTGGTGTTGGTTCGATTTTAACAGCTAGCGCAGAAGGATTGTTTGATTTGAAGTTTCAAAGAGTGGGAAAAATTAAAAGAAAAACGGGTCTAATGATGTCATGCCCACTATAGTGGTGCCGTCACATGTTAGGACAAAAAATTTGTTCATTTTTGATTTTTGACGATTAAATCTCGCTCATTTTGTGAGATTTATGGACACGATATTGTAAAGAACTTATACCTAAAATAAATTATTTAGAGGAAAAATCCAGTGGGATTTAACGAACGATACTCAGGAAGTAGAGATGACTTCAAATACTTCTATTGAAATATTTAAATAGTCATTAGACGTGACTTGAAGGATGTTTTGGATACATGTAAATTACAAATTTTCGGGATATGTTCCTTCATTCCTAGACCTAAGCGTAGATAGTTGAAGAATTCGCGTTTGAGAGCTTTTGTCAATATATCGTCGAAGTTGTCTTTCGTCGGCACCTTTTCGATGGAAAATTTTCCTTTTTGAATGTGATCATGAAGGAAATGATGATAGATTTCGATGTGCTTCGTACACGAGTGTTGCACACGGTTTTTGCTCAAGTCAGTTGTACCTTTGTTGTTACATATTATCGGAATTTCATCTAGGTGGTTGTCGTAGTCGATAAGAGCTTGTTTCATCCATAGTGCTTGTTGACTTGCCTTTCCGACTCTTACGTATTTGGCTTCAATTGTGGAGATAACAAGCACAGTTTGTTTCGCGGGGAACCAAGATGTTAGATAACAACCCATGAAGGTACAAACCCACTAGTGGTTTTTCTATCACCGTAATCTACCGCATGATTAGTTTAGACTTTTCTAATCCAAATTTCTTAAGCATTTTTTTAATATATTTAGATTGATTAAAGAAGATACCATCTTCCATTTTGTTTTATTTATAGACCAAGGAAGAATTTTAATTCACCCATCATGCTCATCTCAAACTCATCATGCATAATTTTCTCAAAATCATCGCATAACTTTTGTCAAGTTGAACCAAATATAATGTCGTCGACATATATTTGAACAATGATGAGATGTGAATTTCATTTCTTCATGAAAAGTGTATTATCTACCATCCCCATGGTACATTCATGTTTAAGCAAAAAAGCCTTTAATATATCGTACCAAGCTTTTAGAGCTTGCTAAGGCCATAGAGTGCTTTCTTGAGTTTATAAACATGATTCGGTTTCTCGAAATCAATGAATCCTAGAGGTTGTGCAATGTACGCCTTCTCATTAATGAAACCATTTAAAAATACACTTTTCAAATCCATTTGATATAACTTAAAAATCTAGTGCGCAAGCATAAGCAAGAAGTATCCTAATAGACTCTAATCTAGCTACTGGAGCGTATGTTTCATCGTAATCTATTCCTTCTTGTTGATTATATCCTTGTGCTACTTATCTAGCCTTATTCCTAGGTGGAGGTACTAAATCCTAAACTTGATTTGCGGTGAATTGATTTAATTCTTCTTGCATGGAAACTACCCAGCTTTCATCCTTAATTGCTTCACTAACATTCTTAGGTTCTACGGTGGATATAAAACAAAATAAATTACTTTTGTTTTGGGCTTGTGATCTAAGATTTCTTTAGTTTATGTTTCCTATAACATTGTCTAATGGATGATTCCTAGACTCCTTTATATTGACATCTTCGTCAATTTCAACTACTTCATCCACAATGTCATTTTCTAAGTTTTTCTTGCCATTTTCCATAATGGCTTCTCCTTCAACTAAATCTTCATCCACCAAGGATGATGTTTTAGTCGGGGGAGGACTTTCGTCAAATGTCATGTTTAGTGATTCCTCGACTATCATTGTTTTCTTATTGAGAACGATGTAGGCTTTACTACTTTTTTAGTAACCTATAAAGACACCTTCGTAAGACTTTGGGTCAAACTTGGTGAGATAGTCTTTTGTGTTTAAGATGAAACATTTGTTTCCAAACACTCTGAAATAATCTATAGTAGGTTTCCTACCTCTCAAGATTTCATATGGTGTTTTTATTAAGATTGGACTTATCAAAATCCTATTGAGTATATAAGTTGAGGTGTCTAAGGCATTACATCAAAAAATTTGGGTACAGATTGTTTGTTTAACATCATTCTACTCATCTCTTTTAAAGTACGATTTTTCCTCCCAACTACACCATTTGATTGTGGAGTGCGTGCAGCCGAGAAATTACGTGTAATACCATTAGTATCGCAATATACTTCGAATTGCACTTCATTATCAAATTCCCAACCAAGATTTGTCCTAATGGAAACTATTGGACATCGTAATTGATTTTGGACTTTCTTATTAAAAATTTCGAATTGCTCGAAAGCTTCCGTCTTATTTCTAAGAAATCTTGTCCAAGTATACCTAGAATAGTTTTCTACTATTACTAAGGTGTATAAATTTCCTCCGTAATTTCGTAGGGCAGATGAACCAAACAAGTCCATGTGTAGGAGTTCTAGGCGTCTAGAATATTCTTAGCTTTGTGACTAGCATGGGCTTGTTTTCCGATTTTACAAGCGTCACAAAAGTGTTTATAAAACTTAAGCTTAGGTGGGTTTCTAACTAAATCTTTAGATGTTAAAGATTGTATCAAACACATATTTGCGTGACCTAGTCTCCTATGCCAAAGTGTAGAATTTTCTTCTATGGTTGCTAGGAAAAGTTTTTCTTTCAACTTAATTCCTATTTTCATCACATACAAGCCGTTTTCCTAGAACCTCTACCTATGGTCTTACCGTCCTTAGTAATCTCACTACCCTCTTCAAAAAATATTACCTTACAGTTGTTATCACGTATTTGACTAATACTAAGAAAGTTAAATCCTAAGTTATCTACATGCTCAACATTTCAAAGTAAGGGAGTCGTGAGTGATCGTATCTTTGCCTATGATGTTCCCTTTAAAGTAATGTTACCTCCGTTGTAAGATTTGTACGATGAGAAGAGACTTCGATTTCCCGTCAGTGATTAGTGCATCCACTATCTTTGACCCATTCGTCGGGCTCCAAGTTGATTCCCAAGCATATCTATTGAATAAGACAACAACTCAAACATTCGGTCCCTAATATCTCATGGGTCCAAATTTGTTAGCGTTTAACATCCCATGAATTTTTTGCATTTGATTAGGATGTTGAAATGGAGGACAAATTTCCCAAGGCATGTAACTTCGTTTTTGGAAGTTATTCCAAGTTACGGGATAGTTATTTGGATAACTATACCTTCTAAAATTACTTCTAAGTTGCGGTGTTCTAGACCGGGGTTTAGGAGTATTTGTTCTCCTAGGTGGAGGAGTTTTTGGTCTAGTTGCGGGTTTTATAAATCCAAGTCCGGGTTTTAAAGATGGTTTGTAAAAATGTTTAACTTCCACTTTTCTAGATATAGGTAGTTTGGCATTGTTAACTTCTAAATGTTTTGGTTTAGGACTCAAATTATTTTTCAAATTCAAAATTGAGATGTCTGTCCCAACTCACGCTACCACGGTACCACTAAATTTAGTGGTACCGTCTGCACCTTTAGGGTGTCATCCACTGCTGAGACAATTTACGCAGATTTTACGAATCTGATTTTGTTTTGTTGCACTTGTTGACGCTTCACTAAAATTAAATCATAATCCCATTTTACTACCAACTTTTAAATCACTTAACATTTCATTAAGTTATTGAGTCTTTTTGTTCAAACTTAGTAATTTTAAGAGTGTTCTTTCTAAGTTCTTCGTTTTCAACTTGAAGATTTTGACATGATGTACATCCAGCATCAAATTCTTTTCCTCTTTTCAAGTTTGTTAACATTTTTTTAGCTCAAGAACTTGAATTTCAAAACTCGTTATAATTATTTTTAGTATCTTATTCCTAGATATGATTTTAGATGTTACTTCATATAATCTATTATATTCATCATATAGTTTATTATCAACTACCGAAGCATTGTCATTGCTATAATAAGAAGAATCGAGATGTACCTCATTGGCGCTTGAGCTATGAGACATGTGTTGCTACCCAAAATATTATCCGGAGATAGATATTGCTGGAATGGATGGGATAGCAAACAAATGCAAGAGCACTTCCGTGAGAAAGATAAATAACACAAGATTTGCCGGGGTTGTTAGTCCCGGGCTTGAATGCTCTCGCGAGATATTATTAATACCAATATTCGGGGATACAAGTACTAATGTAAGAATACAATTACAATGAGTGTAAAGATTCTTGTTATCTTAGCTAGTGAGCGTGTAGATTGCCTAAGAACCGATTTGATGCTCGTGAGTTCTTGTAACAAAGGAGATGAACAGTCGCGGCGGTGAGAGATCGACCGTCTCTCACGGCGAGTATTTAGTCGATGCTTGGGCTCTGGGCTTATGAATCCCTTGGAATCTGCTAGTGGAGACTTGTCGCTCATCGATCGTCTCGGACGAGAGATTTAGAGAGAGAAGTCTGAGATGGATTCCGTGAGATAGCCGGGAGCTTGATGATATGTATGTTCTTCGGTATTTCCGTGAATGTATCGGAATGTGAGAGAATGAGTTCTGAGCGTAAGTCAGAATGAATTCGGAACCGTTGGTGGAATGAAAATTGAACCGTAGGTTGAGTGAATTGGGAACCGTAGGTTGAGTCAATTCCGAACCGTAAGTTGTGCGAAGTCGGAACCTTTGAGTGAATTCCGAACCTTTTTCCAGTAGGAGGAGGTTCTCTATTTATAGAGCTTGGATACGCCGGGCGATCGCCTTTTCTGCATTATAATAATCGGGCGATCGTCTTTTAGCACATGGGCCTGTCCCCTCAAAGCCTGCAGGAGTTGCTGGCAGTCAACTATGCGGTCCAATGGGGAGCTTACACGCGTCCTGAGTTGCTGACACGGGTGGTCCTACTGACAACTTTCGGCGCGCATGCTGGTAGGTGAGGTAGGTGGCAGGCTGTGGTCAAAGGTCTTGTCTGTCAGCTAAAGATCTTGTCTGCTACGAAGATCTTGTCAGCGCCTTTGGTGGATCTGCACGTGGGTGCTTTTCTGAGACCCAGTCCTTGATGACTTTTGACGGGCGATCGTCTCTGCTCGGGGCGTAGGTCGATTGCCCTTAGCCGGTCACTAGAGTAGATCGCCAGCTGCCAAAGGGCGATCGCCTTGGGAGTCGATCGCCAGGTACCTGATGGTGGTCTGATATCTTCGACTTGGCGAGCTAGCCATAGTTTGACTGGAGTTGACTTGGTCGCTCGGCCTTATAGTCGATCGCCTGTCGGGATGAAATAATCGTGACACAACAATTGCCCCCCAGCTCGCTCATACGTTGGAAACGTGGGGTGAGGTGGCTCTTGGCGATCGCTGAACTTTTGACGAGCGACTTCGTGTTTAACTGAACTGGCGATCGTCGTTGAGCTGATATATCCTGAGTTCGGACGACCTGGTTGGCCGCTGAACTGCGCGGGAAAAAGCAACGGGCGTTGAAAAGTCTCCGCGCACGTGTCGGGCTTCTATTGGAGGACACCAACGGTCATTAATGACTCCTTGGCTGACGCGTCCTCGAAAAGACGCGTACGCGGGTCTCGAGGGGGTCAACTAGTGCGTCGTTTGAGATCCGACCCCTGAGGTTTTCCCTTATTGCTAACGGATCCCTGCCTTCTCCTATAAAAGGGGGCGCGGGGCAGCAGTCTCACTCACGCGTACTTATCTGGAGAAAGAAAGACTTGCTGCCGAATTTTCTGAAGATCTTAGTGCCGATCGTCGTTCGACTTCACCTTAGGGTAAGAAAAATTCTTTTCTCCTTTTCTGCTTCTGAAAATGGCCGGAAACTCATCAACATTTGGAGCGGGTACCAGCTCTGCCGCCGGGACATCGGCTGCCCGGGGAGAAACTTCTCCCGTCTTCCACCTGGAGACGGCAGCTGAAGCTATTCGGGCCGGAATCGACCCGGCTGAAGTCGAGGATTTATTCAATGAGGCCGATATTGCTAAGGAGTCGGCTGCTGAGGAGAGACGATCGCAGATCGAGAGAGATCTGGCGATCAGGGCTTACTGGGAGCAACACAGCGTTTTCGGTCGGGCCTATAGGGCCTTTGCTGAAATAATGGAGAGGTTAGCCGGTCCTACTACGAGATTCGATTTCCGGGGATACTCGGTCGCTTATCCATATGTGCTTCCCAAGCGGTCGCAGTATCGTGCCGCGCAGCGATCGTTGTGGTCGCTCGGCCAAATACGGAGCTCGACGACCAGGAGAGATCTGGCCGTCTGGAGGACAAGATTCCATGTTCCTTCAGATGTGGACATGTTCGCGCCGGCTGAGAATGAACGAGCCGACCAGCCTCCGATGGGTATGGTCGCAGTGAGTGAGGCCGTTATGGAGGCCGGGCTACGCTTCCCTCTGTCCTTTGCGGTCGCCCATCTGTTGGCCGCTTGGAACGTGGCGCCCCTTCAGCTGACGCCGAACGCCTGGATCCAAATTATTTGCACCCTCACCCTTTTCGGCGGTCACCGCCTGTACCGCCTCCCATCGCCGTTGGAGATGAATCATTTGTTTAAACTGACGGCTCATAGAGGTTTGGTCGGCCGTTACCATATTCAAGGCCGATCTGGTCGGGTGATTCATGGAGTTCCGAATAAGATATGGGGCGATCAGACGAAGTGGTTCTGGGTCGCTGGCAAGTGGAGAGCTTCGGCGAGCGACAATCCCATAGGCGAACTGGAGATCCCCACTGAATTTCGGGAGAGGAATCCCGGTAAGGGTTTAGACTCTCCCTTCGTTTGGATGCGTTTTGGACTGATCTAATTTGATTTCTGTTTTGCAGGCTTTCATATTCCGGCGATCGAGGAGCTGCCTTTCGACTTTCTCATTGTCTGGGAGCGGATAAGGAGCTTGTCGGACGACGACCTAGACGCCACTCGGATCAACAAGGAGAGTCGCTGGTTGTCAGCTCGACTATTCCGTTTCCCGAGACATCTCGCGGTGCCAGGTATGTGTTTATGTGACCTTCACTTCTAGGCGATCGCCTTACTTGAGGAAAGTATCTGATTGTTGATCGATCGTCTTTAACTGCAGAGGTTCGCTTTCCTCGCTTTTTGGAGCCTCCGACGGAGATCGCTATGTCGAACCCAGGAGTCCTAGGCCGTCTTCGCCATAAGAGGTCGACTCGGGTCCCTCCCGTCGCGTTGCCTATAGTTCCGGAGGCGGAGCCTCGCGTGGAGCCGGAGCCTCGCGTGGAGCCGATCGTGGTTGAGGAGGAAATTCCGGAGGAGGGGCTTCGGGCAAATCGCAAGAGGCCGAGGCCGGAGGAAACTTCGGTTCCTGCCCCGGGCGATGAAGTACCGATCGCCGCTCCTCCGATCACCATTGTTGCTCCGGAGAGTGAGCCGCCTTCTGCGGCTTTTATGCGGGAGATGGCGATCGCGGATGCAGAGACTCCTCGAGGGAAACCGTTTTTCGGTCGGGATCCCGAGAAGGCTGAGAGGTAGATAGCATTTTTGTGTTGAAAATTGCATCTGCGTAGGAGTTGTATTAACTTAGCTGTTTTGATGCAGGATCCGTCGTGCAGATCCGTCTTGTCCACCGATGGTCGTGGATTTCCTGGCGAGTCGATCTCCTCGCCATTCCTGCGACATCCCTCCATACGTCAGCAAGGCTGCTTCCGCTATGCCTAAGGCATGGACGACTGACCTGGATGCGATCGCTCGACAGCGATCGGCGAGTTCGATGCACGCTGTTCTCGCCCTTTCTCTTCAGACGGCGACCATGGTCGTCCAGGCTGCTCAGGAGTTTGAGGGGCGGCCCTCCACTATTCGCCTGCAGGAGGATCTCGAGGCGGCTCGGAAAGAGAACGCCGAGTTTGCTGACAAGATCGCGGCGATGGAGAAGGATTCTCTAGAGGCGGCCAAGCGGGCGAGCCATGAGCTTGAGTTGGAGAAGAAAGAGATTGAGAAATATCGAATGGCGGTCGACCGATTTCGGGACCAGATGCAGAGTGCCGTCCAGGCGCGGAATGTTGCTGAAGAGGAGGCCGATCGCCAGAAGGTGACGATCGCTCGATCAAATGCCGAGTCAAGTGAGGCGAAAGAGAAGGTTGCTGCGAGGGAGGCCGAGCTCCAGGGGTCGCAACAGGCGATGGCGGAGCTGAAAGGAGAGGTTGAGGCGACCAAGGCCGATCCCTTCCAAAACTTGGAGTACGTCAGCGAGTTCGCCTATTATTTGGCGTTCGCCGACTCGATCCGAGCGGCTAAGAAGGGAGGTTTGGAGGTCGGCCCTCTTGCCGATAAGTTCAAGGCGTATGCGTTGGAGCATCCTCTCCATTCAGCTTTCTCCCTGCCGATCCTGGATCTTGCGGACATCGGCGTGGATTTGAGCTGGTATCCGTCTCCAGCCAATCTTGCTCATCCCGACGCTCCGGAAGATGAGGGGCCCACACCGGATGCCGAAGGCGAAGGCCAAGCTGGGGCCTGAGGCACTTCATTTTTTTACGTTCTTAGCTTACTTTCTTAGTAGTTTGGTAGCTTTCTTTTGTACCACTTAGGCCTTCGGGCGACCGTGTACTATGACCTTCTCAAGCAATGAACTGAATGTTTGGATTTCTGACTTATCACTTGAATGAATGGTTATTTTTGAGTCTTTGTTTGACTTTGTACAAATGTGTGAGGAGAGATCGTTGCGAGGGTGGTTCCAAATGAATTGATAAACTCATAAAGACAACTTTTTACAACAAATTCGATCGCTGCACTACATCTGAAAAAATGACGATCTCCGTATGTGGTTGAATAGCGACGATCGTCGTGTAGGTAGTCCGCACTCTTATTGCCCCTTGTTTTTATTCACTTAGTGGAAGTAAGGGGATGAAAATAATTCCTTGAGTGAGCGGTCTTCAACTTTGTCGAATCCTCGGGACGGCCCATCTTGAGGAACCGTGCACGATCGCGGAGTTCGATGGACCGACTCCTTGATCGTGTCTTGATGCGCGAAGACATTGAGTGTCTCGTGACTCACTTTGTTATGAGGGTCCTCTGTTAGGCTGCGCCTCGCCTCGTATTTAAACGAAGGGCGTGCGGTCTCGGTCTAGAGGAGTCCTTGCGCGGGGCAGCGTCGGATGAATCAACTCCGCGCCCGCGGCTTGTTAGCTCTGCTTCCACCTCGGCCAGCCATGGAGATGGCCGACCTCGACGGTGTACGTTGAGACGGGGGTTGTGGCACGTCGCATTGTCCGAGTTCACCATGTTAGATGGTGAACCTTTGAGGGCGAGCGATCGTGTCCACTGATTTATTTTGGAGGGCCCCCAGACTACGCCGGCCTCGTATTTAAACGAAGGGCGGGCGATCTTGGCCTAAAGGGACCTTGCATGGCCTAAGCAGTCGGTTCCATCGACCACCAGGACCATGGCTGCACTCTTCCACCTTGGATCGTCATGTAGATGCCGACCTTCGATGGTGTACGTTGTGCGGGGGAGGCGATCTCGTGCCTTAGTCCATCATGTTAGACGGTAAACTGTAGATGGCGATCGAGTCCTCCGGTTTCTTAAATAAGGAGGGAGATCGGGGAGACTTCCGAGGTCTCCTTTTCTTGATTGAAGTATGTAGGGACGGTCTCCGAGGTTGACCCAGGGGTCGGCTCATATGAGCTTTCCAGCCTGTTTTGTGTTCGACTCGGACGATCGTCTGTAGAGATTGTTAGGGGCTTCGGCTAAACCAATAAGCTGTCCAACTTGCCCTCCTCGAACAATCTCCAGAGCTGTTTGAGGAGATCGCGGCATTTGTTGGTGCTGTGGCCGGGACTCTTGTGGTAGGCACAATATTGATTGTTGTCCAGGTGACCGTGGTCCCTTATCGCCTTTGGCTTTTTGAGCTCTTCGTGCCCCTTGATGGCATAGAAAATATGAGCCGGAGTTCTGTTGAACGTATGGAGGAGATGGGCTTCCATGTCCTCGAAAGCCTTGAGATCTCCGGGTGTCTTGGCGATCGCCTTCTTTGCTTTGGCGATCACTATCTTCTGGACAAGAGGTGGCGTTTCCTCGTCTAAGCGGAGGGTGAGTAGCCTTTGCCTGGCCAGGAAGTTGGCAGCTTTAGCGCGGAAGATCGCGTAAGTTGGGGGAATATCCTTGGAGAGATGTCTAAACATGGGAGAGTGACCGCGGAATCCCCCCATGACCGAATAGAGAGCGAGCTCGTCACTGACGGGTTCGCCGGTGAGGACGATTTCGTCCACTCGGTCAATGTAATTTGCGTCTGATTCGTCTTTCCCTTGCTTGATTTTTATCATGCGGTGGGGGCCTTCTGGTCTGGCGACCTTGCTGGCGAAGTATGACGTGAAGTCATTCGCCAGTTTCTTAAAAGATGTGATAGATCGCGGTGGTAGTGAGACGTACCATCTATGGGCCAGCTCGCCCAATGTCAACGGGAAGATTCGGCACTTGGTAGCATCAGATGCCCCACACCCACCATGTAAATTCGGAATTTACTCGGGTGGGTTTCGGTCCGATCTCCTCATACGGAGGTGTTTTGGGAGGAGCGATCGTTGTTTGTATGGGGGCAAGCTCGATGTGGACCGCGAGTGGCTCGGTCGGCCCGGCGATCTTCTTGCCGGTGCTTGCCCCAGTGTCCAAGAGTGCTCTCATCTCGTCGAGTGGCGTTGTATGGCGGCCATCGCGTGGCTCGGCCGCCGCGGCTCGGCGCTCGGAGCGGTGCCGAGGCGATTGAGTACCGATCTCAGCGATCGGGCGGAGTCGGATGGGCCGACTGCGTTCGGTGTGAGGTGGGTAGGCCGAACTCCGTGACGGATTCGGGTTCCGTCTTTTCGAGGTTGGAAACAGAGTGCCCTGGCCGCCAGATGGGTCGCGCCCCTGCGATCGAATATGGATCCGTGCGGTCGTGCGAGAGCCTTTCTCGCGACTCGGGCTTTCTGACGATCGCTCGTTCAGTAGCCCGTTGAATTTCCGTTTTCCCATGCGGCGGATGATCGAGGGAGTTATCGCGGGCGACGCGCATGCTCTCCGTCGCTCCTCCAGGATGGCCATAGCCTCCTCGATCTGTTCTTTGGTTTGGAACTGATCGAGTGAGAGGTTGGGGCCATATCTTGGATGTGGGATCGAGAGTCTCGCGTTGCTGCGGCTTCCCCCCGTCGTTGGCTGGGGTTCGGACTGGGCCGGGATATGGTGTCCGGCGGTTCGGAGAGCGGCTTTCTTCGACGTACCGGCGGATGTCATGATTCTGAAGGTTTTCTTTGAAGTGCAGTGAGTCTCACTTCAAGTATATGCCCCGAGAACAGTGAGTGTTCTTCGGGACGGTAGAAATAAAAGTTTGAGGGTTAGATCCCCCTACTTCTAGCGCCAATTGTTGCTACCCAAAATATTATCCGGAGATAGATATTGCTGGAATGGATGGGATAGCAAACAAATGCAAGAGCACTTCCGTGAGAAAGATAAATAACACAAGATTTGCCGGGGTTGTTAGTCCCGGGCTTGAATGCTCTCGCGAGATATTATTAATACCAATATTCGGGGATACAAGTACTAATGTAAGAATACAATTACAATGAGTGTAAAGATTCTTGTTATCTTAGCTAGTGAGCGTGTAGATTGCCGGAAGAACCAGATTTGATGCTCTGTGAGTTCTTGTAACAAAGGAGATGAACAGTCGCGGCGGTGAGAGATCGACCGTCTCTCACGGCGAGTATTTAGCTGGATGCTTGGGCTCCTGGGCTTATGAATCCCTTGGAATCTGTCTAGTGGAGACTTGCTGCTTCTGTCGATCGTCTTCTGGACGAGAGATTTAGAGAGAGAAGTCCTGAGATGGATTCCGGTGAGATAGCCGGGAGCTTGATGATATGTATGTTCTTCGGTATTTCCGTGAATGTATCGGAATGTGAGAGAATGAGTTCTGAGCGTAAGTCAGAATGAATTCGGAACCGTTGGTGGAATGAAAATCGAACCGTAGGTTGAGTGAATTGGGAACCGTAGGTTGAGTCAATTCCGAACCGTAAGTTGTGCGAAGTCGGAACCTTTGAGTGAATTCCGAACCTTTTTCCAGTAGGAGGAGGTTCTCTATTTATAGAGCTTGGATACGCCGGGCGATCGCCTTTTCTGCATTATAATAATCGGGCGATCGTCTTTTAGCACATGGGCCTGTCCCCTCAAAGCCTGCAGGAGTTGCTGGCAGTCAACTATGCGGTCCAATGGGGAGCTTACACGCGTCCTGAGTTGCTGACACGGGTGGTCCTACTGACAACTTTCGGCGCGCATGCTGGTAGGTGAGGTAGGTGGCAGGCTGTGGTCAAAGGTCTTGTCTGTCAGCTAAAGATCTTGTCTGCTACGAAGATCTTGTCAGCGCCTTTGGTGGATCTGCACGTGGGTGCTTTTCTGAGACCCAGTCCTTGATGACTTTTGACGGGCGATCGTCTCTGCTCGGGGCGTAGGTCGATTGCCCTTAGCCGGTCACTAGAGTAGAGCGCCAGCTGCCAAAGGGCGATCGCCTTGGGAGTCGATTGACAGGTACCTGATGGTGGTCTGATATCTTCGACTTGGCGAGCTAGCCATAGTTTGACTGGAGTTGACTTGGTCGCTCGGCCTTATAGTCGATCGCCTGTCGGGATGAAATAATCGTGACACAACAACATGTTTCGTCATTTGATTTTTCCTCATCTTCCTCACAACTATCACTCCAAGAACCACCTACAAACGTCTTTTGGTTCTTGGTTCTCGGTTGCTTAGAACATTCTTCGATGAGATGATTTTGATCTCCGCATCTAAAAGATTTCCTATCGCTTTTCCTTTCTTGTCAACCCGATTCTTTTGGAATGACTTCTTTTCATCCCTAGGTTGTCTTACAAATCTACCCCTTCTCCTAAAGAACTTTTTAAAATCTTTAACCGCTAAGGCATACTCTTTGTCTTCACTATGCGAAGTCAAGCTCTACTCATCACTAGACTCCTTCTTGGCTTTTAAGGCTAAAGATCTTACTTTCTCTACTATGCCTTTGACTATATTAGAGGCTTTCTTGATTATCATTTCATGAACTTTCAAGTTTCCTATGAGTTCATCAAGTGATAATGTCTCCAAGTTTTTTGACTCTTCGATCATGGTGACCTTTGCTCTCCATTTAGGATGCAAAGCCTTAAGAAACTTCATAACATAATTCTTACTAGAGTAACCTTCATCAAGAGCTCTAAGACTAGTGATAATAGTATTAAATCTAGCATAAGCATTATCTATAGTTTCATCTTTCGAAATGGAAAATTGTTCATATTGTTGAACAAGAAGATCAATCATGTTCTGTTTGACTTGATTATTACCTTGATGGGTGACTAACAAAGTTTTCCAAATTTCTTTTGTCGTATTACACATAAAAATTCATTCAAATTCCTTTTTCGGCAAAGCATTATAAATCATCATTTTAGCCTCATTATTTTTGGCTAGCTTATTTTTAAGATTGTCACTTTGCTTTTCATAAGGAACTACTACATCCTTTCTAGTTTCTGGATTCTTTTCAATCGGTTTAAAATCAGCCTCGGTAATAACATGCTAAAGATCAATATCTTTTGATTTCACATACGTTTCGAATCTTGTTTTCCAATAGATAAAACAATTGGTTTCAAAATGTGGTGGTCTTTTCAAAGATTTCCCTTCTTGGTATTTGTCGAAATTCATTGATCGATTCAAGTTTTGAAATACAATATATTTTAAAAATATTGCTTAACGTGGCTCTGGTACCAATTGTGAAAAACTAGAAGGGCGATTGAATAGTTTTTCCAATTTTAACTCGTTACAAAACTTAGTTTTAAAAAACTTTGATTCAAGTTTCCGTGAAATCAAATAATTGCAATATGAACACTATTGTAACAATTCTAAAGTAAATAGCTAATAAATGAAACGAGATATAAAAGTAAGAGATGGAAAGATCAAACTGAGACACATAGATTTATAGTGGTTTGGTAACAAAGCTCCTCTTCGCCCTACTCCACTCCCCGAGTACCCAACTCGAGAGTTCTAAGCACTATGTCAACAAAATCCCTTCAGGTGAAGAAAACAGTACAACGTCGCTTATCACAAATTTTCGACACTAAGAAAAATTTTGAATACTAATCTAGCTACTACAAATCTCACGCGATCTAATTGATCTTCTCACAAATCACTCGACCTAAAAGATCTACCCAATCCTCACACAATTAACCTGATCTACACAAGATCAACCCGATCTACACACTATTGACACAAGCTACACAAGATCTCACTGATCTCTACAAGATCACAATGATGAACACAAATAACTAAACAATATGATGAACAACTTGAGATATACAACAATAAGTAAAAAATGTTATGAGTGCACTACGTTAACTCTACAACACTTTGTAACTTCTTGATATGATATGTTCTTCTCTTGCACTGGTAGAGGAATGATTATGATCACTTGATTGGATGATTGGATCACACTTAAACAAAAAAAACTAACTAAATGATCAAATAATCAAGATTAGAAAGGGTGGATTTTACTCAGAAAGTTCTATATGAAAATTAATGAAGAAAAACTGTAAAATGATATAGTATTTATAAGCAAAGAAAAACTAGCCGTTACAGAGGGGACGACACCATTAAAGTTTAGACGACACCATTAAATTTAATGGTTCCGCCAGTCCTTGGACAGTACCGTGTCAGAAAAAAACGCTCAAATTTTTGTTTTTATTGGTGAAGGTTTATTTAGGGATGTTTGGAGCAGTTTTGAGGGGGAAAATAGTTGTTGGGATTTTTAAACTTATTTTTCCAATTAAAACATTTGTTATTAATTTAATAATAATTTTTAAAGTATTTTTTTGAAAAAAATGTTTTTTTTCACATTAAACATGTGAAGTCTTTGAATAAGAATATTCAATTCTTTGATCATTTGTCAACTTGTAAGTTTGTTTGTTCTGAGAAATCTGTTGACACACCCATTGCTGCAACAACATCTCCTAAGAAAGTATACTCACCTAGTGACTTCACTAAGACCAAAGCGAAAAACAATTGGTTATGGCAACAATGGTTGCAGCGTACCTCAAGTTTTAAATGGATTCCTAAATGTGCAAATGTGTGTAACACTAACATATTGGAACCCACTAACTCTTTGGATTCCAATGCCTCCATCATACCGTCCTCGTTGTCTTCGTGTGTTGCAGGTGATTCAACTTGTTCTGTGGATTGTTGATAGCGGATGTACCCGACATATGACAGGCAATCTTAAGCTGTTAGTAAACTTTGTTTCAAAATTCATCGGTACTGTCAGATTCGGGAATGATCATTTTGCTGCAATAATGGGATATGGAGATTATGTTAATGGTAACATCAAGATCAGTCGGGTGTATTACGTCAAAGGTCTTGGACACAATCTTTTCTCAGTTGGACAATTCTGTGATGATGATTTGGAAGTTGCATTTCGTTCTAAAACCTGTTACGTATGTGATTTGGAAGGACATGAATTACTCACCGGCAATCGGAGCACAAATCTTTATACGATTCCTATGTCAGATATGATTGCATCTTCACCGATTTGTCTTCTCTCCAAAGCAACTTCGACGAAATCATGGTTATGGCACAAAAGGCTTTCTCATTTAAACTTCAACACCATGACTGAACTTGCTCGTCAGAAGTTAGTTGATGGTCTCCCAAGGTTCTGATACACCAAAGACCACTTATGTTCGGCTTGTGAACAAGGCAAGAGCAAGAGATCTAATTTTCCATCAAAACCTGAACCAAGTTCTCAACATATTCTTCACTTGCTTCATATGGATTTATGTGGCCCCATGCGTGTACAAAGTTTGAATGGCAAATGCTACATTCTGGTTATTGTTGATGATTATTCACGATGGACTTGGGTCTATTTTCTTCGAACAAAAGATCAAGCTCCAACAATGATTATCACCTTTCTCACAAAGATTCAGGTTCAACTCAAAAACACCGTTCGAATTGTCAGAACAGATAATGGAACTGAATTCAAGAATCAAACACTAAGTGCTTACTTTGAGAAAGTTGGAATCACACATCAGATCTCTATTGCTCGTACTCCTGAACAAAATGGTGTTGTTGAAAGAAGAAACCGAACGTTAGTGGAGGCTGCTCGAACAATGTTGATTTTCTCACAATTACCGAATTTCTTGTGGGCTGAAGCTGTTTCAACCTCATGTTTTACTCAAAATCGATCCATCATTCATACGCGCCATAATAAAACTCCATATGAAACTGTTCACAACCGCAAACCAGATATCAGATATTTTCATGTATTCGGTGCATTGTGCTATCCGAAAAATGATCGTGATGATATTGGTAAACTTCAACCGAAAGCCGACATTGGAGTGTTCATTGGATACTGTGAAAATTCAAAAGGATTTTGAATTTGGAATCGTCGAACTCGACAAATGATGGAAACCATTCATGTCAACTTTGATGAGCTTACAGATATGGCTTCTGAGCAAAACCGCTTAGGACCCGCATCCAACCGTCTTAACTTTCCCTCTTCATCAGCTGTTCCACCCGTGGAATTCACTCGTCAACAATTGGAAACTTTGTTTGCTCCTCTATTTGATGAGATTCCCGAAAGTAGTGCTCCAGGTGTATCGAATGTTTCCGCTGCACAACCTGATAATAATCCTATACCCGATACATCTGCTCCAACAACAACAACTGTTACACCAGATGCACCACTGACTGATTCTCAATCAACAGAAGAACACATTGCTTCCAACACTGACACAGCTGATGAAGAACATACTCAAGAAGTACCCGCACCAGCAAATTATGACGGAAATGCTTTCTTCAATCCATTTGCACCGGCTCCTTCTATTCCAGACATTGGCGAGTCATCTTCACGCAATTTGGATCCGTCTAATATGCATGTTACATTCAATCATCATCCTTCGACACATAAATGGACAAAAGATCATCCCTTAGTGAATGTGATTGGCAATCCTTCTAACCCAGTCATGACAAGACAACGTCTTCACAAAGATGCTGAAACTTGCGTTTATGCACTTACCGTTTGTCAAGAAGAACCACATAACATCAAAGAAGCCATGACATACGACAATTAGATTGAATCAATGCAAGAAGAGTTGAATCAATTCAAACATCTCGAAGTCTGGGAACTTGTTCCAAGACCAGATGGGATTTATGTCATTGGACTCAAATGGATATGGAAAAACAAACTGGATGCTGAAGGCAATGCTATTCGCAACAAATCTCATCTTGTGGCTAAAGGGTATTCTCAAGAAGAAGGCATAGATTATGAAGAATCGTTTGCACCAGTAGCTCGGCTTGAAGCTGTACAAATATTCCTGGCATATTTGAAATGGATGTAAAAACGGCGTTTCTAAATGGTCAACTCCGTGAAGAAGTTTATGTGGGTCAACCGGAAGGATTCATTGATTCAGAACACCCGAACTATGTGTACAAGCTCAAAAAGGCTCTTTTATGGTCTTAAACAAGCTCCAAGGGCCTGGTACGACAAACTGTCAAACTTTCTTCTCGCCAATCAGTTTACCAAAGGCACTGTTGATCCAACATTTTTCATTCAACGTCACGGGGAAGATATTTTAATTGCTCTAATTTATGTTGATGATATCATTTTTGGTTCAACACATAAAAATTACTCAAACGCTTTTGCAAAATTAATGAAACAAAACTTTGAAATGTCAATGATGGGTGAACTAAATTTCTTCTTAGGACTTCAGGTTCATCAATCTCCCCGTGGCATATTTTTAAATCAGTCCAAATATGCTCTTGAAATCTTAAAGAAACATGGAATGACCAGTTGTGATACTTATAACACACCTATGTCTTCGACGTCACCAAAGCTAGATGCTGATTTACATGGGAAAGTGATTGACCCTACAAAATACCGAAGTATTATTGGGTCTCTCATGTATCTAACAGCCAGCAGACCTGACATTGTATTTGTTGTATTGCTCCCGTTATCAGTCAAGACCAACTGAAAGACACCTCAATGAGGCTAAAAGAATCCTTCTCTACGTAAAGGGAACCATTCACTTGGGGATCTGTTATCCGAAGGATTCTGGTTTTGCGCTAATAGCTTTTTCAAATGCTGATCACGCAGGATGTTTAGATACATCTGGTGGTGCTATATTTCTCGGGGATAAACTTGTGTCTTGGCAGTCAAAGAAACAAGACTGTACATCTATGTCTTCAACAGAAGCAGAATACGTTGCCATGTCAGCATGCTGTGCTCAGCTAATTTGGATGAGATCACAACTGATGGGCTATGGTTTTGTATTCAACAAGATACCAATGTACTGTGACTCCAAGAGTGCCATTGCCATCTCCTGCAACACGGTTCAACATTCCAAGTCAAAGCATATCGCTCTCCGATATCATTTCATTAGAGAGCATGTCGAAAAGGGTACAATTGAATTATACTTTGTGGGTACTCAATACCAATTTGCGGATTTGTTCACTAAAGCCTTGCCACCCGCACGGTTTACTGAGCTTGTCCATCAAATTGGTATGCGGTGTTTGACTCCAGAAGATCTGGAAAATTTAATCAAACGCTCTTAAAACGTTAAACACCAAACCATCTTTCTTTGTAAATACTTATTTCAAAATCAAAATACAAAAATATAAAATCTTTCAAAATCCAAAAAGATTTTTCATTAAAAAAAAATAAGAAAAAATGAAATCTCTCGTTTTTCAGATATGTCTTTTATTTTTCTTAACATTTTACACGAAAACATATTTTGAGGGGAAGATTGCAATTTTATTTTCAAATAAAAATTTGTATATTAAGGTGTCAAAATAGTTTAAAAAAAAAATAAAAAAAATAGGGGGCTTAATAAAACGTTTTTTAACAAACCTAGGGACTATATGTGTTCATACTCTAAGCCTTGTCTTTTTCACTTCAAATTCCTTATTATTCAAAAAACTCACATACCTGCTGCTGCCAAATTTGTTAATCCGCTCAAAACCAAGTTTTTTATATCCATCGATTGTAAGTTTTTTCTTAATAATCTTAGTGTTGGGTTTGTTAAATATAGGGTTATTATACACGAATCTAGACACAGCTTATTAATCGGTTGTAGGATTATGTGCATATGGACATAACGCCTTTTATTCATGGAATCGTTTATTAGGAACCGTTTTTATGTGTTATGTGTTTGTAATTTTGCAAGATAAGATAGTTTTTGAATGATTTTTCAGCGACTATGTTGTGTTAGAACTTTGAATATTTGCGAGTTTGTTACGGAGTTATGCGTTTTTGCGAGTTTGCAAAAAATTTTAGCGAGTTTAGAATCTTCTTGTTAAGATTGGCGAGTTTGCCAAAGTTTATGAATCTTTGCGAGTTTGCCAAGTTTATGAATCTTTGCGAGTTTGGCACCGATCATGTGTTTCTGCGAGTTTGCTAATTTGAATGCTTGCGAGTTTGCAAATTTATGAGTGTTTGCGAGTTTCCATTCATGACAATGAATCCTTGTGAGGAAGCCTAAATGCACGTAAAGCAAAAATCAGACTTAAACCCACGTAAAGCAAAAATCAGATGGTCAGACGTGTGTAAGCCAAAGCAGGAGGGTGGATTGGGATTGAAATCCATTGTAGAGGTTAATAAAGTTTGTTGCTATAAACTGATTTGGAGGATTGTGTCCAGGAAGAATTCTCTATGGGTTAACTGGATCCATCGAGAACTAATTCGCTCTGCTTCGTTCTGGTCAGTAAAAGAAAATCGCACCTCAGGTTCATGGATGTGGCAGAAGCTCCTAAAGTATCGCCAGGAAGCAAAGACCTATCATAAGATGGAAATTCGCAGCGGACAGGAAACATCTTTTTGGTATGACAATTGGAGCTTCATGGGCCCATTGCATGACATTCTCGGAGATAGAGGCTTCATCGATCTAGGGATAAGTGCTGAAGCATCGGTTGCTACTGCTCAAACAACGCGTCGTCGGCGACGTCACCGAGTTACAATTCTAAACCAGGTCGAGACGGAGCTGAATACTCTCAGTATTCCCAGCCCTTTAAATGAAGATGTGGCTCTATGGCGAAATGCGGATGGCCGGTACAAACCAAATTTCTCCACCCCTGCAACATGGGCACAAGTCCGAACAGGGGAATTTGAACAAGCGGCACAAGGCGATCTGGTTCTCGAGCTCAACCTCAAGTACTCCTTCATTCCGTGGTTATCGATTCACAATCGCCTCTCAACAGTGATCGTATGTTAAAGCTGGAACTCGTGGAGTCGCAGCCTCTTGTGTTTTCCTGTCAGTACCACTAGAATCTCGCGACCACCTATTCTTGATTGTAGCTTCGGTTCTCATGTCCTGGGTTACTCTTACTCTAAGCTCCTTGGTCATCTTTTCACCACTTCTTTCTCCACAATCCTAGACCTCCTCAACGATGGCAATTTCACAACAACTATAAAATTCCTATTGCGATATGTGTTACAGGCATCTGTTTATACACTATGGCAAGAAAGAAACAATCGGCGACATGGTGCAGTTCCTCTTCCATTAGATCATCACATCAAAAGTATTGACCGATTGGTTCGTAATCGGATCATATCCTACCGTCGTCTCTACCCAAATAAGCTACGGGATGCTTATTGTGAATGGATAGGATCCCATTCTTAAATGGCCATGTTTATTTAAAAACAATTAGCTAATCTTTTGTTTGCTCTGTAAAAGGTTGCAATTTTGTACCCAGGTTTTTTTGTTGAATAAAATTTAACATTCATTCAAAAAAAAAAAAAAAAAGACAATGAATCCTTGTGAGTTTGTCATTTTTTTAGAAGACTTGCGAGTTTTTGCGTGTTTCTAATTGTTGTGAGTTTTTTTTGCGAGTTTCTAATTGTTATGAGTTTTTGCGAGTTTCTAATTGTTATATCAGTTTTTGCGAGTTTCTAATTCTTATATCAGTTTTTGCGAGTTTCTAATTGATATATCAGTTTTTTGCGAGTTAGAAATTTCTTGAATAATTGCGAGTTTAGATTTTTGAGAGTTAGACATTAAAAAGCTTCTGTGAGTTTGAATTGTTTGTGAGTTAGGACCGTATTATGAGTGTGTCTACAAGTTTGCCAAATGTGTATAATCATCTTTTGTCATAACACTAACTTGTCAATATAAATTCTTGGATGCCTTGGTAAATGATTTTTTTCAGGTCAAAATATGTCTCAAGGATCACTAACAAGGAGGGACATGTTCCCCATTGATGATGAACGCAATATTGGGCTTTCAAACTCTCGTGTTGATCTCAAAAAACTTCAATGTCATCCCACATGTCAGATAATAGTGGAAATTCTTAAGAAGCACTTTTGTAGGCATCTTCTGATTCACTCTGCAAGTATCCTTGAGATTTACTTAAACCAATTCTGGCATTCTCTCAAGATCAGTAAGGATTCCACAAACATGACAATCCAGATTGACAGAACTGACAGTGGAATTTGATGTAAGCATTCTTCGTCACGTTCTTCATCTTCCTCTTGAAGAAACTGGAATTCACACTTCCTTCATGCCATCTCCATCGTTCTCACAAATAGACGAATGGGTTATGATGAGTCTTCTCAATCTCTGTCAAGGAATTCTGATGTGAACCGGAAATTCATTCCTCAACCACGGTTATCCTTGTATACCATACTTAGTCATTGTGTCACAGGAAAGGCAACCGGCCGTGAACACCCGCAATTAGAACTTCTACAAATCTTTTGGGGTGTGATTAATACAAAACATCTTGATTATGCACAGATCATTTGGAATGATATGATCTATCAAGCACGACAGTTTATCAATAAGAAAGGGTATATAGTTCCGTTAAGCTTCTCATTGAATACTTCATGAAAGAAGATCCAAGCATCGACAAACGAATTCCAAGTAGATGGTTTGTTGTGAGCTTTCATTGCCATTGACATCGACAATTACCGGAAGAAAAGCAAGGATTGAGAACGGCCAACCAAGAATAACGCCAGTTGCAGCAACAGCAACAGCCGTGGCATGCCTGCCGAAAAGAAACAGTGCTGATGAAAGAGAGATAGCATACATCGAAAATGAGCTTGGCAAAAAACCTGCATAGCAAGAATAATTGGTGATGAGAACATTTATTGGTAAAAATAAGAAAGATATGTCAATGTCGGCATGAATGAGCTTGCTCCAAAAATCATTAAGCAGAACTCAACATCATAGAGACCTTCTAGCAGTTAATTATTCAAGAATACAAGACCGTGCTGATGCAGTGAGTGATACAATTCTACTGCATATAGGGTTAGTAAACAACTATTGGATTAAGGGTGTTTGTTTGTTTTGCGTGTCTCAACCCACCTAGGGTGCGTTGTTTAAGCACCAACGAGGGTGTTTGTATTTCTTTTACTATGGTAGAACAAAACCCGCAAGGACTGTTGTGGCTTCGGCTCATCAAGCAACGACCCACAAGGGTGCGGTGTTGTTTACTCTCGGTTCAACACCAACCCGTAAGGGTGGTGTTTATGTCATATTTAGAAACTGAAAACCCACCCGAAGGGTGTTTGTTGATTATTTTTTTGTGCCGAGTTGAGTCGCGTTTGCTTGTCGAGCTTATGTTGTGGCATATTTGCTTATGTAGCTTACTTGGGGTTTTGTTTGGTCTCGACGTATAAAGAGCAGGAATAAGGGTGTGTGATACGTTGGAATTGTTTATCGGGCCGAAACCCATTAAGTTGATTTGGGTTTGTATTTTAAGTTGTTCATTTAAGTTTATATTGAAACTTGCGGCTCATATAGTTTAGAGTCATTATGATTAGTATAATTGCAGTTTCATTTGATTAACGGACTATATATATATATGCATATTGGACATTGGATAAGAATTATTAAGTGGACTTGACTTATTAGACTTGAGGGATTCATAATGGACATATTAATTTTGGACTTGTATTGGATTTAATATTTTGGACATTGGACGAAAACTATATATAATAGACTAGCAATTGGATTTACATTTGGATTTATATCGGACTTTATTTTTGGACAAATTAGAGTTATATTGGACTCATATTCTATATATATACTAAAAGGCGGGGAAGAAAACAGTAACAAGCAAACACATTAAATGCAAATTTTTCCAACTTAGCAGAAATAGTCCCTGATGTTTAAGCGCTGCAAAATTAGTCTTGCAGCATTAATTGATATCTATAGCAATCTGGCAAAAATAGTCCCTAATGTTTAAGCGGCGTTGCAAAGTAAGTCCTGTAGCAAACATTAATTGCAAACTTTCCCAACTTGGCAGAAATAGTCCCTGATGTTTAAGTGGCGCTACAAAATAAGTTCTACAGCATTAATTGCTATTTATAGCAATCTGGCAAAAATAGTCCCTAAGGTTTAAGCGACGTTGCAAAGTAAGTCCTGTAGAATTAATTGCTAACTATAGCAACTTGGCAAAATTAGTCCCTAAGGTTTAAGTGTCGTTACAAAGTAAGTCCTTTGAAGCCAATCCCGCTGCATCGCGTGGGTTCCCACACTCGTCTTATCTATTGTACATTATTTGGTTTTGATTTTCAAAATGAAACTCTACATATTATAAAGATTCTATGGATATACCAAACTTTTACACTTGAACTCATTGCACCACCTTTTTTGTTCCCATTAATGCTAACATGAAAAATTAAAAAGAAATGATAGAGGGACCTAAACTTAGACCTCAAACCAAATGACATTCTTTTAATGGCTACAGACAGGGATCCACTTATACCCATCAAGATGACGACACTTGGTTTTAGGTCTAAATTTAGGTCTAACTTTAGGTCCCTATATCATTTCCCAAAATTAAAATCATATAAATACACGAGGTCAACATTATCAGGCGCCGCCATCAAGATACACGAGGTCAGATTTTACACTTCCAAGAAACATCCTATTAGTCAAACCTACATTTTCCACATGCATCTCAACGAGTACACAAGCAACTCATAATCCAACATGTGAGGGTTGCTATTACTCTCTCAGTTTTATAATTGTTACTGATGACGTATAGTCCCGACTCGGGTCACGAACCCGACTAGTTGATATCTATTAGACAAACGTTGGACTTTACATATTTGAATTTATCAGACATAACGACTTGGACATTGAACAAAATCGAATACCACGGACTATTATCTGACTATAAAACCTAGGAAGGAATTGTTAATTGCTTTAAACCTTTATTATTATTATTTAAAATTTATTTAAATGAATTACGTATCATCGAACCGTACTTTGAATAACGAATCATATCTAACTTTTATTCGTATACTTATTATCAATAAGTATATTTGTTATGATCGAAAGCCAATAATAAAAGAGAATTATAGATATCTTGAATTATAAAACTCTCTCTCTTTATTTTTTTTTATATTAAAACTTATGTTTTAATATAAAACATTCATTATTTCGGGATACTGGGTAAATGCCTTAAAGTTAACCATTTACTTATTTCTAATGCTATTTGATCCCTACATGTTTATTTTGTGTTGTACTTGTGTTATACGTTTTATACTTAGGCATGCATTTGTCTCGAGTCTATGATTTATACCACCACACGAATGATGAAACTAAACATTTTACAAACGTTGATACGAAACTTCCACGAAAATTAAAACGTATTATCTTTTAAAACTCATACGCATCGATTACTATTCGCGTGTCATATTTTGAGATAAACCATATACTATCAGGTTGTGCCAATAATGTACCGTTGTGTCGGTACTCTTGTATCATTGTGCGTTACTACCTTGTGATACATTTCTCGATGCCAGTCGTGTTAGTTGTGATTCTTATATTTCATCGGACTAAGGTGAGTTTCACAGCCCTATTTTATTATTCTACTCGTTTTGGGGTGAAAAGCATGATATGATTACTTAAAACTAAATTGGTTGTGCATTCATGAAATTATGGATTTACTGAACTGATTCAATCTACTGAGCTATGCTCTGCTATACTGTGCAAACTGGTATGTATGCTTATGTGTGGCGCCTATGTACGACTGTAGAAGTCCCCTGTTACTACACTACTTATTAACTCACTCCCACTGTACGGGACGAGCCGTTGATATCTATGGATAACGCTATTTAGGGGTAGGGCCATACCCTCACTCGACTAACCAGAGTGCACAGTATCACCTCTCATGCTAGGTTAGAGCATGTTGCACGTAGGGGCAATTTTCGGCTGAATCGGCTTAAGTAGTGGAACCTTTATGCCATAAACGCGCTGCATACATAATGGACCCTTTGAAACTTTGACAACCAAATTGATTTTCCTTTTTTTGGAAACTACTTGTGTACTAAAAACCTGGGAACTCACCAACCTTTGTGTTGACACTTTTAGCATGCATTTTCTTGATTGCAGGCGATAGCTAAACTTTGGAGGCGCTTGGGCATTGGCATGACATGATCATAGAAGACTCTGATATAATTTGGAGACCACGTAAATCCTTTTAATGGGCCTACATTCTATAATATATATTTTGAAAGATGTATACATAAATATTTACGAGATACGATTTCTCAAGTTAAACTGTTGTTCTATACATTGTGTTGTGGTACCAATCGAGTAATACCCCGGTAATACTCACTTCCGCTGCAAACCATTATTTTTGGGGTGTTACACTTGTGACTTGACTTCTAGGCACACTTCACTAATGCCTTTAGCCTTGACTTCTAAGCACCCTTCACTAGTGCTTTCAATATGAACATTTCACACCTTTCACTAGTGTCTTCGTTTTGACCATTTAGACATCTTTCACTTATGTCTATAACACATCTATGACACCCGTTATGTTTGTGGCCCAACATAGCAAACCTTGTGTTTTGTGGCACAAACACATAAACCATCTAATCTAGTTAAGAATATAAAACTAGACAATATCCAAGACAATGTGTCTAATGGATATGAAAGCCTAAACTAAACATCAAGAAGACAAAGCATGATGTAGTTAGTCTTCTATGAATGAAGATGACAAGTTTCCCAAGCTTGTTGTAGAAGATCTTCATGTGTTTGTACGCTTGTGATGGGTGATCACTTCAGTAGGTAAAAATGCAAGATCTCTAAGCTTGCTTTGGAGGTTCACTTCTGGAGTATACTTAAAACAAATGAAAGTTAGAAGCATTATGATCATATGAGATGAGGGTGGTTTACATGTTTCCTAACTATCTAAATATCCTAGAAATGGTGGAGAGAAACTATGTGTGAAGGTGTGAAGAAATGGTAAGAAGTGGCTTGCTATTTATAGGCAAAAAGGCCAAAACCATGTTCTGCCCCAAGGATCCCTCCTGGAGGGATCCGGCCCTTGTAATTCCAAGGGATCCGTGGGACACTTGAGGGATCCGTGGACGCTCCTCTTTTACCCATAGTTTATGGGTTAAAACTATGAGCTATGAGTCATGGATTTTGAGTGCCCACCAAGGTACAATGTATCTAGACATTGGGTATGGGTCATGGGTCATGGGTTTTACCCAACACATTTACTTATGTTTATGTAAAATAAAATGTAAGTAACCGAAATTACTTAAGTTTTTTATAAACTATTTAACTAAACATGTTTAATGGTTTGTTAGGGGTTTGATCATAACGCAACATAACAAACATGTATGAACCTGTGTTGTAGCATACAAGGACTTGAGTCGTCGAGAGGTGTTGAGAGTATGTTGAGAAAAAATATAATTACAAGTAACTTATACATTTTACGCTATGTATTACAAGTTACATGTTTGTCATCAACAAAACAAATGAGAATGTATAGATTAAATATCGTAATATTTGCAGTAACAATCTCCCCCTTTTTGATGATGAAAAAATATATGTAAACGTAATAGATAGGTAAAATGTCAAAGTTACTTGTGTCCGTACTTCCTATACATTACCTTCTCTGTTTACACTCTTCTCCCCCTTTTGTCGAAACAAAAAGGGTGTGTCCTTTAAACTTAATTTCTCCCAAGAATGATGAGTTTGCATCATCCCTAGTGAAGTTAAAATAAAAACACCTTATTGCTCCAATAGGCACATCACGCCAATACCTTCAACACGAAACACTAATGCCGAAGCTTAGCAACTCATGACCTTGAGCTTGCACGTCTTTAAGAGGTGGTCATCTCGCCTTTAAGAGGAACCTAGAGAATCACACAAAGAAAAAAATAGAAAGATCCTTTGAATTATAACCATTATTGCCAGCAGCTCAATGGATCAAATTTTTTAGGCTTAACCTACATCAAGGTTAGTGTTAAAAAAAAGAAAAATATATGATGAGAAATAATCTCCCTTTTGTTGAAACATAAATGAATTTTGAAGAATGAATGTGTGCATGCTCCCCTTTGACGGTTGCTCCCCCTTGTTAAGGGCGTCAAGTATTTTATGAAGGCTAAGACGAAATTATTGCAAAATTTGCAATATTTTTGCTTTGACGAAAAAATCCCCTTTATTGAGAGCGTCAAGTTCTCCTAGTGTGTTTTGAAAATCTACAAAACAAAAAGTTAGTGCAAAATTATATTCGTCCTTGGACGAGTAAGTCATATGATGCACTTTATAAATGCTTGACGGAAGCTCCCCCTAGCTCGAGGGCGTCAAGAAGAACCAAAAATAAAATAAGCCTCGTCTGAAGACACGTGTGTCATATACAAACCCATGTATATGAGTGAACCTACAAAAAAATTAGTGTAAAATTTCGTCCATAAATAGACGAGAATCCCATACACATCAAAGTGTATACATGTGAACCTACAAAGAAAGGATTAGTTTCAAAAAGAGAATAATCCTACTACTTGCATCATCATGGTTGGTTTAGAGGTTGTAAGGTTTGTTCAAGGTAAGAAAAAAAAATGTTCTTAGGGATGAGACGCATTTCATTACGAAATTCACTTGGCTTTTGACAATATAGATGTTTGTGGAGGATGGTTGAGCGACCATGAATTGTAGTGGTAGTGAGACACGTGTAGGATGTGGTTGACACACGTAGCTTGTGGTTTGAGGTTGTGGTTGGCACAAGTAGGATGTGGTAGAACATGAGACATACTTCATCACGTAGGTCATGAACTAGACCTTGGACATGGTGATAATGATAGAAATCATTATATGACTTAGAGGTATGAAAGTTGTGATAGAGGTGATGAAAGGTATCAAGGTGAATCTTTCACTTGGTTGATGACTCAATATAGGTGGTAGACATGATGACTTTGTGAGTAGTGATAAAAGTGGAGTAAGATGGTTAGGATGATGCAAGATTAGGAATAAAAAAATGTGCGAGTGAGCACAACTTGACTTGATGATGAAATCGACCATTGTCATCCTACAAGAATCCAAAAGAGTTAGTACAAAAGGAAAACATTTATACAAATGGATAAATTATTCATATAAAATCATGAAACAAAAAGAACACGTAAAGGATCATTTAAATGCAAGTCATTTATAAACATATAAGAAAATGATAATCCTAAGTGTTGAAAAAGTGCTGGTGTGGAAAAAGGAAATTTGAAATGATTATCTAAAGAGATAATGTACCTACTGTTCCACGGTTCCCTCACTAGAGGGATCCGGCTAGCTTAAGTCTAGGGATTCGGCTAACAGATGAGGTGAAAAAGAGGTGATTAGGTTCTATCAAGGTCTAGCACCTACATATCCTAAGTTACTCAGTCTATTAAGTGTCTTACATGAAGATGGACTTAAATTATCAAGAGAAAATGATTGATGTTAGCTAATGATTGCCTTTTATGGAAAGAGATGGGGCTTTATGAGCACCAGTGGATGATCAAAGATGACACTAAGAAACTTGAGAGTGTCAAGTGGTGTTAAATGATCCTAGAGATCAGATGATGACTTAAGAGAGATTTGGAAAATTCCTTAAAAATCATAAGAAATTAAAAACTAGTTTTTGGCCTATTTTGAGGTAAGGATGACTAAAATCAATTTGCTAAAATTGAGAGAAATATCAAACTAGGTGTTTTGAGATGAGAGGAACAATTTGTAAACATTGGAGCGGAAAGATGGTGAGTTTTGAAGTAATGATACATCGAAAAATACTTCGAATGTGATCCTAAGTCATCCATGAGTGAATGTGAGATCAACTAAGCCTAAGGAAAGTTTAAGTGATCCTAATGTAGCATGTTTAACTAGTCCAATAAGGTCTAGAATGTTGGATTGATGCAAGGAGGCTACAAAGGAACTTCTGTCCACCCGAATCCCATGGATCTTTCACTTGAGGGATCCGTCTAGTTACATCTAAGGGATATGGCGTCTGAGACAGATTTTCTTAACATAATAGTTGCAGAATTTTGCTCTATGTTTCGAATTATGAAACAAATTGTTTCTATAGCAAGCATACATGTATACACGTCAAGCAAAACAAGGAGAGCATGTAGAGATCACATATAGGCAATCAAATGAGATCGAGCTCACAAATAACACAAAGGTTTAACAAACTTAACAAGCATTATACAAGAAGCCCAAAACAGATTTACGATCTAGATTAGTAAATCATTTACACTAACAATGACATGCAAGGTATGTGTCTAGAAAGAAAAGAGCACATGATGGTGTTCAAGACAAAAGAGTTGTGAGGTGCTAGTTTAGGATAATCTAGTCATTACGGATGGTGATTAGCATACAATGAGCTTTGTCCATGAAGTCATGTAGGTCTTCTCGATCAAACCAAGATAATCACTTGATGAGGCAAGTGGTTATGATTAACTAAAAGAAAAATTAATTTTACAACTTGTTTGATTAGTAATCCTAAGATAATGCAAATTATTTTCATTGTAAACTTACTATAGGAAAACATAGGAGTATAAATTTCTCAAGTGAGAGAATGAATATGAGACTATTACTAGCAGTGCTCAATTATGGCTAAACACGACCATTTTTACAGGCGATTCCACATACCCAACTTCTATCAACGAAGCAATTCAACCGTTAGGTCAAATTGAGTTTCTAGTGCAATAAGTTCTCCAGTATTCATTCTCAAATTAGGATAATTTATATTCCTACAATGGCCTATCGAAGAGTAACAATGATGATACTTTGCTTCGTTTTTATTAATATTATACTTGAAACAACTAAGGTGACGAAGGCGTCAAAAAAATTAAAAGTTGTCCATATGGTGAAAAAAAATGGTTGGATGAGCTAGTTCAACATATGCTGTTTGGTAAGCTTGAGTTTGGACTTTCGGATATGAACAATTATATTCGCATTGCAAAATAATTTACTTGAGTATATCGGATGAAATAATCAAGTTGTCAATCCTACTATAAAGCTTGGAGAGCGATCATGAAAAGGAAAACGGGAGAGTACATCATCAACACAAGTGTAGGTTATGATCAGATGTACATTCTTGTTGTTTTTAGAAAACGATACAAGAAAATATGAAATCAAGAAATCATATAAGCACATAAAACATTTATGTTGCACATATGACAAACTCAATAAAAAAGCCATTTAGTGTGTTATATGTTTTAAACATTTTTCAACTTATAAAACTAACATTTTTGACACAACTAGATGTAAAACTAACATTTTTGACACAACTAGATGTTATCCCAAACACTCCTTCAAGTAGCACATTGATTAGTAGAATATTACTAAATCGACAAGCAAGAGACTGAATAGCAAGGTAAGGAAACCACATATGTTATTCAATCAAACAAGCACAAAAGCTATTTGAGATAAAAAAATAATAAAGTAATGCAAGGAAGACAATTTATCATTTAGCATAGCATTTGAAAGTTCTTTTCATCGCTTAATTATAAACATTTATACCAAGCTTGATTAGTTTGGTATATTAGTTATGATTTTTTTGAAATTCAGACAAAAACTGTCTTCTGTACCACGGATCCCACGGATCCCTTGCTCGAGGGATCCGTCTAGTGTAACCTGAGGGATCCGCGGATCTAACACAAAATTACAAAAATGCATGTTTTGACCCGACGAAAAGGTTTAACCTTCGTAGACTTTTTAGTGTAGACTTTTTAGTGAAGTTATATTATCCATTTTTACCTTTATTCAAGCTTGATTAACAAGATATCTAACAACAAAACTTCAAAGAGAAAAAAAATCAACAAAACACTTTTCATATTATGCTTGACTTCACCAAAATTTTGATACAAGGATCTTACTCGTTTTGAAAACTATTTGTTTTAAAAACTAGAGCCAACCTTCTTTGATACCAATTGTGAAAACGTAGAGGAGGGGGGGGGGGTGAATACGTTTCCGTTGCAAACTTAAAACTTTTGTATCAAATATAGTATAAACCATTGCATTTGCTAATCTCGACGCGAGGATGCATTTAACGCATTACGGCATGTAAGGCATAAGATTCCACAAGATTAATGGTTCATTATAAATCAAGTTTCACTATTATTAGTCCGATTGCTTTTTCTTGATCAAGCGTGTCATAATATATAAAGTGTTAAATATAGTTTATGACTATATGAAAGACCAAGTATGTATCACAAACATAGACATAAACCACATAGAAAATAAACAATGTAATGCAAGAATAAACGTAAAGCGATAAGTAAAAGGATAGACAAACCAACACGAGGATTTATAGTGGTTCGGCTACAAGGACACCATCCTTGCCCTACTCCACTCCCCGAGTCACCTACTCGAGAGTTCGTAAACACTACACGACACCAACTCCTTATGGCAGAGAATCCTTCACAACGTCGCCTACTCTTTTTCCGGTACTAGGCTAACAACGGGGTTCTTTCACAAGGTTGAACCACATCTACCACAACATTGCCTACCCTTTATCCGGTACTAGGCTAAGTACCGAGTTCCATTACAATGGAAGAACTGCTACCCAACACTACACAACACCTAACCCCAATGGAGACCAACTCCTTATTACAACACCATCAAGGATATCAATATCCTTTGACTCAATACTAATCTATCTTGTACATCGAATCACACCATATCAAATGTACACCTTAGGCACCTTTTACTAATGCCTTTGACTCGACTTCTAGGCACCCTTCACTAATACCTTGTCTCTAATGGATATGAAATCCTAAACTAAACATTAAGAAGAAAAAGCATAATGTAGTTAGTCTTCTATGAATGAAGATGAAAAGTTTCCCAAACTTGTTGTAGAAGATCTTCATGTGCTTGTATGCTTGTGATGGGTGATAACTTCAGTATGTTAAAATGCAAGATCTCTAACCTTGCTTTGGAGGATCACTTCGGGAGTATGCTTACAACATATGAAAGTTAGAAGCATCATGATCATATGAGATGGGGGTGTTTTACATGTTTCCTAATGATCTAAATATCCTAGAAATGGTGGAGAGAAACTATGTGTAAAGGTGTGAAGAAATGGTAAGAAGTGGCTTGCTATTTATAGGCAAAAAGGCCAAAACCATGTTCTGCCCCAAGGATCCCTCATGAATGGATACGGCCCTTGTAATTCCAAGGGATCCGTGGGACACTTGAGGGATCCGTGGACGCTCCTCTTTACCCATAGTTTATGGGTTTAAACTATGGGCTATGAGTCATGGATTTTGAGTGCCCACCAAGGTACAATGTATCTAGACATTGGGTATGGGTCTTGGGTCATGGGTTTTACCCAACACATTTACTTATGTTTATGTATTTTATAAAATGTAAGTAACCAAAATTACTTAAGTTTTTTATAAACTATTTAACTAAACATGTTTAATGCTTTGTTAGGGGTTTGTGTAATACCCGAGATTTCTGTTATGTAATTGGAACTTGTGATATTGTAATGATTGTACTTTTGTCTGAGTACTATTCTCCGTATTTCATAATCCGATGTTGTCGAGCGTATAATTTCGTGTTTGTGATTTAAAGATTGTAATTCTGCGCATGTAGCGCACGCTATCGGCTATGTTTAGCGTGCGCTAACGTGGATTCATAGCACACGCTACTGAGGGTCATTAGCGCACGCTATGCGTGGTCAATTTGATTGAGACGTGCGGTAGGTGAGATCTGGCCGGGGGACCCCTGTCGGATCGTGTCGGGATGTACCTGGACGGCTTTCGGGAAAAGTCGAGTCAACGCCTTAGCGCACGCTACAGGTATATGCATAGCGCACGCTAAGTGCTGAGTACAGTTAAGTCAGTGAGCCGTTAGCACACGCTACGAGCAGGGTCTAGTGCGCGCTAATAGCCATTTCTTATAAATAGGACAGCATCCTATTCGTGATTTCAGTTCTCTCTTCTCCCATTACCCTAATTCTTACACTTAGAACATAACTTCCTTCATCCTAAACACTTCATATCAACATCCTGGTTCGTGATTGAAGATCGTATATCATTGGAGATTGGTGTTCAAGCTTTCGGTGTTGGATTGCTTCAATTTCCTCCGTGTTCTTCACTACCTTGAGGTAGGTGATTCTTCACCAATACTAGTAGTGTTCTATAGGATGTTGATCATGTTCATCTAGTCAGCTAGATTCGTTATTAGTCGTACATCATGTGTTAGAAGGATATTTTCGACGTTTCGACACTTATTCATCGTATGATCCATTGAACCTTTTAGTATGTGGATTCCTGAGCATGTTATGTATCTTCAAAACTAATCGACCAGTATATGAAGATTACCTAGTTCGTATGTTTTACATAAGGAATCATATGTTTTGGGACTTGGAATAATCGGAACTTGGTATATTTCTTGAAGATCGAAGATAAGATATGATGTTGAGATGATTATCCGTATATTTGTACCTCATGATCATGGAACTTCCACAAACCTTATTAGCATGACATGCTTGAGGATGACTTGTTGTATCAACATAGAATTCATGAATTCACCACCTTTCAACTTGATTTTCCGTTAGCGATTCTCGCCATGCAAGGTTAGCGCACGCTAACATATGTGAGTTAACGTGCGCTATCGGGGGGTTAATTGCGCACAATACGTACGTAGCGTCGTTATGTATCGGCCCGATTCGAACGCCGATTCGTGGCTAGCGACGCTAGTCTTCCACGATAGCGTCGCTAACGGCCGGCTTAGCGCACGTTACGTAGAGTACGTAGCGCACGCTAAGCGATCCCAGCATTGTTTATTTTGAGCTTTTCGGCCGTAGACCGAATTGTTAGGCCATCGTTCGACTTGAGATGATTTGTATATCATTCTTTTTGTTAAGGTTCGAGCTTGTTACGTTGATCGAAGGAGGCGGCCTTCGAGTGTGTCGAGATCATTGAAGTGTTTCGTCCTTGCCATTTTCGAGGCAAGTATCATATGTCGAGTTCGATTTATCATGCTTGTGGTTTTGTTCATATTGTTGAATATGAGATGTATTTCTGAAAATTCTCGTGATATTCGTTGTTATTTGTTCGTATTTATGAACATATTGAAATGCATATGTGTATGCATAGTTGATTGATTTATGGTATAAATGATCCGAGGGGATCATGAGGATCTATGCTGAGGGCGCTGGATCGAGTGTCCACCATGCGTTAGTCCGACGGGATCATCATGGGGATCTATGCTGAGGGCGCTGGATCGTTGGACGGGTTTTCCACCATGCGTTGGTCCGACGGGATCATCATGGGGATCTATACCAAGGGCGCTGGATCGCTGGATTACCCTGTATTGTGTTGATGGAATCGTGAGGATTCGCATCGTTGGATTCCGGTGGCGGAAGTCCGTTTTGCATGTTCTATGATGCATTGATGATTTATTGTATGATGATACTTGTACTAGCATTGTTTTGCTAACCCCTTCGGGGGTGGACATGGTTTTGATGTTCAGGTAGCCGAGGAGCGGGGAGGCAACCACAGTACCAACAGGACGATGAAATGGCTCAGTGATGTGGTTGATGTTATTGTTATTATGAATTGTCTTCTTGGTTCGTTTAGTACTCGAGTACGTCTGTTTTAATAAGGTCATTTCGATATGGTTGTATAAGTTAACTCATTTGATCGGTTGAATCAAATCTGTATTTGAACTTCAGTTGTTCGATTGAATTGTTTTTACACTTCTTTTAAAATTAGCCTTGTAAATCCTTATCTAAAGAGTTTACGTACTGTAATTATTCGAATATCTCGGGGTGTTACGAATATGGTATCGGAGCTAAGATTCATGGATATCTTGGCAATGGGTTAGTTGGGTCATTTACGTTATTTGATTATTGGTCGTTCGTAACATCAACTGCCGAGCCAAAGATCGTCGTGTGGACCGTGGTTGTAAGTTTCCTAATCTCGAATACTACCGTTTTATTTAATTCATGTCTTGTAAACATTGATGGATGTACTTTGAGAAAGTTTGTCCTGGATATTGAGTATTTATGTTTACAGTATGTTGAGAGGAGGTCGTGGACGCGGACGCGGTCGTGGACGCAGACGTGGAAATGCGAGGCAAGAAGAGTCGGTATCTACCCCGGAGATAACCGCTAGTCGAACGGATTCCCATTCCGGGGGACAAAGGATCGGCAAATAATAATGCAGATCCTAACGTGCCGGGAGTGCTTCACAGTGGTTGCCCAGATAAACCAGTTTGCTCAAGTTGTGGATCGCATGCAGACGGCGATGGGACAGCAGCATAACGTGGAAAATCGAGGAGATAGATGGCTTACCGAAGTGATTAAATTGCACCCTCCGAAATTTGACGCTCACGAGACGCTTTCTTGGGATCACCGGTGAAGGAATTAGAGAAGATTTTGCGAGGATTAACTGTCCCAACGATAGGAAGGTTCTCGTCGCCAAGATCTTCTCGACAGGAGGCTGATCGGGTGGGAGGCCATTCGACCGAGGAGCACAATGTTGACTGACGGAATTCAAATTGATGATGGAGGCGCAGATTGTCCTCGTCGATTAGAGAAGCCCGAGTTCGGGAGTTTTTCTCACCACAAAATTCGAAGCATCTGTGACGGACGTGATTAAGACTTTTAATCACCAAATGACTTATGTGCGCCACTTGGTCGAACGAGGCGGAGAAGATTTTCATTTTGACATGCGAATGAAGCCGGAAATTCAGCAGATATGTCCGGATTTGAATGTACCACCTTGCGATAAGATTCGTGACAAGGCGTTGGCCTATGATATGAAGGAGGCAGCAGTAGAGAAATCGACGGAAGCAAAGAAACAGAAGGTGTCTGGCAACTTCACGGAGAATAAGAGTAGCGGGCCTCGCAGGGGTCAGTCCTCTTTTCATTCATCCAAGAGACCTCCGCATCCTTCTCGAGGTGGAAAGAAGTTCCGGGCAGCACCAACTGTTTCAGACGCAGGGAAGAAGTGTTATAACTGTGGCAAAGCGGGACATGTTCGACGTGATTGTTTCGCGCCTGCTGTGACCTGTTTCGAGTGTGGACAGGAAGGACATCGCGCAACATTTTGTGGGAATGCGACCCGATCTTTTGGTACTCGCACTCCAGCTCCAGTTCCGAAGGAGACGAGTGTGAACCAGACGCAGCAGAGTGGATTTCAGCAGCAGAACGCTGGGAAGAGAGAGACATCCAGTGCTGGGTCCGTTCCTCCGCGCCTGTACGAAATGAGGAAATCTGATGATCAGAACACAGTTGTTGCATCAGGTACGATTCAGATCCTTTTGCAACCAGTTAGTGTCTTGTTCGATTCGGGAGCTACGCATTCTTTTATATCTTTGAACCGTGTTAATCGTTTGAAAATCTCATGCTTGTATAATTGTGAACCTTATGTTGTGGGATTACCGAGCGGAGAGAAAATTGTGGGAACCCTAGAAGCTAGGGATTTCCCAGTATCTATAGGAGGAAGAGAGTGGCCATCGAATCTCATTGTAGTTGACATCTACGGTGACGATTTAATTCTCGGAGATGATTGGCTCAACTGTTATGGAGCTGTTCTGAATTACCGAGAGAGAGTCATTTCTATCATTGCTGATGACAGATCTGAACACTTATTCCGAGGATGGAGACCAGGAAGCTCGGGAAAATTGATCAAAGCAATGAAAGCCGTGAAATTACTGAAGCAGGGATGTCACGGACTTTGGTGTTATGCCATGAGGAAAGAGTAAGGAGTAGAGCTCTCGTCTATTTCAGTTGTGAATGAGTTCTCAGATGTATTTCCTGACGAACTACCTGGGTTACCTCCGCAGAGGGGAGTGGAATTCACTATCGAATTAGAGCCTGGAGCAGCTCCTATTTCCAGAGCACCATACCGCATGGCGCCAACCGAGATGTATGAACTCAAGAAGCAACTGGAGGAATTGTTACAGAAGGGTTATATTCAACCGAGCGTTTCTCCTTGGGGAGCGCCCGTTCTCTTTGTCTGGAAGAAAGACGGATCCCTCCGACTGTGTATTGATTACAGGGAGCTCAACAAGATGACGATCAAGAATAAGTATCCTATACCTCGGATCGACGACTTGTTTGATCAACTGCAAGGGGCAAGGGTATTCTCGAAGATTGACTTGCGATCAGGATACCACCAGTTGAGAATTAAGGAATCGGATATACCAAATCGCTTTCAGATCCTAAGACGCATTATGAATTTGTAGTAATGCCATTTGGACTTACCAATGCTCCTGCGGTATTCATGCAATTGATGAATCGGGTATTCTTGGAATACTTGGATAAATTTGTGGTCGTCTTCATTGACGACATCCTGATATATTCGAGGGACGGAGAGGAACATGCTGAACATTTACGTGTGGTTTTGAGCACCTTGAGGAAGGAACAGCTGTATGCAAAACTTTCAAAATGCGAGTTCTGGCTTAAGGAAGTAACCTTCCTTGGGCATGTGATATCAGCCGACGGAGTTCAGGTGGACCCGAACAAAGTCGAAGCAATCTTGGATTGGGAAGCTCCTAAAAACGTGAAAGAAGTCCGAAGCTTCTTAGGACTTGCTGGATATTATCGCCGCTTTGTAGAGGGATTTTCCAAAATTGCTCGTCCGCTCACTCACCAAGGTAAAACTCAAAAGTTCACGTGGAATGAGAAGTGCCAGTGGTTTTGACGAACTTAAGAGGAGACCGACGACACCTATATTAGCGCCCGCAGAGGGAACTGATGGATTCATGGTATACAGCGACGCTTCAAATCAGGGTTTGGGTTGTGTGTTGATGCATAAGGATAAAGTGATTGCTTATGCTTCTCGGCAATTGAAACCATACGAGATTAATTACCGGACTCATGATCTGGAGCTAGCAGCTGTGGTCTTTGCCTTGAAAATTTGGCGACATTATTTGTACGGCACTCATTGTCAGATCTTTACAGATCATAAGAGCCTCAAGTACATTTTCATAAAGAATTAAACATGAGGCAGAGAAGGTGGCTGGAATTGATCAAGGATTACGACTTGGAGATTCTCTATCATCCGGGGAAAGCAAACGTAGTAGCCGATGCCTTGAGCCGAAAACCTGTTTCTCTTCGAGTGTTGGAAGCACTTACGTCCCAAACCAGTATTCAACGAGAACTGATCCGCGAGGGGATTGAAGTATGGGCACCAGGAATCCAAGGGCAACTTTATGTGATGGAACTGACTTCATCACTAGTCGAGGAGATCAAGTCTAAGCAATTGAGCGATTCTCGATCCTTCGATTATGTGACGAAGTAAAGAAAGGAAAAGCCCCGGGATTCGTGATACAAGACGATGGAGTTCGAGATTTGAGTCGACTTTGCGTTCCGAGGATGATGATTTGAGACGGACAATTTTGAAGGAAGCTCATAGCGCGCCCTATTCTATTCACCCAGCGGTAGTAAGATGTATAAGGATTTAAAGCAAAACTTCCGTGGGGAATATGAAGAAGGACGTAGCGGAGTACGTTTCGAAGTGTTTGACTTGTCGTGAGTTAAGATTGAACATCAACGACTGCCGAATGTTAAAGCCGCTTAGATCCTCGAGTGGAAGTGGGAGGATATCTCGATGGATTTCATCACTAGTATGCCAAGGACTAGAACGGGAATGAACATGATTTGGGTTGTAGTTGATCGACTAACCAAGTCGGCTCATTTCCTGGGAATTAAAGATACATGGGGACCCGAGAGATTGGCACGAGTATTTATTGTGGAGATAGTCAGATTGCATGGGACGCCAAGGACCATTATTTCGGATCGAGATGGTCGCTTCGTGTCACACTTCTGGAAAGCAGTTCACAGGGCTCTGGGACCGAGCTCAACTTTAGCATGACTTATCATCCCCAAACGGACGGTCAGTCCGAAAGGACTATTCAAACTGTAGAAGACATGCTTAGAGCTTGTGCTTTGGATTGGTCAACTGATTGGGAAGTTCATTTGCCATTAGTTGAATTCACCTACAATAATAGTTGGCATGCTTCAATTAAGATGGCACCATTTGAAGCTTTGTACGGGAGAAGATGCCGATCACCCCTATGTTGGGATGATTCTTCGGATTTGATCGGGACGGAACCGGAATTGATTATTGACTCAAGAGAAGATAGCCTTGATTCGAGAGAGACTGTTGACTGCCCAGAGTCGACAGAAGTCTTATGCAGATGTACGTCGTCGCCCTCTAGAGTTCGACACTGGGGACCATGTACTATTGAAGGTGTCTCCTACACGAGGGATTTTCCGTTTTGGGAGGAGAGGCAAGCTTAGTCCGAGATATATCGGACCATTTGAGATCCTCGAGAGAGTTGGAGATTTAGCATACAGGTTGACCTTACCGCCATCGCTGAGTCACGTTCACAATGTGTTTCACGTATCCCAACTACGGAAGTATGTACCGGACCCCAGTCACATCATTGATTTCGACGAGATCGAGATAGCTAATGATGGCACCTTCGAAGAGAGACCAATCAAGATACTTGAGAGCCGGATCAAACAATTGAGGAATAAACCAATACACTTGGTTAAAGTACAATGGTCACGACATGGAGTCGAAGAGGCCACTTGGGAAACGGAGGATAGTATGAAGACTAGATATCCGGAGTTGTTTTCATCTTAAGTTTCGGGACGAAACTTCTTTTTAGGGAGGAAGGATGTAATACCCGAGATTTCTGTTATGTAATTGGAACTTGTGATATTGTAATGATTGTACTTTTGTCTGAGTACTATTCTCCGTATTTCATAATCCGATGTTGTCGAGCGTATAATTTCGTGTTTGTGATTTAAAGATTGTAATTCTGCGCATGTAGCGCACGCTATCGGCTATGTTTAGCGTGCGCTAACGTGGATTCATAGCGCACGCTACTGAGGGTCATTAGCGCACGCTATGCGTGGTCAATTTGATTGAGACGCGGTAGGTGAGATCTGGCCGGGACCCCGTCGGATCGTGTCGGGATGTACTGGACGGCTTTCGAAAAGCCGAGTCAACGCCTTAGCGCACGCTACAGGTATATGCGTAGCGCACGCTAAGTGCCGAGTACTGATTAAGTCGGTGAGTTAGCGCACGCTACGAAAGGTGGTCTAGCGCGCTAATAGCCATTTCTTATAAATAGACAGATCCTATTCGTGATTTCAGTTCTCTCTTCTCCCATTACCCGAATTCTTACACTTAGAACATAACTTCCTTCATCCTAAACACTTCATATCAACATCCTGGTTCGTGATTGAAGATCGTATATCATTGGAGATTGGTGTTCAAGCTTTCGGTGTTGGATTGCTTCAATTTCCTCCGTGTTCTTCACTACCTTGAGGTAGGTGATTCTTCACCAATACTAGTAGTGTTCTATAGGATGTTGATCATGTTCATCTAATCAGTTAGATTCGTTATTAGTCGTACATCATGTGTTAGAAGGATATTTTCGACGTTTCGACACTTATTCATCGTATGATCCATTGAACCTTTTAGTATGTGGATTCCTGAGCATGTTATGTATCTTCAAAACCAATCGACCAGTATATGAAGATTACCTAGTTCGTATGTTTTACGTAAGGAATCATATGTTTTGGGACTTGGAATAATCGGAACTTGGTATATTTCTTGAAGATCGAAGATAAGATATGATGTTGAGATGATTATCCGTATATTTGTACCTCATGATCATGGAACTTCCACAAACCTTATTAGCATGACATGCTTGAGGATGACTTGTTGTATCAACATAGAATTCATGAATTCACCACCTTTCAACCCAGTTTTTCCGTTAGCAGTATTCTGCCATGCAAGGTTAGCGCACGCTAACATATGTGAGTTAACGTGCGCTATCGGGGTTCAGTTAACGCACAATACGTACGTAGCGTACGTTATGTATCAGCCGATTCAATCTGCGATTCGTGGCTAGCGCACGCTAGTCTTCCACGATAGCGTCGCTAATAGCCGCTTAGCGCACGTTACGTGAGTACGTAGCGCACGCTAATCCCCAGCATTGTTTATTTTGAGCTTTTCGGCCGTAGACCGAATTGTTAGGCCATCGTTCGACTTGAGATGATTTGTATATCATTCTTTTTGTTAAGGTTCGAGCTTGTTACGTTGATCGAAGGAGGCGGCCTTCGAGTGTGTCGAGATCATTGAAGTGTTTCGTCCTTGCCATTTTCGAGGCAAGTATCATATGTCCAGTTCGATTTATCATGCTTGTGGTTTTGTTCATATTGTTGAATATGAGATGTATTTCTGAAAATTCTCGTGATATTCGTTGTTATTTGTTCGTATTTATGAACATATTGAAATGCATATGTGTATGCATAGTTGATTGATTTATGGTATAAATGATCCGAGGGGATCATGAGGATCTATACTGAGGGCGCTGGATTGAGTGTCCACCATGCGTTGGTCCGACGGGATCATCATGGGGATCTATGCTGAGGGCGCTGGATCGTTGGACGGGTTTTCCACCATGCGTTGGTCCGATGGGATCATCATGGGGATCTATACCAAGGGCGCTGGATCGCTGGATTACCCTGTATTGTGTTGATGGAATCGTGAGGATTCGCATCGTTGGATTCCGGTGGTGGAAGTCCGTTTTGCATGTTCTATGATGCATTGATGATTTATTGTATGATGATACTTGTACTAGCATTGTTTTGCTAACCCCTTATGGGGTGGACATGGTTTTGATGTTCAGGTAGCCGAGGAGCGGGGAGGCAACCACAGTACCGACAGGACGATGAAATGGCTCAGTGATGTGGTTGATGTTATTGTTATTATGAATTGTCTTCTTGGTTCGTTTAGTACTCGAGTACGTCTGTTTTAATAAGGTCATTTCGATATGGTTGTATAAGTTAACTCATTTGATCGGTTGAATCAAATCTGTATTTGAACTTCAGTTGTTCGATTGAATTGTTTTTACACTTCTTTTAAAATTAGCCTTGTAAATCCTTATCTAAAGGGTTTACGGCGCTGTAATTATTCCGAATATCTCGGGGTGTTACAGTTTGATCATAACGCAACATAACAAACATGTATAAACCTGTGTTGTAGCATACAAGGACTTGAGTCGTCGAGAGGTGTTGAGAGTATGTTGAGAAAATATACAATTACAAGTAACTTATACATTTTATGCTATGTATTACAAGTTACATGTTTGTCATCAACAAAACAAATGAGAATGTATAGATTAAATATCGTAATATTCGCACTAACAATTTCCCCCTTTTTGATGATGACAAAATATATGTAAATGTAATAGATAGGTAAAATGTCAAAGTTACTTGTGTCCGTACTTCCTATACATTACCGCCTCCGTTTACACTCTTCTCCCCCTTTTGTCGAAACAAAACGAGTGTGTCCTTTAAATTAATTTATCCTAAGAATGATGAGTTTGCATCATCCCTAGTGAATTTAAAATAAAAACACCTTATTGCTCCAATTGGCACACTACGCCAATCCCTTCAACACGAAACACTAATGACGAAGCTGAGCAACTCATGACCTTGAGCTTGCACGTCTTCAAGAGGTGGTGATCTCGCCTTTAAGAGGAACCTTGAGAATCACACAAAGAAAAAAATAATAGAAAAATCCTTTGAATTATAACCATTATTTCTAACGGCTCAATGGATCAAATTTTTTAGGCTTAACCTACATCAAGGTTAGTGTTAAAAAAAAGAAAATATATGATGAGAAAGAAATTTCCCTTTTGTTGAAACATAAAGGAATTTTGAAGAATGAATGTGTGCATGCTCCCCCTTGACGGTTTCTCCCCCTTGTTAAGGGCGTCAAGTATTTTAGGAAGGCTAAGACGAAATTATTTCAAAATTTGCAATGTTTTTGCTTTGACCAAAAACTCCCCTTTATTGAGAGCGTCAAGTTCTCTTAGTGTGTTTTGAAAATCTACCAAACAAAAAGTTAGTGCAAAATTATATTCGTCCTTGGACGAGTAAGTCATATGATGCACTTTATAAATGCTCGACGGAAGCTCCCCCTAGCTCGAGGGCGTCAAGAAGAACCAAAAAAAATAAGCCTCGTCCGAAGACAAGTGTGTCATATACAAACCCATGTATATGAGTGAACCTACAAAAAAAATTAGTGTAAAATTTCCTCCATGAATAGATGGAAAAAAAGGATTGTTTATTTTCATTTCAGACAGTAACCTATTTTTAAAGAAAGAACAGAGCTTTGCTTCATCTAATTTTAAAACCTCTCGCTCTGATTCTAAAAACAAAATTTTTGTTAGGAATATTTGTCGCCTAAAAGTCAAATTTTTCCATCCAAATATTTTTCCTTCTAAAGATTCTTCTGAAAAATATTTGTCATCTAATGAAAACAAAATTGCTTTGAAAATATCTCGATCCTTATTTTGGAAATCATTTGGACTTATCATCTGTCAACATATCTATCACTCAATCAACAACTTACGTCATTGATTGAGGGGGAGAGTGATTTCAAACATATCAAAAAGGATATTTTTCAAACAATTGGCACGTAAATGTTCAAGGTCTAACTTTGGATAATCATAAAGAACAATGTTTTATACAATTGGATCCAGAACAAGATTGTATTTTCATAAGATCATTAAGCATGTTCTAAACAATGGATTTTAAAGTCTCATACTCTGATCCTTATCAAAATAAATGTCTTCAAAAGAAGGTCACAATTCTCCTAAGAAAAAATCTTTCAAAATCAATTTAAATCAATAGAGATCACAAATCTCAAAGGGTTTGAAAATTGTGATCGGGGGAGAATTTGTTATTTAAATTGGATTTACACTGATAATTTGATAAATGGTTTAGAATTATAATAACAAGATCTCCTCCCTACATACGCCAAACGATTTAAAATTTTTGATGCACATGTTAAGGGGGAGCATTTATCTTAAACCAAATGGATTGAAACGTGATTGATTTATCTCAAAGTGCAGGTTCCCTCTAATATGTGCAAAACTCTTTCGTATATCGATGCACATATTCAGGGGGAGCAATCAAAAGAAAACCTCATACTTTCCCAAAATATCTTATGTATATCACGGTCATACTCTTCATTTGAAACTATGATACATGGAGTAAAAAATTGATATTGCCGAAATGAATATCCAGTATTGTTCGAAGGGAATAAGACGCTTGTGATGAGGCAATAACAAAAAAAGACATGCTATAAACGGCTAACCATTAATTAAGTTGGCTGTTCATTCTTATATGTAAGAAGTATGATTGTCAATTTGTCATGTTGTCGTCACACATTCAAAACTGAAACAAATACACTGAAGGCCAAACTTGAGCGCAAAACTTGTTTTAACGAATTTCGTTATACACTGGTTGAGATAAGGTGTCTATATTTAGTTGGTACTCCATAGGCGAACCTTGCAGAGGAGCCCTTAGGTTTTCGGGGTATTGGATTCTCACCTAGGCCTTCTACATAAGCTTAAGGCTAAAACAAACATAAAGGCCATAATTAAGCTAACTATTACATATTAATTACTAACACTTAATTATGGTTTAGGAGTGATTCCAACAATCTCCCCATAAGTGTTAGTGATGAACGGTGAAGGCGTTGATGTAATAGTAGCTTTGACGTCTTCTGACATTCTTCTTTCTTGTGAGAAGAATTGTCTTTATACGAACAATCTCCCCAGTGTAGAGAAATTGTCTTCTTCGAACAGTTATGCTTTGACGTCATCTTTAACTTTGTTCTTTGATCGTTGTTCTTTGTGATGAAAGTGATAGTATGTTGTTGTCTACATCAAATCTGCATCAGGTCTGTTTCGTTGCTCCAGTGTCTCCACGTCATTCTTCAACATGACCACACGCTCTTTGTAGTTGGATTTCAGTACTGATGAAGTTCTTTAAGTCTTTAACTTTGTAGATTCTTTGGTTGATGAAGAATCATTCTGACTGTTGTGTTGCTTTAGATAGAACTTCCATTGGTAATGATGTTGGCGTGAACATGTGAAGAATCTGCACGAGCATTCCACTCCAGTGCTTCCATAAGAAGTAAACATAAAAACGGTTAGTAATAAGCGGATTCCGGCACTTACAAGTTTGAACTTCGAGAGAGTTAACAGCATAGTGTGAAAACTCAACTCTAGTTATTACAAAGGCCGTTCCTGAACCGGAGTCCCACAAGTGAGATAACACGATGTACCCGAAGTACATCTACGGTTCAGATGAGTCGCTGAGGTACACCGAAGCATCACCTCACGACTGTAGACCGTTTGAGACACACTAAGCGTAATCCACGGGGAGTTACCGAAGTGACCTACTGTCAGGGCTATTTGATGTTGACCCTGGCAGGAGTTTCCATTCAATCACTGAGGATCACAGATGTGAACCTCTCATAAATGTTCTCGACAGATTGCTAAGATCTGTGAAGGACTCGATATGAATCACTGAACCACTGATGATCTTATTTGTTGATCAACAAGTGATGAAATGTCAAGTGTTCCTAAGAGATCTTTTGATGAATCTCGTGGCTCTAGACTCAATTGTGCATTTTGGTTTTCCTGAGCGGAGACTAGGGAGAGGGTCTCCTTCTTCAATATCAGCAATCTCTAAGAGAAAGCCGATAGATTATGTAGGGTTCCCTGTGAGAATGAAACAAGCTTCTGTTGAGAGAAACTTGAGTGGCTAAGAAGGTTTAGTGCATGCGTCACTGGGTCCATGACGACTTTTAATCTTCAATACCGGTGTCATCAAGTGACAACCAGTAGCATCTGAATTGAACCCGGTGTCTGCCCTAAGTTGAATAATCTGGACGGCTATTTCTTTTCACCCTTTACTTTACATTTCTTTTTTATTATTCAATTCCTTCTTTCTCCGATTCTCATTTTCTCCTTTTTACAATCATTCCTAAGGACTTCTAACACTAACTAATGGTAGTGTCCTTGGGTAGATCCCTCCGGCTCTGGCGGATCATAGGACGGTTATTCCTAACCTTAGTCACCTTATAACTCCATGACTAACCTATGTTGCCATAAAACCATTTTGTATCACTAAAAATGAAATCTTTCACAGTGTTTATTAATGAAAACATTTTAGTACCACTGCAGATATATGATTTTGCATAAATACTCCCCCTCCACATGTGATTAATAGTTTTAACGGTTAAATGCACAGGGAGGAAAGAGTTCGCACATTTTGAATTGATCAACTCAAGATAGACTATCCCCCGCGAGACACGGTTACGTTGCATAGTTAAAGAGTTGCATTGTCAGCTTTTAGGTGACAACTAGCTCTAATAACTATCTTGAAGGTGTAGACAAACCTCGAAAGGTTGTCAAACCCGTCAAAGTTCATGTCTACCAAGAGTTTCTCGAATGGTACATTCTACTAGGACAAGTCCTTTGCGAGATACGTTTACATCTTTAGCGAACTAGTTTGAAATTATTACCCGTCCCGGACAAGTCTTTTCGAGTTACTAACAGTTAAGGATTTCGTCAATTCTTTGGTTAAGCCTATTCACACGAGAAATCAACAAACATATTTCTTATCACATATTTTCTCCCCCTCAAAAATGGCATATAAAATATTATTTTTGAAACGTTTGAGAATAAATATGACCATTTCGAGTGTTGCGGGAAGAGTGACACAAAGAACGTTTTGTTGAACAAAGTTTTTAAGTCAAATACTCCCCCTCAACAAGTGATATAAACGATTGAGGTTTTGAAAATCGTAAGGGGAAGTACTTGTTCTTTTGAGCAAAACCTTGAAAAGTGAAAGGTTTGATAGGTTTAACTCAAAAGTAAGAAGCTTTCGCTCCTTTTATAAGGATTGTGGCACTGAAGCGTACCACAAGGTCCTTTCTTTACAAGAACGGGTTGTACACTGTTATGTGTGCACAAGCCATAGACATATAAAATCACACATCCAAAATTATATGAAAGAAACAATTCAAGGGGTACCAGGAAGTGCAGTGATGTTCCCAGGAGTGCGCACAGGGCGTTGAAAGCCGGTTATGTTAATCCTGGGTCGACCACCGACATAACTCTCCAATCGTCTGAACTGATCCCTTCGAAACAACCGTTCATCAATCATTGTGATGATCCGTCTCACATCCCTCCTTTCCTGAGAATTCCAGCACTTAGGAGACCCAATTTTCTGGCGTATATCCTTCAACCTGTACGCCATTCCGTCCCTAACCAGCTTCAAAGTATGATCCCCGAACTTGTGGAGCTCGCTACACGCCATTAAGCAGCTTCTTTGAAGTTCACTACGGTAAACAACGCCGAAAGGTTTGCTGATGAGTATATATTGAGATAGCTGGTTGATATCGGGAAGATCAAGCGTTGGAGGAGTGAAGTTGACACGCGTCTGATAAGATTTAACAGCCAGCTGGAGATCTTCTACACGTTCTTTGATCACAATGCATCTAATGAAGATGAACAACGACTTGATGAATTCACGTTGAACTTCAGTTGAAAATTGTCTCATTTGACCCTGTACTTTGGCAAGGTACACGTCTTCTATGTCGTTGAGAGACAAATTCTCAAAGTCGGCTTCGGAGAATGCATAATCCTGTTCATCTTGTCGTTTGACTACGATATTCTTTAAGAAAGTGTAGTCCCACTTAGACTTGAGATCAACATGTTTGATGGCCACGATATCCTTAGAACTGTACACAGCATGTTGAGACTTCTGAACCTGACAGCTTCTGTAGTAGATTCTTCGGCGTTCTGGCCAATGATGAATCCCGTACAATGCATCTCGGTCGTATGCTTCCACGTTGTCAGAGAACAAGTGATTGGCACGTTCCTCGATAGTTATGCAGTTCGAGTAAGTTGCTGCTGGGAATGGAAGTGTCAACGATGTAGCGTATTTTCTTGAACCATCGCCACCGTGTAGAAGAAAATCCAAGTCGTTGAAGAAATATCTGAAAGGAATCCTTGGTTCAGCTGGTTGGCCAATTTTTGGTAGAGGTTTGGTCCAATCGGTGTAGTATGGAGGGTTGTCCCTTTGATTCTGACATTTAGGTGCAGAGTCTTTATCCTTATCCTTGTCTTCATCGTCTCTAGGACGTTTAGACTTTTCAGCTTCGAATCTACAAGCTTCTTGAAGTTGGTAGTCCAGCAATGCTTGAAACAGTTTTGCTTCTTCTGAAGTAAACATTGCAGATCGTAACGACATTTGTGTTACAAGCTTGGCCACCAATTCACTATTCGAGAAAACGACCGGATCGGTCGGATTAAATGTGACGGTTAAGGGTGTTGATCAAATAGTTTGCTTGGAGATCTGCATAAGATTCAGATATAGTTGTCTGGTGAACAACTCCTTTGTGACTTTTGGAACGTAATCCAGAAGGTACTTTTTGGTGTAGCCTTCGATCATTTCGTTCAGTTCCTCTTGATGGTGATTTTTCATGAATTCCTGGACAAACTTCCTTTCCTCTTGCATCTTGTCCTTCTCGTCATACATATGCTGTATGTGATCAGCAAAGAAATTCAGCTTTTTGTTGAGCACGTCTTTCTTTCTGACTTGTTTGACAGCTTTGGCAATCCTTTCATGAGCTTGAGAAACCCAAGATTTAGGTGGTTTCTTCACGGATTTGGATGATGATTTGGTTGACTTCTTGGATGGTGGTTTTGAGGAGTGAGATGAAGAATCCGATGATGATGAGATGTGAGGAGACTCCGGGTCCTTTGGTGGTTCAGAAGTTTCCTTTTGTGTACGTGTCGGACTATCCAGAAGAAACTTATCATAATCAGCATCTTTATCTTTCTCTGACTTCTTAGTTTCAGGTTCCTCAATGTCGTATTCGATAGTATCCTCCAAAAGCTGTTGTTGTTTTAAAAGAGTGGTGGCACCAGCTCCCTTATCGGGTCGATTAACCGCATCAGGAGTTGGTTGGATTGAGCTGAACCACTTGACCCACCGGGGCCACCCATTTGGTCTTTATCAAATTCTTCAGCCTTGTGTTGGTGTCTAAGGAATTTGACCTTCTTCTTGTATACTTTTTCCGGTGGCTCTTCATCACTCTCCGAGCTTTCATCATAAGGTACAAGCACATGAGTCTTTCCTTTTCTTTTATCAGCTTGAGGACTTGGAGGTTTTGGTACTGTTGGAGTGTCAGAGACATCTTTTGCAGTTTCAGAATAGTGGACCTCCTCGTCTGATTGTGTTTATTCAGAACTTTCGTCCATAAGCTGTTGTTGCGGTTCAGGTTTGGGAGTTGGGATAGGAATAGCTTCCTTTGCGGGAACAAACCTTTTACTTTGAGGGTTCCTTTTGGGGAACTTCCTTTGACTTTCTGTACTTGCGGCACTTCCAGCACTGCCTCTTCTGGTCCTCCGAGTAGGTGTCCCAGAAGCCTTTTCATCAAGGTGGCCAACTTTTCCTTCTTTTACGGCTACCCGATACCTTTTGTACGTTTCCAGCTTTTTGATTTCTTTAGTCAGAAGGTGATCAGGCAACACCGCACCCTGTTTCTTTGTAGACGATTCTTTGATTCTGACAGATAGTATGGGTTCAGTCAAGATGTCGTGATTATCTGGGTCATTGAGTCGCTTGGGGATATCAGGATGAAGTCCAAGTGCTCTCTGGATCAACAGTTTGGTGTATCTGACATAGGGAATTTTGGAGCCAAGCTTCTTATGAAATAGCATCATGTCCTCCTATAGCAGTGCTTCGATTTCGATGTCCTTCTTATTGATCAGAGACCAAAAAATCTGCAGTTCCATGAGCTTTGGATGCTCATAGCCACTGTCACGACCAGAGACTGATTTGGTGATGATCATGTAGAGTGTTCTCCATGGTTGAGGAATATTCTTCAGCTCCACGTGAGAGTGCTTAGTAATGATTCCTGCAGCTTCATCATAACCAATATCTATCAAGAATTGCAGAACTGTCTCTTCAGTAGGAGTAGCAAAGAGGTCGGTTAGAGCGATGTCTGGAATGATGAGAACAGCCCGTAAATCAGCAGGAGTGATAGTGACTTGTTTGTGGTTAAGAGTCACATTCACTGCATTTTGACCAGAGATTCTCTGCATAGAATTCCAGAATTGTTGAATGTAGACCTCTGGAACTGTGGCAGAGTGTGAGAGCATATTCTGGTAGGGGTGAGACTTGAGAATATCCACCGCAATGAGACAAGAAGATTCTGAGCATGTTAGGGTGTCAAAGTCAACCCTAAGGTTGTTCTTTCCAAGCTTTCTCGGATAACCCTCTGGAAAGATATCAGCAATTGTAAGAACTTTTGGTGCATCCACATTCATTTGTTCAGCCATGTCGTGATCTGAAATAACATTAGCCAAAAGAACCAACATATCGAAAGACATAATGTTAGTCAACAGAAGGTTTTATTGTCTAGTTATTGAATGTATAGTGTTAATGATTGTTACGAGTCCTAAGTCACTTGTTTGTCCAATTGTCCAATGACGTCATGAAATGTTTCGTGAGTTAGTTAACTTTAAGTTTTAAAGTTTATGTTATCACTTAGATTTCACAATGTATCAAACGTTTAAGTTTATTAGTGACATTATTGGATTCGTGACGATATGATTAGTTTATTAACAAGTTTGTACACGTAACAACTCATAATGATGGTCAATCAAGGCTTAAGCGTAGAAATGATAAAGTTACGCGTAAACAGAAGTAGTATACGCGTAGACGAAAGCTTATGTCTAGGATCCTAACTTGCGCGTAAGAGATGTTACGCGTAGGAAAAAGGGGACCTTATGCGTAGAGCTTACGCGTAGGCGTATAAGAACCTTACGCGTAAGGCTTACTCGTAAGAGTAGACCTTATGCGTAGAGGTTACTCTTTACGCATATCCTTCACAGGATACACGTAGTCCCATTGTAGAACCTTACGCGTAATAGTTATGCGTAGGATTATTCTTACGCATAACTTGACTACGCGTAGGGTAATCCTTATGCGTAGAGAATCAAATGACCTTGATTCTGAATTTTAAGCGTAGCAAGCCTGAAATAAATTCATCAAATCATCAATATTAACACAAAACTTCATTTTAATAACAAATCATGGCATGAACATTCGTTAAACAGTTACGCGTAGAAAGTCATACGCGTAGGTCAAAACCCTAAGGGTTAAGAATTACACGTATAATTTCTAGCCATGTGATTTGCACCAAACAATTTCTGGTAGTTCTAAGACGTTGTGAGAGTCTATAAACCAAGTATTAACATCTAGTTCGTGATGAATCAAAAATACCCAAACTTTAGAACTTTAAACCCTTATTCCAAATTGTTAATCATTTAGAGTTTCTGGGTGGTTATAGAGCAAGGATATCATCAATTCAACATCATAAACGCATAACACAACAATCTTTTTGACCAAAACACTTCACATTTGAAAACGCCCAATTCGACTCAAGAACCCTAGTTTTCAAAAACCATCAATTCGTGTTTCTGGGTGGATTTAGAGGGTAAAAATAGTATCCTTGTTGTTAAAAACATGTTTTGACACTTTATTTTCAACCACAAACACACACACAATGATTGTGTGTTCATACGCTTATGCGTAGAACACATAATCACGCATAACAAAAGTTTTAGCCGTTGGATTTGCTTGAAATTCAAAACCTTAGCTTGTATAACTGTTAAGACCATGAAAACACTTACAAAATGATGATCTAAAGCATGGATTTCTTGAACGAATTCTAGGCGTAGGATGTTTAAGGGTTAAGAGTAATAAATGTGAAGTTAAAAGTAGGTGGGAGGTGTTTTTATTTAAAGTAACATTAAGATTTTGACATTTTTGGTCCGTCCACCTTTTCCTTTTTCAAACAAAGCCATTTAACTTCCATTTTGGTTACCAAACAAAGGTTTTTAAGAAAGAAACTTGACGACACTCCCCCTCGACTTAAGAAAAATGATGAAAGGTTATTAATTTTAGTCCGAGGAGTGTCATTGAACTAGAAAATTCACCACCATTGTTAGAAGAAACAACTGAGATATGATAACATGCAAGTACACAAATATTTTGAAACAGTTAAGAGATTATTTTCTCCCCCTCAACACTTGATCGGAAAAATACTGAATTTTGAAAGATTAAAGTGTTAACGGAAGAAATGTACTTGCCATGTTGAAAGAAAAATAGATAAGAAGAATATTTTTGTTGTTTTATCAGATTTTAAATTTTTGTATTTTGTTTTTGAAAAATTTATTTACAAAAGAGAGTTTTGGTGTTTGACAGGTTTTTAAAACTGTTTTAGGAGGTCATCCAATTCCTCTTGAGTCAAACACCTCATACCAATCCGGTGGACCAACTCATTAAACCTAGCGGGAGGCAAGGCTTTGGTGAGTAGATCTGCCAATTGGTATTCAGTACCCACGAAGTATAATTCAACAGTACCCTGTTCCACGTGGTCCTTGATGAAATGATAGTGAAGATCAATGTGCTTAGATTTCGAGTGCTGGACTGAGTTGCACGAGATCGCAATGGCACTCCGATTGTCGCAGTACATCGGGATTCTGTCAAATACGTAACCATAGTCTTTGAGTTGTGTTCTCATCCAGATGACTTGAGCACAATACGCCGACATGGCTACATATTTTGCTTCGGTTGATGACAGTGATGTACAATCCTGCTTCTTTGATTGCAAAGACACCAGTTTATCACCAAGAAATTGTAGTGCACCTGAAGTACTTTTTCGAGAATCTAAACATCCTGCGTGATCAGCATCTGAAAAAGCAATTAGTTCAAAACCAGATCCCCAAGTTAATGGTTCCCTTGATGTATCGGAGGATTCTTTTAGCCTCAGAGAGGTGGGTTTCAGTTGGTCTTGACTGATAGCGGGAGCATAGATAAACAGCAAAGACAATATCAGGTCTGCTAGCTGTTAGGTACATTAGAGACCCAATAATACTACGGTATTTTGTAGGGTCCACTAATTTCCCATTTAAATCAGCGTCTAGCTTCTTGGTATGAGTCATTGGTGTGGCATAAGTATCACAGGTTTTCATTCAAAATTTGTTTAGCAATTCATTGGCATATTTGGACTGACTCAAGAAAATACCACGGGGTGATTGATGAACTTGCAGTCCTAGGAAGAACGTAAGTTCACCCATCATGGACATTTCAAAAATTTTCTTCATTAGTTTTGCAAAAGCGATTGAGTACTTATCATGTGTAGACCCAAAAATGATGTCATCCACATAAATTTGAACAATTAAGATATGTGCCCCGTGATATTGTATAAAGAGAGTAGGGTCGACCGAACCTTTGGTGAAATGATTGGCAATTAGGAAAGATGATAGCTTATCGTACCATGCCCGAGGAGCTTGTTTGAGACCGTACAGAGCTTTTTTCAGTTTGTAGACGTGGTTCGGGAACTCAGGATCAACGAATCCATCTGGTTGGCTGACATAAACCATTTCTTTAAGTTGTCCATTGAGAAACGCCGTTTTGACATCCATTTGATAGACCGTCATATTTATATGAGCCCCGAACGCGAGAAATATCCGAACAGCCTCCAAACGAGCAACCGAAGCAAAAGATTCTTCAAAGTCTATGCCCTCTTCCTGACGATAACCCTTAGCAACGAGTCGTGACTTGTTTTGGATAACATTCCCTTCAGCATCCAAATTGTTCTTCCAAATCCATTTTAGACCGATGACATAAACGCCTGTTGGTCTTTCAACCAGTTCCCATACTTCAAGTCTTTTGAATTGGTTGAGCTCTTCTTGCATGGATTCAATCCAGGTGTCTTTGGTCATTGCGTCTTTGATGTTTTTGGGCTCAGATTGGCAGACGGTGAGTGCATAAATGCAATGTTCACCATCTGAGTGAAGACGTTGTCTTGTAACAACCGGTTGATTCGGGTTGCCAATAATATTTTCCAGAGGATGATCTTTTTTCCATTTATGTGTAGAGGGTTGATGTTGGTATACATTGTGCAGATTTTGAGGATTCAAATGGTTTGTTGAAGATTCCGCGACATCTGGTGCAGCAGTCTCATTAGCAAACGGGTTAAAGAACGCATTTGGATCAAAATCGGCATGTGGGGGTACTTCGTTAAGAACATCATCAGCTGGTTCATCATTGTTGGAAGCGGTTTGTTCAACTGTTGTGTTGGAGTCAACTGGTGGTGCTTCTTCAACAATAGTTGTTGTTGTAGGTGTATCAGGTAAAGGAATATTATCAGGTTGTGCAGCGGAAACAGCGGATACACCTGGAGCACGATCATCAATATCGTCTCTGAATAGAGGAGCAAATAACCTTTCCATTTATTGACGAGTGAGCTGGGGGGCTTTGTTCAGCTGATGATGGGGTTTAGGGAAAGTTTAAACTGTTGCGACCGGGTTCTAAGATGTTATACTCAGAAGCCATTTCCGTGAGTTCATCAAAATGAGCATGAATCGTTTCCATAACCTCCTTTGTTCGACGATTCCAGATGCGGAAACCTTTAGAATTATCACAGTATCCAATAAAGACTCCAATATCAGCTTTGGCTTTGAGCTTTCCAAAGTCATCACGATCATTATTCGGATAGCAAAGAGATCCAAATACATGAAAGTGTTTTAGATTCGGTTTTCTGTTGTGGACAAGCTCAAAAGGTGTTTTGTTGTGGCGTTTTGTAATCATAGAACGGTTTTGAGTATAGCATGCAGTAGAGACGGCTTCTGCCCACAAGTAATCTGGGAGTTTGGCATTGATTAACATTGTTCTTGCAGCTTCCACCAACGTTCGGTTTCGTCTTTCAACAACTCCATTTTGTTCAGGTGTACGAGCAATAGATGTCTGATGTTGTATTCCCAGTTTCTCATAAAATTCACAAAGGGTTTGGTTAACAAATTCAGTTCCTCTGTCTGTTCTGATTTGTCGAACGGTATTTCGGAGCTGAACTTGAATTTTCGTGAGAAAGGTGATAATCATCTGTGGAGCTTGGTCTTTGCTTCGAAGAAAGTAGACCCAAGTCCAGCGTGAATAGTCATCAACGATTACTAAGATGTAGCGTTTGCCATTTATCGTTTGCACACGCATCGGGCCACACAAATCCATGTGAAGAAGATGAAGCACATGCTGAGAGCTGTGTTCCACCTTTGAAGGAAAATGAGCACGTGTGCTTTTCCCTTGTTCACAAGTTGAGCAAAGGTGATCTTTTGAATACCGAAATCGTGGGAGTCCTTCTACTAGTTTGTGTCGAGCAAGGTTGGTGATGGTCTGAAAGTTTAGATGTGAAAGTTTAGGCATCCATTTAAATCCTAATGTGTTATGTATCCATTTCTGCCATCTATAACTACTATTTGTTTTAGTCTTGGTGAATGCACTAGGTGGTACTACATTCTTAGGAGGTGAAACTGGAGCTACAGGGACATCAATGTGTTTCTTAGAATCTAAAGAAGGCGGTCTACCAAGCACAGACTTATAATGATTAGTTGGCCTAGAGGTATTCCGAATCTTGGGATTCCGTAAACGAGAGATGATAGCTTTAGCAACACATTTGTCATGATAATCAGAATTCATACTTTTACGACAAATATCACAAGGTGCATCAGACATAATATCAAAAGTACTTAACGGTTTAGCATTCGTTACATCACTATTTCTATTACATTTGCCAGACGCAATTTCTATAGTGGAAGCAATGTGAGTCTTATTCATTGTCCTAGGGTGTTCTTCTACTTTAGCAGTCCTTATTGATCTTTTCTTAGGTCGCAACTTCCTATTCTTCATTTGAGTGCTCCTAGGCTATGAAGTGCCGACGTTTGGAAAAGACGAAACTAGTCCTGTTTCAGTAGAAGGAAGCACGTTAGCAACTTGTGATTTGGCAGTAGGAATTCTAGGTTCATGATTACTAAGTGTGACTGGTGCTATCTTCTTAATGACGGTTGGGGGCAGATGTTCATACTTTCCTAACATTTCTCTTAGCTTAAAGATAGTGTGCACCAACTCTTGATTTTCAGAACGAAGATTTCCCGAAAAATTCATGACTTCCTTAGTGTGTTTGAGAAAATGATCAAGCTCGTTTGATGCTTCAACACGAGTCTTTTTGAGTAAATCAAATATGACGCCATATTCCTGTTTAACTTTTACAAGTTCTTGTTCATATTTAGAGATTTGACCTTTCAAAGACACGTTTTGATCATCCAGTTGCTCAAGTTTTGGATTAAGCGATTTAGATTGCAACTGGGTGATTTTGTTTTGCAAAGCAAGTTCACGATTCTGACAATCTTTTTGACACCATTGAAGACGACGTTTTGCGTTTGAAAGCTCGTTATTCAATCGTTCATTTGCAGCTTTTAAAGATTGGAATTGATGCACAAGATCAGAATTATCAATGGTAACAACATTATCAACGATATCAGCAGAGATATAATCAGATGCAAATGGCAAAGCATGAAGTAACACAACATTATGGATATCAGCACAGATAACATCTTCCAAGAGTCGATCAACATCTTTTCTCAACATTTTCTTTTTACATTTAGTATTAGAAATAGATGTTTCTATTTTCTCGAAAACGACCTTCATCACTCCAAGTTCCTTATGAAATTCCTTTTCCCAAGACAATGCACAATTTTGCAAATTTTTAACATTAGGTAAAAGATTTTTCTGAAAAATGTCTCTTTGTTCGCGCGCCAGAGGCGATTGAAAATGTTGAACTTTGATTTCAGAATGATATTCTATCTCATGTTCCAAAGTTTTGAGGTCGGCCAAAATATCTAAGAATTTTTTGATTTTCAGGTATTGAATTAACTTCACTGATGGAAGGTAAAGGACCATAAATTTGTGCATAATCTGGGTTGGGACTAACATTAGAAGACTCAGGTGTTTTAATGATAACCCTTGGTGTGTTAGAAGAATCCTTTGACGGGACGAAAGTGACCGCTTGTGAATAAGTAAAAGGTTTGTTATAAATAACTTTTTCTAATTTTGACCGACTCTCGTCTTCAGCATCTAATTCCTCTTGACGATTATATTCAACAACAGTCATAACAGTATCATCAATTTTATATTATGCACTGGAAACTTCCAGATTTGGTTTGAATGTTTTGAGAGAAAGCTTAGGTGTGTAATCAGCAAGATTTATTCCATATCCTTTTGGATTTGGTTTTAAAGTAAACTTTTCAATAGCTGTTACAGACTCACCATGTTTATAAACAACAGTTTTGAACTCTTTAATCTTGTTTTGCAAATCAACAATTTCTTCCATATAGTCATCTATTCGATTCGTTGAATGCTTTTTGTATGCAGAGAACGTTTTTTGACAAGTTAACAACTCAGTCTTAGTTTTTTGATTTTCCAAGGTGAGAGCGTTAATTTGCTTTTTATGTTCATGTTTCAGTTGTTCTATTTCAGACAACAAAGCGTTTTTCGAAGCGGCTAGTTCACGCGTCTGTCTCTCTAAATATTTTTCGTTTTGATGAGATTTAGAAAAAGCTGCTTCAAAACCTTTTTCACGTTTTTCTTGATCTTTGAAAAAATTGAGTTGCATGTTTAAACATTCAAAATCCTTGGTTAACAGTGCATTTTGCGTTTTAAGTCCTCATTAATGGCACGACATTCTTCCACAATGGTTTGTTGGTCTTGTATTAAACGTGCAAAATCTGGATGAGGCAAAAGTTCGGCTTGTGCAACGTGAGTATCAACATGATCATTATTTAGATCCTCAAGTATAACCACGGAGTCAATTTGATTATCAAGGGAAACCATAAGGTCATCTTGATCGTCAAATGTAACTACGGGGTCTATTTGAAAATCATCGGAATGAGATGTGGAAGACTCATTTTGAACATTCTGAGCCTTGCCGGATTCAGATATTGGCGGAGATATTAGATCAAAGATAAACATGGTTTGTTCGGGTACCTGAGACAAGCCATCAGTGTCATACACTGGGCCTGTTTCACTCATGTGTAGCTCTTGCATATTAGCCATCAACATAACTGCTGAGTTGGTCTGCAAGTCCTCCCTATCATCATCTGAGTCTGCATCTGCCATAAAGCTCTGTTCTTTGTCTGTGAGAGTTCCACCAGCTTCATCCTTAAGAGCCAAAAGAAGAGCCTCTTTGTGATAAGCACTGCCCCTAGTCCTCGGCTTTGGGCACGCATTAGCCAGGTGTCCCTTCTCATTGCAGTTGTAGCATCGAAGACCATTTAACCCATTCTGAGCATTTCCCTGTTCCACCACTGGAGCTCTGTTGTTATTCCTACCCACAGCATTAAACCCTTGACCACCGCTCATCTGACGACCATATCCACGATTCTGAACTTCAACTCGTCCATTGTTCACAACAGCTTGATTCCTTGTGTTTGATGAAGAACGAATGCGATTGTTGGATTTGTTGGTATAACGGCCAAAAGCATTAGCAATCATAAAAAATCCTTGTTGCAATGGTTTGAACGGATCGATGTCCTCATTAGCTTCACTTACAAGTGCTTGAGCATTGCTGTTGTTGTATGGAACCAATTGATTTTGTTGCTGTGAAGGATCATGTGGTTGGTTTGAAGCAGTTGGTTGAGTTGCTGGTTGAGGAGGATAATTTTGTTGAGCATATAAGGCAAGTTGTTGATTTTCCGGATGTGTCGGTGGAGCAATTTGAGCATGGAGAATCCTTTCCTGATCAACTTCCTTTTCATGAGGCTTCAAGTAATCGTACAACAACCTGTAGGTAGACTGATGCATGTTCTTCGCTTGACGGAGAAAAATGACATACTTCTCCCATTCAGGACCAAGACTACTCAGGAACTTAGTATTCACTGCAATTCTTGGAATGATGATGTTTTGTTTATCCAAATCATTGATGATGTCTGAAAAACGATAATGATAATACTCTAGTGTCTCTCCAGGTTCAATGATGAAGTGTTCATAAGCCAAGTAGATTTTGGATTCCAAATCCTCTTGATTGAGTACAGATCCTTCCATAAGAAGACGACATGTGCCCACATCTTCTGTGCAGTCTATTGAGCATCAACACTACGAAGAATTGGGTTTGGTAATCCTAAGAGAATATATTCCATTGCAAGCTCATCTGCTTCATAGCGTAGAAGTTCTTCAGGTCTCAAGTCTACAACAGTAGCAATGTTCGTTTGTTCATCTCTTGGTGGATTAGCAGTAGGATCTCCGGGTAAAACTACATTAGGCATCTGAAATGGACCTTCCAAGATAACCTTCTTTAAGAACTTTCCATGTGGCTTCTTTAGATCACAAAACCTAAAGAACCTTATCACCCATTGATCATAGTTTCCTGGAGTGAGCATTGGAGGTCTATCAAGTGATCCAACCTCATGAATTGATTGTTGGCTGCTTAAAGCTTCACACATCTTTGCAAACCAAGTGGGTTCCTTCATAGTGTTCCTTGATGGATGTTGATTGAATTCAGTTGTGTAGGGTTGAACTTGAAGACTTGGTGGTGGTTGAACCATTTGAGGTTGTGGAATTGCAGCAAGTTGTGGAGTATGTTGTTGATTAAATTGTTGTTGATAAATTGCTTGTTGTTGATTCCATTGTTGATGTTGTGGAGTTAGTTGTTGTTGTTGTTGACGTTGAGGATAAGTATAAGGGAAATAGTTAGAGTATGGTGGTTGAGACATGTTCTTAACTTGTGTTGGTAAAAATGGATCTTTGTAGTCGAATGAACCTTTGTTGATGAAGTTTCCTTAGGCGTAGAAATCACAATAACCAAGTAGCACTTATGCGTAAAAACACCAAAGTTATGCATAACAATAAGGAGTTACGCGTAGGATTTAGCTTACGCGTAAGTAGGAAAAAACACTAAAGTTATGCGTAGACAAAAGTTAGGCGTAGAAAGTTAGGCGTAGGATTATCTTATGCGTAAGACTAGGCTTAGGCATAAGATAAATCTTAGGCGTAAGATTTCTACGCGTAAGCTTATGCTTATGCGTAATTTTAGGGTTTTACCCAAATGATCTTTTACACTATCACAGTGCAAAAGATATCCAAAGTCGACGTATTTTCATGCTTATCCAAGCAAGAAAACACGGAGTAAACCACGAAAATGAAGATCAAACCAAGGAGTCACTTACGCGTAGTTTTAGGGTTTTACTACGCGTAGGATTACTCGTAATTTTGATTTTGCCCAAAAATGTTTCTAAACCAGTTTTTTTGTGATGAAATAGCTTCAATAACACCAAAAAGCACAAAAGTGTGAAACTTGATGAACCAAAGCCTCTAAAACGGTTACGAGTAGGATGAAACCCTCATTCAAAAACAAGCTTAAAAACTTAGATCCACGCGTAAAGTTTGAAACTTTTTGCCAAAAACACGTATTTTAACACCTTAGGACGTTGAAAGGACAAGAATCTTGGATTCAAAAGTGTAAAAAAGACGTTTTTAAGCAAACCAAAGTATCAAATGTGCGTTTTAGGCGTAGGACCGAAACCCACTTCAAAAACAAACACGATTCACCCAACTAGTAGGCGATTGATACCACTGATAGGTCACTAGTTTTACAAACACAAGCTATATAGAAAGAGATAAGGCGATTGAACAAGTAACCAAACACACACACACACACGTTAAGAGTAGCACGGTTAGGCGTAGGATATGTGTGAAAGAAAAACTTGAACAACCAACCCTCAAGTGAGGGTTATTACATAGTATTTATAGGCAAGGAGCTAGGGCAACACTCCCTCTCCTTCCCTTTTCCTTATTGGACATGGGCCTAAGCTCATGGGCCTTCTACATAAGCTTAAGGCTAAAACAAACATAAAGGCCATAATTAAGCTAACTATTACATATTAATTACTAACACTTAATTATGGTTTAGGAGTGATTCCAACATTTTCATAGCCTTTTTTGTAGTAGTGGATTCCTGACCCTTTTGCTCTTTCTGAGCACAGGTTCAGGTTGTTGAACCACAACCTCATCAAAAACCTCTGATGGTAATTCATTAGGGACCTCTGATAAACAAATATCTTTAGTTTCATTTGGAATCCTCTGACTTGGTTTAGGGACTGATGAGTGATGCAGGTTTTCTGACCAGGTTTTAATATTTATAATGTCTCATTTACCTATGGTCCACCTTATGCACTCACGAGCAGTGTACCGGTCATGTGTGGTGTAGTAATCGGTAAAACCGAGGTCGTCCCCAGAGCTATGTGAGTGGATTCTAATTAAGTCTAGGTGTCACTGGTTTTAATTGTTTTAAGGTTTGAAATGATTAATAAACTAATTGAACAAGTAATGAAAGCAAATAAATAAGATAGAGATGTGATCAATAGAGGTAAAGTGTGATAACCTAGTTACTCATCCTATCATGTTATGTTCACGCCTTACTACTTCCAATCGTTTCAAGTGGGGTTTTAGTCGGTAGGGCAACATTTGGTTAGTTTGTCCTAACCTATCAGCAAAGGCTTCCACCGGAGATCAAGCTACTACCCTTGAAAGTCCAGTTGTTTTTAGTCCCCTAATCCAAGTCATTAAGTACCTCTACATGCAAGATTCACAATAATGAGTGCCCGGGCGCTAGCATCTTAGACACTCATCCCTAACTTCTTAAGTTCATCCAAACGGCATGTGTTCATTAGGTCAGTTTGCACAAGCGAGGAAGGGTCGTCAGTTGGTCAATTCTTACCCTTCCCACTCAATCTACCTACTTAGGGTCAGTTGTCAATTCTCCTAAGCAACAAGACACTACCGCCATTCAAAAATACCGATGCTAGGGTAACTACCAACGAACTATGCATGCATACACTAGAAAAAATTATACGGAAGCATGTAAACGTAAAAAAACAATTAAGGAATCATAACTAGTCTATCACCAAAGGTGCTTAGCCGTCATATTAAAAGAAACCAAAGATTCATGACATAATGAAATACATGAATCGAAAGTAAAAGATAAAATAATCGCTAATGCTTATAGTTAGGGAGTGAATTATCCTTTTGGAGATGGCTCTGTATGCTCTTCAAGATCTTCCTTTGGACCCCTTTTGACATTCTCTGCTTTTTGGTGTAGAGTGAATGATGTGAAATTCATAAATTAGGGCTTGTATTTATAGGCGTGATCTAGTTACGACGTAACTTGAGTTGAGAGTTATGACATAACCTCTATAATTCCATAATAATGCTCTCGTTAAGCTGGTTACGGCGTAACATATGGAATGGGTTACGCTGTATCTTCAGTACAGTTTACATTTGTATTGATTACGCCGTAATCATTGGAAGAATTTACGGCATGTCTGATGGTGGCGTGGAACATCCTTTGACATAGTTGGTTATGGCGTAATCCTTAGTTAGGAGTTACGCCGTAATTGATTGCTGAGTTGGTCTTCTGAATCACGCGCTAGCTACGGCGTAATGTGAGAGATGGAGTTACGCCGTAACTTCTTCACAGTAGGCATACTATCATAAATCTCTTAAGAAACTCTCCAAATCTGCGTCTCATTAGCTCCAATGCTCGTAATTTACGTGAAAGTGAAATATAACGGAAAACAAGCATAAATCCATATAAATGATATAAAATACGAGCATTATCGGGGGAAATTGACACTTAATATTCAAACTATTTGATGTTATCAATGAGAATCTATTCTCATCAAAGATTGCATCCGTTGATTCAATTATGGAGTTAATTGAAACATATTCATTAGGTTCAATAACATAGAACCTAAAAGCCTTGGAATGCTCAGCATATCCAACAAATACGCAGTCAATGTCTCTTTCACCCAAAGTTTTCAACTTTGGATCAGGGAGTCTTACAACAGCCCTACAACCCTAAACCCTGAGATAGTTTAGGTTGGGTTTCCTTTTATTACAGAGGTCATAAGGGGTAACCTTGTTCCTTTTGTTGGGAACCTTATTTAATAAATAGCAAGCTGTTAACATAGCTTCACCCCAGAACCCTTGACTCAGTCCTGAATAGGACAATATGGAATTAACCATCTCCTTCAGTACCCTGCTTTTCCTTTCAGTAATACCATTTTTCTGAGGAGTATAGGGAGCAGTCGTTTCATGGATTATACCAACAGACTAAAAATACACAGTATTTATGTACTCACCTCCCCTATCAGTCCTTAATCTTTTTTATCAGGAACCCAAGTTGCAATTCAACTTCAATTTTAAATATTTTGAATTTATCTAATGCGTCATCCTTGGTATGTAACAGATAGACATAACAGAACCTAGAAGCATCATTAATAAATTTCACAAAGTACTTCTTATTCCCAATGAGGGAGTGGCATGCAAATCACACAGGTCACTGTGAATTAGCTCTAAGAGCTTGGTTTCATGTTTAACACCCTGAAAAGGTTTCTTAGTTATTTTGGTCAACATGCAAGTTTTACACTTTTCAGTGTCCATGTCAAATGATGGGATTAACCTATCTTTAGACATATCTTGCATCCTCTTATAGTGTACATGAACAAGTCTAGCATGCCAAAGGCTAGAGTCAGTAATGTTAATGGTGGCCATAAAGGCTGAATTATCACATTCATTAACAATATTAAGCCTGAACATTTGATTACACAAATACCAAAACCAATAAACACACCATGATTAGACAAAAAAATGGGAAAATGACACAAATAGACCGCGTGCCCTGATGCATATCACTTTATGGACCACTTTTATTTTAAATTTGAAACTAGACCGAGGGCAACCGCTGTTATTTGGCAACTCAACCACAGTGCGACAAGTGTCTGTATGTGTAAGGTATTGTTTTTTGGGCAACCAAAAGTCGCTGGGCAACCGTATTTTTTTAAAAAGGGGTTTTTGGTCATTTTACATAATACTTGTCTACATATACTTTCTACATAAATAAATTATTCAATAAACTATGTTCACTTTTCACAAACACTGCTTCATCATTTCACAAACACTGCTTCTTCATAATACTGCTTCTTCATAAATAAATTATTCTTTTAAATGAACCAGGAAATGCTACTCCACCCTCTCATTCTATCTTCTCTAATCTTCTTAATACTGCTACACGTTTCTATCCTTTCATCCTCAAAAAACACACACACGAAACCAGAGAAACTCACCTCTCACTACCCTAATCACAAGGAAGATGGATGAGTAAAACTCACTTCTAGTGAATAAAAATGGAATTCTTCCTAATACAAATCCAAACAGCCATGAATCAAGTGAGATCTCCGGCATCAACGGCTTTTGGATGGGTCTCAATAATCGATTCACTCATCAACAAATCAAATGGTTACACCACCGTTACACCGCCGTCAGGTAACCACTTCTATCTCTTTTCAAATCTATGTAACAAATAAAAATTTAACTCAACACTACCATTTTAAATCATTTGTTTATAATTTCAGTGATAATACAAAAAAATATTATTAGAATCTTGCAAAAAGGTTATCTCCAAATTGTATTAATGTTGCAGGTTTAGGTCGATTGGTGTTCCTTTTTCCAAGAGTTCAGTAAAAAGTTTAAGGACTTGCTGCATTCTGAAAATGCCATGTTATTCATAAAGTCAAATGAGGGCTGATCGTAAAGGGCGTTTGGGTATCTTTTTTTTTTGTAGATAATTGAGCTATAATAAATAGATGTTTGGATTGGGTTATAGAAATTGATATTTGGATTGGGTTATAGCTGGACATATATTATAATTTATCCGCAGATGATGGACATATATTAAATAGATGTTTGGATTGGGTTATAGAAATTGATGTTCGTAGATGATGATTCGCAGGTGAAAGTGGTGATAACAAATGAAGGCTGTAGCTGTAGCACTCATGAGGTGAAAAGCAAGAAAGGGAAAGGAAACAACAAGAAAGGTGAAACAGGCAAAGGTAAAAGTGAATGACCCGAAAAATTTCTAGATGAAATATCTGATAACAAGTTCATTCTTCAACGAATAAGTACATTATTATGTCTAATGGAGATATAACCATAATTCTGGAACCAAGTAATTCAATATGTACATTTTATAATACAAACTAACATTGACTCCAAGTATATAACCATGAGTTTCTATACAAACTAACATTGACTGTAAGTGAATAAAGTCATATTAGCTCAGTTGGTTAGAGCGTCGTGCTAATAACGTAATAATTATTCTGTTTTGATATGATGTGACGAGAATAATGGTTATTCAGCTCTGTTTGCATAATCGGTCCCATAGAACGTGTTAATCACCTAATTTTTATTCTATTTTAGGTGATGAAGGTTGTTAACATGGACCAAAATATCTAGATGGTTGGGGCTCTCGGTGGCCATATATGGATTGAGGGTAACGCATACAGCGGCTGCGCTGTAACAAGGAGTAGCTATTTAAATAGCAGAAACTATTGCTGGAGCTCTAAGAGGTTAGCCCGCAATGCTTCAACAGTACCTATTGAGGTACAGACTTTTGTCTAATTATCTCTCTCAAAAATTTGTTTCTTTTTGTTAACGAACACTTGCCGCTCTGGTGAATATTGCTTATTTGATAGATCGGTTTGCAGGTTGTTTCGGCAATGTGCTTGAATATTATGATTTGGTGATTGTCTTTAAATTGCCTATAATTGGTGAAGAGATAAATTCACCACTAGAAGGGGGGTTGAATAGTGGTGATGCGGAATACCGAAATTTCTTGCGAGTAAAAAGAAAATAATGCGGAAAATAAAGACTCAAGAATTTATAGAGGTTCGGCAACTTGCCTACGTCCTCTCTCCGACTTTCTTTTTCTATTGGCTTAAGAAAAACCACAACCTTAACTCGTCTTCTATCGGTCCGAGTTCACAACCGTTACAATCCGCTTGTCTTCTATCGGTCCAAGCTCAACCTTTCCCTCAATATGAATAATTGTTTATCTAGTGTTCTATAGGAACTAGATGATCCTCACTATACGAATATGGGAGTATAATCCTAACAATGCCGGATCAAAGATCCTAATAACACCGGATTAGTGACTCTTGATTCGTTTCTTTTTCGCTCACGTGTAAGTGATGCAACACTTACAACCAAATGAAAGAATATAAAGAATAATAGATATTACAATTGAAATCGCTCTTGTATCTTTCTTTTCTCACAACTTGTAACGCAGTAAAGTATGTAAATCTGAGCTCAAGAATGCTTTGATTGCTTGTATGCTTGAATGCTTGAAGTTGTGTAATTGATACCCAAGTCCTTCGGGTATTTATAGGAGTGAGACAGCCTTCAAATTCTGAAAGATATACTATTAGCATGCGCTAATAGATCCTTGTAGCGTGCGTTAGCGGATTTTGACTTGAATTCTCTGAACGGTCACAAAGACTGTTGCAACGGTAAAATTCTGTGTCTAGCGTGCGCTAGTAATGATATGGTAGCGTGCGCTATCGTCTTGGTCAACTAGTCTTCGATCTTGAATTTGACAAAATCCGATTTCCTCTCCAACGACTCTTTTTCCAACGGCTAAAATTATGATTAGCGTGCGCTAGCAAGTATGCATAGCGTGCGCTAGCATTAATTAAATCCAATATTTCCAGATTTTCCGGATGCGTGACTCTTGCTTCCAACGGTTGAATTTCAAACGGTAACTGCAGATTCCATTTAGCGTGCGCTAACACCTTTCCTTTAGCGTGCGCCATCAATTATTTCAATAACGACGTTACCTTGTGTAGCGTCGTAAAAACCAGACGAAGTGAGTCCAGTGGCTCGGACTACTAACCATAATTTCGGTAGCGTGCGCTAGATATGAAAATTAACGTGCTCTAAGACTTCACTTTAGCGTACGTAATAATATATGTGTAGCGTGCGCAACGTCGGTCCCGATTTCCTTTTCCGACTTCGAGACTTGCGATAGCGTGCGTTATGTATGTTGTATAGCGGCGCTAACTATAATTTATTAGCGTGCGCTATCATTCAATAGCTTGCGTGCGCTATCGATCGAGCGACTTGAGTAGTCATGCGGTGACTGATCGTCTGTATGAGAGTCTCGATAGCGTGCGCTACGGTATGATACGTAGCGTGCGTTAGCCATATTGTGTTCCTTCAAAATATTATCGAGCCGAGATAGATTCAATTAAATGTTTTGTATGTAACCATCATCAAAATACATTTTGTGTCAACAATCTCCCCCTTTTTGATGATGTCAAAACATTTAATTAATACCTGCGAAAACGTTTTGAAATGATTCGAATCAAGATAAACTTGTTCGATATGTTAGTCGGTTTTCGTTGAGTATTCTCCCCCTTTTTGACAGAACCAAAAAGGAACTCCCCCTGAATTGTTGCATTATTAATAAACATTAACGAAATTTTGCCATTACTCAAGGTGCAATCAACAATGATAGTAACAACGATAGTAACAATACTTGGAGATAGCAAATACGTGTACATAATAAATGCCAAATTAAGAAATGCGAATTTCATTAATAATAAAATGCAAGAATACAACGAGTTTTCCATGGCAAGCGACATATATATTATTAAAAAGAAGATTCTACACCAAGCATCAAAATCATCAAATCTACGGATCGGAGGAGGTCGAAGGAAAGGGAACGAGGGGGTGTGAAGCGAATAAACTCGGATAATGCCCACGAACTTCCCGGACTTCAACGCACTTCTCGACTTCCGAACGCAGAGCCCGAAAGTCCTCTCGTAACTCGGGCGTGTGAAGTCTCGATGCTCCGCATCCGAGCAAAGAGATCACTCTCTTCTTCCTCCGTCATCACATTTCGCATCGGGCGTTTTCCTTTCGATGTTGGTTTCCTTACGAATTCCCCACCGCATTTCTCGAAGGGTGTGATGACCCCGACGAGTTATCATTTCTTCTGCAGTGGGCTTCCGTGACCCTTTCTCAACTTGGTCATCATCGCGAAGGTACGGAAGAGGATCCACCTCTGTTGATCGTGACGGACGTAGTGCATAGCTTTAAGTGACGCGTCCGAGATCTCATGCCCGAGGGAGACGGACCGCCTTGTCCTTCGACAAGTCCACTTGATGAAAGCTAAAGATAGCCGACAGATAGAGCCATAAGGCATTCCAGCCTTGCGAGAACGAGTGGCGTAATTTTTCGACCTAACAAATCTCCTTTCACCTTCATCCAACTAATGATGATGTCGGAGAAATCGACCTTATCGTCATTTAGAATGCGGTACACCACTTGCTTGTCCACGCCGACTAGTTTGTCCGCGAATCGACCTTTCGCATAAGGCATTTTGTGAGGGCAACCAAAAGCAAACGAATATTGATTCGAAGTCGTTGTTTTCAAAAAATCATCCGTTATGTCAATAACGGCTTTCGAGCTCGAAATTCTTTCACGTCAATTTCACCAATTTCATTATCGTCGACCAATGATTTTCCAAAGGCAAATAAAACCATCTCTGGCAAACCAAAAATTTGATACAAAATATCTAAGAAACTTTCACCTTGGTTCCTCCGACAAGACTACCTAGCACAAGGGTCAAGAACCTTCACTCTCGGCCACGTGAAGGTTGGCATAGAATTCTGACGAGCTCGGGAAAAACAGGGTTTTGCACTCAACGAAACGAGAAATACCGAGTGATGAGAAGAAATTCGAGATGTTAACGCTTACCCGCTCGAGACTTAGAAGATTGAAAAAGTAGCAATCCGTGATGTGTTCTTGAGGAGTATGTCAAAGAACACTCTCGAAGCATGGCGGAGACGAACCGGTCCGCATCAAATCGGGCGCTAGAGGACGCTTCAAATTGTTGTATTGCTTTCCCATAGCGGTTCGATTCTCGCTGACATGATCGGAGAAGGAGAAAACGAAGGGAATCAAGATTTTGAGGAGAAGATCGCAGATTGGATCGGATGTCTGCAGGGTTTTTGCAAGAGAGAAGTCGTTTGCGTGCGTTAAGGGATGTGTTGTGATTTAGGGTTACGGCATATATATAGTCAACGAAGTTTTAAGTTAGCGTACGCCAGATTTAAAGGATTAGCGACGTTAGGCGAAAAATTATGACTTCATCGGGCCCATCGAATAACAAGAAAACTTTAATTAGCGTACGCAAGAAGGAAAGGTTTAGCGTACGCTATCGAAATAAATTTTTAGCGCGCGTTAAGAATATGAAGCTACGCGCTAGCGGTGATCCGATTCACCGATTTTGATGTTTTGAGTAGAATTTTATTTCAAAAGTTGTCTATATGTCCCATGCCAAGTTGCAAACGAATGGAGTTAAAAGATTCTTCGGGAAGAGGTTTTGTAAATATGTCGAAGTTGATCCTTCGTCCGACAAAAATTAAACAGATGTCTTTCTTATGAACATGATCACGTAAAAGTGATGTCTAATATCTATATGCTTGGTTATTTGTGCAAAACAGATTTTTGCTCAAATTAATTGCACTAGTGTTATCACATAAGATAGGTATTTTCAAAATGAATGCCGTAGTCGCGTAGTTGATTTTGATCCATAAAGACTTGAGCACAAAGGCGCTCCTCGCGACATATTCGGCCTCACAGAGACAATGCTACGCCGGTTTGCTTTTACTTCCCAAGATATTAAACAAGATCCAATAAAGTGACATGTACCACTAGTACTCTTTTTATCAATTTTGCATCCACTAAATCGGCGTCACTATAAGCAATTAAATTAAAATCCAAGCAAGAAGGATACCATGACCTAGTCCAATAGTTCCTTTCAAATAGCGAAAAATACGTTTACAAGCAATTAAATGTGATTCCTTGGGATTAGCTTGGAATCGAGCACATAGACATGTAGCAAATATTATATCCGACCTAGATGCAATCAAATATAGCAAAGATCCGATCATACCTCGATATAGTTTTTGATCTACGGATTTGCCATTTTCATCTTTCTCGAGCTTTAATGATGACGACATTGGCGTAGATATCACCTTGCTATTTTCCATATCAATTTCTTGAGGAGGTCGTTTGAGTACTTCGTTTGATGGATAAAAATTCCATCTTCGCATTGTTTGATTTGAAGCCCGAGGAAGAACGTTAATTCTCCCATCATACTCATTTCGAATTCTCCTTTCATAAGATTAGAAAAATCTTGGCACAAGGATTCATTAGTAGCTCCAAAAACAATGTCATCAACGTAAATTTGGCAAACTAGTATATCATCATTTAGTATTTTAACAAACAAGGTATTATCGACTTTGCCTCTTTTATAGTCATTTGCAATTAAAAATTGACTTAAACGATCATACCATGCTCGGGTGCTTGCTTCAACCCGTAGAGTGCCTTGTTGAGCTTGTAGACATGATCCTAAAATGATGGTCTTCAAACCCGGAGGTTGCTTGACGTAGACTTCTTCTTGAATGATACCATTCAAGAATGCACTTTTGACATCCATTTGAAATAGCTTTATCTTTTATGAGCGGCAAATGCACAAAGCAAGCGAATGGCTTGAGTCGAGCCACGGAGCAAAACTTTCTTCGTAATCAAGACCTTCTTCTTGATTATATCCTTGAGCGACTAAACGAGATTTATTTCGAATAGGATAGCCGTCTTCGTCACTCTTGATTTTATGCACCCATTTAGTTCCGATAATTGTTTTATCTTTAGGCGCGGAACTAAATTCCATACATTATTGTGCTTGAATTGCACAAGCTCCTCTCGCATTGCCATTACCCAACTTTCATCATCGAGCTTCCGATATATTTTTGGGAACTATTTCGGATACAAAAGCACAATGAGCCATAAACTCGGTGGTCCTCCTTCGGGTTTGAACACCGTCTTCAATGTTTCCGATCACGAGATCCTTCGGATGGTCTTTGATGTGTCTCCAATCTTTCTAAATCAACGATTGTGTTCGCTTGGATTTCCAAATTTTCTTCACTTCGTGAGGGATCCTAAAGGTACCTACATCATCAAAATATTCTACCTTTCTCGGGGTGAGATCATATCATCAATTTAACGTGTAATGGATTCTTCAACTTTATTCGCTCTAATATTATACACACGATATGCTTTGCTATTCGTACAATAGCCAAGAAAAATTTCTGAGTCGGATTGGCATCAAACTTGCCCAAGTTATCCTTGCCATTGTTCAAAATAAATACATTGCAACCAAAAGGATGAAAGTAAGCAATATTGGGCTTTTGCCCTTCCATAATTCATAAGGAGTTTTAAGATGAGTTCTACGAACGTGAACTCGGTTAATCACATAGCATGCCGTAAAAATTGCTTCGCCCAAAAGTATCGTGGAAGAGAGTATTCATTAAGCATTGTTCTCGACATTTCTTCCAAAGATCGGTTTTCCTTTCAACAACTCCATTTTGTTGAGGCGTTCTAGAGCCGAAAATTGTGATTAATACCGTATTTATCGCATAAAAGTTCAAACGGGGTGCAATCAAATTCACCTCCGTGGTCGGTGCGAATAGAAACTATGGAGAGATTTTTCTCATTTGATACCAAACGACACCATTTAGAAAACTCGGAAAATGCATCATCTTTATGAGCTAAAAATCTAACCCAAGTAAATCGAGAGAAATCATCAACAATAACCAAAGTATAAAGTTTACCATTTAAACTAACATGTCTAGATGGTCCGATCAAATCCATATGCACGAGTTCAAGAACTCGACTAGTGGAAACCTCGAATTTTGGTTTAAACGATTCTCGAGTATGTTTCCCTTTAATGCATGATTCACACAAATGTTTTCTATCGAATTTGAGTTTGGGCAATCCACGAACAAGGTCGTGTCTAGATAAAATAGAAATAATAGGTAGAGAAGTATGCCCCAATTTTCGATGCCATAAATATGCATTGTCATCCAAGGTAATAAGGCATTTTTCATTGAATGAACTCTTATCATTAAGATCAACAATATAGATGTTTCCACATCTCAAACCAATGAATGCAATTTTATTATTTCTAAATGCCGCAATGCGTTTGCTCAAATAGAATTTTAAAACCTTCATCACAAAGTTGCGAAACGCTAAGGAGATTATGATGCAAACCTTCAACAAATAGTACTTTGTTGATAAGGAGAAGGTTCCTTACCGACTTTGCCGATTCCTTTGATTTTTCCCTTTTGTTATCTCCAAAGGTCACATGTCCTTGATCTTGATATTCGAGGTCTTCAAATAAGTCCCTGAGCCGCACATGTGCCTTGAGCATCCGCTATCAATGTACCACTTGTTTTTCTTGGTGCCTAGACCTACAAAAATAGAATTTCTCGGTTGTTTCGTACTCAAGCCCGCTTTGGGTCCTCCAAAGTTAACTATGCTTATAGATTCGAACAATCGTCCCTTTCTAACCCATATTTGCTTAACTTTGATAGTTCTTAACTTTGAATGAGTATTAACATTGTGAACTCGTTTGAGCGGATCTTTTGAGTTCTCGCTTCGGTTTTCTTTATTTTGTCGAGGTTAATAAGGGATTGTTCCCGCTTAAAAGGGTCGAAACCAAGACCGTGTTTGAGCAAGGGCGATTTTGAATAGATAGGAGCCTTTCGAATTTCGCTTTCGAGAGTAAATTTGTTCAATATATTTTAGCTCCTTTTGAGTTTTTGTTAACTCGATTTTCAAAACATTTTCTTTTCAATACATGATGTATGGTCGATCTCAATAGTTTTGCCCTTGTTTTGAAGCGAGGAGTTTTCGAGTTCTAGAGATTTTATTTTTCTCTTTAAAGATATATTTAACTTGACCATCTCGTCATACTCCGTATTTAACGATTCAAACGCACTCAACAACTCATCGCCTTGATGAACTTCTTGTGAATCACAAAAATCAAAAGAATCATATTCATCGTCATTGAGTTTAGAGCTTACCTCGATATTGCTTTCGGAGTCGAGGGCCATGAATGCAAGGTTTGCGTCTAGAGATCTTTCAATCTCCTCCTCGTCATCACTCCAAGAAGCGATTAGAACCTCCTTCTTTTCAATCTTTCCATTTGCGGTTTTGAAGAGGATCCTCGGCATTCTTTGGCATAATGACCGGCTTGACCATATTTCCGACAATTATTGTCGAACTTCTTGATAGAGTGTACCCACTCTTCTTTTGCTCCTTGCCATCCCGACCAAGAAAACTTCGCCTCTTTTGAATTAGGTTTTTGTACCTTCTAAAGTTTTTGGCATAAAGAGTGAGTTCCTCGTCTTCATCTTCGACAACATCTTCCTCAACGCCGCTATCAACATCAATGCGACTACTGCTCCCGAGGCTTTGGTTTTGTGCCTCTAGACTTGAGAACGATCTCATAGTTGATGAGTGACCCGATGAGGGCACTAAATTCGAGCTTGTTGAGATCATGGATTCCATGATCGCGGTGACCGTGGCATCCCATTCTCGTGGCAACGATCGCAATTTTCTTAGCTTTGCAGCCGCCGATATAGGCTTTCCAAAAGATGCAAGACCGTTTGTTATAGCCGAAAATCGATCCAACATATTTGTGATCGCTTTCTCGTCTTTCATGGAAAATAATTCGTAGTCATGGAGTAACATATTAATTTTGGTCTCCTCGACTTGAGTGGTTCCTCGTGAGTGACTTCGAGAATTTCCCAAATTTCTTTTCAGACTTTCATAGGATGATATCCTATTAAGTTCTTCGGGATTGAGAGCGCAATAGAGAAGTTGAGTAGCTCGGGAGTTGACATGCGTGTTTCTCCAATCCTCATCATCAATTCTTCGATCTTTTCAACGATCCATCTTCTTTCTTAGCAAGTTTAGGACCGAGAGCAATAACTTTCCGCATTTCAATATCGTAGCTTGAACGAAGATCGCCATCTTCTTTTTCCACGTCATGAAATTGGAACCATCGAAGAAAGGAGGACGGTTGAGAGCATTTCCTTCAATTGGCCTAGAAGTGCCATTTGCGGATCTTTTTCTCCTAGGTGGTTAAACCTTTAAAAAGAGACCCGCTCCGATACCAATCAAGAGATAAATTCACCACTAAGGGGGTCAATAGTGGTGATGCGGAATACCGAAATTTCTTGTAGTAAAAAGAAAATAATGCGGAAAATAAAGACTCAAGAATTTATAGAGGTTCGGCAACTTGCCTACGCCCTCTCTCCGACTTTCTTTTCTATCGCTTAAGAAAAACCACAACCTTAACTCGTCTTCTATCGGTCCGAGTTCACAACTGCTACAATCCGCTTGTCTTCTATCGGTCCAAGCTTAACCTTTCCTCAATATGAATAATTGTTTATCTAAAGGTTCTATAGAACTAGATGATCCTCACTATACGAATATGGGAGTATAATCCTAACAATGCCGGATCAAAGATCCTAATAACACCGGATTAGTGACTCTTGATTCGCTTCTTTTCGCTCACGTGTAAGTGATGCAACACTTACAACCAAATGAAAGAATACAAAGAATAATAGATATTACAATTGAAATCGCTCTTGTATCTTTCTTTTCTCACAACTTGTAACGCAAAGAAAGTATGTAACCGAGCTCAAGAATGCTTTGATTGCTTGTATGCTTGAATGCTTGAAGTTGTGTAATTGATACCCAAGTCCTTCTGTATTTATAGGAGTGAGACACCTTCAAATTGAAGATATACTATTAGCGTGCGCTAATAGATCCTCAGTAGCGTGCGTTAGCGGATTTTGACTTCAATTCTCCGAACGGTCACAAAGACCGTTGCAACGGTAAAATTCTCGTGTCTAGCGTGCGCTAGTAATGATATGGTAGCGTGCGCTATCGCCTTGGTCAACTAGTCTTCGATCTTGACTTTGACAAAATCCGATTTCCTCTCCAACGACTCTTTTCCAACGGCTAAAATTATGATTAGCGTGCGCTAGCAAGTATGCATAGCGTGCGCTAAAGATTAATTAAATCCAATATTTCCAGATTTTCCTGACCGCATCGACTCTTGCTTCCAACGGTTGAATTTCAAACCAGAACCGCAGATTCCATTTAGCGTGCGCTAACACCTTTCCTTTAGCGTGCGCTATCAATTATTTCAATAACGCACGTTACCTTGTGTAGCGTTTAAAACCTAGACGGTGAGTCCAAATGCTCGGACTACTAACCATAATTTCGGTAGCGGCGCTAGATATGAAAATTAACGTGCGCTAAGTCTTCACTTTAGCGACGTAAGAATATATGTGTAGCGTGCGCAACGTCCAATTTCGATTTCCTTTATCGACTTCGGAGACTTGCGATAGCGTGCGTTATGTATGTTGTATACCGTGCGCTAACTATAGTTTATTAGCGTGCGCTATCATTCAATAGCTTGCGTGCGCTATCGATCGTGCGACTTGAGTAGCCGCAATGACTGACCGGGTCTGTGTATGAGAGTCTCGATAGCGTGCGCTACGGTATGATACGTAGCGTGCGTTAGCCATATTGTGTTCCTTCAAAATATTATCGAGCCGAGATAGATTCAATTAAATGTTTTGTATGTAACCATCATCAAAATACATTTTGTGTCAACAATTGGTTTTTACTCTTCGCATATGTGCAGACTGAATTGATACTCAACTGGCGGAAGATTTACTGTCACCAAGGATTAGTGATTATCTGCAAGTTATTCACGTGACATGTGGATATTAACGCGAGCTTAGTAAGTTCGTTTACTTTATTTTGACGTGCTTTCAGACAAAGGCTTGCTTCTATATACATGAACTTCTATGAAGAAAGCCGTAAATGTTATTTACGTGCAGTGACGGCACCAGGCTTCACAGACTGATACCATATACTGTTGGAACATTTAGTTCCATACATAAATTAAAAGTGTTTTGATGATTAATGTTGATAAGCAAAACAAAACAACAAAGAGACGAAGCCAAGCATCGAAGGAATCGAAGTGCAAAAAGCTGGAAAAACACAAAGCTAACGTACGTAACAAGGGTATGTTAACGCATTTAATATTGGGCAAGCTAACGACGTAATGGAGGTTATATAACGACGTAAGGAGTTCAAACAAGTGAACGTTGGAGAAGTCAAAGTCAGCAAAGCATACAACGGATATATGACGTCAGCAGTGACGTAGTGATAACGTACGTAACAAAGGGAAGGCTAACGTACGTAACTCAAAATGACGAAACTCACTGGACTGAAACTAGGCTAACGTACGTAACCTGAGGAGGTTAACGTACGTAATGAAGCTTACGTACGTAATATGAATGAGATAGCGTACGTAATGCAGTGTGCAGCAGCTAACGGCTAGTTTGATCATGAAGCCTATAAATACCATGTCTATGGTATTGATTGAGAACAACAACTTCAAGCATACTACACATTCATCTGAGATTGATATTCATTGTATTGTTGTTGTAATATTGAGCTTACATTGAGTGATTGAGTGTTATACACAAAATCATACACGAGTGGTAAAAGAAAAGATACGATTGGATTCGGTGTTATTAGGATCAAGGATCCGGCATTGTTAGAATCGCAATCGCTATCTTAGTGAGGTTTATCTAGTACCCATAGAAAGCTAGAGCGGTTGATTCCTTCTCCGATCAATGTCGAGCAAGAATCGCACAGCCATGGGAAAACAATACTACAACCTCAAACGACCTCTCAACGCCCAATTTGATGCGGATTGGTTCATCTCCGCCACCGCCTCGAGAGTTTTCTTTGACATTCTTCCTCAAGAACACATCACCGATTGTTACTTCTTCAATCTCTCAAGTCTAGAACGGGTAAACGTTGATATTTCCAATTTCTTCTCCTCGCTTGGTATTTCCCGTTTTGTCTAATGCAAAAACTCTATCTTCCCTGAACTCGTCCGAGAGTTTTATGCCAACCTTCATGTGGCCGAAAGTGAAGGGTCTTCAGCCCTTGTGTTAGGAAGTCTTGTCGGAGGGACTCGGGTGAAAGTTTCTTCAGATGTTTTGTATCAGATTTTTGGTTTACCCTGTGATGGTTTTGTTTGTACTGGAAAATCTTTGGCCGATGACAATGAAGTCGGTGAAATAGATGTGAAAGAGTTTCTGAGCTCAAAGGCCGTTATTGACATAACGGACGACTTTTTCGAAAACAACAACTTTGGGGTCAATATTCGCCTGCTTTTGGTAGCTCTCACGAAATGCCTTATGCCGAAGGTTAATTCCCAGCACAAACTAGTGGGAGTGGACAAGCAAGTGGTGTACCGCGTTCTCAACGACGATAAAGTTAATTTCTCCGACATCATCATCAGTTGGATGAAGGTGAAGGGAGACTTGTTTCGGTCGAAAAACTACGCCACTCGTTCTCGCAAGGCTGGAATGCCTTATGGCTCAATCCTCTCGCCATTTTCGCCATCAAGTCGACTTGTCGAAGGACAAGGCAGTCCCCGTCTCCCTCGGACATGAGATCTCGGACGCTTCGCTTAAAGCTATGCACTACGTCCGGGCGTCCAACAGAGGCTGGATTCTCTTTTCGTACCTACGCGACGATGACCAAGTAGAGAAAGGGTCACGGATGCCCACTGCAGAAGAAAAGATCACTCGTCGGGGACCTCATACCCTTCGAGAAATGCAGACCGGGGAATTCGTAAGGAAGCCTACGTCGAAAGGAAAACGCCCAATGAGAGATGTGGTGACGGAAGAAGAGGAAAGTGATCTCTGTGCTCGGATGCGGGGCATCGAGACCTCTCAGGCTGAGATACGAGAGGATTTTCGGGCTCTGCGTTCGGAAGTCCGGGAAGTGCGTTCAGAAGTCCGGGAAGTGCGTGGGCTGATATCCGAGTTCATTCGTTTCACACACCCCTCGTTCCCTTTCCCTTCGTCTTCTTCCAACCCTTAGATTTGATGATCTTTGATGTTTGATGTAGAATCTTGTTGTTCGAACAATCTATATGTCTTTTGCCATGAAAACTCGTTGTATTCCTTGCATTTTATCTTAATGAAATTCGCATTTCTTCATTTGGCATTTGTTATGTACAAGTATTTGCTATTTACAAGTATTGTTACTGTTGTTTACTAGTATTGTTGATTGCACCTTGAATAATGGCAATTTTCGTTAATATTTATTAATAATGCAACAATTCAGGGGGAGTTCCTTTTTGTTTATGTCAAAAAGGGGGAGAATACTCCAAAAACTACTAATATATCGAACAAGTTTACCTTGATTCGAATAATTTTAAAATGTTTTTGTAGGTATTAATTAAATGTTTTGACATCATCAAAAAGGGGGAGATTGTTGACTCAAAATGTATTTTGATGATTATTACATTCAAAACATTTAATTAGATCAATCTCGGCTCGATAATATTTTGAAGGAGCAAAATAGAGCTAGCGCACGCTACTCATCATATAGTAGCGCACGCTATCGGGACTTTCATATCTGAGACTGCAGTCACCGCACTAGTGAAGTCGCCTGATCGATAGCGCACGCAGGCTATACAATGTTAGCACACGCTAAGAATCTACAGTTAGCGCACGCTACACAGTAAAAATAACGCACGCTATCGTATTTCTCCAGAGGTCAGTGAAGTCTGGAAGGAAATCAGAACTGGATGATGCGCACGCTATACATATCATATTACGTACGCTACAGCATGGACATAGCGCACGTTACTTATCATCTCTAGCGCACGCTACCAATATTATGGTTAGTAGTCGAGCTACCGGACTCAAATCGAGCTTTTACGCACGCTACACAAGGTAACGACGTTAATGAAAGAACTTCGAGCGCACGCTAAGGTAAAGGCATTAGCGCCGCTAAAAGGAATCGCATATTACCGTTTGAATTTCAACCGCTGGAAGCAAGAGTCAATGCAGATCCAAAAATCTGGAAAAGTCGATTTAATTAATGCTAGCGCACGCTATGCATACTGCTAGACGCTAATCATAAATTTAGCCGTTGGATAAAGAGTCGTTGGAGAGAAAATCGGACATTGTCAAAGTCAAGATCAAGACTAGTTGACGAGGTTAACGACGCTACCACTACATTACTAGCGACGCTAGACATGGTATTTTACCGCTGCATCTTTGTGACCGTTCAGAGATTTCAAGTCAAAAACCGTTAACGCACGCTACAAGGCACTATTAGCGCACGCTAATAGTATGTTTTTCAGAATTTGAAGGATGTCTCACTCCTATAAATACCCGAAGGACTTGGGTATCAAATACACAACTTCAAGCATTCAAGCATACAAGCATACAAGCAATCAAAGCATTCTTGAGCTCAGATTTATATATTTTATTGCATTACAAGTTGTGAGAAAAGAAAGATACAAGAGCGATTTCAATTGTAATATCTATTATTCTTTGTATTCTTTCATTTGGTTGTAAGTGTTGCATCACTTACACTTGAGCGTAAAAGAAACGAATCAAGAGTCACTAATCCGGTGTTATTAGGATCTTTGATCCGGCATTGTTAGGATTATACTCCCATATTCGTATAGTGAGGATTATCTAGTTCCTATAGAACACTAGATAAACAATCATTTATATTGAGGGAAAGGTTGAGCTTGGACCGATAGAAGACAAGCGGATTGTAACGGTTGTGAACTCGGACCGATAGAAGACGAGTTAAGTTTGTGGTTTTTCTTAAGCCAATAGAAAAAGAAAGTCGGAGAGAGGACACTGAAGAGATAAATTCACCACTAGAAGGGGGGTTGAATAGTGGTGATGCGGAATACCGAAATTTCTTGCGAGTAAATAGAAAATAGTGCGGAAATTAAAGACTCAAGAATTTATAGAGGTTCGGCAACTTGCCTACGTCCTCTCTCCGACTTTCTTTTCTATCGCTTAAGAAAACCACAAACTTAACTCGTCTTCTATCGGTCCGAGTTCACAACCGTTACAATCCGCTTGTCTTCTATCGGTCCAAGCTCAACCTTTCCCTCAATATAAATGATTGTTTATCTAGTGTTCTATAGGAACTAGATAATCCTCACTATACGAATATGGGAGTATAATCCTAACAATGCCGGATCAAAGATCCTAATAACACCGGATTAGTGACTCTTGATTCGCTTCTTTACGCTCAAGTGTAAGTGATGCAACACTTACAACCAAATGAAAGAATACAAAGAATAATAGATATTACAATTGAAATCGCTTCAGATCTTTTTTTCTCACAACTTGTAATGCAATAAAATATATAAATCGAGCTCAAGAATGCTTTGATTGCTTGTATGCTTGAATGCTTGAAGTTGTGTATTTGATACCCAAGTCCTTCTGTATTTATAGAGTGAGACATCCTTCAAATTCTCGAAAACATACTATTAGCGGCGCTAATAGTGCCTTGTAGCGTGCTAACGCTTTTGACTTGAAATCTCTGAACGGTCACAAAGACTGTTGCAACGGTAAAATACCATGTCTAGCGTGCGCTAGTAATGTAGTGGTAGCGTGCGTTAACCCCTGGTCAACTAGTCTTCGATCTTGACTTTGACAATGTCCGATTTTCTCTCCAACGACTCTTTATCCAACGGCTAAATTTATGATTAGCGTGCGCTAGCAAGTATGCATAGCGTGCGCTAAAGATTAATTAAATCCAACTTTTCCGATTTTTCGGATTCCGCATCGACTCTTGCTTCCAATCGGTTGAAATTCAAACCAGAATATGCAGATTCCTTTTAGCGCGCGCTAATGCCTTTACCTTAGCGTGCGCCATCGAAGTTCTTTCATTAACGACGTTACCTTGTGTAGCGTTTAAAAGCCTCGATTTAATCGAGTCCAGAGCTACCGGACTACTAACCATAATATTGGTAGCGTGCGCTAGAGATGATAAGTAACGGCGCTATGTCCATGTCAGAGCGCATTTAATATGATATGTATAGCGTGCGCATCATCCGATTCGATTTCCTTCCGCACTTCACCGACTCGGAGAAATACGATAGCGCGGCGTTATTTTTACCGTAGAATGGCGCTAATCAGAGATTCTTAGCGTGCGCTAACATTGTATAACTGCGGCGCTATCGATCGTGCGACTTCACCAGTCGCAATGACTTGTCCGGGTCTCAGATATGAAAGTCCCGATAGCGTGCGCTACTATATGATGAGTAGCGTGCGCTAGCTCTATTTTGCTCCTTCAAAATATTATCGAGCCGAGATTGATCTAATTAAATGTTTTGAATGTAATAATCATCAAAATACATTTTGAGTCAACAAAATGTATTTGAACACCAATCATTTGTTCAAATTTCTCGTTTCCGCACGAGAATTTCTTTGTCAAAGATTTAAGCTCGGTTTGAATTTTGGCGAGTATTTTTTTAAGGGGAGATATTATTCTCAGGGGGAGTTTTTACCCTTTATGCATTTATTCATAAATTGTATCATGCATATTTTATATTTTGGTGTTTCATCCACTTTTTGATGAAAACAAAAAGGGGGAGAGAAAGGAGGAAAATAAGAAAAATGGGATTTACCCTAAAAGGGGGAGAAACGAAGGAGTTGAAAAATGAAAAGGAGAAGTCGAAAAAAATGACAGAAAAAGAAAAATGAGGAGACGTCGAAAAGACGATGAAAAATTAATGAAAGTGAGAAAAGAAATGAGAAAAGAAAAGAAGGAGTCGAAAAAGAAATGGGAGAAGATTCTAACGAAACGGACAAAGTCGAAACCTTTGGTCTGTAAAGATATACATATATTTGTATTTTTTGCAGGAAAATCCCATTGACGAAGTGTTGTTTTGTAATCATCAAAAAGGGGGAGATTGTTGGAACATTTAGTTCCATACATAAATTAAAAGTGTTTTGATGATTAATGTTGATAAGCAAAACAAAACAACAAAGAGACGAAGCCAAGCATCGAAGGAATCGAAGTGCAAAAAGCTGGAAAAACACAAAGCTAACGTACGTAACAAGGGTATGTTAACGTACGTAATATGGGCAAGCTAACGTACGTAATGGAGGTTATATAACGTACGTAAAGGAGTTCAAACAAGTGAACGTTGGAGAAGTCAAAGTCAGCAAAGCATACAACGGATATATGACGTCAGCAGTGACGTAGTGATAACGTACGTAACAAAGGGAAGGCTAACGTACGTAACTCAAAATGACGAAACTCACTGGACTGAAACTGGACTAGGCTAACGTACGTAACCTGAGGAGGTTAACGTACGTAATGAAGCTTACGTACGTAATATGAATGAGATAGCGTACGTAATGCAGTGTGCAGCAGCTAACGGCTAGTTTGATCATGAAGCCTATAAATACCATGTCTATGGTATTGATTGAGAACAACAACTTCAAGCATACTACACATTCATCTGAGATTGATATTCATTGTATTGTTGTTGTAATATTGAGCTTACATTGAGTGATTGAGTGTTATACACAAAATCATACACGAGTGGTAAAAGAAAAGATACGATTGGATTCGGTGTTATTAGGATCAAGGATCCGGCATTGTTAGAATCGCAATCGCTATCTTAGTGAGGTTTATCTAGTACCCATAGAAAGCTAGAGCGGTTGATTCCTTGTCCGATAGAAAAGGAAAACGGTTTAACTTGGACCGACGCAAAGACAAGTACGAGTGGTTTATCACGGACCAATAGAAGACGTGATTGTAAACGGTTATACCTCGACTGATAGAAGAGAGGCGAAGAGGTTGCTATCTTTAACCTATTGAAAAAGATAAAGAGAGGACGTAGGCTCGTTTATAGCCGAACCTCTATAAATCCTCGTGTCCTTTATTTTCCTCACTTTTTATTTACGCTTCCGCAAACGGCGCAAATATCCGAATCGGTACCCAACATATACAAGCGGGAAAAGACACCTCTCGACCTTAGCTTGACTAGGAGGTATACAAATTTTAGCGTATTATAGATAAAAGATAATTTTACGTATACACCAGCAGCCGTTCAAGCAAGAGGTATTATAATGTATAATGTTTTTAAATCGTCGGCTTATAGGTCTAGCGGGTATGTCATGTGTCGACGCTGTTAGATATGAGGCGATTTTTATGATAACATGTTGCCCTTTTTGGTGTAGGAATTCCAACCACGCTGGCCAGCACCTCTGTGGCTAATGTGGTCAGGGGTGGAGACAATGCTATATCCCGTCCACGTGGAAGGCACCACAACCTTTTTACAATGACAGGTTTGTATATTATCCGTTTGTAGGTAGCTACAGTATTGTGTAAATCATAATGATTAGTAGTCATAACTAATGAATTAGTCTTTTCTTTTTGCAGAATGAATACCAGAGGAATATTCCATCAAGAAATACTAAATATGTACATGTTACCTGGGTTACTTTTAAGACCGAGGTAAATTTAGTTAATTTTATTAGTATGTTAGATTAACAATAGCGAAACTGTAAGTTTGTTCTTGGGTTTTTAAAGGAATTGAGCATGTATCTGACATTATGAGGTAGAGGTAATTGGAAGAGCTAATGAGTTGGTAATATCATCTATGTGTTTGCTCTTTTATAACATTATGTGGTTCAGGTGGTTGGAAGAACTGATGTTTATTGAATTGTGAATATTTTCAGGCACCCGGGTTCATTTGGATGTCAATTTAAATCGGGTTGGGTTGACGCCTAATTAGCTCACCTTCCCACGGGTTCTTTCTGTACGTGTGCAAAGTGGATTGTTTATTGTTTACATCTTTTTAGTGATACTATGGTATTGCGTACATAGATGATGAAAAACAGGTTGCCTGTAATGTGTAAGTAATAAATATTGACCTTTGAGATGTACCTGCAATCATATGTTATTCACTTATTTACAAGTAACATTATATATAAAAAAACACATTACATATATACTCCTACAAGTCAACATTTTTTTAAACTAAGTTACATTTTAAACTAATAGTATAATACCTTCCTGTTTTAAGTACCGTGCTACATATATTCTGATTCCAATATCTGTTAGTAATTTTATGAGTATCATGTGCTCAGGAAAGTGCCTCTGGAAGCCTGCATGCACAAGATACCTACCAAGGCATCAGAGCGTGGGTCTCAGTGGCCAAAACAATGGCCATCAAGAGTAGAAAAACCACCTTATTGGTTGTCGAGTTCACAAGTCGGTGTTTATGGGAAAGCAGCACCTGAGGATTTAAATGTAGACCATCAACACTGGAAACATGTGGTTACCTATTCATATATGAGGGGCTTAGGAATAAACTGGTCAACGGTGAGAAATGTCATGGACATGCGAGCTGTCTACGGAGGGTAAGGAAAACATTTGTTGTTCATAGTAGGATGGATATTGTCCATTAACATTCTTGTCTGGCTTTAGTTATTCCAGCTATTGCAATCTAAGATACTTGCAACTTAGACCGTTCCATTTTTATTTCAATTTACCAAAATTTAGATGGCAAATATATATATATATATATATATATTCTTTAGGCTAGTAAAGTTAGGGTTAATACCAATTTACTAGAATTTTCCATGTTTCGCATTTGAGTAACTTTATTGTTTGCAGTCTGCGCACATTTGTGCATTCGAGACCTGAACCGATTTCACCTGAACTTTATAGGACTAGAAAAGCCAATCAAAGTACAATGTTATGTGACTTAAACTGCAGAGTACGGAAATGTAAATTAGGATGTAACGAAACAAACACTTGCATTTATGATCTTGCCTTATCCCAAACAAGATTTTGGGTGTGTCACATGTGGATGTTGTCAATCATATATGTGTTGTGTGTTTACAAGCCCTATGTTGTTCCACAAACATTGAAAGATTGGATGATTTCTTGGCTTTCCTAAATTGCAGATTTGCAGCTGCTTTAAAGGATGTGGGTGTTTGGGTGATGAATTTGGTACCTATTGATTCCCCTGATACACTACCTATAATATATGAGCGAGGTCTATTTGGAATCTATCATGACTGGTGTGAGTCATTTAGTAGTTACCCACGAACTTATGATCTTCTCCATGCAGACCATCTGTTCTCCAAGATAAAAAGCAAGTAGGTGATCTACTTTTCATTTACCACATTCATCATCTGTTATCTACCCTAGAGCTGTTATCGGACCGGTTCGGACCGGTTTTCTCCAGATCCGGATCCGGTCCGATAGGTTACCGGGTAGATCCGGTCCGGATCGATACGGGTTCCGGTTCAATGTTTAGAACTCGAATCCGAACTCGTTAGTTTTCGGGTGAGTTTCGGTCCCGGGTATTTCGGTCCGGTTCATGACCGGGTTTTGGGTTCACTCGGACCGCTAACAGTCCTATATGGGATGGATCTTTACTAGGAAAATAATGGAAGAGCAGCAAAATAAATCACATAAATGGGGGTTACATGATTCGAACTCCAGACCTTTTGTTCAAAGGTACAGCGTCTTAACTACTTAACCAGCATGCTATTTGTGTTTTAAACACGCAAAATGTATTAATAATATATGTATAAAATATATAAATTATAAAATACATATAAACCTTTTTTAAATTTATTACCGGGTTTCTTTTCGGTTTTATCGGTCCGGGTCTTATCGGTTTCGGTTCAATGTTTAGAACTCGAATTCGAACTCGTTAGTTTTCGGGTGAGTTTCGGTCCCGGGTATTTCGGTCCGGTTCATGACCGGGTTTCGGGTTCACTCGGACCGCTAACAGCCCTATTCTACCCCTTCCACCTCTGACTTTCATGGTCAAATAGACTTGCATTCACATCGAAATTGAAAATTAATTACTGAATTAAACACGCATCATAGTATTTGACCATAACTTTTTTCTTTAAGTTAGAATGGATATAAAAGTTAAAAGTTCCAGAATTTTTTTATTCCAGTTAAGAGTGGATATAAAAGTATATCCAAGATGCTTACAAGAATTCATATCAAGTTCCTGAATGGAAAACAGTTTGATTAAGCAACAGTCAAAGTGGTCTTTTCTGTTTTCCAAATATCCTGTGAGATTAATCATATACTTATTGTTTATTTGGTGTTATAGATGTAACATGATGGCTTTCGTTGCGGAACTAGATAGGCTGCTGAGACCAGAAGGAAAACTTATTGTTCGTGACAATATTGAGACCATTTTGCTGTCATGAGCTCCTATGAGTACATTAGTACTTGTCTCCGCACGTAAGTATCTATTTATCTATCTATTTACCTATTAGATGATCACTCTACTATGATTAATGATTTTAAATTAACTGACTATATTTTAGATACAATTTGGACAACAACATGGATGGATTCTACATTGCACCAGCTTTCATGGAAAAACTTGTTGTTCACATCACCAAGAACTTCATGACATTGCCTAACATCAAGGTTTCCAATTAAATTGATTCATTTGATATGCATTTTTTTTCGTTATTAATTAATAAAGACTGTCTAATGTTTCTTTTGACTCTACAGGTTCCTCTCATTTTGGGTGTGTGGGGAGGCAAAGGCCAGGGTAAATCCTTCCAGTGTGAACTCGTGTTCGCCAAGATGGAAATCACGTAAGTTTTTATTATCACAAGTCATAAGTTTAACTAATTAGGAAGTATGCTTTTAGTTGTAAATTAGTGCTGCCCACGATAACTTACTGCTGCTAGTTAAGTTTTACAACTGCTGCATATTCGTTTATGTTGCTTGACATAGTTAAGGCTGCTGTGATAAAAGAAAGAAATTGCCCAAAAGAAGAAGTTGCCCAAAAACAAGTTGCCCTAATTAGAAGTTGCCCAAACAGAAGTTGCTCAAAAAGAATAAGTTGCCTAAGAGGAAAAAAATTGCGCAAACAGAAGTCGACATAATTCAAAGGTTTCCGCACGGCCGCTTGTGCTTATAATACGGGTTATGGAGTTTTGCAAATACATTTCTGTGTGACATAAATATCAATCTTTGTTTAATGTTTGAATGTAATTTGATTGAATACTTAATGAGAAATTTGTTGAGAAGCATCTCCATTTATGAGAACTCATATATGTTGCGGAAAAAATTACAAAACCATAAGAACAAGCACAATATTTTTCATTTTAAGGTACAGAGTTTACGAAAGTATTTTCTCAATACAGGGCCACTCCAATTCCCACTGTTGCCCCTCGAGGTGTACAAATCCTTCATAACCATTATCATATAGAACCTGTAACGATATAGCAATACATGTTAGTCACAATATAAAGTATATAGAAAACGTTTGAAACCTTGGAGCAAATAACATCACATTGATACCTTGTGCATCTTAATGGTACAATCATATGATTTCACAACTCCATACGAACTGTAACAGAAAAGAACCTAAGACACGCGAATAACAGTGTCCCGGCATTTGCTTATAAAATGCGAAAACATAGGTGAAGTGCCTGTATAGCTGAAGCATCTAATAGTCCTTTGTATAGCTGAAGCATCTAATAGTCCTGGCTACCGGTTTATAACTTTAGCCACAACAAGCAATAGTGGGCACCTAACTCATGAGCGCAAGTGTCTACAATAGATGGGGGTGAAAAATGTAAATGCTTTAAAGTTGTCATCTTCTTCCTTTGATCCATTCATCTGTTCCCACCATTTTTGTCACAGTACTTCAAACAAATCACTATTAACATATATTTAACATGAATCAAACTTAAGATATTATAGAACACTTTATCATCAATTATAAGCTAACTGTATTAACATAACGCGCTGCCTAAAATTTTGGTGCCCCAAAAATTTGAAGGCTCTGTCATCAGACTAATGGTTACACTGTCGTATTCTGAAATAGTCTTCTCCAGCTTCTCACGAGCTTCCTCAAAGTGTTTTTTCATCTCAACAAATTTCTGCTTTGATGATTTTAAAGATTCTTCTAGGGTCATAATCTCTTGTAACAATGGTTCGTTTCCAAATCTAATCTTCTGAAACGTGTCTAGCTTTTTCTGGGCCCACGAGAAACAGGATAATTGCAGCCAAGTACAAGAAAAAAGGCACATGGATTTAAAATAATTTATTGTAGAATTGTTATTCTTTACAGTTTACACCTATACATCAGTTACATATGTGTAATATCACGACAGCTATCAAGTCATAGAACTCGCACTGAACTGCCTAAAACTATACATTACAACGTCAAGCTTGAACAACGGCTATCCTTTTGGAAAAGAGATAACACCAGGTCTGTATGTATAGAGAAGAGTTGCGTGTCCACAAAAAGCTGTTTCACACGAACACAAATGTTATCGTTGCTAGCGTGTTAAACAAATTTGTCAACACAGCCTTTTCTATTACAGATTCACCATAACATCCCATATACTTGCTAATTTCTCTACAAGATACAGATGATATAGAAAGGGATAGAAGGTTCAGCCAGCGTACCTTCATAAAAGGTCGATCGCGACCTGGAAAAGTCTCGATGAAACTCTCCTTCAAAAGCAATGATACCTGAGGTTGAAAGAACGAGAACATTGGATTAATTATGAGAAATGTGATGCTAAGCTCTGTTCATTAACCGCATACTTGACAGCATTAGTTAAAATTTACTGCTAAAAGCTTGTTTTGTTATTTGATCTACACATACTTGACGGTTTTATTCAAATTATGATGTAGGGCCTACTCAGTGGAACTACAATGATTTTGTGCTTCTGGGACAAGTGTCGCATGAATGCTAGTTATTTTATAGTCTTCCACAAAGGTTTTTTGGCCATAATGTATAAATGTGCACATTCTAATGATAAAGGTGAGCGCTATTGGATTAGACAATAGGAAGCAGCACTAAATAGTATGCTAAACACATGGACTAAATATGGCCACTGGGATACCAATGGTAACGAAGCATCTTCAAAACACAGACATGGAATGAAATCTAAATCCGGGAAAGAAAGAAACCTTGTCATCATTCGACTGGACATTTGAAATTGTGCGAGAGCACAGATTTGAGCAAAGTGAATCCAAGTAAGATCATAATACTCTGAGGAATCCCTTTGCATATTCTACCTGTGGTCAATAACAATCATGTCAAACTTTATCTATATGCCTGTACTATAAATAAAAACATTGTCATTTATTTTTTTACCTTTAGCACGTCAAACGTATAAAACTATAGCAGCTATACCTGCACATCGATGCAATCATAACCTGGTCTCCTTTTCCGTAAATAGCTTTCTCCCACAAGCTGAGCATGATATGGAGCTAAGGCTGGATATAACTCTTTGTATTGGGGGAAATGTGGTATTGACAATGATTTGACCTAATTAACGGAAAAAATAAGAATTTAGAAAAATATATTCCACAGTAAACATCAGACAGATGCAAGATATCAAACACTTTGAGGCCTTCTAATAAAACATCGACAAGAATATGCACCTGGTTCTTGTTTGTATCGACAAGAATTACATTTCCAGACTTAGATTGTACTTCAGCAGTTTTGCTCTTCACGCCAACCTGGACGACAAATCCATAGGTTAAAGAAACAGTAAAGCAGTACACATTGCTGAAGTGTAGAAGAAAAAAAAAACATATATCACAGAAGAGGGTGTAAGAGCAGAACTGAGAACATAATATGCAAAACCAGATGAAGCCCAATAATAATTTTGGACTTAAATTTATTCATACTTCACAAAAAACGGAGATACTAGAAATAGTAAAATCTATGACGCTGGTTTTAAATAATATATAACCAACCAAACCCAACATAGTCAGTACTGGTCAAGCAAGTTGCGAATATCAAAGCCCCACATGTATGCCTATCAGAAATAACCATATGTCAATATACGTTACTAGCATATATTAAAGATATCTGTCACAAGTCACAACTATATATATAGGTATATTTGATAATCAAGAATTACCCCTTCAACAATCTGAAAATGACCACAATGCATCAATTCCCTTGAGACGACACCCAATTACTATTGCTTGATTACTCATCTTACTACTACTCGAAGGTTAGCTGTTATGACATCAAGTTACCACTGCTAGGTTTAATCGATTCCACTGCTAGTCATTCTCGTAACCACTGCTACCTCGCTCATTACCACTGCTAGCTTAACCCTAAGAACTGCTATTACTATTATCGGTTACCACTGCTACCTCGCTCGTTACCACTGCTAGCTTGTTGTTTCCACTACAAGCGTAACCCTAACCACTGCTAGTCGTAACCACTGGTAACCTGACCCAACAGGTTCAAGGCACTCAAAAATCACCTGTTTCGACCCGTTAACTAGCCAGCCCATATTGAGATCCCGTGCAGAAACACCATGCACCATTTATTGATAAAACACAGAAAAAGGATGGTGAGATTTTGCAGAAATGCAAAAAACTTCTAAAACCAAATTTCCCATGGGCAAAACTGGTATCTTCATAAGGGCAGAATGGCCACTTTGTTCTCTTTTAACAATATAACAGTCAAATTCGCCAAGTTCAATATTGCAGATTACTATTAGGTTCGTCAGCTGCTTTGCACTTTTCATGTGTTTTGTAATTTTACCTTAAATTTATAGGACAAATTACTATTATTCGCTAATCGCTGCCGATAAAAAAAATTATCGTAAGAATGTTTTGGTTGATGGGTATAGCATGTAAACACGGGACGATACCATTCCCTTATAGTTTCAGGTCTAGTTTTATATCCAGCCACATTTATCTAATTAACAGGTCCAATAATGATTCTTTTTTCAGTATCTTGTTTTGTTTACTTATTCGTCTCATAGCGAAGTCAACCTATAATTAGTAAAGCATGTAAACAAAGTCAAAAAAACTAACCATTCCATCATTATCTACTTCTGAAGAAGCATTCCCAGCTTTCAATCCCGGCTTTGACGATGCAATCGGACGGTCTTGAAGCATCTCAGGATAATATTTAGAGAATTTTTCATACCCTTTGTCACCGAGGGTGATTATTCCAGCAGCCAACTGCTTGCTTGATTCCATTGCATAACGAGCCACCAAAGAACCATTGCTGGGCGAGGTGGATGGGCTTATACCAGGAGTGAGGTTCATTGGACTTAAGTGGCCTGAGTTGGATACAATTAGTTTGTTTGAAGCATAAGCTAACAATCGTGGACCCATGGCTAATGGACCATACCCAAAGTTAACTCCAACCTTTCCTTGTCCCCCAGATCGAGGAACCGGATAGGTGGGAACCGTGAACTTATTCTCAAGTGTAACGGCATCAATGCAGTGTATCTATCACATATCAAAAATTTATATAAGAAATTAGCCAACAAATATTATCTCATGGAAATACCAGAAAGACTTGCTAGAAATCTAGAACAAAATTTTTAGCAAAATTATTAATATGTGATTACAAAGGTGATGCTTTAATATAGGGCAAAACACATAAAAAAAAAAAAATTAGCCAACTTAGGTCAATTTTTTGTTTAGCCAACTTTTTTAAGACCAGAAAGAAATACCAAAGTTCCCAAATATTGGAATTAAGGTAAATCTTCAATGTTAACTGCTTGAAAGGGACATGTCTCTAAAAAAAATCAACATGATCGGGCTGTTACGTCATCAAGAATTTCCTTACATTGAAAATTTTGAACTTTTAATGGTATTTTCCTGGGCAAATAGAGAAATCAGTTACCCAATAAGGAAAGACCAGAATTTTACCTTTTTATGCAATCAACCCTAATATGCAAGTACAATATGGTTTGTGGACGTTAGTCATGGATATAAATGGTGGGTTGGGCAACACGCCAAAAGGACGGAAACATAAGTATCTGAAGAACTTGTTGCAAACTTTTATAATATGAATTTCTCATAAAAGAGGTCCCAAGAACCAGGTTTTTAAAAACTCCAGAACCAACAAAGTGAACTGAATATAGCCGGTCTAGTCTGGTCCCGGTTTTATTAAGTGGTTCTGTTTTGTCTTTTCTAGCAAAATGTTTTAGTTCTGTTGACTGGACGAATATTGGACAACTCTAGTTCTGCATATACTTTAATAAATAGCAACAAAAAAAGTTTGACAATCAAGCAGTCCTTCCGTCATTTTCATAAGAATGGCAGAAACACATGGTGACATTCTAACTCAAAACAAGGAAAATATACCGTAGGCAAGTGCTTTTTACGAAGATTGGCAATATTGGATGCATATGATTGTAGTTCCTCATTCCCGGGTTCAATAGATAGTGCAAACTTCGAATTACTCTGTCAATAGGACTTAAGCATACAAGCTTGATTGCAGATGATTTAAAAGAAAAAGAAAACATTACATACCAATGTATATTCATGACCACAATATATACTTGTGTCTTCTGGCAATAATAATAACTTCTCCACTATTCCCTCAATACAGACCTACAAAACAAAACAAAACGAAAATAAGCATTTCATCAAACACCTTATCTACATTAACTCAAAAGCCAAAAAAAACACCCCATCCACTAACAATTAAAACACATCAAGAAAAGTTTTAGTATAACAACCTCAAACATTTTATAAGGGTGATTGTAATTAAGATGTGCTTACTGATTTTTATTTTTATTTTATTTTCATAAGTACATGTGATGTGGGTTAAAGTTTGGGATTAATCAGAGATCTGATTGTTTTTGGAATTGAAGAATGAATTATGGTGTGACTGAATTTGGGGTTTTCTAATTTTCAATTTCAAAATCGGGTTTTGGATTTGGCAGTGTTGTTGTGTACTTAGATGAACATGAAGATGGATCTTAATTGTTGCTGATGCTGTATATCCACAAGAAGAAAGACTTTAGATTGGATTTTGTGTGGGTGCGTGATTTGTTTTAATTAAAAATGTAAAATGACTAAAATATCCTTCTGTATGAATACAAGTTGCCCAAAAAACAATACATGACATATACTTGCAAAATACGTACTTGTGTCATAAGTTGTCGGACACATGCCAGCCCCTGGTTGGGTCCAAGAAAATCGCTGGGCAACCTGTCTATTTTCGAATGTCAAGAGTGCATGGTCCATAAAGTGATATGCACCAGGGCGCGCGGTCTATTTGACTAATTTTCCCAAAAAAAATTATCATATTCAATAACTTGTTTATAACCATGATTATTCAAAACACTACTTGAAACCAAGTTCTTCCTTATATCAGGAGCATGAATAACATTAAACAAAGTTACAATCTTTCCAGAACTAAACTTAAGATCTACACAACCACGTCCATGCACCAGGGCTGTTGACTCATTTCCCATTTGAAGAATAGAACCATCATTCAGTGACTCATAAGTCTTGAACCAGCTTCTATCTTTGCACACATGAACAGTTGCTCCAGAGTCAACCCACAATGCAACATCATCATCCTGCACATAGTTAGATTCAGATATATATGTAACATAATAAACCTGAAGAGATTCATTAAACATATTCTGACCTTTTAGAGGAACTGGACCATTCCCTGATCCACTAGTACCTGATCCATTGGTTTTACCACCAATCTGAACACCTTTGCAATCCCTTTTAATGTGACCAGATTTGCCACATTTCCAACAAGTAGGTGTTGCCTTCATGTTAGGGTCTGTCCTTGTGTTATCCAGATGTTTACGTGTACCCTTGTTGTCATTTTACCTGGTAGAATTGTTATGCTCCACCATATTGACAGCAAATGCACTAGTAGCATTGCTACTCTTTGGTTTGTCATTATCCTGCACCCTGAGAGATTCCTCAATGCGCAGATGACTGCCCAACTCAACAAGAGTTAACTCCTCCTTTTTATGTTTCAAGGTATGCTTGAAATCTTTCCAAGAAGGAGGGAGTTTATCAACGACACAAGAGACTGAAATAGCCTCATCCATGTGCATTTTTTGTTGTGTAAACCTTCCAAGTATACCAAGAAGTTCATTGTATTGTTCCATAACTGGTCTTAAATCAGTCATTTTGTAATTTGTGAAATTACTTACTAAGGAACTTCTTACTTGAAGCATCCTCAGCCATATATTTGGCATCCAAGGAATCCCATAGTTCTTTGGAAGATTCAAAATTCTGATAAATATCAAAGAGAAAATCTGACTTACCATTGAGGGTTAAACCTCTGCAAATGTAATCATCATTCTCCCATTTGCTCCTCTTCCTGATCTGTTCCACAGTACCATCATCCCCATCATTGGTGTAGTCAGAACATAAACAACACTCATGCTTAAAAAAAGAAAGTGCATCTTCTTTTGCCATTTTCTGAAGTCCACCCCTTCAAACTTGTCAAGCTTGTCAAAGTTTGAAGCGATGTGTTTCATAGCAGCAGCAGCCATTGATTATCACAAATAGTTTACTTTGATTGTTGGTGGTAAAGTGCCCAGAACAGGGTAAGATAATCAATAGCAAACAAATACCAATACATATTACCGGGTATCACTTGGAATCGTGTTATCACTTTCCAAAGTAAACTATTCGACCCTAATGCCTGGGTATCTCGAATATCTACTTGGGATAAGACCAAATGTATGTTACTGAATTAGGCACAAATCAATACCCCTTTTGCTTTTAAGTGTTTTCGTTTTTCTATATCTCTCATGCATAATCAGATTTTCTATTTATAGGAATTTACTCTTAACTAGTCAAATGGAATTATGAGAATTAATCGGCCCATTAATCGCCTCCCCATTATAGTGAATAGTGGTTACATGACCAATTAAACGTGGTCATTATGCAGTTGTAACTGCCACTTGAATAGGTCAATGCCTGTTACAAGTTGATTCAAGTACTAGCAGTAGAAACTTAGCACTACCAGTACTAACTTAGCACTACCAGTAGAAACTTGCCTACCGTTACTAACTTAGCACTACCAGTAGAAACTTGCCTACCATCACTAACCAGTAGAAACTTGCCTATCAGTACTAACTTAGCACTACCAGTACTAACTTCTGAATCTCTCCACTATAGAGTCAGGATGTTCAGTGACCTTATAGATGTACACTCCGTACCTCCTGACCATTACCATGTGTGAACTAATCCCACAAGTGCACTAAATTTTCCAACAATAACTATATATTTTGTGTTATCGTTTAATAAAAACAAAAAAAAAAAGTCACTATTTTTGTTATGATTATTTGACTAACTTTAATATAGTTAATCGACATTATCAGTAAACTATCGAGCAACCAAATATATTAACAACGACAACTTATTTTACAGTGAAGTGAAATCTTAAATTTGTTAACTTTTTTTTTTTTTCTAACTTTTTAACAATAAAAATCAAGCCTAAACTACAATATTAATAGGTGCTTTTGCAAGGAAATATTGATTGTTTAAGAAATTTGAATTTTAGACATAAAAATTAACAAAATCGTACCGAGGCAGCCCAAGTTATACATTTTGTATATTTTAGCCTCACCATCACTGTAACAACTCAGCAATTTACTGAAAAATTACGCAATTAACAATTAGATACAATTTATGCAACGCACAGGTTCATCATGGCTCGTATATTATAATTATGATTATTTAATAACAAAGCTAATTATTCACTCCAACAATTATTCCTTTGTGAATGATATATTTGTTTTTGGGCATTGTCCAAGACAAATCATAAAGTTGGAATTTGTTGATAATTGTTGGTGATAATATATTAGTTAATCTTTGGGATAAACAATAATTGTGTATTTAAATCTTTTAAACATTTCTCGTCTACAATACAATATAACCTAACAAATTTGAGATGGTTTGTTTTTTTTTTTCTCATGCTTGTTGTAGACTCACTTATTGAATCATGTTTATGCAGTTTATTACCAACCTATGCCATCTTATCTCACTTTGAATGTTTGCACATTCTTATACAAAATGAAACTTGGAACTCAAACTTTTTTATAGATGGGTTTTAGCAATCTTTCATGACTAAAACTTGACAAAACCCTTCGATTAATAGTGTACTACCACTCAAGGTTGTATGACTTGATTAATCTTTTGGGAAATAAATGATCCTATTGGAGTTATCCCCCGTTCAATTCTTACCGGTTAAAGATTTTGCAGCTTGTTGTTCCAACTTTAAAATTAAACGAGATAGGGGTGTTCATTGGTTCGGTTATTGGGTTTTCGGTTTACTCAGTTCGATTAGTTCGGTTATTTTTTTATTTTTTTATTTTTTTGAGAAAATCCAAAACCAAAAACTGAATATTTATTTCAGTTTGGTTCGCTTTTGATACAATATTCGATTTTGGTTTTCGGTTTCTGTAGGTCTCTTAGCAAACTGGTTGGACTAAACCGAGCTAACATACATCGGGCTTAATTAGCAAGTTCTATAATATTGCACATCTTATTGGGCTCAACCGCTCAAGTGGTTGTTTCAACGTTCATTCTTTTGAACTTGCTTTAGAGTTTAGACAATCGATGAAAAAAATCTATCAACGTCATTAGTCATGAATATCCCATTTCGTTTTTCAATCCTCTAGGTATTATCTTCAGGAGATTAAATTAAAACATTCTAAGCTAACTGTTACTCGCAATTTGATTGAGTTAACGTTAAATGACGTATTTGATGTAATATTTATAACGTTTTTTGAACTTTCTACCTCATTTCAACACTACTGCTAGCTGAATACAAATAAAAATATATTTAAATAATATTCCGTATAAATTATTGTTATGTTCGTATAACGTTAATGTCGTGTAATTTGTGATAAGAGAAGTTTTGGTGTAACAAAAAGGATATATGTCAATGTGACAAACAATATAATATATTAATGGTCAATGTGACTACTATATATACTAATTTTACATCTATCAGAATATGCATGTTAACTTTGGGTTGGCAAATAATCGAAGTACGAGTTTTGTAACTACTAAAACTCAAAAAAAAAAAAAATCATTGTTAGAATTAAATGATCATTGATTTCTACAACTTGCAAAAAATAAAATACATAAATGGGAAAGAGACAAAAGGGATGCATGGACGCATAACATTTGGGAGGAGATCCATATGTTCTCGAATCTCGATCATATCCCAACACTTTTTCCATTTCTCTAATTCTTTTATCTATTTTTGGCAACTTTCAGTCTCAAGAATCAAGATTACATATCTAAAGGGTGTTTGGGATTGCCAATTGAAATAGATTATTTGATTGTTGTGTTTTGAAAACGCAAATAATTCATTTTTGGTGTTTGGCAAACAAGGAGTTATTTACAAAACAAGTGTATTTTGAAAACATATTTACCAAAATAGTGTGCTTTCAAACATAATTACCAAAACGGTGTTGTTTTTTATTAAGTAGGTTTTAATTGATTTTTTTACTCTTTTTTTACTGACTTTTTTACTGCTTTTTTTTACTGCCTTTATATTTTATTTTTTTTAAACTGTTTTTTTTTACTATTTTTACTGTTTTTTTTAAAACTTTTTTTCACTACATTTTTACTGATTTTACTGATTTTTTTTAGTACTATTTTTTATTATGTCTTATATGACAATCACAACAATTGTTTGAACAATGCTAACAATAAAAAATTAAAACCAACATCATCACAAAGTTTTTAGGTACTAAACCAACGAGTTATTTACCAAACGAAAAGACAAAAGTAACATTTCTATTTTCTTCCGAATATCTTGAGTCGATAACCGATCTTTATCTGCAAAAAAATAAAGAAATGAGAGATATAGTCATACCAATTAACCGAATAAATTTTTTAAAATTTGTCTTTATATACCGTGGCTTAGACAGACATCCTTTTCGGTTGTGACACTACAAAAAAAACAGTTTTTACCGACGCCTGCATTCGTCGTTGTTAAACTTATAATTTACCAACGTCATTACGACTCCGTTATTTAATTGATTTACCGACGCCATTGCCGACGGCCGGTTCACGGACTTATTTTTCTTTTTTTTCATAATTAACGATGTCGTTTACCGACGCCCTTACCGACGCCATTTCGGCATTGGTAATTTTTTTTTCACAATTAACGACACCGTTTATCGATACCCTTACCGACGCCATTTTGGCGATATTGATTTTTTTTTATTTTTTTCATAATTAACGATGCCGTATACCGACGTCATTTAGGGGTTTGTAAATTTTTTTATTATTTTTTCTTTTTCACAATTAACGACGCTTATCGACCTTGAAATGACGTCGGTAAATTTTTTACACTATCCCACATCGGAAAAACAGTAATGTATTGTGTTGTTTATATACCAAAATCTTTCTTAGCCATTTGAAATTGAATGGAGCCCGGACCTGACCCGCTTGAGCCCGAACCTAACCCGCCTGAGCCCGGACGTGAATACTGACGTCGGTAAACGGCATCGTTAATTGTGAAAAAAATAAAAAAATCACCATCGCCAAAATGGCGTCGGTAAGGGTATCGATAAACGGTGTCGTTAATTGTGAAAAAAAAAAAAATTACCAATGCCGAAATAGCGTCGGTAAACGGCGTCGTTAATTATGAAAAGAAAAGAAAAAATAAGTCTGTGAACCGGTCGTCGGCAATGGCGTCGGTAAATCAATTAAATAACGGGAATCTGTAATAACGTTGGTAAATTATAAATTTAACAACGGCGGATACGGGCGTCGGTAAAAACTGTTTTTTTTTGTAGTGTCACAACCGAAAAGGATGTCTGTCTAAGCCAAGACAAATTTTAGAAAATTTATTCGGTTAATTGGTATGACTATATCTCTCATTTCTTTATTTTTTTGTAGATAAAGATCGGTTATCGACTCAAGATATTCGGAAGAAAATAGAAATGTTACTTTTGTCTTTTCGTTTGGTAAATAACTTGTTGGTTTAGTACCTAAAAACTTTGTGATGATGTTGATTTTAATTTTTTATTGTTAGCATTGTTCAAACAATTATTGTGATTGTCATATACATATAATAAAAAATAGTACTAAAAAAATCAAGAAAATCCGTAAAAATGTAGTGAAAAAAGTTTTAAAAACAAGAAAAATAGTAAAAAACAGCTTTAAATAAAATAAAATAAAAAGGCGAAAAAAAGTAGTAAAAAGTCAAGAAAAAGAGTAAAAAAAATCAATTAAAACCTATTTAATAGAAAACAACACCTTTTTAGTAATTATGTTTGAAAGCACACTATTTTGGTAAATATGTTTTCAAAATACACTTGTTTTGTAAATAACTCGGCAAACAAGTTCAATAATCGATTGTCTATGTTATATAGCTCTCAAAATGACATTTTAAAACTGTAGGTGGTCTCATACTTTTTGAAAACGTGGTTTTGTAAAACGCAAATAACCAATTTTATATAGCTCTCAAACACCCTTCTCTCGCAATAATTGTCTCGACAAAAAACACGCAGTTTAAAAAAAACATAATTATTACTGTTTTATTGCTCTTACTTTTTACAAAATGATAGCTTTACTCTAAACTAATTAATTAATTTCTTTTTTAAAGTTTGTAATATTAAATTGAACCAAACGTAACATAGTAAACTTGATCAAATTTCTTTATTTATTTTTAGTAGTGGATAATTAAATTGAAACAACCCGAAAAATAAACATGGACTATAAATTTAAGACGAAAAGAGTTCTATATATTTAAGTTCAAAAAGAAAGTTCCATATATTTCAAAAAAATCAGAGTGCCAAACTAATTAATTAGCCACCTTGATGGTTTAGCTAGTAAAGAAGATTGAAATCAATATCCTTTTTAGAGAAGTATTGGTATATTTGATAATTGTTATAAGGGATAATGGCTTATAAATGTGAATTATGATTTTGAAACGGAGGGAGTAAGTGTGTACGTAGAATATTTAGGCTTTATTTTTATTTACAAAGTATGTAATTTAGCCGCTCAATGTTTATTGTTTAGAATGTGTTTTGCATTATCTACTAAAATTGTTCGAGGTAAACCCTACTGCAACACGCGAGATAATACCTACATAACAATTGCCAAATGCCGTGTTATATATTTCAGGAAAGTTTGAAGACTTTCTTCATTTTGCGCAAGAAAATTATATCGAAACGTGGAAAACTCGTAGGAAGGTCAATCTTAGATATCATGCTGAGTTGTACGTTAAAGAAGAATCTTTGGTGCTTATCCATATCATATATAGTTTCATTTGCATTAAATTACTTTGTTTAAATGTCAGGTTTTATACGTTAATCTACTTCGTATCTATGAAAGTAGGGCTTTTCTACCGTCAGGCCATGAAAACTTGACCTGACGTTAGGTCGGTGTTAAAATTACATATTTTTTTATATTTGTCGATTCCAATCCGTACAATTCAATCCTAACAAGAAGAATATACAACTTGAATCGACAAATATGAAAAAATATGTAGTGTAATTAAGATGTATTTTCTTATCGTCAGGTCAGGAAAACTTGGTTCAGACAGTGAGATTAAAATTACATTTTTTTCATATTTGTTGATTCCAATCCGCATACCAACTCTAATAAGAAGAATATACAAATTGGAATCGACATATATGAAAAGAAATATGTAATTTTAACACCGGCCTAACGTCAGGCCAAGTTTTCCTGGCCTGACGGTAGAAAAGCCCATGAAAGTAAACAAGTAAACGCATGAGACTTTCTCTATTTTGGTTATTCGGATGTATACGACCTTAAATGTCAATCACCGTTTTTGACCCTCTTTTGCGACACCCAAATATACATACTTAGGAGGTTTTAAATTTTTTTAGAAAAAAGTTAATTAAGTTAAAAATGTTCTACTTAAATCACTTAATACAAGTGATGTATTTGAATCGTTTTTGACCCTCTCCATTATATCTTACTATCTTATAATGGAGAAATACATTTTCCTCGATTAATGTGTTAAAATTAAACAATACAAAAAATCAAGCATAAAATACAATTATCTAAAACACTAAGCATTAAACAATACAAGTACTAATGCAATGTTTACAATTCACTGATGCACAATTAATATGCATTTTTAAAACACTTATTTAATGATAAATACAAGTATTAAAATACATAATACAAGTCATGCAAGTTGTTAATTAATAATAAGTTAAAAACCCATTTTCAATAAAAATACAATTAAAAGAACAAATTACACAAACCAAGCAAGCTATTAAACACAAAAAACAAACAAATAAAATAATACAAACTAAGCAAAGTTTCACAAAACTTTTTTCATTACTTATAGTCCCTAAACGAACAACTAATGGGTAAAGCTGCGAAAAAACGTACAAATAAAATTGTTGAGAATTGGTCCGAATCGGGTGGCACGATTATTACAATAATTATAACAAATATAACTATTACACAAATCTACTCGGGATAGGAATTAGGGATTACACAACTTCTAAATAAACGAATCAAACAACAACTGAAAAGAAAACAAAACAGTGGGTATAGAAATTCAAACCAAACGGCCGAAAGTGATGTCACTGTCGGAAAACAACCGGCCGGCTCAGTCCTCCGTCCCCGTAGCCACGTCCTGGACTCACAAGACCCGCGGCCAGCACCTCGAACCGAACCCACCACCGGAACCGGAAGCAACCTCCGATGAATCAAAGCACCAAGCAAGATTCAATCGATCCAAAACCCCAAAACCAGAATCGAAGCACAAAGCTACCGAAAAACCCCAGAAATATCAAATCCCGATTCTCACAAAGCTCACCCACAAAACCCCTCAAATATTTCACAGAGAAAACCGAAGGATTCAAGGGAAAAAATATCACTTGCTCTCTTTATTTTGTTGTGCTTTCATCTCCTCCGAAATCGGAATTTATAGGAGAATCGGAACAACAAAACGAAGAGATGAAATCGGGAGGATTTTCTTTCCATCAGAAGAACAGGTCAAACCGAGGAGAAAGGAAAGAAAATCGGGGGGGGGGGGGGATAAGGGAGAAAGGGACTGACGGCGGGTGAGAGATGAGAGAAGTGAGGGGTAGGGTTTGGGGTAGAGGGTTTATATATTTAGGGTAAATATAAACCAATGGCCAGGATTAAAAGATACCAGATGAATGGCCAAGATTAATCCAGCCTAATGGGCTGCTTCCAAAAAAGAGTTCCGGGCCGGGTCCGATTTTAAGTGGGCTGCAGGAGATAAATTTGGGCCCTCATTATTTTATTCATTTGGGCCACTTAATCCCAACAATTCTCCACCTGGGCCAAATGAGTCATCGGGGTACATAAGGGAGACGGAGGTCATCATCGCCGGACATCACCTGCACACAAAACACAAAGTAAGTACAGGTAATCACAAAGAAAGCAATCACTAAGACAGCAGGACTATCACAAAGATAGCATAATAATTAACTAAGAAAGTAAGCCATCACAAAGAAGGCAAAGACTAAGAGTTAGTCTTGAGTTCCCAAGTTCAGCAGGTCAGTGCAGGACACAAACTTCTCCAAAGGCAAGCATTTGGTGCCCATATCTGCAGGATTGAATTCTGAAGGAATTTTTCCAAGATCAAGTTCACCTTTTTCAACAATGTCACGAATAAAATGAAATTTAACATCAATATGTTTAGTGCGGTCATGAAAGACAGGATTTTTACAAAGCTGAATTCCAGATTGACTATCTGAAAATACCACGACTTTTTCTTTTAGAAAACCGATTTCAGACAGAAGACCCTTTAGCCATATGGCTTCTTTAAATGCCTCAGTTGTAGCAACATATTCAGATTCAGTTGTAGATAAAGCAACAACATTCTCAGAATCGAGATTTCCAACTAATGCAAGAGCCACAAAGGGTAAACACATAAGAGGTCGTGGATTTTCGATTGTCACGATCATTAGCAAAGTTAGAATCCACATATCCAACAAGTTTAACACCATCACCGGTTAGAAAACTTAATACCAACATCCAGAGGATTTCAAATAACGGAGAAGCCACTTCAAGGCTTCCCAATGAGGCATACCAGATTAGACATGTATCTACTCAAGCAACTAACGGATAAAGCTATATCAGTGCAGTACTAACCATGAGATACATGGTGATCCTATAGCATTAGCGTAGGGAATTTTTCCATTGATTTTTCTTCTTCACTAGTTTTTGGAGATTGATCTTTGCATAACAGAAAATGGGCGGCAAGAGGCACGAAGCGGTGTTTTGCGGCAGTCATAGAAAATTTTTCAAGTATTTTCTCTATGTAGGAAGACTGATTGAGAAACAAAGAACAATTTTTTCTATCTCTAACAATATTCATGCCTAAAATTTTCTGGGCGTCTCCAAGGTATTTCATGTCAAATTGATCACTAAGACAAGATCTAACATGATCAATCAATTTTATGCACGGACTCACAAGTAACATGTCATCCACATAGATAAGCAAGAAGATAGGAACAGTGGAGTCTACTTTAAAATAGAGACAAGGGTCATACGAACTACGTTTGAATTTTAAAGAAAGCATGTAAGAGTTAAACTTCTTATTCCATTGCCTTGGAGACTGTTTCAAGCCATAAAGGGCCTTTTTCAGAAGGCAAACGTGATCAGGTTTCTTAGAGTCGACAAAACCTTCTGGCTGCCTCATATAAATTTTCTCATTTAATTCACCATGAAGAAAAGTGTTTTAACATCCATTTGTTTTAATTCCCAATTAAAGTGAGCAACTAAAGCAAGCATGATACGCACGGTGGTGAATTTCACAACAGAGCAAATATCTCAGTGTAATCAATTCCTTCCTTTTGAGTGAAACCTTTAGCAACCAACCTAGCTTTAAATCTGATATTCTCTACTTCATTCTTAACCTTAAATAACCACTTACAGTCCACAAGAGAACAATGTTCAGGTTTTGGAACAAGAGTCCAGGTTTGGTTAACATGCAGGGAATTCATTTCATCATTCATAGCATTTAACCAATCAGAAGCATTTTCATATTTTAAAGCATCTTTGTAGCTTTTAGGTTCGTTATTATCTAAAGATTCAAACACATTGCAAGCATGGGACATCATATGAAAATCATCAAAGTGATGAGGCCTCCTAACATTCTCTCTTCTAGGCCTATCTCTAGTTAATTGATAGTTGGTCAGTTTAGTACTTTCATCAACATTCTAAATTACTTCATCACTAGAATTTTCGGAATGATTTTCATTTTCAGCATGCAAAGTTTCATCATTTTCAGGCTCCACCTCACTTAAGGTAGGGTAGTTAGAAACAAATTCTGGATTAGGCATGTGCACGGGTGCGGGTGTAGGATGTTCAAGACAAGGAAATTCATCTTCATTAAATATAACATCCCTACTAATTAGCACCTTAAACCCTGGTTCGCCCTTAAGCCATAACCTAAAACCCTTAACTCCCTCCGGGTAGCCTAAGAACACACATCTTATCGATCTAGGTTCTAGTTTATCTTGCTTTTGATGAACATATGCAGCACACCCAAATACACGAAGATTTGAGAAATCAATATTACTACCAGTCCACACATATTCTGGATAGTTTCCATTCAAAGGGACAGATGGAGATCTGTTTATAATATAGGCAGCTGTAGATAAAGCCTCACCCCAAAAATGTTTTGACAATCCGGAGCTGACGAGCATAGACCTTACCCTATCAAGGAGGGTTCGGTTCATGCGCTCAGCAATTCTGTTTTGTTGAGAGGTGTAGGGTGCTGTCCTATGCCTTTGAATACCACTTTCCGCACACAAAGTATCAAACAAATTATTGCAAAATTCCAGGCCGTTGTCAGTTCTCAAAATTTTAATTTTCTTACTGGTCTGATTTTCAATTAAAATTTTCCACGTTTTGAACGTGTCAAACACATCAGATTTGTTCTTAAGAAGAAACACAAAGACTTTCCTGGAATAATCATCAATCACAGATAAAAAATATCGGTTTCCGCCGTGTGTCGGAACACTGGCAGGCCCCCACACATCAGCATGCAGACATTCAAACACATTTGAACTCTTAGGGGGGTTTGGGGAAGGTGAATGGGGAAAGTTCGCACGATGTTGCTTACCATACACACAGTTATCACAAAATGGCAAGTCAGATATTTTATCATTCCCAAAACAACCATTTTTGTGCAATATTTCAAGACCTTTACCACTAATGTGACCCAACCATTTATGCCAGATTTTAGTTTTATCTCCAAGTACTGCATTAACGGAAAAGTTACTTACAGTGGAACAAATATATAAATTCATTTTACGAATGGCGACAAAAAAGGTTTTGGGACCTCTCGTAACTTTCATAGCACCCTTAGCCCATGTACCTTCAAAACCATCATCTTCAAGACATGCACATGACATTAAATTATGAGCTAAGTGAGGAACATGCCTAACATTTTCCAAAGTTATCGAATTTCCAGATTCGAATTTAAGGCACACAGTTCCTATTCCAGCAACATTTCGTTTTACATGATCCGGCATAGACACATATCGATTTTTCAAATCACGATAGCTAGAAAAAAGTTGTTTATGCGGAGTCATGTGAAATGTGCATCCAGAATCAACCAGCCAATCGTTTTCACCAAGGTCAGCTAACACAGAGTTCACAGAAGCATGCATAGCATCAGAAATCATAAACACATCACCCAGATTTTTACCGATGACTAAGTTAGCCTGTTCGGATTGCTTGTTTTTCTTAGGTTTAGTGCAGTCTTGAATATAGTGACCATACTCACCACAATTGTAACACTTACGATTATTAGGTCTAGGTTTAAACCGAAATTTTTCATTGCCCTTTTTCTTGTTGGTTTGGTTATTTTGACTATTGGAAGACTTTTTATTTTGAAAGCGTTTTTGAGGTCTTCCTTTGACAAAATTAACCTCGCCAAGATTTCTAAGGGCAGCACCTTTATTGTTTTTCAAATCTAACTCTTTGCTCTTTAAGCCGTTTACAACAATATCTAAGGTCACTTGGTCTCTACCATATTTAATGGCAGATTTCACATCACTATAAGAATCTGGAATAGCATTCAAAAGAACAATCGGAGTGTAATCATCGATGTTTTTATCTCCCGTTAACTTTATATCTTGAACCAGTTTTGTAAACACGTCTAAATTGGCATCAATGTCTTTATTAAGATCAAGCTTGTAGCGGAAAAATTTTTCAAGAAGAAACAATTTATTGGGCGTGAAGTTTGAGATACATTTCTTCTAATTTTTCCCATAACTCTTTAGCCGAACCATGTTTACCTAATTTTCTTATCACAAAGTCGAAGGTTCAAGATAATCGCAGAATAAGCAAACTCATCAAGTTCACCTTTTTATCCGCCGTCACATTAGAAGCGAAAGAATTATCAATAACTTTGAAACATTTTTGTTGAATAAGTATGCTTTTCATTTTTTGTTGCCAAATGGCAAAATCACCTTTTCCATCAAATGGTGCCACAGAGAAGGCAGAGATTGATCCCATTTTAATTTTTAAAATGAACAAAGTTTTTGAAAATTTGTGAAAACACAAACAAGGAGAAAACGGTTTATTTTATCAAACCTCAGAAACACAAAGTAATCAATAAAATCACACAGATGATTAAATTTAAACGAATCTGAAAAATTCAATACCAGGCCCCTACAAGATCCGAGGACACTTAAGCGGTCCAGGCAGGAGGGTTTAAATGCCCGATTATGAAAAAATTCCAGATTCAACACGAAGTAAAAATTGCAGTAATAAACACACAGAATATTACCAACAATGCAGCAGAAGCAAAAAATAACAGGGCCGAGACAATCAGCCCAGAAACACGAAGGACAGTGGGCCGAGAGCAGTCTGCCCCAAAAAACACGAAGAACAGCGAGCAACACGAAGAGCAGCAAGATCCGAACAAAAATATCACAAAGGAAAAATCACCAAGAACAACGAACGGGAATAATATCACAAAGGACAACGAGCAAGTAAAAAACAGAAAATGAAGAGAGGGTTAGCCGATATACCTGAGCGATCCGGGTTGACCCGATTCGGACAGATCCAAACCAAAGCTCCGGTACCAATGTTGAGAATTGGTCCGAATCGGGTGGCACGATTATTACAATAATTATAACAAATATAACTATTACACGAATCTACTCGGGATAGGGATTAGGGATTACACAACTTCTAAATAAACGAATCAAACAACAACTGAAAAGAAAACAAAACAGTGGGTATAGAAATTCAAACCAAACGGCCGAAGCCGTCGAAAGTGATGTCACTGTCGGAAAACAACCGGCCGGCTCAGTCCTCCGTCCCCATAGCCACGTCCTGGACTCACAAGACCCGCGGCCAGCACCTCGAACCGAACCCACCACCGGAACCGGAAGCAACCTCCGATGAATCAAAGCACCAAGCAAGATTCAACCGATCCAAAACCCCAAAACCAGAATCGAAGCACAAAGCTACCAAAAAATCCCAGAAATATCAGATCCCGATTCTCACAAAGCTCACCCACAAAACCCCTCAAATATTTCACAGAGAAAACCGAAGGATTCAAGGGAAAAAATATCACTTGCTCTCTTTATTTTGTTGTGCTTTCATCTCCTCCGAAATCGGAATTTATAGGAGAATCGGAACAACAAAACGAAGAGATGAAATCGGGAGGATTTTCTTTCCATCAGAAGAACAGGTCAAACCGAGGAGAAAGGAAAGAAAATCGGGGGGGGGAGATAAGGGAGAAAGGGACTGACGGCGGGTGAGAGATGAGAGAAGTGAGGGGTAGGGTTTGGGGTAGAAGGTTTATATATTTAGGGTAAATATAAACCAATGGCCAGGATTAAAAGATACCAGATGAATGGCCAAGATTAATCCAGCCTAATGGGCTGCTTCCAAAAAAGAGTTCCGGGCCGGGTCCGATTTTAAGTGAACTGCAGGAGATAAATTTTGGACCCTCATTATTTTATTCATTTGGGCCACTTAATCCCAACAGAAATAAATTATTAGCCAAAAAAAATTTAATTGCAGCTCTGTCGCATCGCGCGAGGATTTTGCTATTAATGAATTGGTTTGTTTATTTTTTGGATCTCTTAGAAAACCTAAAACACACAAGACGTTTTCTTCTCTCTCCTCTCTACCATAACTGATCGTCCACTCCCTCTTTGGGTTTTATTGGGTTGATTTCGAACAAGCAAAAACCAAGGGTTTAGTTGCTTTGATTCATGAGGTATTTGAACTGGCATTCGGGTAATTTACATTGACGTGTAGTATGGATTATAAGTGGAGATCACCTACTTTGGTGATTAGAGTTTGCTCGTGGAGCTCATAAGGTGAAACAAGATCCATTCTCTTGTTGAAAAGATTAATAATTTAGAAAGTCAAATGATTGATTGGAAGCTTGTGCTATTGGGTGATGATGGGAAGCCGCTTCCTATGCTAAAGGGGGCTAATGTGATATCGATATATGGACCTAGTACTACTATGGAAATACAAGGGGAAGATTCGGATAGTGATAAAGTCGAGGATATTGATGATGATATGGCTAACTCGAATCTTGTTGGTGGAGGATTATGTTGGTTATGATGATTTCAAATAGTTCCTGATGATTTAAATGAAGAACAACGTGCTTTCTGTGACGCGTGGAACATCTGTATCTGCGGTAGAGCTAGGAAGCAGTTTTAGCTTTGTCATTGGCATTTTATTTTGGTAGATTCATAAGATAGGTTTGTCTCTCTTATGATAGTGTTTATTTGACGAACAAAAGGCATGTTTGTTTTGCCTGTAATGGGCTAAGATGTGGGATCCACCCTCATCCTATGTACTATAATTTTTTTTGGAGTAATATATTTACGGGAGAAACCCTTTACCTAAAAGAAACAAGATCCATTCATTTGATCCGTTGTTCATCCGATTTAAATAGCAAGAGGTTAGTAATGTTTATTTGTTAATCTATGCACATCATACGGATCCACTTAAGGGACCTTTTCCTCTGCGTATGATAAGGATTTAAAATATACGTTTTAGGGGGTCATTTAAGCCCTAAATCGACACATTTTATATCCGTTAGTATTTAAAATTGTTCCTTTTTCATATTTTAGGTATTTTTAAAGCAAAATGCTGGAATGAAGCATATTTGGACGAAAAAGAGCGAAAACACGAGGAAAAAGGCAGAGTCAAGATCTAAGGTAGTTTTTCAAGCCAGACGGCATCCCAACCAAAAGGTGACACCGTCCCTAAGGAAGAAATCTAATTAGAATGCAAGCGACGGCTCAGGTGAAATTTTGGTTTTAAAGCATGACGGTGTCACGCCTAAAATCTGGAAGGCGTCTCCCTTATTTTCTACACCAGATGCCCAAGAACCATCTCAAGACCACGTCCTTCATGAAGACAGACGACGTCACACTCATCAACTGACGTTGTCCCAATGATGACTTGGCCTAAACGAAACCCTAAATATGGCGACCTGACGGCGTCACCAGCAAAAGGCGACGTCGTCGCACTTGTAATTCTATATATAGAATTCATTTTTTCTGCATTGAATGAGGTAGAATTTTGGAAGGCAAACCCTAACTCGTTTGTAGTTCGACTTGGATAGTATTTTAGGGTTCCAAACCCTTCTTTACATCATAAGATAAGTTTTTTAATCCATCATATCATTATGTCTACATTATGTTTAATTGTTTGTGTGTATGCTTGCTTATTTATCATGAGTAGCTAAATTAGTATTGTGTTTGCTTAGATCTATGAAACCTAGTTGTTAGTTATTGTTAGGTTGTCTCTTGTCTTGATTGGTAGATGCTAGAGTAAGGAAAATTGGCTTCTTCTTTAATTGTTGCGAGCTTGAACGTCTAAATAGCAAAAGTCTTAAGAGTGGACTTGAGCCATCGTTGTGTTTATTGCGTAAGTTGTAGCTTTAGAATAATAGAGTATTCGGGGGATATACTACGGTACTTGGCAATCCCGGGTAGCCTAGAGAAGGGTTACAATTCATAGAACTAGGAATTAGTCACCCCTATGACCAAACGGAATACGACGCACCAATTAAGATGTGGATGTGACAATTCAACCGACCAATAAGAGATAACTAGGGAGTAAGAGCATCTAAGTAAACACACTTTTAATTATCATAACCTATCTTTCCATTTTCATTAGTTTAATTAGTTATTAGTTTAAACTTTAAAGAATTAGTAGTTAAAATTGGTAAAAGTACCACCCCACTCTTATACCCGAGATATTTACTTGCTTTCTAAAAACATAAAAAAGACTAGAAAGAATCTCCCTCAACCTTACCTTCTCGTCATACATCTCTTCCTAGCATCTCTATTTCCTTAGAGAACGATCAACCCTTTGGGCTTACCCATACTACACTGCAACGATTAGGTACACTGCCTAGAGGGATATAAAGCCTGCTCATAGAAAAGGAAGTGTTTCGACCCCGAACTCCACATCAAGTTTTTGGCGCCGCTGCCGGGGAGTAAGATAGCTAGTTAGTTTTCTATCTCGATTAGGTCTACTCACTTGATTCCTATCAAGTGATATTTTTTTTCTTTTTTCTTAGCTTTATTTTAGTATATCTTTTTCTTCGTGTTCTTGTTCGTAACCTCATCACTTTTCGTCATGGAAGGTGATAATCCGCCCAACAACAATCCACCACCACATCATCCGCTACCACCACCCAATCCACCACCACTCGACCCACCAAGAGGCCGTACTCTTGGTGAATACTCTAGACCGAGCCATCAAGGCTATAAGAACACCATTCAGATCCCACTTCAAGCTCAAACTACGGCCCTACGATCCGACATCATCTGGTTGGTGCAAAATGAATGTGCATTCCATGGACTTCGTTTCGAAGATCCTAAACAGCATCTCAAGGATTTCCTTAAAATTGTTAACTCCTCTTCTTCCTATCGGAACCAAAGTAACGTGCTTTTCGGATGCCGGTTATTTCGTTAACACGTACGTTTCCATCCAAAATCCAATACATTCAGCCTTCTAACAAACGAAAAAAACAAAAACAAAAACTAATATTGTCCTATCATCGTTTGTGCGATCGATGTTTGTAAAACAGGAAGGATGTTTCTGGTGCCCAGCATATTGAGGCTTTCTTCGATGAAATAGTTGCAACTCATGTAATTAAGTCGTTTAATTCATTTATTTCTTTATTTTCTGAATTGCAACTTGTTTGCTGATTTCATTCGATACGAGGATCGAGAAAGCATTTTCCTTTATCATGTACCGAAAAAATGAAACGGAGTCTGGTACGAGAGAGCATTATTCATGAGTACTATTTTCTTATTATTATACACAACTTAGCTCATGATCATATACATATACACATTTTTAATTTAAAAAAAAAAATTGCAGTGTTTTTTTCCACAATACGTGGTGAAACAAATTCGGACACCCCTTTTCATTATCAATGCCGCCTACGATTCATGGCAGGTTAGTTAGCATCTTTTTTTTTTTTTTTTTTAAATTTCGAATCACTTGTGACTAGGTGTTAATTTGATCGATTGATTATTTTTTTACCAGATAAAGAATATTTTGGCTCCTGGTGTTGCCGATCCACATGGACTATGGCACAATTGCCGGTCCGATATAGTTAAATGCTCCGCCACTCAGCTTCGAACCATGCAAGGTGGTTACTACGACGAAATCGGTTAATCCAACTTCTTTTTTCCGGATATCGTTTAAAACATTCTAAGCTAACTGTTACTCGCAATTTGATTGAGTTAACGTTAAATGACGTATTTGATGTAATATTTATAACGTTTTTTGAACTTTCTACCTCATTTCAACACTACGGCTAGCTGAATACAAATAAAAATATATTTAAATAATATTCCGTATAAATTATTGTTATGTTCGTATAACGTTAATGTCGTGTAATTTGTGATAAGAGAAGTTTTGGTGTAACAAAAAGGATATATGTCAATGTGACAAACAATATAATATATTAATGGTCAATGTGACTACTATATATACTAATTTTACATCTATCAGAATATGCATGTTAACTTTGGGTTGGCAAATAATCGAAGTACGAGTTTTGTAACTACTAAAACTCAAAAAAAAAAAAAATCATTGTTAGAATTAAATGATCATTGATTTCTACAACTTGCAAAAAATAAAATACATAAATGGGAAAGAGACAAAAGGGATGCATGGACGCATAACATTTGGGAGGAGATCCATATGTTCTCGAATCTCGATCATATCCCAACACTTTTTCCATTTCTCTAATTCTTTTATCTATTTTTGGCAACTTTCAGTCTCAAGAATCAAGATTACATATCTAAAGGGTGTTTGGGATTGCCAATTGAAATAGATTATTTGATTGTTGTGTTTTGAAAACGCAAATAATTCATTTTTGGTGTTTGGCAAACAAGGAGTTATTTACAAAACAAGTGTATTTTGAAAACATATTTACCAAAATAGTGTGCTTTCAAACATAATTACCAAAACGGTGTTGTTTTTATTAAGTAGGTTTTAATTGATTTTTTACTCTTTTTCTTGACTTTTTCTTGCTTTTTCTTGCCTTTATATTTTATTTTTTTAAACTGTTTTTTTACTATTTTCTTGTTTTTTAAAACTTTTTTCACTACATTTCTTGATTTTCTTGATTTTTTTAGTACTATTTTTTATTATGTCTTATATGACAATCACAACAATTGTTTGAACAATGCTAACAATAAAAATTAAAACCAACATCATCACAAAGAATTTAGGTACAAAAACCACGAGTTAATTACCAAACCAAAAGACAAAAGTAACATAACTATTTTCTTCCGAATATCTTGAGTCGATAACCGATCTTTATCTGCAAAAAAATAAAGAAATGAGAGATATAGTCATACCGATTAACCGAATAAATTTTCTAAAATTTGTCTTTATATACCGTGGCTTAGACAGACATCCTTTTCGGTTGTGACACTACAAAAAAAAGCTTTTACCGACGCCGCATCTGTCGTTAAACTTATAATTTACCAACGTCATTCGACTCCGTTATTTAATTGATTTACCGACGCCATTGCCGACGGCCGGTTCCTGAGACTTGTTTTTTCTTTTTTCATAATTAACGATGTCGTTTCACACGCCCTTACCGACGCCATTTCGGCATTGGTAATTTTTTTTGTTCACAAGTAACGACACCGTTTATCGATACCCTTACCGACGCCATTTTGGCGATATTGATTTTTTTTTATTTTTTTCATAATTAACGATGCCGTATACCGACGTCATTTCGGCGTTGGTAAATTTTTTTTATTATTTTTTTCTTTTTTCACAATTAACGACGCTGTTTACTGACGCCGAAATGACGTCGGTAAATTTTTTACACTATCCCACATCGGAAAAACAGTAATGTATTGTGTTGTTTATATACCAAAATCTTTCTCAGCCATTTGAAATTGAATGGAGCCCGGACCTGACCCGCTTGAGCCCGAACCTAACCCGCCTGAGCCCGGACGTGAATACTGACGTCGGTAAACGGCATCGTTAATTGTGAAAAAAATAAAAAAATCACCATCGCCAAAATGGCGTCGGTAAGGGTATCGATAAACGGTGTCGTTAATTGTGAAAAAAGAAAAAAAAATTACCAATGCCGAAATAGCGTCGGTAAACGGCGTCGTTAATTATGAAAAGAAAAGAAAAAATAAGTCTGTGAACCGGTCGTCGGCAATGGCGTCAGTAAATCAATTAAATAACGGGAATCTGTAATAACGTTGGTAAATTATAAGTTTAACAACGGCGGGTACGGGCGTCGGTAAAAACTGTTTTTTTTTGTAGTGTCACAACCGAAAAGGATGTCTGTCTAAGCCAAGACAAATTTTAGAAAATTTATTCGGTTAATTGGTATGACTATATCTCTCATTTCTTTATTTTTTTGTAGATAAAGATCGGTTATCGACTCAAGATATTCGGAAGAAAATAGAAATGTTACTTTTGTCTTTTCGTTTGGTAAATAACTTGTTGGTTTAGTACCTAAAAACTTTGTGATGATGTTGGTTTTAATTTTTTATTGTTAGCATTGTTCAAACAATTATTGTGATTGTCATATAAGACATAATAAAAAATAGTACTAAAAAAAATCAGTAAAATCCGTAAAAATGTAGTGAAAAAAAGTTTTAAAAAAAACAGTAAAAATAGTAAAAAAACAGTTTAAATAAAATAAAATAAAATAAAAAGACAGTAAAAAAAAAGTAGTAAAAAAAGTCAGTAAAAAAGAGTAAAAAAAATCAATTAAAACCTATTTAATAGAAAACAACACCTTTTTAGTAATTATGTTTGAAAGCACACTATTTTGGTAAATATGTTTTCAAAATACACTTATTTTGTAAATAACTCGGCAAACAAGTTCAATAATCGATTGTCTATGTTATATAGCTCTCAAAATGACATTTTAAAACTGTAGGTGGTCTCATACTTTTTGAAAACGTGGTTTTGTAAAACGCAAATAACCAATTTTATATAGCTCTCAAACACCCTTCTCTCGCAATAATTGTCTCGACAAAAAACACGCAGTTTAAAAAAAACATAATTATTACTGTTTTATTGCTCTTTACTCTAAACTAATTAATTAATTTCTTTTTTAAAGTTTGTAATATTAAATTGAACCAAACGTAACATAGTAAACTTGATCAAATTTCTTTATTTATTTTTAGTAGTGGATAATTAAATTGAAACAACCCGAAAAATAAACATGGACTATAAATTTAAGACGAAAAGAGTTCTATATATTTAAGTTCAAAAAGAAAGTTCCATATATTTCAAAAAAATCAGAGTGCCAAACTAATTAATTAGCCACCTTGATGGTTTAGCTAGTAAAGAAGATTGAAATCAATATCCTTTTTAGAGAAGTATTGGTATATTTGATAATTGTTATAAGGGATAATGGCTTATAAATGTGAATTATGATTTTGAAACGGAGGGAGTAAGTGTGTACGTAGAATATTTAGGCTTTATTTTTATTTACAAAGTATGTAATTTAGCCGCTCAATGTTTATTGTTTAGAATGTGTTTTGCATTATCTACTAAAATTGTTCGAGGTAAACCCTACTGCAACACGCGAGATAATACCTACATAACAATTGCCAAATGCCGTGTTATATATTTCAGGAAAGTTTGAAGACTTTCTTCATTTTGCGCAAGAAAATTATATCGAAACGTGGAAAACTCGTAGGAAGGTCAATCTTAGATATCATCTTTGAGTTGTACGTTAAAGAAGAATCTTTGGTGCTTATCCATATCATATATAGTTTCATTTGCATTAAATTACTTTGTTTAAATGTCGTGTTTTATACGTTAATCTACTTCGTATCTATGAAAGTAGGGCTTTTCACGTGCCATGAAAACTTGACGTTAGGTCGGTGTTAAAATTACATATTTTTTATATTTGTCGATTCCAATCCGTATAATTCAATCCTAACAAGAAGAATATACAACTTGAATCGACAAATATGAAAAATATGTAGTGTAATTAAGATGTATTTTCTTATCGTCGGTCGGAAAACTTGGCTTGTATTAAGTGATTAAAATTACATTTTTTTTTTCATATTTGTTGATTCCAATCCGCACAGCTCAACTCTAATAAGAAGAATATACAAATTGGAATCGACATATATGAAAAAAAATATGTAATTTTAACACCGGCCTAACGTCAGGCCAAGTTTTCCTGACCTGACGGTAGAAAAGCCCATGAAAGTAAACAAGTAAACGCATGAGACTTTCTCTATTTTGGTTATTCGGATGTATACGACCTTAAATGTCAATCACCGTTTTTGACCCTCTTTTGCGACACCCAAATATACATACTTAGGAGGTTTTAAATTTTTTTTTAGAAAAAAAAGTTAATTAAGTTAAAAATGTTCTACTTAAATCACTTAATACAAGTGATGTATTTGAATCGTTTTTGACCCTCTCCATTATATCTTACTATCTTATAATGGAGAAATACATTTTCCTCGATTAATGTGTTAAAATTAAACAATACAAAAAATCAAGCATAAAATACAATTATCTAAAACACTAAGCATTAAACAATACAAGTACTAATGCAATGTTTACAATTCACTGATGCACAATTAATATGCATTTTTAAAACACTTATTTAATGATAAATACAAGTATTAAAATACATAATACAAGTCATGCAAGTTGTTAATTAATAATAAGTTAAAAACCCATTTTCAATAAAAATACAATTAAAAGAACAAATTACACAAACCAAGCAAGCTATTAAACACAAAAAACAAACAAATAAAATAATACAAACTAAGCAAAGTTTCACAAAACTTTTTTCATTACTTATAGTCCCTAAACGAACAACTAATGGGTAAAGCTGCGAAAAAACGTACAAATAAAATTGTTGAGAATCGGTCCGAATCGGGTGGCACGATTATTACAATAATTATAACAAATATAACTATTACACGAATCTACTCGGGATAGGAATTAGGGATTACACAACTTCTAAATAAACGAATCAAACAACAACTGAAAAGAAAACAAAACAGTGGGTATAGAAATTCAAACCAAACGGCCGAAGCCGTCGAAAGTGATGTCACTGTCGGAAAACAACCGGCCGGCTCAGTCCTCCGTCCCCGTAGCCACGTCCTGGACTCACAAGACCCGCGGCCAGCACCTCGAACCGAACCCACCACCGGAACCGGAAGCAACCTCCAATGAATCAAAGCACCAAGCAAGATTCAACCGATCCAAAACCCCAAAACCAGAATCGAAGCACAAAGCTACCGAAAAACCCCAGAAATATCAGATCCCGATTCTCACAAAGCTCACCCACAAAACCCCTCAAATATTTCACAGAGAAAACCGAAGGATTCAAGGGAAAAAATATCACTTGCTCTCTTTATTTTGTTGTGCTTTCATCTCCTCCGAAATCGGAATTTATAGGAGAATCGGAACAACAAAACGAAGAGATGAAATCGGGAGGATTTTCTTTCCATCAGAAGAACAGGTCAAACCGAGGAGAAAGGAAAGAAAATCGGGGGGGAGATAAGGGAGAAAGGGACTGACGGCGGGTGAGAGATGAGAGAAGTGAGGGGTAGGGTTTGGGGTAGAGGGTTTATATATTTAGGGTAAATATAAACCAATGGCCAGGATTAAAAGATACCAGATGAATGGCCAAGATTAATCCAAATTAATGGTGCCTTCCAAAACGAGTTCCGGGCCGGGTCCGATTTTAAGTGGGCTGCAGGAGATAAATTTGGGCCCTCATTATTTTATTCATTTGGGCCACTTAATCCCAACAATTCTCCACCTGGGCCAAATGAGTCATCGGGGTACATAAGGGAGACGGAGGTCATCATCGCGGACATCACCTGCACACAAAACACAAAGTAAGTACAGGTAATCACAAAGAAAGCAATCACTAAGACAGCAGGACTATCACAAAGATAGCATAATAATTAACTAAGAAAGTAAGCCATCACAAAGAAGGCAAAGACTAAGAGTTAGTCTTGAGTTCCCAAGTTCAAAGTCGGTCACAGACACAAACTTCTCCAAAGGCAAGCATTTGGTGCCCATATCTGCAGGATTGAATTCTGAAGGAATTTTTCCAAGATCAAGTTCACCTTTTTCAACAATGTCACGAATAAAATGAAATTTAACATCAATATGTTTAGTGCGGTCATGAAAGACAGGATTTTTACAAAGCTGAATTCCAGATTGACTATCTGAAAATACCACGACTTTTTCTTTTAGAAAACCGATTTCAGACAGAAGACCCTTTAGCCATATGGCTTCTTTAAATGCCTCAGTTGTAGCAACATATTCAGATTCAGTTGTAGATAAAGCAACAACATTCTGTAACTGAGATTTCCAACTAATGCAAGAGCCACAAAGGGTAAACACATAAGAGGTCGTGGATTTTCGATTGTCACGATCATTAGCAAAGTTAGAATCCACATATCCAACAAGTTTAACACCATCACCAGATTTAGAAAACTTAATACCAACATCCACAGAGGATTTCAAATAACGGAGAAGCCACTTCAAGGCTTCCCAATGAGGCATACCAGGATTAGACATGTATCTACTCAAGCAACTAACAGCATAGGCTATATCAGGTCTGGTACTAACCATGAGATACATGACTGATCCTATAGCATTAGCGTAGGGAATTTTTTCCATTGATTTTTCTTCTTCACTAGTTTTTGGAGATTGATCTTTGCATAACAGAAAATGGGCAGCAAGAGGCACAGAAGCAGGTTTTGCAGCAGTCATAGAAAATTTTTCAAGTATTTTCTCTATGTAGGAAGACTGATTGAGAAACAAAGAACAGTTTTTTCTATCTCTAACAATATTCATGCCTAAAATTTTCTGGGCGTCTCCAAGGTATTTCATGTCAAATTGATCACTAAGACAAGATCTAACATGATCAATCAATTTTATGCACGGACTCACAAGTAACATGTCATCCACATAGATAAGCAAGAAGATAGGAACAGTGGAGTCTACTTTAAAATAGAGACAAGGGTCATACGAACTACGTTTGAATTTTAAAGAAAGCATGTAAGAGTTAAACTTCTTATTCCATTGCCTTGGAGACTGTTTCAAGCCATAAAGGGCCTTTTTCAGAAGGCAAACGTGATCAGGTTTCTTAGAGTCGACAAAACCTTCTGGCTGCCTCATATAAATTTTCTCATTTAATTCACCATGAAGAAAAGCTGTTTTAACATCCATTTGTTTTAATTCCCAATTAAAGTGAGCAACTAAAGCAAGCATGATACGCACGGTGGTGAATTTCACAACAGGAGCAAATATCTCAGTGTAATCAATTCCTTCCTTTTGAGTGAAACCTTTAGCAACCAACCTAGCTTTAAATCTGATATTCTCTACTTCATTCTTAACCTTAAATAACCACTTACAGTCCACAAGAGAACAATGTTCAGGTTTTGGAACAAGAGTCCAGGTTTGGTTAACATGCAGGGAATTCATTTCATCATTCATAGCATTTAACCAATCAGAAGCATTTTCATATTTTAAAGCATCTTTGTAGCTTTTAGGTTCGTTATTATCTAAAGATTCAAACACATTGCAAGCATGGGACATAATATGAAAATCATCAAAGTGATGAGGCCTCCTAACATTCTCTCTTCTAGGCCTATCTCTAGTTAATTGATAGTTGGTCAGTTTAGTACTTTCATCAACATTCTAAATTACTTCATCACTAGAATTTTCGGAATGATTTTCATTTTCAAAGATGCAAAGTTTCATCATTTTCAGCTCCACCTCACTTAAGGTAGGGTAGTTAGAAACAAATTCGATTAGGCATGTGCACGGGTGCGGGTGTAGGATGTTCAAGACAAGGAAATTCATCTTCATTAAATATAACATCCCTACTAATTAGCACCTTAAACCCTGGTTCGCCCTTAAGCCATAACCTAAAACCCTTAACTCCCTCCGGGTAGCCTAAGAACACACATCTTATCGATCTAGGTACTAGTTTCTCGTGCTTTTGATGCACAGATGCAGCACACCCCCAGACACGAAGATTTGAGAAATCAATAATACTACCAGTCCACACATATTCTGGATAGTTTCCATTCAAAGGGACAGATGGAGATCTGTTTATAATATAGGCAATGTAGATAAAGCCTCACCCCAAAAATGTTTTGACAATCCGAGTCGACGAGCATAGACCTTACCCTATCAAGGAGGGTTCGGTTCATGCGCTCGGCAATTCTGCTTTGTTGAGAGGTGTAGGGTCCGTCCTATGCCTTTGAATACCACTTTCCGCACACAAAGTATCAAACAAATTATTGCAAAATTCCGTGCCGTTGTCAGTTCTCAAAATTTTAATTTTCTTATCGTCCGATTTTCAATTAAAATTTTCCACGCTTTGAACGTGTCAAACACATCGATTTGTTCTTAAGAAGAAACAAAAAGACTTTCCTGGAATAATCATCAATCACGTATAAAAATATCGGTTTCCGCCGTGTGTCTAACACCGGCAGCCCCCACACATCAAGATGCGTACATTCAAACACATTTGAACTCTTAGGGGGTTTGGGGAAGGTGAATGGGGAAAGTTCGCACGATGTTGCTTACCATACACACAGTTATCACAAAATGGCAAGTCAGATATTTTATCATTCCCAAAACAACCATTTTTGTGCAATATTTCAAGACCTTTACCACTAATGTGACCCAACCATTTATGCCAGATTTTAGTTTTATCTCCAAGTACTGCATTAACGGAAAAGTTACTTACAGTGGAACAAATATATAAATTCATTTTACGAATGGCGACAAAAAAGGTTTTGGGACCTCTCGTAACTTTCATAGCACCCTTAGCCCATGTACCTTCAAAACCATCATCTTCAAGACATGCACATGACATTAAATTATGAGCTAAGTGAGGAACATGCCTAACATTTTCCAAAGTTATCGAATTTCCAGATTCGAATTTAAGGCACACAGTTCCTATTCCAGCAACATTTCGTTTTACATGATCCGGCATAGACACATATCGATTTTTCAAATCACGATAGCTAGAAAAAAGTTGTTTATGCGGAGTCATGTGAAATGTGCATCCAGAATCAACCAGCCAATCGTTTTCACCAAGGTCAGCTAACACAGAGTTCACAGAAGCATGCATAGCATCAGAAATCATAAACACATCACCCAGATTTTTACCGACAGCTAAGTTAGCCTGTTCAGATTGCTGGTTTTTCTTAGGTTTAGTGCAGTCTTGAATATAGTGACCATACTCACCACAATTGTAACACTTACGATTATTAGGTCTAGGTTTAAACCGAAATTTTTCATTGCCCTTTTTCTTGTTGGTTTGGTTATTTTGACTATTGGAAGACTTTTTATTTTGAAAGCGTTTTTGAGGTCTTCCTTTGACAAAATTAACCTCGCCAAGATTTCTAAGGGCAGCACCTTTATTGTTTTTCAAATCTAACTCTTTGCTCTTTAAGCCGTTTACAACAATATCTAAGGTCACTTGGTCTCTACCATATTTAATGGCAGATTTCACATCACTATAAGAATCTGGAATAGCATTCAAAAGAACAATCGGAGTGTAATCATCGATGTTTTTATCTCCCGTTAACTTTATATCTTGAACCAGTTTTGTAAACACGTCTAAATTGGCATCAATGTCTTTATTAAGATCAAGCTTGTAGCAGAAAATTTTTTCAAGAAGAAACAATTTATTGGCAATGAAGTTTCAGATACATTTCTTCTAATTTTTCCCATAACTCTTTAGCCGAACCATGTTTACCTAATTTTCTTATCACAGAGTCAGAAAGGTTCAAGATAATCGCAGAATAAGCAAACTCATCAAGTTCAGCCTTTTTATCCGCCGTCACATTAGAAGCGAAAGAATTATCAATAACTTTGAAACATTTTTGTTGAATAAGTATGCTTTTCATTTTTTGTTGCCAAATGGCAAAATCACCTTTTCCATCAAATGGTGCCACAGAGAAGGCAGAGATTGATCCCATTTTAATTTTCAAAATGAACAAAGTTTTTGAAAATTTGTGAAAACACAAACAAGGAGAAAACGGTTTATTTTATCAAACCTCAAAAACACAAAGTAATCAATAAAATCACACAGATGATTAAATTTAAACGAATCTGAAAAATTCAATACCAGGCCCCTACAAGATCCGAGGACACTTAAGCGGTCCAGCAGAGGGTTTAAATGCCCGATTATGAAAAAATTCCAGATTCAACACGAAGTAAAAATTGCAGTAATAAACACACAGAATATTACCAACAATGCAGCAGAAGCAAAAAATAACAGGGCCGAGACAATCAGCCCAGAAACACGAAGGACAGTGGGCCGAGAGCAGTCTGCCCCAAAAAACACGAAGAACAGCGAGCAACACGAAGAGCAGCAAGATCCGAACAAAAATATCACAAAGGAAAAATCACCAAGAACAACGAACGGGAATAATATCACAAAGGACAACGAGCAAGTAAAAACAAAATGAAGAGAGGGTTAGCCGATATACCGAGCGATCCGGTTGACCCGATTCGGACAGATCCAAACCAAAGCTCCGGTACCAATGTTGAGAATTGGTCCGAATCGGGTGGCACGATTATTACAATAATTATAACAAATATAACTATTACACGAATCTACTCGGGATAGGGATTAGGGATTACACAACTTCTAAATAAACGAATCAAACAACAACTGAAAAGAAAACAAAACAGTGGGTATAGAAATTCAAACCAAACGGCCGGCCGCCGAAAGTGATGTCACTGTTTGAAAACAACCGGCCGGCCAATCCTCCGTCCCCATAGCCACGCCCCGACTCACAAGACCCGCGGCCAAGACTCGAACCGAACCCACCACCGGAACCGGAAGCAACCTCTGATGAATCAAAGCACCAAGCAAGATTCAACCGATCCAAAACCCCAAAACCAGAATCGAAGCACAAAGCTACCGAAAAACCCCAGAATATCAGATTCCGATTCTCACAAAGCTCACCCACAAAACCCCTCAAATATTTCACAGAGAAAACCGAATGATTCAAGGGAAAAATATCACTTGCTCTCTTTATTTTGTTGTGCTTTCATCTCCTCCGAAATCGGAATTTATAGGAGAATCGGAACAACAAAACGAAGAGATGAAATCGGGAGGATTTTCTTTCCATCAGAAGAACAGGTCAAACCGAGGAGAAAGGAAAGAAAATCGGGGGGGGGGGAGATAAGGGAGAAAGGGACTGACGGCGGGTGAGAGATGAGAGAAGTGAGGGGTAGGGTTTGGGGTAGAAGGTTTATATATTTAGGGTAAATATAAACCAATGGCCAGGATTAAAAGATACCAGATGAATGGCCAAGATTAATCCAGCCTAATGGGCTGCTTCCAAAAAAGAGTTCCGGGCCGGGTCCGATTTTAAGTGAACTGCAGGAGATAAATTTTGGACCCTCATTATTTTATTCATTTGGGCCACTTAATCCCAACAGAAATAAATTATTAGCCAAAAAAAATTTAATTGTAATTGCCGCATCGCGCGAGGATTTTGCTATTAATGAATTGGTTTGTTTATTTTTCGATCTCTTAGAAAACCTAAAACACACAAGACGTTTTCTTCTCTCTCCTCTCTACCATAATCGATCGTCCACTCCTCTTTGGGTTTTATTGGGTTGATTTCGAACAAGCAAAAACCAAGGGTTTAGTTGCTTTGATTCATAAGGTATTTGAACTGGCATTCGGGTAATTTACATTGACGTGTAGTATGGATTATAAGTGGAGATCACCTACTTTGGTGATTAGAGTTTGCTCGTGGAGCTCATAAGGTGAAACAAGATCCATTCTCTTGTTGAAAAGATTAATAATTTAGAAAGTCAAATGATTGATTGGAAGCTTGTGCTATTGGGTGATGATGGGAAGCCGCTTCCTATGCTAAAGGGGGCTAATGTGATATCGATATATGGACCTAGTACTACTATGGAAATACAAGGGGAAGATTCGGATAGTGATAAAGTCGAGGATATTGATGATGATATGGCTAACTCGAATCTTGTTGGTGGAGGATTATGTTGGTTATGATGATTTCAAATAGTTCCTGATGATTTAAATGAAGAACAACGTGCTTTCTGTGACGCGTGGAACATCTGTATCTGCGGTAGAGCTAGGAAGCAGTTTTAGCTTTGTCATTGGCATTTTATTTTGGTAGATTCATAAGATAGGTTTGTCTCTCTTATGATAGTGTTTATTTGACGAACAAAAGGCATGTTTGTTTTGCCTGTAATGGGCTAAGATGTGGGATCCACCCTCATCCTATGTACTATAATTTTTTTTGGAGTAATATATTTACGGGAGAAACCCTTTACCTAAAAGAAACAAGATCCATTCATTTGATCCGTTGTTCATCCGATTTAAATAGCAAGAGGTTAGTAATGTTTATTTGTTAATCTATGCACATCATACGGATCCACTTAAGGGACCTTTTCCTCTGCGTATGATAAGGATTTAAAATATACGTTTTAGGGGGTCATTTAAGCCCTAAATCGACACATTTTATATCCGTTAGTATTTAAAATTGTTCCTTTTTCATATTTTAGGTATTTTTAAAGCAAAATGCTGGAATGAAGCATATTTGGACGAAAAAGAGCGAAAACACGAGGAAAAAGGCAGAGTCAAGATCTAAGGTAGTTTTTCAAGCCAGACGGCATCCCAACCAAAAGGTGACACCGTCCCTAAGGAAGAAATCTAATTAGAATGCAAGCGACGGCTCAGTGGAATTTCTGGTCTTAAAGCCTGACGGCGTCACGCCTAAAACTGGAAGGCGTCTCCTTATTTTCTACACCGGATGCCCAAGAACCATCTCAAGACCACGTCCTTCATGAAGACAGACGACGTCACACTCATCAACCGACGTTGTCCCAATGATGACTTGGCCAAAACGAAACCCTAAATATGGCGACTGACGGCGTCACCAGAAAAGGCGACGTCGCCGCACTTGTAATTCTATATATAGAATTCATTTTTTCGCATTCAATGAGGTAGAATTTTGGAAGGCAAACCCTAACTCGTTTGTAGTTCGACTTGGATAGTATTTTAGGGTTCCAAACCCTTCTTTACATCATAAGATAAGTTTTTTAATCCATCATATCATTATGTCTACATTATGTTTAATTGTTTGTGTGTATGCTTGCTTATTTATCATGAGTAGCTAAATTAGTATTGTGTTTGCTTAGATCTATGAAACCTAGTTGTTAGTTATTGTTAGGTTGTCTCTTGTCTTGATTGGTAGATGCTAGAGTAAGGAAAATTGGCTTCTTCTTTAATTGTTGCGAGCTTGAACGTCCTAAATAGCAAAAGTCTTAAGAGTGGACTTGAGCCATCGTTGTGTTTATTGCGTAAGTTGTAGCTTTAGAATAATAGAGTATTCGGGGGATATACTACGGTACTTGGCAATCCCGGGTAGTCTAGAGAAGGGTTACAATTCATAGAACTAGGGAATTAGTCACCCCCTATGACCAAACGGAATACGACGCACCAATTAAGATGTGGATGTGACAATTCAACCGACCAATAAGAGATAACTAGGGAGTAAGAGCATCTAAGTAAACACACTTTTAATTATCATAACCTATCTTTCCATTTTCATTAGTTTAATTAGTTATTAGTTTAAACTTTAAAGAATTAGTAGTTAAAATTGGTAAAAGTACCACCCCCACTCTTATACCCCGAGATATTTACTTGCTTTCTAAAAAACATAAAAAGACTAAAAAGAATCTCCCTCAACCTTACCTTCTCGTCATACATCTCTTCCTAGCATCTCTATTTCCTTAGAGAACGATCAACCCTTTGGGCTTACCCATACTACACTGCAACGATTAGGTACACTGCCTAGAGGGATATAAAGCCTGCTCATAGAAAAGGAAGTGTTTCGACCCCGAACTCCACATCAAGTTTTTGGCGCCGCTGCCGGGGAGTAAGATAGCTAGTTAGTTTTCTATCTCGATTAGGTCTACTCACTTGATTCCTATCAAGTGATATTTTTTTTCTTTTTTCTTAGCTTTATTTTAGTATATCTTTTTCTTCGTGTTCTTGTTCGTAACCTCATCACTTTTCGTCATGGAAGGTGATAATCCGCCCAACAACAATCCACCACCACATCATCCGCTACCACCACCCAATCCACCACCACTCGACCCACCAAGAGGCCGTACTCTTGGTGAATACTCTAGACCGAGCCATCAAGGCTATAAGAACACCATTCGGATCCCACTTCAAGCTCAAACTACGGCCCTACGATCCGACATCATCCGGTTGGTGCAAAATGAATGTGCATTCCATGGACTTCGTTTCAAGATCCTAAACAAGATCTCAAGGATTTCCTTAAAATTGTTAACTCCTCTTCTTCCTATCGGAACCAAAGTAACGTGCTTTTCGGATGCCGGTTATTTCGTTAACACGACGCTTCCATCCAAAATCCAATACATTCACCTTCTAACAAACGAAAAAACAAAAACAAAAACTAATATTGTCCTATCATCGCTTGTGCGATCGATGTTTGTAAAACAGAAGGATGTTTCGTGCCCAAGATATTGAGGCTTTCTTCGATGAAATAGTTGCAACTCATGTAATTAAGTCGTTTAATTCATTTATTTCTTTATTTTCCGAATTGCAACTTGTTTGTCGATTTCATTCGATACAGGATCAAGAAAGCATTTGCCTTTATCATGTACCGAAAAAATGAAACTGAGTCCAGTACGAGAGAGCATTATTCATGAGTACTATTTTCTTATTATTATACACAACTTAGCTCATGATCATATACATATACACATTTTTAATTTAAAAAAAAAAATTGCAGTGTTTTTTTCCACAATACGTGGTGAAACAAATTCGGACACCCCTTTTCATTATCAATGCCGCCTACGATTCATGGCAGGTTAGTTAGCATCTTTTTTTTTTTTTTTTTTAAATTTCGAATCACTTGTGACTAGGTGTTAATTTGATCGATTGATTATTTTTTTACCAGATAAAGAATATTTTGGCTCCTGGTGTTGCCGATCCACATGGACTATGGCACAATTGCCGGTCCGATATAGTTAAATGCTCCGCCACTCAGCTTCGAACCATGCAAGGTGGTTACTACGACGAAATCGGTTAATCCAACTTCTTTTTTCCGGATATCGTTTAAAACATTCTAAGCTAACTGTTACTCGCAATTTGATTGAGTTAACGTTAAATGACGTATTTGATGTAATATTTATAACGTTTTTTGAACTTTCTACCTCATTTCAACACTACGGCTAGCTGAATACAAATAAAAATATATTTAAATAATATTCCGTATAAATTATTGTTATGTTCGTATAACGTTAATGTCGTGTAATTTGTGATAAGAGAAGTTTTGGTGTAACAAAAAGGATATATGTCAATGTGACAAACAATATAATATATTAATGGTCAATGTGACTACTATATATACTAATTTTACATCTATCGAATATGCATGTTAACTTTGGGTTGGCAAATAATCAAGTACGAGTTTTGTAACTACTAAAACTCAAAAAAAAAAAAATCATTGTTAGAATTAAATGATCATTGATTTCTACAACTTGCAAAAAATAAAATACATAAATGGGAAAGAGACAAAAGGGATGCATGGACGCATAACATTTGGGAGGAGATCCATATGTTCTCGAATCTCGATCATATCCCAACACTTTTTCCATTTCTCTAATTCTTTTATCTATTTTTGGCAACTTTCAGTCTCAAGAATCAAGATTACATATCTAAAGGGTGTTTGGGATTGCCAATTGAAATAGATTATTTGATTGTTGTGTTTTGAAAACGCAAATAATTCATTTTTGGTGTTTGGCAAACAAGGAGTTATTTACAAAACAAGTGTATTTTGAAAACATATTTACCAAAATAGTGTGCTTTCAAACATAATTACCAAAACGGTGTTGTTTTTTATTAAGTAGGTTTTAATTGATTTTTTTACTCTTTTTTTACTGACTTTTTATCGCTTTTTTATCGCTTTATATTTTATTTTTTTAAACTGCTTTTTTTTACTATTTTTACTGCTTTTTTAAAACTTTTTTCACTACATTTTTACCGATTTTACTCGATTTTTTTAGTACTATTTTTTATTATGTCTTATATGACAATCACAACAATTGTTTGAACAATGCTAACAATAAAAATTAAAACCAACATCATCACAAAGTTTTTAGGTACTAAACCAACGAGTTATTTACCAAACGAAAAGACAAAAGTAACATTTCTATTTTCTTCCGAATATCTTGAGTCGATAACCGATCTTTATCTCGCAAAAAATAAAGAAATGAGAGATATAGTCATACCGCTTAACCGAATAAATTTTCTAAAATTTGTCTTTATATACCGTGGCTTAGACAGACATCCTTTTCGGTTGTGACACTACAAAAATGCTTTTACCGACGCTGCACTCCGCCGCCGTTAAACTTATAATTTACCAACGCCACATCGACTCGTTATTTAATTGATTTACCGACGCCATTGCCGACTCGGCTCACGAGACTTGTTTTTTTCTTTTTTCATAATTAACGATGTCGCTTATCGACGCCTTACCGACGCCATTTCGCATTGGTAATTTTTTTTTCACAATTAACGACACCGCTTATCGATACTTTACCGACGCCATTTTGGCGATATTGATTTTTTTTTATTTTTTTCATAATTAACGATGCCGTATACCGACGTCATTTCGGCGTTGGTAAATTTTTTTTATTATTTTTTTCTTTTTTCACAATTAACGACGCTGTTTACTGACGCCGAAATGACGTCAGAAATTTTTTACACTATCCCACATCGGAAAAACAAGAATGTATTGTGTTGTTTATATACCAAAATCTTTCTTAGCCATTTGAAATTGAATGGAGCCCTGACCACCCGCTTGAGCCCGAACCTAACCCGCCCGAGCCCGGACGTGAATACCGACGCCAGAAACGGCATCGTTAATTGTGAAAAAATAAAAATCACCATCGCCAAAATGGCGCTGGTAAGGGTATCGATAAATGGTGTCGTTAATTGTGAAAAAGAAAAAAATTACCAATGCCGAAATAGCGCTTGTAAACGGCTGTTAATTATGAAAAGAAAAGAAAAATAAGTCTGTGAACCTATTGCCGTCGGAATGGCGCAAGAATCAATTAAATAACGGGAATCAGAATAACGTTGGTAAATTATAAGTTTAACAACGCGGTACGCGCTGTAAAAATCAAGCTTTTTTGTAGTGTCACAACCGAAAAGGATGTCTGTTTGCCAAGACAAATTTTAGAAAATTTATTCGGTTAATTGGTATGACTATATCTCTCATTTCTTTATTTTTTTGTAGATAAAGATCGGTTATCGACTCAAGATATTCTAAGAAAATAGAAATGTTACTTTTGTCTTTCGCTTGGTAAATAACTTGTTGGTTTAGTACCTAAAAACTTTGTGATGATGTTGGTTTTAATTTTTATTGTTAGCATTGTTCAAACAATTATTGTGATTGTCATATAAGACATAATAAAAATAGTACTAAAAAAATCAAGAAATCTGTAAAATGTAGTGAAAAAAGTTTTAAAAAACAAGAAAATAGTAAAAACAAATTTAAATAAAATAAAATAAAATAAAAAGACAAGAAAAAGTAGTAAAAAGTCAAGAAAAAGAGTAAAAATCAATTAAAACCTATTTAATAGAAAACAACACCTTTTTAGTAATTATGTTTGAAAGCACACTATTTTGGTAAATATGTTTTCAAAATACACTTATTTTGTAAATAACTCGGCAAACAAGTTCAATAATCGATTGTCTATGTTATATAGCTCTCAAAATGACATTTTAAAACTGTAGGTGGTCTCATACTTTTTGAAAACGTGGTTTTGTAAAACGCAAATAACCAATTTTATATAGCTCTCAAACACCCTTCTCTCGCAATAATTGTCTCGACAAAAAACACGCAGTTTAAAAAAAACATAATTATTACTGTTTTATTGCTCTTACTTTTTACAAAATGATAGCTTTACTCTAAACTAATTAATTAATTTCTTTTTTAAAGTTTGTAATATTAAATTGAACCAAACGTAACATAGTAAACTTGATCAAATTTCTTTATTTATTTTTAGTAGTGGATAATTAAATTGAAACAACCCGAAAAATAAACATGGACTATAAATTTAAGACGAAAAGAGTTCTATATATTTAAGTTCAAAAAGAAAGTTCCATATATTTCAAAAAAATCAGAGTGCCAAACTAATTAATTAGCCACCTTGATGGTTTAGCTAGTAAAGAAGATTGAAATCAATATCCTTTTTAGAGAAGTATTGGTATATTTGATAATTGTTATAAGGGATAATGGCTTATAAATGTGAATTATGATTTTGAAACGGAGGGAGTAAGTGTGTACGTAGAATATTTAGGCTTTATTTTTATTTACAAAGTATGTAATTTAGCCGCTCAATGTTTATTGTTTAGAATGTGTTTTGCATTATCTACTAAAATTGTTCGAGGTAAACCCTACTGCAACACGCGAGATAATACCTACATAACAATTGCCAAATGCCGTGTTATATATTTCAGGAAAGTTTGAAGACTTTCTTCATTTTGCGCAAGAAAATTATATCAAACGTGGAAAACTCGTAGGAAGGTCAATCTTAGATATCATGCCGAGTTGTACGTTAAAGAAGAATCTTTGGTGCTTATCCATATCATATATAGTTTCATTTGCATTAAATTACTTTGTTTAAATGTCGTTTTATACGTTAATCTACTTCGTATCTATGAAAGTAGGCTTTTTCACCGTCAGCCATGAAAACTTGACTCGACGTTAGGCGGTGTTAAAATTACATATTTTTTATATTTGTCGATTCCAATCCGCATAATTCAATCCTAACAAGAAGAATATACAACTTGAATCGACAAATATGAAAAATATGTAGTGTAATTAAGATGTATTTTCTTATCGTCGTGAAAACTTGGTTCAGATTAGCAGATTAAAATTACATTTTTTTCATATTTGTTGATTCCAATCCGCATACTCAACTCTAATAAGAAGAATATACAAATTGGAATCGACATATATGAAAAAAATATGTAATTTTAACATCGCCTAACGTCAGCCAAGTTTTCCTACCTGACGGTAGAAAAGCCCATGAAAGTAAACAAGTAAACGCATGAGACTTTCTCTATTTTGGTTATTCGGATGTATACGACCTTAAATGTCAATCACCGTTTTTGACCCTCTTTGCGACACCCAAATATACATACTTAGGAGGTTTTAAATTTTTTTAGAAAAAAGTTAATTAAGTTAAAAATGTTCTACTTAAATCACTTAATACAAGTGATGTATTTGAATCGTTTTTGACCCTCTCCATTATATCTTACTATCTTATAATGGAGAAATACATTTTCCTCGATTAATGTGTTAAAATTAAACAATACAAAAATCAAGCATAAAATACAATTATCTAAAACACTAAGCATTAAACAATACAAGTACTAATGCAATGTTTACAATTCACTGATGCACAATTAATATGCATTTTTAAAACACTTATTTAATGATAAATACAAGTATTAAAATACATAATACAAGTCATGCAAGTTGTTAATTAATAATAAGTTAAAAACCCATTTTCAATAAAAATACAATTAAAAGAACAAATTACACAAACCAAGCAAGCTATTAAACACAAAAAACAAACAAATAAAATAATACAAACTAAGCAAAGTTTCACAAAACTTTTTTCATTACTTATAGTCCCTAAACGAACAACTAATGGGTAAAGCTGCGAAAAAACGTACAAATAAAATTGTTGAGAATCGGTCCGAATCGGGTGGCACGATTATTACAATAATTATAACAAATATAACTATTACACGAATCTACTCGGGATAGGAATTAGGGATTACACAACTTCTAAATAAACGAATCAAACAACAATCAAAAGAAAACAAAACAAAGGTATAGAAATTAAACCAAACGGCCGGCCGCCGAAAGTGATGTCACTGCCGGAAAACAACCGGCCGGGCCACCTCCGTCCCCGTAGCCACGCCCCGACTCACAAGACCCGCGCCGCACCTCGAACCGAACCCACCACCGAACCGGAAGCAACCTCCGATGAATCAAAGCACCAAGCAAGATTCAATCGATCCAAAACCCCAAAACCGTAATCGAAGCACAAAGCTACCGAAAACCCCGTAAATATCAAATCCCGATTCTCACAAAGCTCACCCACAAAACCCTCAAATATTTCACAGAAAACCGAAGGATTCAAGGGAAAAATATCACTTGCTCTCTTTATTTTGTTGTGCTTTCATCTCCTCCAAATCGGAATTTATAGGAGAATCTAACAACAAAACGAAGAGATGAAATGGGAGGATTTTCTTTCCATCAAGAACAGGTCAAACCGAGGAGAAAGGAAAGAAAATCGGGGGGGGGGGGGGGATAAGGGAGAAAGGGACTGACGGCGGGTGAGAGATGAGAGAAGTGAGGGGTAGGGTTTGGGGTAGAGGGTTTATATATTTAGGGTAAATATAAACCAATGGCCAGGATTAAAAGATACCAGATGAATGGCCAAGATTAATCCAGCCTAATGGGCTGCTTCCAAAAAAGAGTTCCGGCCGGTCCGATTTTAAGTGGGCTGCAGGAGATAAATTTGGGCCCTCATTATTTTATTCATTTGGGCCACTTAATCCCAACAATTCTCCACCTGGGCCAAATGAGTCATCGGGGTACATAAGGGAGACGGAGGTCATCATCGCCGGACATCACCTGCACACAAAACACAAAGTAAGTACAGGTAATCACAAAGAAAGCAATCACTAAGACAGCAGGACTATCACAAAGATAGCATAATAATTAACTAAGAAAGTAAGCCATCACAAAGAAGGCAAAGACTAAGAGTTAGTCTTGAGTTCCCAAGTTCAAGCAGTCGGGCAGACACAAACTTCTCCAAAGGCAAGCATTTGGTGCCCATATCTCAGGATTGAATTCTCAAGGAATTTTTCCAAGATCAAGTTCACCTTTTCAACAATGTCACGAATAAAATGAAATTTAACATCAATATGTTTAGTGCGGTCATGAAAGACAGGATTTTTACAAAGTCAATTCCGCATTGACTATCCGAAAATACCACGACTTTTTCTTTTAGAAAACCGATTTCGCATGTAAGACCCTTTAGCCATATGGCTTCTTTAAATGCCTCGCTTGTAGCAACATATTCGATTCAGATTGTAGATAAAGCAACAACATTCTCAGAATCGAGATTTCCAACTAATGCAAGAGCCACAAAGGGTAAACACATAAGAGGTCGTGGATTTTCGATTGTCACGATCATTAGCAAAGTTAGAATCCACATATCCAACAAGTTTAACACCATCACCGATTTAGAAAACTTAATACCAACATCCACAGAGGATTTCAAATAACGGAGAAGCCACTTCAAGGCTTCCCAATGAGGCATACCAGATTAGACATGTATCTACTCAAGCAACTAACGGATAAAGCTATATCAGTCCAGTACTAACCATGAGATACATGACTGATCCTATAGCATTAGCGTAGGGAATTTTTTCCATTGATTTTTCTTCTTCACTAGTTTTTGGAGATTGATCTTTGCATAACAGAAAATGGGCGGCAAGAGGCACAGTATGTGTTTTAAAGATCATAGAAAATTTTTCAAGTATTTTCTCTATGTAGGAAGACCGATTGAGAAACAAAGAACAGCTTTTTTCTATCTCTAACAATATTCATGCCTAAAATTTTCTCAGGCCTCCAAGGTATTTCATGTCAAATTGATCACTAAGACAAGATCTAACATGATCAATCAATTTTATGCACGGACTCACAAGTAACATGTCATCCACATAGATAAGCAAGAAGATAGGAACAGTGGAGTCTACTTTAAAATAGAGACAAGGGTCATACGAACTACGTTTGAATTTTAAAGAAAGCATGTAAGAGTTAAACTTCTTATTCCATTGCCTTGAGACTGCTTTCAAGCCATAAAGGGCCTTTTTCGTAAGGCAAACGTGATCGGAGTTTCTTAGAGTCGACAAAACCTTCTCGTCGCCTCATATAAATTTTCTCATTTAATTCACCATGAAGAAAAGTCGTTTTAACATCCATTTGTTTTAATTCCCAATTAAAGTGAGCAACTAAAGCAAGCATGATACGCACGGTGGTGAATTTCACAACAGAGCAAATATCTCGGTAATCAATTCCTTCCTTTTGAGTGAAACCTTTAGCAACCAACCTAGCTTTAAATCGATATTCTCTACTTCATTCTTAACCTTAAATAACCACTTACATACCACAAGAGAACAATGTTCGTGTTTTGGAACAAGAGTCCAGTTTGGTTAACATGCAGGAATTCATTTCATCATTCATAGCATTTAACCAATCAAGCATTTTCATATTTTAAAGCATCTTTGTAGCTTTTAGGTTCGTTATTATCTAAAGATTCAAACACATTGCAAGCATGGGACATAATATGAAAATCATCAAAGTGATGAGGCCTCCTAACATTCTCTCTTCTAGGCCTATCTCTAGTTAATTGATAGTTGGTCAGTTTAGTACTTTCATCAACATTCTAAATTACTTCATCACTAGAATTTTCGGAATGATTTTCATTTTCAAAGATGCAAAGTTTCATCATTTTCGTGCTCCACCTCACTTAAGGTAGGGTAGTTAGAAACAAATTGGATTAGGCATGTGCACGGGTGTGTAGGATGTTCAAGACAAGGAAATTCATCTTCATTAAATATAACATCCCTACTAATTAGCACCTTAAACCCCGGTTCGCCCTTAAGCCATAACCTAAAACCCTTAACTCCTCCGGTAGCCTAAGAACACACATCTTATCGATCTAGGTTCTAGTTTATCTTGCTTTTGATGAACATATGCAAGACACCCAAATACACGAAGATTTGAGAAATCAATATTACTACTACCCACACATATTCGGATAGTTTCCATTCAAAGGGACAGATGGAGATCTGTTTATAATATAGGCACAGTAGATAAAGCCTCACCCCAAAAATGTTTTGACAATCCGAGCCGACGAGCATAGACCTTACCCTATCAAGGAGGGTTCGGTTCATGCGCTCAAGAATTCGTTTTGTTGAGAGGTGTAGGTCCGTCCTATGCCTTTGAATACCACTTTCCGCACACAAAGTATCAAACAAATTATTGCAAAATTCCGTGCCGTTGTCTTCTCAAAATTTTAATTTTCTTATCGTCCGATTTTCAATTAAAATTTTCCACGTTTTGAACGTGTCAAACACATCGATTTGTTCTTAAGAAGAAACACAAAGACTTTCTGGAATAATCATCAATCACGGATAAAAATATCGGTTTCCGCCGTGTGTCTAACATCGGCGTGCCCCCACACATCAAGATGCGGACATTCAAACACATTTGAACTCTTAGGGGGTTTGGGGAAGGTGAATGGGGAAAGTTCGCACGATGTTGCTTACCATACACACGCTTATCACAAAATGGCAAGTCGATATTTTATCATTCCCAAAACAACCATTTTTGTGCAATATTTCAAGACCTTTACCACTAATGTGACCCAACCATTTATGCGATTTTAGTTTTATCTCCAAGTACCGCATTAACGGAAAAGTTACTTACGTGGAACAAATATATAAATTCATTTTACGAATGGCGACAAAAAGGTTTTGGGACCTCTCGTAACTTTCATAGCACCCTTAGCCCATGTACCTTCAAAACCATCATCTTCAAGACATGCACATGACATTAAATTATGAGCTAAGTGAGGAACATGCCTAACATTTTCCAAAGTTATCGAATTTCGATTCGAATTTAAGGCACACAGCTCCTATTCCAAAGAACATTTCGTTTTACATGATCCGGCATAGACACATATCGATTTTTCAAATCACGATAGCTAGAAAAAGTTGTTTATGCGGAGTCATGTGAAATGTGCATCCGTAATCAACCACCAATCGTTTTCACCAAGGTCACTAACACAGAGTTCACGAAGCATGCATAGCATCGAAATCATAAACACATCACCCGCATTTTTACCGACTAAGTTAGCCTGTTGATTCTTTCGGTTTTTCTTAGGTTTAGTGCGGTCTTGAATATAGTGACCATACTCACCACAATTGTAACACTTACGATTATTAGGTCTAGGTTTAAACCGAAATTTTTCATTGCCCTTTTTCTTGTTGGTTTGGTTATTTTGACTATTGGAAGACTTTTTATTTTGAAAGCGTTTTGAGGTCTTCCTTTGACAAAATTAACCTCGCCAAGATTTCTAAGGGCAGACCTTTATTGTTTTTCAAATCTAACTCTTTGCTCTTTAAGCCGTTTACAACAATATCTAAGGTCACTTGGTCTCTACCATATTTAATGGCGATTTCACATCACTATAAGAATCGAATAGCATTCAAAAGAACAATCGGAGTGTAATCATCGATGTTTTTATCTCCGTTAACTTTATATCTTGAACCAGCTTTGTAAACACGCCTAAATTGGCATCAATGTCTTTATTAAGATCAAGCTTGTAGCGGAAAATTTTTCAAGAAGAAACAATTTATCAAGCAAATAAGTTTCAAGATACATTTCTTCTAATTTTTCCCATAACTCTTTAGCCGAACCATGTTTACCTAATTTTCTTATCACAGAGTCAGAAAGGTTCAAGATAATCGCAGAATAAGCAAACTCATCAAGTTCAGCCTTTTTATCCGCCGTCACATTAGAAGCGAAAGAATTATCAATAACTTTGAAACATTTTTGTTGAATAAGTATGCTTTTCATTTTTTGTTGCCAAATGGCAAAATCACCTTTTCCATCAAATGGTGCCACAGAGAAGGCAGAGATTGATCCCATTTTAATTTTCAAAATGAACAAAGTTTTTGAAAATTTGTGAAAACACAAACAAGGAGAAAACGGTTTATTTTATCAAACCTCAGAAACACAAAGTAATCAATAAAATCACACAGATGATTAAATTTAAACGAATCTGAAAAATTCAATACCAGGCCCCTACAAGATCCGAGGACACTTAAGCGGTCCAGGCAGGAGGGTTTAAATGCCCGATTATGAAAAAATTCCAGATTCAACACGAAGTAAAAATTGCAGTAATAAACACACAGAATATTACCAACAATGCAGCAGAAGCAAAAATAACAGGCCGAGACAATCACCTTAAACACGAAGGACAGTGGGCCGAGAGCACCGCCCCAAAAAACACGAAGAACAATGAGCAACACGAAGAGCAAGCAAGATCCGAACAAAAATATCACAAAGGAAAAATCACCAAGAACAACGAACGGAATAATATCACAAAGGACAACGAGCAAGTAAAAATGTAAAATGAAGAGAGGGTTAGCCGATATACCCGAGCGATCCGGTTGACCCGATTCGGACAGATCCAAACCAAAGCTCCGGTACCAATGTTGAGAATTGGTCCGAATCGGGTGGCACGATTATTACAATAATTATAACAAATATAACTATTACACGAATCTACTCGGGATAGGGATTAGGGATTACACAACTTCTAAATAAACGAATCAAACAACAATCAAAAGAAAACAAAACAAATGGGTATAGAAATTAAACCAAACGGCCGGGTTGCCGAAAGTGATGTCACTGTTTAAAACAACCGCCGGCTCGATCCTCCGTCCCCATAGCCACGCCCCGACTCACAAGACCGCGGCCAAAGACTCGAACCGAACCCACCACCGAACCGGAAGCAACCTCCGATGAATCAAAGCACCAAGCAAGATTCAACCGATCCAAAACCCCAAAACCGAATCGAAGCACAAAGCTACCAAAAATCCTTAAATATCAGATCCCGATTCTCACAAAGCTCACCCACAAAACCCTCAAATATTTCACAGAAAACCAAGGATTCAAGGGAAAAATATCACTTGCTCTCTTTATTTTGTTGTGCTTTCATCTCCTCCGAAATCGGAATTTATAGGAGAATCGGAACAACAAAACGAAGAGATGAAATCGGGAGGATTTTCTTTCCATCGGAAGAACAGTCAAACCGAGGAGAAAGGAAAGAAAATCGGGGGAGATAAGGGAGAAAGGGACTGACGGCGGGTGAGAGATGAGAGAAGTGAGGGTAGGGTTTGGGGTAGAAGGTTTATATATTTAGGGTAAATATAAACCAATGGCCAGGATTAAAAGATACCAGATGAATGGCTAAGATTAATCCACCTAATGGGCAGCTTCCAAAAAGAGTTCCTGTCGTCCGATTTTAAGTGAATCACAGGAGATAAATTTTGGACCCTCATTATTTTATTCATTTGGGCCACTTAATCCCAACAGAAATAAATTATTAGCCAAAAAATTTAATTGCAAATTGCATCGCGCGAGGATTTTGCTATTAATGAATTGGTTTGTTTATTTTTTGGATCTCTTAGAAAACCTAAAACACACAAGACGTTTTCTTCTCTCTCCTCTCTACCATAACTGATCGTCCACTCCCTCTTTGGGTTTTATTGGGTTGATTTCGAACAAGCAAAAACCAAGGGTTTAGTTGCTTTGATTCATAAGGTATTTGAACTGGCATTCGGGTAATTTACATTGACGTGTAGTATGGATTATAAGTGGAGATCACCTACTTTGGTGATTAGAGTTTGCTCGTGGAGCTCATAAGGTGAAACAAGATCCATTCTCTTGTTGAAAAGATTAATAATTTAGAAAGTCAAATGATTGATTGGAAGCTTGTGCTATTGGGTGATGATGGGAAGCCGCTTCCTATGCTAAAGGGGGCTAATGTGATATCGATATATGGACCTAGTACTACTATGGAAATACAAGGGGAAGATTCGGATAGTGATAAAGTCGAGGATATTGATGATGATATGGCTAACTCGAATCTTGTTGGTGGAGGATTATGTTGGTTATGATGATTTCAAATAGTTCCTGATGATTTAAATGAAGAACAACGTGCTTTCGTGACGCGTGGAACATCTGTATCTGCGGTAGAGCTAGGAAGCAGTTTTAGCTTTGTCATTGGCATTTTATTTTGGTAGATTCATAAGATAGGTTTGTCTCTCTTATGATAGTGTTTATTTGACGAACAAAAGGCATGTTTGTTTTGCCTGTAATGGGCTAAGATGTGGGATCCACCCTCATCCTATGTACTATAATTTTTTTTGGAGTAATATATTTACGGGAGAAACCCTTTACCTAAAAGAAACAAGATCCATTCATTTGATCCGTTGTTCATCCGATTTAAATAGCAAGAGGTTAGTAATGTTTATTTGTTAATCTATGCACATCATACGGATCCACTTAAGGGACCTTTTCCTCTCACAGATGATAAGGAATTAAAATATACGTTTTAGGGGGTCATTTAAGCCCTAAATCGACACATTTTAAATCCGGTAGTATTTAAAATTGTTCCTTTTTCATATTTTAGGTATTTTTAAAGCAAAATGCCGGAATGAAGCATATTTGGACGAAAAAGAGCGAAAACACGAGGAAAAAGGCAGAGTCAAGATCTAAGGTAGTTTTTCAAGCGGACGGCATCCCAACCAAAAGGTGACACCGTCCTAAGGAAGAAATCTAATTAGAATGCAAGCGACGGCTCGGGTGAAATTTTGGTTTTAAAGCATGACGGTGTCACGCCTAAAATCTGGAAGGCGTCTCCCTTATTTTCTACACCAGATGCCCAAGAACCATCTCAAGACCACGTCCTTCATGAAGACAGACGACGTCACACTCATCAACTGACGTTGTCCCAATGATGACTTGGCCTAAACGAAACCCTAAATATGGCGACCTGACGGCGTCACCAGCAAAAGGCGACGTCGTCGCACTTGTAATTCTATATATAGAATTCATTTTTTCTGCATTGAATGAGGTAGAATTTTGGAAGGCAAACCCTAACTCGTTTGTAGTTCGACTTGGATAGTATTTTAGGGTTCCAAACCCTTCTTTACATCATAAGATAAGTTTTTTAATCCATCATATCATTATGTCTACATTATGTTTAATTGTTTGTGTGTATGCTTGCTTATTTATCATGAGTAGCTAAATTAGTATTGTGTTTGCTTAGATCTATGAAACCTAGTTGTTAGTTATTGTTAGGTTGTCTCTTGTCTTGATTGGTAGATGCTAGAGTAAGGAAAATTGGCTTCTTCTTTAATTGTTGCGAGCTTGAACGTCCTAAATAGCAAAAATCTTAAGAGTGGACTTGAGCCATCGTTGTGTTTATTGCGTAAGTTGTAGCTTTAGAATAATAGAGTATTCGGGGGATATACTACGGTACTTGGCAATCCCGGGTAGTCTAGAGAAGGGTTACAATTCATAGAACTAGGGAATTAGTCACCCCCTATGACCAAACGGAATACGACGCACCAATTAAGATGTGGATGTGACAATTCAACCGACCAATAAGAGATAACTAGGGAGTAAGAGCATCTAAGTAAACACACTTTTAATTATCATAACCTATCTTTCCATTTTCATTAGTTTAATTAGTTATTAGTTTAAACTTTAAAGAATTAGTAGTTAAAATTGGTAAAAGTACCACCCCCACTCTTATACCCCGAGATATTTACTTGCTTTCTAAAAAACATAAAAAGACTAAAAAGAATCTCCCTCAACCTTACCTTCTCGTCATACATCTCTTCCTAGCATCTCTATTTCCTTAGAGAACGATCAACCCTTTGGGCTTACCCATACTACACTGCAACGATTAGGTACACTGCCTAGAGGGATATAGAGCCTGCTCATAGAAAAGGAAGTGTTTCGACCCCGAACTCCACATCAAGTTTTTGGCGCCGCTGCCGGGGAGTAAGATAGCTAGTTAGTTTTCTATCTCGATTAGGTCTACTCACTTGATTCCTATCAAGTGATATTTTTTTTCTTTTTTCTTAGCTTTATTTTAGTATATCTTTTTCTTCGTGTTCTTGTTCGTAACCTCATCACTTTTCGTCATGGAAGGTGATAATCCGCCCAACAACAATCCACCACCACATCATCCGCTACCACCACCCAATCCACCACCACTCGACCCACCAAGAGGCCGTACTCTTGGTGAATACTCTAGACCGAGCCATCAAGGCTATAAGAACACCATTCAGATCCCACTTCAAGCTCAAACTACGGCCCTACGATCCGACATCATCTGGTTGGTGCAAAATGAATGTGCATTCCATGGACTTCGTTTCGAAGATCCTAAACAGCATCTCAAGGATTTCCTTAAAATTGTTAACTCCATTGACCTTGATGCTACCACTCAGGAGACCACGTGATTGCGTCTCTTCCAATTCTCTCTATGGGACCAAGCTAGTAATTGGCTTGAGTGACTTCCCGTAGGATCCACATCAAGTTGGGATGATCTCACCACCCATTTTCTTGCCCAATTTTTCCCACCAAAGAGAACCACCAAGCTAAGGAATGATATCTTGATGTTCCAACAACGTCAAGGCGAAACCCTTTATGAGGCGTGGACTCGATTCAAGGACTCACTCCACAAAGTCCCTCACCACGGAATTGATCTTTGGCTCCAAGTCTAAATCTTTAATGATCATGTCAATTTCCTCACAAAGCGATCCATTGACAGAGCGGCCGGCGAGTGAATAGTTTATTACACAAAGTTCTCATAGTTTATTACACAAATTACGAAGGACAAGACAAATGATCAAGTGAGTGAATAGTTTCTAAGTTCCCGTTTTATTCTCCCTCTCTACACTTAAACTGAACATTGTCCCCGATGTTTCCCGAAAGCATCAAAGTTATGATAAAGGAAGGTAAGTAAGGAAAAGAAACTAGTACTCCCCTGATTAGCTTGGTAGGATACATGTGAAGTTGCGGTTAAATTCTTTTCCAAGAAGAATGCATGAGTAATAAGCTTCATCCAATTTGTGTTTCTTCTTCTTGCCCAATATAACTTGTACACTTATAAGAAAACAAACGAAACCTTCGCATAAAATCGACGGTAAAACTATATATGACACACAACTACACTAGAAAGCATGTTCTTCAAAACTTATGTGATCTTCCATACACTTACCTTTTTGTAAAATACCTTTATATGTAATTAAGACAAGGTTAAAGACAAAATAAAGCATTTTCAAAAAATCTATCATGAGAATAAACAACAATGAAAAAGATATAAGACACACAAAAACTGAAAAACAAAACAAGCATACAATTAAGCATAGGTTGCCTCCCATGAAGTGATTTTCTTTATTTATGAGTCTTGTAGCTAGACTCGAAGTCGTGCTCCTATGTGACTTCCTTACCGTCATCTTCTTCCTTCACTAAGAGTTCATCATAGGGTTGTATACGTTGTAGGCTTACCGTGAACTCCCTCCCATCGTCGTCTAATATGATAATGGTTTCACTTCTTATGTTTGTCTCTTTCACCGTATAGGGACCAAACCATTTTGTCCTATTCTTTCCTCTTAATGCTTTTAATTTTGATCTACATAAAATCACCTTGTCTCATTCCAAAAATTCTTTAGGGTTCTTTTGAGGGAATGTTTCCATGGTATAGTTGTACCCTATGTTTTTATCATGTTTCCACAATTTCGAATTCATCCTTCACTCACGAAATCCCTAATCTTTTTTTCCCATTCAACAATTTTCCTCTTAATTGTATTATTGGATACTCGCGAATTCTTATTCTTTATATTCTCCTCAATCTTCAAAGGATATCTCGGAGCAATAGGTATCCTAACTTTTTCTTTGCCACTTTTGAGTATCATGACACCCTCACCGCCTTTGATTGTTGCCTTGCCGGTAGCCAGGAAAGGTATTCCAAGGATTAATGGCATGTGTTCATCTTCCTCAATGTCTACAATTGCAAAGTCCACTGGATAGATAACACTTGCAACCTCAATTAAAAAATCCTCTTCTATTTCTAAGGGATAAACATATGAATGATTTGCTAACAAAAGTCTAAGATTGGTCTCGGTTGGCTCCTCCTTAGTCAACTTACTATAGACTGATAGCGGCATTATGTTCACACTCGATCCCTGATCGGATAAGGCTTTTATATTCTCAAAGTCACCAATGTTACATGGTATTATGAATTTCCCACTAATATCTTGTTTCTTAGTTATTGGTTTCTTAAGAATTGCCTCGTACAAAGGTCTCATAGGCATGGTGTCATATTCTTCCTCTTTTATTTCACCTAAGAGGGCTTTTCTAAGAGCATCATTATACCTAAAGTTGTTCACTTAGTTAACAATTATTTTTTTATTAATCTCATGCTTAAGGTACTGTTCAATGGTTTTGGGTTTATCATCATTCTGAGCCTTATCTTCATCCTTATTATTCTTGCTGTTCTTGGTAGTCTCAACTACCCCATCCTTATCGGGAGCAATGGAAATGGCGTTAACAAACAAAGTGGGGGTAGCGCGGTCATCACTTATCACTAACACCTTCTCGGGAACCTTCGTCTTAGTGTACTCTTTCACTAAGTTTATCATCTCCGCCATTTTTTCCTGTATCTCTTCCCTTTTCCTATAAACCTCTTCCTCAAATTTGGCTAATATTTCAGAATGGGCTGCCATGTATTCTCTCATTTGTGTTTTGAAGCTTGGTGAGAGTGGGATTGGGGAGGTAGAACGGAAGCGTCGTAGGGAATTGGGATTTTGTTCACGGCTAGGTGATTCAGAGATGGGTGTTGAGCTGTTGGCAGAGTCAATGAAATTAACCGTTGCTTGATAAGGTTTTAAAAGGTACCTTTTTGAGGGGTCATTTAAGCCCTTATTCGATCACTTTTGTATCTGTTATTGCTTAATATCGTTCCTTTTCACTTTTTAGGTCTCTTGAAGGCAAAATGCTGGAATGGCACTTATTTGGACGAAAAGGCGCGAATATACGAAGAAAATGGCCAAAGTCAGAATCGAGACACTCAAAGCTGCTGAAAACACAAGGCGACGGCGTCACTGCTTATCTGCGACGCCGTCGGAGGATTTTGCGACGGCTCAGAAGCGAAATTGCATATTTTCAAGGGACGGCGTCAGGTTATAAAGGAGTAGGTCGTCGCTACTCAGACGGCCTAGATGCAGCCAAGACGGCGTCAGAAGCTGAAGGGGACGGCGTCACAGTCATAAGGTGACGCCGTCGCAAGGTTTACGTGGTCAAGACGAAACCCTAATGACGGCGACACGACGGCGTCACGAAACATAAGGTGACGCCGTCGCAGATGTAATCTTATATATAGAATCCGAATTTTTCAGTTTTATGTGTGTATGTAACACCCCAAACTAGGCGGATATTACAGTGCCGTGAATCCCCGACTGGGACCCACCCGGCGAATGAAAATGATGAAGTAAATAATATAATTGTAGTATCGAACCACATTATATTACCCAAATACTCCGATGAGGAGTTTAATTACAACACACCAGGACAATACCGAATACTAGTATATTTTATATGAAGATAAAATACACAACACTGAATGAAACGGAGTATCCAAACGAAAGTCTGCAGCGGAAATTAAAGGACAACAACATAAATAACTGAAAGATCGGGGGCCCCTACTAGTATCACTGGGACTCCTCGACGTCAGCGTGTTCTCCCCGTGCTTTTGCCTTGCCAAGACTCCAAAATGTAATCCCCAAACGGGCCGCCATACGTAACAACAATCCTCATGGGTTGAAAATACACAATCATGATTCAACTGAAGTTATGAAATATCCTTAGTTATGAATTACGCTGAAGAGGAGTATCATAGTTAGCCCGTAGTGTTCTGTGCAAGTGTACAAGACGAATGACCGGACACACCCGTCCTTGTACCTAATTAGTCTCACGGAGGTAATCTGTTACCGTGTGCACAGTCCAATGTATCACTCCCAATACATGGCCATCACGTGCCCGACTAAAAATTCCACACATCCGCACCCGGCCACGCAATATGAACCCAGAAGGTCATATGAACGAGAATGACCATAATGAATATCAATGAATAATAATAATTTGACAAAGACAAGAATGACTCACCGAGATGAAGGTGATAATGAAGTGATTGATAGTTTCAATGAAATGATTGGAACTGCCGTTCCTCGTTAATGAAGTGACTATTCGACAATTATAAGTCTCAATATGATTAATACAATGATGAATGAGTTATGATTATGAATGATCAACAACAAAAAGGAATGAATATCCTGTTAACCGAGTAAGAATCAACTTACACAACACCGGTGACAATTATCCTTCCACGAACAACGTCCTAATTGAGATATCGGTCGCTCGAACAACCTTGAATAATTCAATTACCAACAATCCGTTCAATATACGAATCAAACACGAATATAACGAACTCAAAACGCCAATACGACTAAACCAAGTCCATTGAGGCATTAAATCAAACACGTTGCGTCCAAACTCCGATTGTTTACAATCAAACCTCAATATACCAATATCAAATCCCCCAAGAAATGTTTCAAACCAACAAAACATCTTCCAAATGATCAATAATCCAAAATGAATATCCGAAAACGTGATTATAACGACAATTAATCGAAAACCCCCAATTTCAACTCGATATTCAAAGTGTTCTTGAATAATCCCTCAATAATCCGATGAATCCTTATACAAACTCATAATCATATACATATCCCTTCATATAACATGATTATAACGTCCAAAACATCATATCTCAACATAGAATCGAAATCCAAGGTGTTGAAGAAATTACCTCTTGAAGATCCAATCACTTCGATCCGATGAACACGAGTTAAAACGAGTATCCAAGCTTCCCAAATGAATGAAGATGATGAAAATTACACACTCAAGTGATTGATGATTGCAAAATCTCTCCCTCAACCCTCTCTCTCGGATAAAAGAAGAAAAGGAATGAAAATGAGGAAAAATATCCCGGCTGAGTCCTTAAATACTGCCGGAAGTTACGGCCGTAACTCGGCCCTCTTACGGCCGTAACATTCCAAGTCAACGGCCTTACGGCCAGAATCGCCAACTCAGACGGCCGTAACTCGGCTTCGTCGAAAGCTCGCCGGACAGACTTACGGCCAGAATCGCATCGAGTTACGGGCGTAACCCGCCTTCGTAAAAAACATCCGCCGACATCCTTACGGCCGTACCCGCACACCTTACGGCCGTAACTCGGATGATACGGCCGTATCCGGCCAAACTTACGGGCGTAACCCGCCTTCGTCAAAAATGACCAGGCACCTTGCCTGGAGCGTACGGCCGTATCCGGCCAAGCCTTACGGCCGTACCTTCCTCGACTTATGGCCATATGTCGCAACCCTTACGGCCGTAAGTCACCCTTGGTCGACAACACCTGAAATTTACGAACACCACTTACGGCCGTATCCTCCCCTTCTTACGGCCGTAACTCGCCTTCGGCCAAAATGCCTGGGCAGCCTGCTGGACCACGTACGGCCGTACCCGCTGAACTTACGGCCGTATCCCGGAACCTTACGGCCGTAACTCAATGCTGGCCAAGGTGAATAAAACCGATAACTCCGATTCCTCGCTACGACTGATGAATGATCCGACATACCATACGAATGTGAAAGTGAACAAGTCTAACACGAGCCAAAGATGATACTCCCAGTACAAGGCTATCAATCACAATGAAAATGATAATACTCCCGTCTCGATCTATACAGAGATGAAATGACGATCGGTAATTGATATACGATTACAACATGCCAACAGTGAACGCAAATGAATGATTCATGAATGATGAGTGATTATTAATGAGTGAGAATTACTGAGTGACAATTACAGACTGATAATTACTGAATGAAAATGATTGAATTACAACCGGGTATTACATACTCCCCCCTTAAAAGAGTTTCGTCCCCGAAACTAAGGGCCAAATAACTCGGGATAACTCCCGCATACTATCCTCAGTTTCCCAAGTAGCCTCTTCGACTCCATGTCTAGACCACTGAATTATCACCAAAGGAATCGTCTTGTTCCTCAACTGTTTGATTTGCCGCTCTAAAACTCGTATAGGGTGTTCCTCATATGAATGATCATCGGCGATCTCGATTTCGTCGAACTGAAGTATGTGACTTGGGTCGGCAACATACTTCCGCAATTGAGAGACATGAAACACATTATGAATTCGGCTCAACGCCGGAGGTAAGGCCAATCGATAAGCTAGCTCGCCTACTCGATCCAACATCTCAAACGATTCAATGAATCTCGGACTCAACTCTCCCCTCTTCCCAAAACGGAAGATACCACGGCTCGGGGATACCTTGACCAAAACATGGTCACCCGTCTCAAACTCTAATGGTCGACAGCGATTATCTGCATATGATTTCTGTCGACTCTGAGCGGTAAACAAACGACTCCTGATCAAAGCTACCTTCTCACGGGCGGCTATAAGCATATCGGGCTCGGTGCCGATTGATTATGATAAGTCATCTCAACACAAAGGAGATCGACAACGACGACCGTACAAGGCCTCGTAAGGTGCCATCTTAATCGAAGAATGCCAACTAATATTGTACGTGAACTCGATCAACGGTAGTTGGGCTTCCCAATCATCTTTCCAATCGAGGACACATGCCCTCAACATGTCCCCCAAAGTCTGAATAGTCCTCTCTGATTGTCCGTCGGACTGAGGATGAAAAGCTGTATTGAGATTAAGCTGAGTTCCCATAGCACGATGAACTAATTTCCAAAAATGAGACACGAATCGTCCGTCACGATCGGAAACGATACTTTTAGGAGTACCGCGCAACCTCATTATCTCTTTGATAAATAACTGGGCAAGTCTCTCGGGACCCCACGTATCCTTAATCTCAAGGAAATGAGCTGATTCAGTTAAGCGATCCACAATTACCCAGATTGTGTTCATGCCACGACGACTCGTCGGCAAACTCGTGATGAAGTCCATTGAAATATCCTCCCACTTCCATTCTGGAATAGGAAGAGGTTTCAGCATACCCGCCGGTCGCTGATGTTCAATCTTAACTTGTTGACAGGTTAAGCATCTCGAAACAAATTCTGCGACTTCTCGCTTCATATTACTCCACCAGTAATTTTGTTTCAAGTCCTTGTACATCTTGCTAGACCCCGGATGAACAGAATAAGGGGTAGCATGAGCTTCTCTCAAAATCGAGTTTTTCAACTCGTCATTCGCCGGTACGCACAACCGATTCATAAATCTCAAAAGTCCATCCTCGTGGACCACGAATCCAGGGGCTTTCCCTTGAGCCACATCCTCACGGATGCGCAACAATGCTGGGTCTGAACCCTGATTTTCCCCGATTTTCTCCTCAAGAGATGATGAAATCTCTAACATACAAAGTTGTCCCTGAATTCGCTGAAGCCAGACCTCGATCTCGGGTCCAAGGAATTCCTGTTGAAGCTCCTTCTGAACTGTTAAACGAGCAAGCATCTGCTCTTGCACGGACTTACGACTCAAGGCATCGGCGACAACGTTCGCCTTGCCCGGGTGGTAAAGGATATCGATATAATAATTTTTGATTAATTCCAACCACCGTCTCTGTCGCATATTTAACTCCTTCTGAGTAAATATATACTTTAAACTCTTATGATCGGTGAATATCTGACAGATGATGCCATAAAGGTAACGACGCCAAATTTCCAACGCGAAAACCACGGTTGCTAGCTCCAGGTCGTGGGTCGGATAATTAATCAGCTAATCCGAGGAAACCTCGGATTTCCTTAACATCTTTCGGAGGTTGCCAATCTCGGATAGCCTCCATCTTCTGAGGGTCGACACGAACTCTGGCAGATGAAATTACATGCCCGAGAAAAGTCACTTCGGACATCCAGAACTCACATTCAGAAAACTTTCCATAAAGTTGCTCGCGTCTTAGCACGTCGAGAACCTGATGAAGACGTACCTCGTGTTCCTCTCGATCACGAGAATAAATCAAAATGTCATCGAGGAAGACAACAACAAACTGGCCTAAAAAGTCGATGAAAACCCGCTTCATTAATTCCACGAATACCGCAGGTGCATTAGTTAGCCCGAACGGTATAACTACGAACTCGTAATGACCATAGCGTGTACGAAACGCCGTTCTTGCGATACCCGCCTCTAGAATTCGCAGTTGATGATATCCGGATCTTAAGTCGACTTAGGAAAATATTGAAGCTCCCTGGAGTTGATCTGAAAGATCATCAATACGGGGTAAGGGGTACTAATCTTGATCATCACCCTGTTCAACTCCTGATAATTAATACACACACGAGACGAGCCATCCTTCTCCTTGATAGATCACACTAGTACTCCACACGGGGACGCAATCGGTCGGAGATAACCTTTCTCGAACTATTCCTCAAGTTGAATCTTCAACTCCTGCATTCTGGTCGGGGCCATCCGATACGATGCCTTCGATAAAGGGGACGTACTGGCTCCAACTCACTCATGAACTCCACTACTCTATGTGAAGGCAACCAGATAACTCGTCTGGAAATACATCGCCAATCGATGACAATGATACCACAAATGATCGAACATTTCGATTGCCCTAGAATGGTCAATCGATAAAAAGTGATACAATGAATGTTTGAATAATTTGATTGCCTTAGAAAGGCCAATCGATGAAAATGACACAATGAATGATTGAATAACTCGATTGCCTTAGAAAGGTCAATCGATGAAAATGACGCAATGAATGATTGAATAACTCGATTGCCTTAGAAAGGTCAATCGATGAAAATGACACAATGAATGATTGAATAGCTCGATTGCCTTAGAAAGGCCAATCGATGAAAATGGTACAATGAATGATTGAATGACTCGATTGCCTTAGAAAGGCCAATCGATGAAAATGGTGCAATGAATGATTGAATAGATCGATTGCGGAATCTCTCTGCTTCCGCCATAATAATAATTCTACTGGAACAACGGGGATTACTTCCCTGAAGCACACATTCGACAACCAACGACGGAAAGATAGCGACCAATAATAGATCTAATATCTTTCGTTCTCACGTTGTGTCCATTTTGGCCTTGGACCATTTCTTGGATTCATAAGTGTTACTAATTTTATGAAGCGGCCTTACTTCTTCACTTATATAGGTGACCTCCTATGAAGAGTATCCTGTCATACTCCACCTATAAAAGGCTATAGGAATCATTAAAAGCTTTAAAAAGCTTACCCTTTACCACAAACTGCAGGCTTGCACTTGAACAGCTACGAGAATGGATTTTCAAGTGCTTTAACTTGAACTTTCACAACTTAGTTGTCTCATTGAACCAAGTTCTTGGGATCTCCAATCATCCTGGTTGAGTTACCATTATGAAAATTCTCAATGCGTGGATTTCAATCCCATTCCCCTTGCTGCATTATATAATTGATCACGGTTAATACCTTTCGTAAACGGATCCGCTATATTGTCTTTTGACTTTACATAGTCAATACACATTATTCCTGTAGTGATCAAATGTCTAATGGTATTGTGTCTTAGACGAATATGTCGAGACTTACCATTATATATACTGTTCTTTGCCCTCCCTATGGCTGCCATGCTATCACAATGTATCATAACGGGAGGCAAAGGTTTTTTCCAACAGGGAATATCTTCTAAGAAGTTTCTTAACCATTCGGCTTCTTCGCCGGCTTTGTCTAAAGCAATAAACTCCAATTCCATTGTAGATTGGGCTATGCATGTTTGCTTAGAAGATTTCCATGATATTGCTCCTCCACCAATGGTAAATACATAACCGCTTGTGGATTTAGTGTCTTTAGTATCGGATATCCAGTTGGCATCACAATATCCTTCCAAAACAGCTGGATATCTCGAATAGTGTATACCATGATTGACAGTGTGTTTTAAGTATCTCAACACTCTTGTCAATGCGGTCCAATGATCCTTTCCGGGATTACTCGTAAACCGACTCAGTTTACTAATAGAATATGCTATGTCTAGCCTTGTACAATTTGCTAAGTACATTAGGCTTCCAATTATCCTAGCATATTCTGTTTGTGATATGGGTTCTCCTCGATTTTTGGCTAAGTGTAAACATAAGTCAACAGGTGTCTTAGCCGGAGGTAGATCGTATGCCTTGAATTTCTTAAGTACATTCTCAACATAGTGAGATTGTGATAAGACTATTCCATCGAGTGTTCTGGAGATCTTGATTCCTAGAATCACATCGGCTAATCCCATATCCTTCATGTCGAAGTTCTTCTTTAACATTTCCTTAGTGCCTATGATGATTTTATTGTTGCTACCCATAATTAGCATATCATCAACGTATAGACACACAATGACAAAATTGTCAGATGTACCTTTGATGTACACACATTTATCGCATTCATTGATCTTGAAACCATTTGACATCATTACTTGGTCAAATTTCTCATGCCATTGTTTGGGTGCTTGCTTAAGTCCGTATAAAGACTTAACAAGTCTGCAAACTTTGTTTTCTTGGCCGGGAATCACGAACCCTTCGGGTTGTTCCATATAAATTTCATCTTCTAAATCTCCATTTAGAAAGGCCGTTTTTACATCCATTCGGTGTATCTCAAGATTGTACAATGCTGCTATTGCAAGTAGCATTCTAATGGATGTAATCCGAGTAACTGGTGAGTATGTATCAAAGTAATCATACCCTTCCTTTTGTTTGTATTCTTTGGCTACCAAACGTGCCTTGTATTTGTCAATAGATCTATCACCTTTGTATTTCTTCTTGAGAATCCACTTGCAACCTAAAGGTTTATTTCCCGGAGGAAGATCAACAATGTGCCAAGTGTGATTGTTCAAGATTGACTCGATTTCACTATTGATAGCTTCTTGCCATAGATCGGCATCGGAACCAGACAATGCTTCCTTGATTGTCTTTGGTTCATCTTCTAAAGAATAGACTACAAAATCCGGACCAAAGGTTTTTGCAGTTTTTATTCTTTTTCCTCGCTTTGGTTCCGGTGTTGGTACATTACTATTTGGCGAGATTTCATCATAAGTCCTCTTTTTCGGACTTATTTCATTCTTTTATTTCTTAGGGAATATAGTTTCAAAAAATATGGCATTTCTTGATTCTATAATCATTCCCTCATTAATATCGGGTACTTCCGATTTGTGTACCAAAAATCGGTACGCACTATTATTATTTGCATATCCTATGAAAATGCAATCAACTGTTTTTGGTCCTATTTTTACTTGCTTGGGTTTCGGTACTTCAACTTTTGCTAAGCACCCCCACACTTTTAAGTATTTATAGAACGGCTTCCTTCCTTTCCATAATTCATATGGAGTTTTATCTTGCTTCTGTTTGGGTAATTTATTCAGAATTTTATTGGCCGAAAGAATAGCTTCTCCCCACATGTTAAGTGATAGGCCCGAGCTTATCAACATAGCATTCATCATTTCCTTCAATGTTCTATTCTTTCGTTCGGCAACACCATTCGATTGGGGTGCATAAGGTGCAGTCGTTTGGTGAATAATGCCATTTTCACGACAATATTCTTCAAAAGGTGCAACATATTCACCACCTCGATCACTTCGAATTATTTTAATTTTGGTGTTGAGTTGATTTTCAACTTCTGTTTTGTATGTTTTGAAAGCTTCGAATGCTTCGTCTTTGCTTCTCAAAAGATACACATAACAAAATCTTGTGCAATCATCAATAAAAGTTATAAAATAATTCTTTCCACCTCTTGTTTGCACAAGTTTTAAATCGCATGCATCGGTGTGAATCAATTCAAGAGGTTTTGTCGATCTTTCCACTGAATGAAAAGGAGATTTTGCCATTTTTGCTTCAACACATATTTCACACCTTTTGTGTTGATCAAAAGTCATTTTTGGCAATAAATCTAAATGTACTAAACGACGTAGTATATTTAGATTTGCATGTCCTAATCTATCATGCCATAAATTAGGAGACTCAACCAAATAAACAACTTTATCGTTTATTTCATTTCCACCACGTACATTGATAGCATTCAGTTTGAAAAGGCCGTTATCTATATAGCCTTTTCCGATAAAGTGACCATTTTTAGTTATTACAACTTTATCCGCTTCAAACACTAACCTAAATCCGGCTTTGCTCAATGCTGAGCCAGACACAAGATTCCTACGGATGTCTGGAACATGTAGCACATTTTTGAGCGTCAATTTCAATCCAGACGTCATCTTGATTCTTGAGTATAACTTCTCCAGTTCCGACAACATTTGAGGCAGTGGAGTTTCCCATGTACAATTTTCTTTCTTCGGTGACGGGCTCGTATGAGGAGAACATGCTTTTATCGGCACAAATATGTTTAGTAGCGCCGGTGTCCACCCACCATCCGACTGGGATTCCAACCATATTGATTTCATCTACAACTGCACACAGATCAAGACTGGACAAATTGACGGGAACATACTTATTCTCGATAACATTTGCTTGATCTCTCTTTTTGTCCTTCTTTGGTTTGCGGCAATTTTTCGCCATATGCCCGAATTTACCGCAGTTGTAGCATTCTCCTTTGATTGGGGTGCATAAGGTGCAGTCGTTTGGTGAATAATGCCATTTTCACGACAATATTCTTCAAAAGGTGCAACATATTCACCACCTCGATCACTTCGAATTATTTTAATTTTGGTGTTGAGTTGATTTTCAACTTCTGTTTTGTATGTTTTGAAAGCTTCGAATGCTTCGTCTTTTCTTCTCAAAAGATACACATAACAAAATCTTGTGCAATCATCAATAAAAGTTATAAAATAATTCTTTCCACCTCTTGTTTGCACAAGTTTTAAATCGCACAGATCGGTGTGAATCAATTCAAGAGGTTTTGTCGATCTTTCCACTGAATGAAAAGGAGATTTTGCCATTTTTGCTTCAACACATATTTCACACCTTTTGTGTTGATCAAAAGTCATTTTTGGCAATAAATCTAAATGTACTAAACGACGTAGTATATTTAGATTTGCATGTCCTAATCTATCATGCCATAAATTAGGAGACTCAACCAAATAAACAACTTTATCATTTATTTCATTTCCACCACGTACATTGATAGCATTCAGTTTGAAAAGGCCGTTATCTATATAGCCTTTTCCGATAAAGTGACCATTTTTAGTTATTACAACTTTATCCGCTTCAAACACTAGCCTAAATCCGGCTTTGCTCAATGCTGAGACAGACACAAGATTCTTACGGATGTCTGGAACATGTAGCACATTTTTGAGCGTCAATTTCAATCCAGACGTCATCTTGAGTATAACTTCTCCAGTTCTGACAACATTTGAGGCAGCGGAGTTTCCCATGTACAATTTTCTTTCTTCGGTGACGGGCTCGTATGAGGAGAACATGCTTTTATCGGCACAAATATGTTTAGTAGCGCCGGTGTCCACCCACCATCCGACTGGGATTCCAACCATATTGATTTCATCTACAACTGCACACAGATCAAGACTGGACAAATCGACGGGAACATACTTATTCTCGATAACATTTGCTTGATCTCTCTTTTTGTCCTTCTTTGGTTTGCGGAAATTTTTCTCCATATGCCCGAATTTACCGCAGTTGTAGCATTCTCCTTTGATCTTCTTTTGATTCTTCGAGTCTTGCTTCTTCCCGTTAAATTTCCATTTTTTGTTGTTGCTTGACTCGATGAGATTTGCCTTTGCCTCCATAGATGACTTGTTCATCTTGACATCGGTCTTCCGATTGTCCTCTTCGATCCTCAGTCGCACAATTAGATCTTCAAGGCCCATTTCCTAGCGTTTGTGCTTGAGGTAGTTTTTTAAGTCCTTCCACATCGGGGGCAACTTCTCGATTATGGCAGCAACTTGAAAGGATTCAGACAAGCTCATTCCTTCTGCCAAAATATCGTGCAGGATCAACTGTATTTCCTGCACTTGCTCGAGAACAGTTTTGGTGTCCACCATTTTGAAGTCAAGAAAACGACCCACGATGAACTTTTTCAAGCCGGCATCTTCTGTTTTATATTTTGTCTCCAACGAGTCCCACAACTCTTTGGATGTTTTGATTGTGGAATGAACACTGTAAAGTGTGTCATCCAGCCCATTCAAAATATAGTTCCGACATAAGAAGTCGCTGTGATGCCATGCATCCAATGCCGTGCGTTTCTGGGTGTCAGTTTCATCATCCCCCACAACAGGAGGAGATTCGGAAAGGAAGCGACAGAGATTGAGAGTAGTAAGGTAGAACAGCATTTTTGATTGCCAACGTTTGAAGTCGGTACCTGAGAACTTCTCTGGTTTTCCGGCATGGGCAGGAGCATGAACATTGTTGCTTGACGATGCCATCTTCTACAGAATAATTTCGTCTTACGATTGTTGAATGTATTGCTGTAGAATATGACAAATAATGGTAAAAACCGAGGCAAGAGTTGGACTCTCTCTCCGTAAGACGAAATTGCCCCGCACAGTACACACGGTTGAACGGCAAACGTCCCCAAGATACAACGGTTTTTTCGATGAACTCGATACCCTGTACTAGGAATCGAATTCCGGGCGAACTACTGGATATTTGGGACTTTGTAGTATGAACTTAGGCTAGTATGACAGTATTATTATCTTGATTATTATGTGTGTGTAATCATCATCCGCAGGGGTTGATTTATAGTCTGTAAAGCACCCTGTCCGAATCGGTGTGTCTTTCTGACTGGATAGACACCTTGTGGTCCGGTGGGAAGGGCTGCATTGGTTCAGAATAGCTGAACCATTGTGCTGGTCCAGTTTACACTGAATGGTTCGAGCGAAGTGCAAAGTGCGCCTACGAAGCGCCCGTTGTGAAAAGTGCGACGTGCACGTGCTCGGACTCGGACTCGGACTCGGAAGGTGCTATGCACCTTCCTCGTAGGATTCGGATTTTAGCCTTAAAAATTAATTAAAGCCAACTAGGGTGCACCATAATGGAGCACACTTGATTGCTCCTTTATGATGGAAAGTCCTTTATAAATAGCTCAACTTTTCCTTACTTCTCCAATGTGGGATGGGATTCCACAACACATCCCCAACTATTAAATGGCTTAACTTTGTGCATTAATTACTCATTCATTTCTTAATGAAATTGAACAAGTAAATACACTAAATTAATCTACACAAAATGTAGATTCCAAATATACCATTTAATGTCATTAATTACCATAATTAATTATGGTATTAATTAAGCTATTTTTCCAACAATATCATTCCCTCATTAATATCGGGTACTTCCGATTTGTGTACCAAAAATCGGTACGCACTACTATTATTTGCATATCCTATGAAAATGCAATCAACCGTTTTTGGTCCTATTTTTACTTGCTTGGGTTTCGGTACTTCAACTTTTGCTAAGCACCCCCACACTTTTAAGTATTTATAGGACGGCTTCCTTCCTTTCCATAATTCATATGGAGTTTTATCTTGCTTCTTTTTGGGTAATTTATTCAGAATTTTATTGGCCGAAAGAATAGCTTCTCCCCACATGTTAAGTGATAGGCCCGAGCTTATCAACATAGCATTCATCATTTCCTTCAATGTTCTATTCTTTCGTTCGGCAACACCATTCGATTGGGGTGCATAAGGTGCAGTCGTTTGGTGAATAATGCCATTTTCACGACAATATTCTTCAAAAGGTGCAACATATTCACCACCTCGATCACTTAGAATCATTTTAATTTTGGTGTTGAGTTGATTTTCAACTGCTTTTGTATGTTTTGTAAGCTTCGAATGCTTCGTCTTTGCTTCTCAAAAGATACACATAACAAAATCTTGTGCAATCATCAATAAAAGTTATAAAATAATTCTTTCCATCTCTTGTTTGCACAAGTTTTAAATCGCACAGATCGGTGTGAATCAATTCAAGAGGTTTTGTCGATCTTTCCACTGAATGAAAAGGAGATTTTGCCATTTTTGCTTCAACACATATTTCACACCTTTTGTGTTGATCAAAAGTCATTTTTGGCAATAAATCTAAATGTACTAAACGACGTAGTATATTTAGATTTGCATGTCCTAATCTATCATGCCATAAATTAGGAGACTCAACCAAATAAACAACTTTATCGTTTATTTCATTTCCACCACGTACATTTACTTCATTAATACAATTATGTCTTTGATTATTTGTGTGTATGCTTGCATGTTCTCCATGTCCGGCTAATTTATTTGTGTGTTTGCTTCGGGAATATGAAACTTAATTATTGAATATTGATCGATTGATTCTTATCTTAGTTGACTAATGATCTTTTAGTGCGATAGGTCATTCGTTGTGTACTTAATGCTGGATTCATCTTTGTGAACTTTAGAATATAATTATCTGAGTAGTTGTAGGCTAAACCATCCAAAGATCGCCTTAGAGTAGGAGTTTATAAATCACTTGTGGGTTTGTAGACAAGACCCTTTTGGTAATTTCAAAGAGTTAGGGAGAAACGCACACCCTACAACCTTAGACACACAACGCAACTAGGAATAAGGACGTGACAATTCAACCATCAATAGGAGATAATTAAGGAGTAGTAAAACCTAAGTAAACACATCTTTAAACTATCATACGAGCACACATTAATTAGACATAGACTATCACAACCTTAGCTTAGATAATTAGATAATAGTAGAGTAATCGGTAGCAATACCAACCCCCCAAATCCAATACCCGAGATTCGTACCTTTCCATTTTCTTAAAAACATAAAAAGACAAAAAAATAATCTTCCTCAACCTCAACCTTAGCGTAGTAACTTCTTACTAGCATTCCTATTCCCCTAGAGAACGATATCAATACCCGTGGCTTACCCTAATTACTACACTACAACGATTAGGTGCACTGCCTAGGGTGTTATAAAACTTGCTCGAAGAAAAGGAAGTTTCCTTGACCCCGAACGACGCGTGTAGCGTTATCAAGTTTTTAGCGCCGCTGTCGGGGAATAAAATAGCTAGTTAGTAGTCCACCTCGTTTAGGTTTCTTTACTTGATTCCTATCAAGTAAATTTTTTCTTATTTTTAGCTTTCTCTTAGTCTATCCCCCTTCTTTGTGCCTTTGTTCATAAAACTTGTCCATTGACTCTTCCGTTCACCATTATGGAGAACGCGAATCCGCCAAAACTTTCACCCAATCAACGAAATCCACTACATAATCTACCCTTTCCACTCCAAAATGAGATCTTGAGGTTCCAGCAACATCATGATGAATCCTTTCCTGAGGCTTGGACTCGAATTAAATATTTATTGCAAAAATTCCTTTATCATGGTATTGACTTACTGTTTCCACTGCAATTCTTTTACACTCGTATCGCCCACGAAACCCAAAGGAGGCTTGACTATGTAGCGGATGGGGATATTTGGGGATGTGGTGTTCGATATGCATGGGAAACCTTTGAGATTCACGCCCAATTTAGAAGTGGAACATGGGACCCAAAAAACGAATCTTTAGACCTATTTTCAATTTGGAAACTTCGGTCGGAAAGGTTGTTTAGGAAGGAGATGATTAGAGTTGAGGTACCAAGGTGCATGTCATGGTTAGGCGCTACCACAATACAAAATGAATACATAGGTGATCTTGATAAGATGGAGGATAGAGTAGAAAATCCAACCCCATCGGATAACCCACAAGTCTTACCATCACTTGAGGAACACACATCGCCTATAACTTACCCGGAAGAAGTAGAAGAGACTATAGGAACCCCAATTAGAGAACCTTTGGACCAAACGCCATTAGAGAATGTAGGTTTAGATGCTTGTTGTCATGACCTCTCTCTTAGTCCTAGGGAAGTTCCATATTTTGATGAATCGGAGCCTCACTTAAAAACCTTACCCAATTTTCCGTCTTTAGATGTGAATCTTGGAATTGAATTAGGCCCCAATCCACCCATCAAAATAGATAGTCCGGGTAGTTGCTTGATAAAGGTGGTAGATTCTAGGCCATGTAGAGTAGAAGCCGATATAGGAGTAACCCATGACCTTACACACTTATATCACCCATTCATGGTTGATAACAAGAAACACTATGGGTTTAAACCGGGTTTATTAGGTCAAGATGGATCCTTAACCAGGAATCTTTTGAAGTTGGTAGAAAATGATCCATTCTTAGGAGAGAGATTTGATTCTCTCGCTACACCAATAGACTTAGGTAAGGTTATAATGAATAGAGCACACTCCTTTGAGCATATAAATCACCCATCACCCTCTCCTCACGTAGCAAATTTCCACCCTAAGAGTGTGTATTGCTACTATCACCCGCACTTGAACTTAAGTGTAGGGAAAACTTCCCCTTTATCTGTTAAATAAGGGTAGAGTCAGGCTCGTGACTCGAACAAAAACAAGCGCTTCTTGGGAGGCAACCCATGTTTATTTGTTTTTCATTTTTATTTGTGTATCGTATATCTTTCATTGATTGTTTATTCTCATGTTTAAATTTGTAAAAATGCTTTATTTTGTTTTTAACCTCGTCTTAATTACATATAAAGGTATTTTACATAAGGGATAAGTGTAGGGAGGATTACACACGTTTTTCAAAAGAAACGTGAACGTGAGAATAACAATTAACTAAAAGATATATATGTTTGTTTGTTCGAGTCAAATGCTTGTATCGAGTCATAATGGATGTTTTTGCAGAAGTTTTTCCAGATTCTAAAGATGTAAATTTTCCAGAATTTTTTTCCAGAAAATCGCAGGCCAGTTTTTGTCAGGATAACCTGACGGCGTCAGGATTGCAACCTGACGGCGTCAGGAAGGAGTAAAAACATCAGCTTACTTTTTCTCGTTTTCTGAGCTACTTGTAAAATTTTGGAATTTTCCAGATCTTAATTTTCTAAAAATTCTGAAAACATCCATTCTACAAGCATTATATCCTAGTTTAAATCGAGTCTTATGTATATTATTACCGCCGATTTTACGCGAAGGTTTCGTTTGTTTTCTTCAATTGTGCAGGTTTAGTTTGTCAAGAAGAAGTTACACAAGATTGGAAGGAGCTTTTCACGCAATAATTCTTCTTGGAAAAGATTTAACCACCACTTTTCACGGATCCTACCGAGCTAATCAGGGGAGTATTAGTTTCTTTCGTTTTTAATTACCTTCTATTATCATAACTTTGATACTTTCGGGGAACATTGGGGACAATGTTCAGTTTAAGTGTAGGGAGGGAAAATAAAACGAGAACTTCGAAACTATGCTTATCCTTGACTATTTGCTTTGTCCAAGTGTATTTGTGTAATAAACCATGAGAAAATGTCGATTAGGGTAATTTTGGCACCAAATTTAAAATTTTTTCATGACATATAGGAGTGGGCCATTAGTCTTAACAAAAGCGTCTCACGGATAGGAAGTTGCATGACTAGCACAAAAACCCTTTACCACCCAAATTCCACCCAAAATGTGAGGATCGCCCTTAGATTAGTAGGAATTAAAGCATTCATCTTTAATGCTTAGAGTGTGAACCGGTAGTATATTAGATTCTAGAACTTGTTTTGTGATGCATTCCGAGATCGCTAGTGAGACTACACGTGTGTAGTTAGGAATAACTAAATGATAAGAGGCATTAGGATAAACCCTTGTTTGATACCCGTAATATAATTACTTCTTTCACCTCGGTTGAGTAATTCCCCCACACCATTTGCGTTGTACTCATCTTTAGTACATGATACCCCTAGTTAACCCCTCAGAGCCTATCCTTTTCGCGGTTCTCGTGATGTTTCGGTTTTTCCGGAATATCAATGAAGAGCATTGTTTACACCCCACCCCCAAATATACACCCAAATCGCCTTAGCCTACCCTTTATTGCACTCACTTTTAATGCAAATTTTTGTTATCACCCAAAACCCTTAGTTCAATTATCTGGTTGCTTGCATGAGTTGCTAAGTCGAGTCATATCCTTTGTATACAGTTTTGGGACGATTGGGATTCATGGGAAAAGTTAAAGTTTGTGAAATGACGGGAAGAGAACGTTAAATTCAAATTCCCTTTGTTTGCGTAATAATGTACCCCAAGTGTTTTGATCTTTTCAATTCGGGTCAAATTAGTGTTAGAGTAATAAAAACTCAAGTGTAGGGATGTGTCTATAAATCCCTATCATTTTGATGTACCGGAGAGGATGGTAGAGGAAAAGTGTATGCAAAAAAAAAAAAAAAAAAAATGAAAAAAAAATAGAAAAAGAGAAAAAGAAAAAAAAAGAGAGTGAAAAAAAAAAACATACGGGCTACCATCCTACATCTATCTTTTAAATTTATGTTTGTTTATTTTCGTTGCCTAGAGTTTTAGAGTGTCGAGTCTTGGCTTAGCAACGCCATTCTTCGTATACTTGCAACATAGAGATTTTTGACTATCCACCACTAAATAGCCTATCCCACCAAACCCTCATTTCCCTACCGTAAGCCTAAAGTTACAACCCTTTAAAAGACCTCTTTGATAGTCTTTCCTAGGTGCTTACGCCAAAGCGACGGAGGTTTGATCTACTCTCAAGCCTATGGTAATCTATGTACTAGGACCGGTTAATGAGTGTTTATCTTCCATTTCCTATTTGTTATATTTCATATATACACCCGAGAGAGATGTGAGTATCCAAACACCCCATGTGAGGTGCTAGTATGTAATTTCCGTGCTTGTTATGACTTTTGCGGGGCTTATATGTGTTGTGGACCGTTTTGAATCAATGCTTCATGACCCCTAACTTATAAATTAATTGGCTAAAAGCACATTTACTTGAGGACAAGCAAATACCAAGTGTAGGGATATTTGATAAGGTTTTAAAAGGTACCTTTTTGAGGGGTCATTTAAGCCCTTATTCGATCACTTTTGTATCTGTTATTGCTTAATATCGTTCCTTTTCACTTTTTAGGTCTCTTGAAGGCAAAATGCTGGAATGGCACTTATTTGGACGAAAAGGCGCGAATATACGAAGAAAATGGCCAAAGTCAGAATCGAGACACTCAAAGCTGCTGAAAACACAAGGCGACGGCGTCACTGCTTATCTGCGACGCCGTCGGAGGATTTTGCGACGGCTCAGAAGCGAAATCGCATATTTTCAAGGGACGGCGTCAGGTTATAAAGGAGTAGGCCGTCGCTACTCAGACGGCCTAGATGCAGCCAAGACGGCATCAGAAGCTGAAGGGGACGGCGTCACAGTCATAAGGTGACGCCGTCGCAAGGTTTACGTGGTCAAGTAATTCAAATCTGCAACAGACAGTTGTGGGACTTAAAAACAAGACTTTGAGTACTACCAAATATGAGTGGATGAATGATCAGCTACTAAGGAAAGGAAAATGGGTAGTTGGCAATGATGAATCTTTAAGAAACAAGCTAGTAATCCACTTCCATGGTTCTGCTGTGGGAGGACACTCAGGGGTACATGTTACCACTAAAAGGATCACTGCATTCTTCTATTGGAAGGGGTTGAGAAAAATGGTGAAACAATGGGTGAGAAAGTGTGACATTTGTCAAAGAAATAAATAAAACTTATCTCCTTATCCAAGCTTACTTCAACCCTTGCCAAAACCACAGAGAATTTGGCAAGAAAGTTCCATGGATTTCATAGATTCTTTACCTCTGTCGCAAGGTAAGACTTCTATTCTTGTGGTTGTGGACAAGCTTTCCAAACAAGCTCACTTTTTTACCTTTAGCACATCCCTATAATGCTTCTCAAATTGCATAGTTTTTCTTGGATAATATATACAAATTTCATGGCTTACCTAAGTCAATTGTGAGTGACAGAGACAAGATATTAATGAACCTGTTTTGGAAGTCACTTTTTGAAAAGTTACATGTTCAGTTGAAGATGTCTTCTGCCTACCATCCACAGACAGATGGACAGACAGATGTCTTTTTGCTATCACCGTAGACAATTGTAGCCATAAGTTGCGTACAATTTACGGACTGCCATGCTTTCACGAGATGCAATACTATGTATATCATGGTAAGTAAATTTATAACTATCAAGTTGTTTTCCCCATTAATATCAGTGATTTACGGGTGGCATTGTAATATACTACTTTTAATGATTTCAGGATGCCCCATTCCACTGGAAGAACTTAATATTTTTTGGAGAACCCTACATGTTCCGTGGCCTAATATCAATAGGCCACCGCCTGAAGATGGCTCTTCTAGTAATGATGATGATGATGATGATGATCATCATCATCATCATCATGATACTTCGTTTAGAGATGACATTCGGCAATTCAGGAATGTTTTTACCAAAGCATCGTCGTTTGTCAAGAATAATATGCTAACGAAGTTGAGATCGATATACCAACCTGCATCTGATGACACACGAGAACCTGTTATTCAGAAAAATACCCCTGGACGTCCGAGCGCAAAGTACAAAATGGGCAAGGCTACACAAGTCCCGGACTTGAATGAAGTCCCGGACTTGAATGAAGTTCCAACCGTAAATCACCGAAGAAGCACCGCTACAAGATCTAGACAAGTCCCGAACTTCAACAAAGAACCTGCCCTACATAGTTCTTTCACGGGTCCTAGTGATCATCCAAAAATAAGACACAGGTTGTACGATGGAGATGCAGAAAGCGAAATGTTTATGGGTGTGCTTCCAGTCCTTTGGCATCCATACATAATCAGTATATATAATGTGGTGGGTGATGGAAATTGTGGGTTTCGGTGCATTGCCCATGATGTTTGGCAACAACAAGATTTGTGGCGCCAAGTTAGGCAGATGTTATTGCAACAGATAGACCTAAATTGGCAGGTTTACATGGGTTTGTGGTGGGAAGATGGTTTTAACGAACTTCGCCGTACAATAGACTGGTTCGGACATGGAAATGCACCGCCTGATCGCTACATGGACATGCCAAATACGGGATTGGTTATTGCAGAAGTGTTAGACGACCCGTTACACTTATATCTCTCAGGGGTTGGAATACATGTTTTCCGCTTATCAGTGGTCCAGACTTCTCACAAAGAACTGACCCCCTTGTGATAGCCCCTGTGGGGGACGAAGTAGGTCATTACATTGTTCTGACGCTAGACGAAGATTCTCCACTTTCGCATCTCCACCCACAATGGAGGAGGCACAGATCCGAAGCTGCATCCCAGTGGGAATCATTATATAGGGATCGACTAACATAGTGACTGATTACTGATTCATGTTGTAAATAATTATAAACATAGTGACTGATTACTGATTTATGTTGTAAATAATTGATTAATGATTTATGTTGTAAACATAGTGATTGATTACTTATGTTGTAAATGATTGATTACTGTTTATATTTAAATTAATAATAACATTGTAAATGATACATGTTTTCTGTTGTAAATGATTGATTACTGATTTATGTAAATTCTTTTGTCAGGTGGGCCAAGGAAATCCTTCTGGTGTCGATGTAATAGAAGATTTATTATAGAACGGAAATCCACGAAATCCTTTCCGGGCCGACGGTATTATGCATGTCCTCTTGCAGTGGTAAATAATCATACGTTTGCTTAGGGGTTTTATGTAAATAATTTGTTTGTTAAAAACACATTTCTTATTATTCTCTTAACATGTAACAGCCAGGTACAGATGACTATGGGTGTCGATACTTCAGTTGGAAAGATGAATTTGAAAGACGGTACTTAAGTCGAGCCTCATCTTCAACGCAGTGCTCAAACTGCGTTGCTAAAGATAATGAGATCAAGCTGTTGAAGACAAAAATAAAGACGCTGGAGATGGAGTTAGAATTGGCAAGGAATCCTGAGGATTACGTTTGTCAGTCGGGTGCAAGACTCCATGATCTTTTAAACGAGATGAATAATCTTCATATGTAGTGTTATGTTGTTGTATTTAAATAATATGTTAACGTTGACGTTTAATTTAATAATAACTGTTGTTGTTGCAGTTATTTAATGTGGTAATATTTAACGTGCTATTATACAAACAAAATAATTATACATATACAAAACATTATTAAACAAAAGTATACAAAACATTATGCATGTACAATACATTATTATACAAAACATAATTATACAAAACATTATACATTATTATACAAAACATTATTACACACTTATTACACAAAACATATTTTTACACACTTATTTCTATTTAAAAAAAAAGAAAAAAAAAAGAAGGGACACAAGTACACCCTAGTTATTAGGGAGGGTTCTAATAAAAAACTAGGTACCGTCGAAATAACTCACCCCCATTTTTGGGATATTTTGAACCCTCACGTATTAGACACATGACAATTCTTCCTACTTGAAAAAATCCTTAACCTCAAGGATTAAGCTCAAAGTCTGAAAACCTATTTACAATGTCTGATAAAAGCTCTCGGGTTGCATCATCTTCAGTCCCATTACTCCATTGAATTAAGCCAAACACAACTACTCTATTTCCTTGTTTCACCATTTTTCTGTCAATTAGCTTGATTAGAGTAGCAGATAGCAAATCTTCAGAGTTACACTGAGGAAATTGACCCATTTCAGTCACTTCTGAATAACAAGCTTTAAGTTGGGACACATGAAACACATGATGCACCATAACATATGAGGGTAACTGTAAGTTATATGCAACCTGCCCAATCTTGCCAATTACTTGAAATGGATCAAAGAACTTTGAGGATAACTTGGGATGCGTTCCTTTTCTAGTTGTGAGTTGTCTGTATGGTTGAAGCTTCAAGTACACCTAGTCACCTTCTTTAAACACTTGTTCAGACCTCTTTTTGTCAGCTTGGGATTTCATCCTATTTTGAGCTTTCTTGAGATTAAATAAGAGCAACTCAATAGTCTGTTCCCTAGCTTGTAGAGTCATGTCAATGGTTTCTACATTGCTATATTTGGCCATGTAAGGGATATGCAGAGGAGGGAGTTATCCAAACACCACTTCGTAGGGGGTAGTATTGATTGAATAATGGAAATTGGTGTTATGTCAATACTCTACCGGTGGTAACCACTTCACCCGATCTTTGGGCTTCTCACCAGTAATGCATCTCAAGTAGCCTTCCAAACATTTGTTTACAACTTCTGTCTGTCCATCTGTCTGTGGATGGTAGGCAGAAGACATCTTCAAGTGAACATGTAACTTTTCAAAAAGTGACTTCCAAAACAGGTTCATTAATATCTTGTCTCTGTCACTCACAATTGACTTAGGTAAGCCATGAAATTTGTATATATTATCCAAGAAAAACTATGCAATTTGAGAAGCATTATAGGGATGTGCCAAAGGTAAAAAAGTGAGCTTGTTTGGAAAGCTTGTCCACAACCACAAGAATAGAAGTCTTACCTTGCGACAGAGGTAAAGAATCTATGAAATCCATGGAACTTTCTTGCCAAATTCTCTGTGGTTTTGGCAAGGGTTGAAGTAAGCTTGGATAAGGAGATAAGTTTTATTTATTTCTTTGACAAATGTCACACTTTCTCACCCATTGTTTCACCATTTTTCTCAACCCCTTCCAATAGAAGAATGCAGTGATCCTTTTAGTAGTAACATGTACCCCTGAGTGTCCTCCCACAGCAGAACCATGGAAGTGGATTACTAGCTTGTTTCTTAAAGATTCATCATTGCCTACTACCCATTTTCCTTTCCTTAGTAGCTGATCATTCATCCACTCATATTTGGTAGTACTCAAAGTCTTGTTTTTAAGTCCCACAACTGTCTGTTTCAAAAAAATTATTATCTTATTATTTTATCGATTAGGGTTCAAAATTGCACTGGTCCCAAATTGGGTACTGTTTCTTCTTCTTTTTTCTTTTTTTTTTTTGTACTTTTTACTGTTTTTTTTTGTCCTTTTGTCTTTTGCTGTTTTTTGGTACCCATTTTTTGTCCAAGTGCATAAGTACCCATTTTTTGTCCAAGTGCACACAAGCAGTGCATAATGTGTTTTTTGTCCAAGTGCATAAGCACACAAGCACACAAGCAGTATTATTTGTCCCAAAAGTATTATTTTTGTCCAAGTGCATAAGCACACAAGCAGTTTTGTCCAATGTCCTAAGTTTTTTTTTTGTCCAAGTACATTAGCACACAAGCAGATTGCATTATCACACAAGCAGATTTAGCAAACAAGCAGATTGCATAAAGGCTCAGATTAACATCATCACCGATTTAGAAAACCATTTGCACAATTGATAAAAAGTGTTAGGCTCGGATATGAAGGCTGCAAAGTGATAAAAATATCACTTTGCCGAGCCGTTCGGTTATAAAACCAATCGTCATCGCCTTTTTTGAAAAATTTTTTGTCCAAGTGCAGCAGATTGCACACAAGTGCACAGATCAGATTGCACAATACCAGATTGCAACCAAGTTAGATTGCCCAAGTGTTCACAAGCAAATACCAAAAGCAACAGTAATATTCCCAAACTGCAGTACGATTCCCAAACTGCAGGAAGTCACAAGGGAAGAATCTCAAAGTGGTAGGTAGTGAAACCTCCCATGTTATATTCAGCCTCATCACCACAAGGCAGTATCACATTCACAAATTACCACAAAGTTACTCTCACCACAAACAAAGGGTTTTTCAAAGTACCCCCAAGTTACCACAAGCAGGTTCAACAAGTGAAGATTCCACAAGTTACAGATAGGGTTGGGTTATTTTGACGGTGGCAGGTTTTTTAGATTAACCCTCTCTAGTACATAGGGTTGGGTTATAACACAAGCCAAGTGAAACACAAGCCGCAAGTAACAAACCACAAAGAAACTACAAATACCTAAGCTGCCGATATGTCTCAATCACCAGAGGTAATGAAACTTTACACATTAATAATAGAGATAACATTAGGCTCAGATTAAGTTTCATATTATCATTTATGGCTGCAACATCGAAGGTTGCAAAATAAATTATTTTTTTTGCCGTCCATTCGGAAATGCCAAGCCAAAATCATGTTTTTATTTTAAATCATAAGTTTCATATTATCATTTATGGCTGCAACATCGAAGGTTGCAAAATAAATTATTTTTTTGCCGTCCATTCGGAAATGCCAAGCCAAAATCATGTTTTTATTTTAAATCATCATTGCCTTATCCCAGTTTTTTTTTTTTTTTTTTTAAAAAAAAAACAATTTTCAAATCAGCTTAAAATAACAAACTGCTTATCAAGCATATAAGCAGTTTGTTATTTTCAGATTCATAAGCAATTTCATCTCCAAACCATCTAAAACTAGGGAGGGTTAATATAAAAAACTAGGTACCGTCGAAATAACCCAACCCATAAAGTACTATTGGAACGGGTCTAATCTGAGCCTGTGTGCAATCTGCTTGTGTGCAATAAGCAGTTTGACAAGAAACCACGCAGAGCCTGTGGACTGGGGTAGGCCAGAGCAGGTATTCATACCACTCAATGGTAGCAGATCAAGGTGTTAACCTACCCTTTTGCACCCACACAACTCTGGCAGTTTCAATAAGCACATAAGCACATTTTTATCATAAGCAATAAGCAGTTTCACAAGAAACCACACAGATCCTGTGGATTGGGGTAGGCCAGAGCAGGTATTGATACCACTCAATGGTGGCAGATCAAGGTGTTAACCTACCCTTTTGCACCCACAACTTGCACCCACAACTCTGGCAGTTTCAATAACATCACATAATCACCATCTCACATAAGCAGTTTGTAACTGCTTATACCATAGTGTTTTTTAAATTAAACCCAATTATCAACCAAGAATCACACAAACATCACAAACTCACCATCACAGAATCCAATCACCCAAACCCTAAAAAAAAATTAGGCGTTTTTAAATATTTTTAACAGATCCAGTTAATTAACCCTCAATATCACCCAAGAATCACACAAACATCACAAACTCACCATCACAGAACCCAATCACCCAAACCCTAAAAAAAATTAGGCGTTTTTAAAATTTTTAACAGATCCAGTTAATTAACCCTAAATATCACCCAAGAATCACACAAACATCACAAACTCACAATCACAGAACCCAATCACCCAAACCCTAAAAACAAATTAGGCGTTTTCAATTTTTTTAAAAGATCCAGTTAATTAACCCTAAATATCACCCAAGAATCACACAAACATCACAAACTCACCATCACAGAACCCAATCACCCAAACCCTAAAAAAAAATTAGGCGTTTTCAATTTTTTTAAAAGATCCAGTTAATTAACCCTAAATATCACCCAAGAATCACACAAACATCACAAACTCACCATCACAGAACCCAATCACCCAAACCCTAAAAACAAAATTAGGCGTTTTCAAATTTTTTAAAAGATCCAGTTAATTAACCCTAAATATCACCCAAGAATCACACAAACATCACAAATTCACCATCACAGAACCCAATCACCCAAACTCTAAAAAAAAATTAGGCGTTTTCAATTTTTTTAAAAGATCCAGTTAATTAACCCTAAATATCACCCAAGAATCACACAAACATCAAAAATTCACCATCACAGAACCCAATCACCCAAACTCTAAAAAAAATTAGGCGTTTTCAATTTTTTTAAAAGATCCAGTTAATTAACCCTAAATATCACCCAAGAATCACACAAACATCACAAACTCACCCTCACAAAACCCAGTCACCCAAACCCTAAATAAAAAAAACGCGTTTTTTGATTTAACTCAACATAAACATCAAACAAACATGATATAAACATCATGTACATGTAATCAGAACAAGAACTTACCATGGATCTAAGAAATTTTGATAGATAAAGAGATGAGATAGAGAGAGTGAGAGGAAACGTTTGCGTGTGTGTGTGTGATAATGAGATAGAGAGAGAGGGTGAGACAGTATGTGTATGGGGTGGGTTAGTCAGAGAAACGCGTATACGCGTTTTCTCTCTTTTTTCTTTTTTTTCTTTATTTAAAGGTATAAGTTATTAAACATAGGTATAAGTTTTGTAAATTTAAATGTATTGTAATGTTTTATTTGTAAAAAAATGTATTATTTGTAAAAAAAAAAGTATCATTTGTAAAAAAAAAAGATTATTTGTATATTTAAGCTGTAAATGAAACATAATGTAAGTTGTAAAAGAAAAGTAAAAAAAAGGTTGTAAAATGTGAATATAAAGTATTTGTTGAAAAAAAAAATTGTATTTTCAGGCTCTCCGTTATCACGAGGAAGTATCAGAGGATTGCCCATTTATCAGACAAGGGGTAAAATTTGTTATGAAAGTATTAAAAAAGTATTAGTTAAAAAAAAGTGTCTTATAAAATTTGTTATGTATTTTCAGGCTTTCCGTTCTCACGAGGAAGTAACTGAGTGGGTGCAAAATATAGCCTCGGGGCTCGGTTTTGTCATTGTTAAAAAGAGAACCAAATCAGAAAATGGTCAGATGTTTGAAATTAATTATAAGTGTACAAAAGGCGGGATTTATGAATATCACGGTAGTGGAAAACGAAAAACCAAAACAAAAAAACCAATTGTCCATTCAGATTAGTTGCAAAATATAGACCAACACAATATAATTGGATTTTGAGGGTGAAGTGTGATAGCCATAATCATGAGTTGCTAGAGTCGTTGCATGGTGTGCCATATGCAATGCGATTAAAAGATGATGGGTTGAGTTTGGTCAAAGAATTGTCAGAGTATAGCGTACCACCACGTAATATACTTTCGACAATAAAGGGACGTAATCCGGATAACGTGTCTAGCGTTAGAACTATATATAACGCACTTGATAAGTTCCGGAGAGCCAGTGTAGGTGATAGAACTCAAACTCAAGTCCTTTACTCGCATCTGGTGGATTCAGGGTATGCATACTACCCGAGGGTGAATGAGCATAATGAGCTTGAGGAGATATTTTTTGTTCACCCCACTTCGAATGCTCTATGGCGTACGTTTCCTGAAATCATGCTGATGGACTCCACGTACAATACCACCATGTTTAAATTGCCATTGTTGGAAATTGTTGGAGTAACTCCAACGAATAAAACATTTTCAATGGCGTACAACTTTATACACGGTAAAAAGGGGCATAATTTTCAGTGGGTATTGCAACGCATAAAAGAGGTGATAGACGAAAGATACTACCCACTTGTTATTGTCACCGACAGAGATTTAGCGTTGGTTGGGGCATGTAGAGCAGAATTTCCTACCGCTCACAAATTACTCTGTCGATGGCATATAGAGCAAAATTTGATGAAGTTTATGAGAAACAGATGCGGTGGGATAGATGAGTATGAATCCATTAAAAGGAGATGGGATAGGTTGGTTAAAGCTCCGACACGCCGCTTGTTCGAGGAACAATATGAGCGCCTACAACAACGCTTGGTCAACCATGTGCGTACTAAATTGTTAATTCTATTTTTTATTATTATTATTCAATTAATAAGCACCCGAATGACCTTTGATTAATTCACTGTTTTTTTTTCCAGCTATCGCTGAGTATCTGGATAACTGGCTGCGAGATTACAGACACATGTTTGTCTCGAACATCACCGATGAATATCGCTCATTCGGCCAGACAACAACGTGTAGAGTTGAGGCTCACCACGTGTTGTTGAAATTATATTTGGGTGGCACCAGTCCAATTTAGACAGGTTGTTGAGTGCAATCGATAAGATTGTATTTACGCAAGAAAATTCGATAAAAGAGAGTTTAAATAAAAGCATCGGCGAGAAAATAAATGATTGTAATTTACTACTATTTCAAGATTTGTGGTATAAAGTTTCTCACCATGCTTTCAATCTCATGCACAAAGAACTCCACCTGGCTATCACCGTAGACAATTGTAGCCATAAGTTGCGTACAATTTACGGACTGCCATGCTTTCACGAGATGCAATACTATGTATATCATGGTAAGTAAATTTATAACTATCAAGTTGTTTTCCCCATTAATATCAGTGATTTACGGGCGGCATTGTAATATACTACTTTTAATGATTTCAGGATGCCCCATTCCACTGGAAGAACTTAATATTTTTTGGAGAACCCTACATGTTCCGTGGCCTAATATCAATAGGCCACCGCCTGAAGATGGCTCTTCTAGTAATGATGATGATGATGATCATCATCATCATCATCATCATGATACTTCGTTTAGAGATGACATTCGGCAATTCAGGAATGTTTTTACCAAAGCATCGTCGTTTGTCAAGAATAATATGCTAACGAAGTTGAGATCGATATACCAACCTGCATCTGATGACACACGAGAACCTGTTATTCAGAAAAATACCCCTGGACGTCCGAGCGCAAAGTACAAAATGGGCAAGGCTACACAAGTCCCGGACTTGAATGAAGTCCCGGACTTGAATGAAGTTCCAACCGTAAATCACCGAAGAAGCACCGCTACAAGATCTAGACAAGTCCCGAACTTCAACAAAGAACCTGCCCGACATAGTTCTTTCACGGGTCCTAGTGATCATCCAAAAATAAGACACAGGTTGTACGATGGAGATGCAGAAAGCGAAATGTTTATGGGTGTGCTTCCAGTCCTTTGGCATCCATACATAATCAGTATATATAATGTGGTGGGTGACGGAAATTGTGGGTTTCGGTGCATTGCCCATGATGTTTGGCAACAACAAGATTTGTGGCGCCAAGTTAGGCAGATGTTATTGCAACAGATAGACCTAAATTGGCAGGTTTACATGGGTTTGTGGTGGGAAGATGGTTTTAACGAACTTCGCCGTACAATAGACTGGTTCGGACATGGAAATGCACCGCCTGATCGCTACATGGACATGCCAAATACGGGATTGGTTATTGCAGAAGTGTTAGACGACCCGTTACACTTATATCTCTCAGGGGTTGGAATACATGTTTTCCGCTTATCAGTGGTCCAGACTTCTCACAAAGAACTGACCCCCTTGTGATAGCCCGTGTGGGGGACGAAGTAGGTCATTACATTGTTCTGACGCTAGACGAAGATTCTCCACTTTCGCATCTCCACCCACAATGGAGGAGGCACAGATCCGAAGCTGCATCCCAGTGGGAATCATTATATAGGGATCGACTAACATAGTGACTGATTACTGATTCATGTTGTAAATAATTATAAACATAGTGATTGATTACTGATTTATGTTGTAAATAATTGATTAATGATTTATGTTGTAAACATAGTGATTGATTACTTATGTTGTAAATGATTGATTACTGTTTATATTTAAATTAATAATAACATTGTAAATGATACATGTTTTCTGTTGTAAATGATTGATTACTGATTTATGTAAATTCTTTTGTCAGGTGGGCCAAGGAAATCCTTCTGGTGTCGATGTAATAGAAGATTTATTATAGAACGGAAATCCACGAAATCCTTTCCGGGCCGACGGTATTATGCATGTCCTCTTTCAGTGGTAAATAATCATACGTTTGCTTAGGGGTTTTATGTAAATAATTTGTTTGTTAAAAACACATTTCTTATTATTTTCTTAACATGTAACAGCCAGGTACAGATGACTATGGGTGTCGATACTTCAGTTGGAAAGATGAATTTGAAAGACGGTACTTAAGTCGAGCCTCATCTTCAACGCAGTGCTCAAACTGCGTTGCTAAAGATAATGAGATCAAGCTGTTGAAGACAAAAATAAAGACGCTGGAGATGGAGTTAGAATTGGCAAGGAATCCTGAGGATTACGTTTGTCAGTCGGGTGCAAGACTCCATGATCTTTTAAACGAGATGAATAATCTTCATATGTAGTGTTATGTTGTTGTATTTAAATAATATGTTAACGTTGACGTTTAATTTAATAATAACTGTTGTTGTTGCAGTTATTTAATGTGGTAATATTTAACGTGCTATTATACAAACAAAATAATTATACATATACAAAACATTATTAAACAAAAGTATACAAAACATTATGCATGTACAATACATTATTATACAAAACATAATTATACAAAACATTATACATTATTATACAAAACATTATTACACACTTATTACACAAAACATATTTTTACACACTTATTTCTATTTAAAAAAAAAGAAAAAAAAAAGAAGGGACACAAGTACACCCTAGTTATTAGGGAGGGTTCTAATAAAAAACTAGGTACCGTCGAAATAACTCACCCCCATTTTTATTGTAGCTTAATTATTGAATTTTGTAAAGTTGTATTGTCATAACTTTTCCATTATTAATTTGGTGTTTTGAAAAGAAAAAAAATGATATGTTTCTAAATCCAGATTTCTTACGGTTGGATAGGCTTTCTTGTTGCACACTCGTAACAATGTCGAGACATCTTCAATATTAACGATCCTCTAGGCAAAGCAGATGTATTGGCTTCACGCAAGGGTGAAGGAAGAATACCAAAAGGACTTATTTATGTATAAGCAAGCTTCCTAAACTGTTGTTATGACTACAAGCTAAAATCACCTAAAGAATGAAACACTCGAATCCTATTTATAGAATTGGGAGTATTTCTAGCAATCAACAAGAATTATAATAAAGGAATATAACTCAAAATTGAAAGCAAATGATTTGGTATTGATTAATGAATTGTGTTGTTACAACAGAGAAATTGGAAATAAAAAACTAATGTGAAAATTATTACAAGCGAGTACTTATAATGGAAAATGAATGGTTTTGGAGGGAATTTCACTTGAATGGTTGTTTGGGATATTTTGAACCCTCACGTATTAGACACATGACAATTCTTCCTACTTGAAAAAATCCTTAACCTCAAGGATCAAGCTCAAAGTCTGAAAACCTATTTACAATGTCTGATAAAAGCTCTCGGGTTGCATCATCTTCAGTCCCATTACTCCATTGATTTAAGCCAAACACAACTACTCTATTTCCTTGTTTCACCATTTTTCTGTCAATTAGCTTGATTAGAGTAGCAGATAGCAAATCTTCAGAGTTACACTGAGGAAATTGACCCATTTCAGTCACTTCTGAATAACAAGCTTTAAGTTGGGACACATGAAACACATGATGCACCATAACATATGAGGGTAACTGTAAGTTATATGCAACCTGCCCAATCTTGCCAATTACTTGAAATGGATCAAAGAACTTTGAGGATAACTTGGGATGCGTTCCTTTTCTAGTTGTGAGTTGTCTGTATGGTTGAAGCTTCAAGTACACCTAGTCACCTTCTTTAAACACTCGTTCAGACCTCTTTTTGTCAGCTTGGGATTTCATCCTATTTTGAGCTTTCTTGAGATTAAATAAGAGCAACTCAATAGTCTGTTCCCTAGCTTGTAGAGTCATGTCAATAGTTTCTACATTGCTATATTTGGCCATGTAAGGGATATGCAGAGGAGGGAGTTATCCAAACACCACTTCGTAGGGGGTAGTATTGATTGAATAATGGAAATTGGTGTTATGCCAATACTCTACCGGTGGTAACCACTTCACCCGATCTTTGGGCTTCTCACCAGTCATGCATCTCAAGTAGCCTTCCAAACATTTGTTCTGTCTGTCCATCTGTCTGTGGATGGTAGGCAGAAGACATCTTCAACTGAACATGTAACTTTTCAAAAAGTGACTTCCAAAACAGGTTCATTAATATCTTGTCTCTGTCACTCACAATTGACTTAGGTAAGCCATGAAATTTGTATATATTATCCAAGAAAAACTATGCAATTTGAGAAGCATTATAGGGATGTGCCAAAGGTAAAAAAGTGAGCTTGTTTGGAAAGCTTGTCCACAACCACAAGAATAGAAGTCTTACCTTGCGACAGAGGTAAAGAATCTATGAAATCCATGGAACTTTCTTGCCAAATTCTCTGTGGTTTTGGCAAGGGTTGAAGTAAGCTTGGATAAGGAGATAAGTTTTATTTATTTCTTTGACAAATGTCACACTTTCTCACCCATTGTTTCACCATTTTTCTCAACCCCTTCCAATAGAAGAATGCAGTGATCCTTTTAGTAGTAACATGTACCCACAGTGTCCTCCCACAAAGAGAACCATGGAAGTGGATTACTAGCTTGTTTCTTAAAGATTCATCATTGCCAACTACCCATTTTCCTTTCCTTAGTAGCTGATCATTCATCCACTCATAGTTGGTAGTACTCAAAGTCTTGTTTTTAAGTCCCACAACTGTCTGTTGCAGATTTTAATTACTTGACCAAGTAGCCATCACAGCATCCTTAAGCTCATTAGAAAAAACTCCAGATACCAAAATACACAACTCTTCTAACCTTTCAATTCTAGATAAAGCATCTGCAACCACATTGTCTCTACCCTTCTTGTATTTAATCTCATAATCAAAGCCAAGTAGCTTAGGTAACCACTTAAACTAAAACGGAGTAGTAATTCTATGATCTAACATATACTTGAGGCTGAAATGATTGGTTCTAATTTTAAAATTCAAGTCTAAGAGGTATCCTCTCCATTTTTGCAAAGCTAAGACCACAACTAACAATTCCTTTCCATAGACTGATAGTGACTGGTGTTTGGTTGCTAGTGTCTTACTCAAGAAGGCTATTGGATGACCATGTTGTTGTAGCACAACACCTATCCCAAAGCCTGAAGCATCAGTTTTAATGAAAAATTCTTCTTCAAAGTTGGGAAGTGCTAGCACAGGAGAGTTGATCATGGCTTGTTGTAAGTTTTCAAAAGCTGTTTGGGCTTGAGAATTCCACTGAAAGGAATTCTTTTTTAGCGAAGCAGTTGGTGGTTGACTAATCATGGCATACCCCTTGATGAACCTTCTGTAATACCCTATTAGTCCCATAAACCCTCTTAATTGCTTGATATTTCTAGGTACAAGCCACTCTTTCATTGCTTACATCTTACTTGGATTTGTTGCCACTCCTAGCCCAGAGATGGCATGACCAAGGTATTCTACCTAGCTTGTCCTAAACACACATTTTCTCTTCTTTGCATACAAAGTATTATCCCTCATAACTTGTAAACCATTCTGAAATGAGCCACATGTTCTGCGACTGAAGACTAGGGTGAATTTTGTTAATAAAGGTTTGAACACAGAATTCATGAGAGCTTGAAAAGTTTAGGGTGCGTTAGTAAGTCCAAATGGTATAACTTCAAACTCATAATGACCTTCATGAGACTTAAAGGCAGTTTTATACACATCATCTTCATGCATCCTTATCTAATGGTAACCATATCTAAGATCCAACTTAGAAAACACTTGAGCACCTTGCAAATCATCAATAAGTTCTTCTATGACATGAACGAGGAACTTATCCTTCATAGTGAACTTATTCAATTGTCTGTAATCTATGCATATTCTCCAAGAACCATCTTTCTTTTTAACCATGACTATGGGGGAAGAAAAAGGACTGTGACATGGTCTAATAACCCTTGAATCAAGAAATTCTTTAATCATAGACTCAATCACATCTTTCTGAGGACTAGGATATCTATAGGGCCTTATATTCACATTCACTTCACTGTCTTTCAAAGGAATCTACTGATCAAAGCTTCTTTGTGGAGGTAGGGTTTTAGGCATCTCAAACACATCTGCCTACTCGTCTATAGAGATGTTAAACGGGTTAGCCCTAGCGGTTCCGGGCTAGCCCTAGCGGGCTTCGGGCTAAACGGTCCGGGTCAAAAAAGCCCGGATTTAAACGGGCTAGGAAATATCGGCCCTAACCCTAACCCTAACGGGTTTCGGGCTAAACGGGCTAAATATTTAAAAAATCTATTTTTAATTTTTTATAACTCATAAAAAAAAGTAACAATATATTTTATATATATAGTAATAACTATACTATAATAAATATAACAAAAAATACACTTTTATGTACATACATATATATATATATATATACACACACACACTATATTAACAAATACAGTAATAATATATATTATATATAATATTAATATATATTACATATATAATATTAATATATGTTATATAAATATAGTATTACTGTAAGTTGAAATTAACAATATATCGGGCTTCGGGCTAGCCTAGCGGGCCGGGCTAGCCCTAGCAGACCGGGCTAAGCGGTCAAGCCAAAAGCCCGGATTTAAACGGGCTAGGAAATATCGGCCCTAACCCGGTTTTTTGGCGGGTTAAACGGGCCAGCCCTACGGGCCCGAGCCCGTTTAACATCTCTACTCGTCTAACACAGACTGCAACTCTACATTGTTACTCAACTCTTAGCTATCATCACATTGCATTAAATTCAAAGTAGCAGAGAGACCAAAACAACAAACAGAAGTAAAATGAGTTTCTTGATGACTGACATGCTTGGACAATAGCTTGCCACTCATTCAAGTTAACTCAGATTGACTTGTACCCCTCAACACAACCTTCTTCCGTTAAGACATAAATTTCATTCTCAATTTCTTGAAATTTCACTTAATGGTATCCAAAGTGGACAGCTATTGGACTCCCAATAATAAGGGTGTGTTTGTTAAAAGTAGCAGTGAGCAGTAGCAGTGAGCATGAGCAGTGTGTTGGAAGCAGTAGCCATAGCTCACCACTCAATGCTTCTTAAAGATGCATTTCTAAAAAATAGCAAAGCTCATCGCTCCTTTGCCAAATGACTACTAAAAACAAAAATTCTCATTGTTCACCGCTCACTGCTCCAAAAAGCTCCACACCGCTTCGTGCCAAACATACCCTAATTCACAACCCCCCAAAAGAAGTAACATAACATCAGAATTAAACAACACCCCTTGCACCTTCCACTGAAAATCCTTAACCATATGTTGACTGGTCAACTTTTCTCCACTAACCACATATACATTTAAGGGACAAGTACTCCTAATTTTACACCCTAATTTCTTAGCTGTTTACAAATATAAGAAATTGTGCGTGCTGCTTGAATCTATAAGAATATGTAACAACTGTTTGAGCACATGACCTTTTATTCTTATAGTGTTATATGTGGGAATACGAGACAAAGTGTTTAAAGAGATATGGGGTATAGATAGTGTAATTTCCTCAGGCAAAACAAACTCACTCATACCACTATCTTCCTCTTCCAAACACTCCTCTAATACTTCTTCCTCTTATCTTCTAACCTCTAAAGTGAACAACTGTCCTTCACACTTATTGCCAGGTGCATATTTTCTTATCACAATAGAAACACTGATTCTTAGCTCTTTTTTCAGCTAACTCTTTCTGACTTAAACACTTTCTTGGGGGATTTGTCACATTTGCAGGTTGTTTGGTAACATAGTGAGTGTTTCGTGCATGCAATGCTAGTGTATTAGTAACAAGCTTATTAGGCATAGCTACAGTCCTATTTGCATACCAAGAAATAATGTTTATAGGTGTAGACAATAGTGGAGTACTTCTTTGTTTCTTAACAGCTTCTTGCAGACTAGCTAAACTGAAAGCATCAGCCAGTGCTTTTGGTCTAAACATCCTAACATTCAACTCAATACTAGCAGGCAAACCACCTCAAAACATGCTAATAGACTGAGACTCAGTAATATCCACTTGCGTAAACAATTTTTCAAACTTGCTTTGATACTCATTCATGCTAGATTCATACCTGAGTTGCTTGAGTTCAGCTAGAGGATCTTCATTCAAAGGACCAAACCTCTTCAAACAACCTCCTAATACACATTCCAATCCACATTTCTTTCATGGATCTTAATGAATAGAAGCTGCCATGCACGTGCCTTATCATACAAGTGAATTGAAACAGTTTTGACCTTATTCTCATCATGTACATTGTCAACATCAAAGAACTGCTTTACTCTGAACAACCAGCCTTGTACATCTTCTCTATAGAATTTTGGGAATTCTAACTTTCCCATCCTACTGAACCTACTAGAACCTTCCCCTGTTCTTGAATTCTGCATCAAACTATCTATTCTTTCATTAATACTGGTCATAACATTGGTTAATTGTTCAACCACCGATAATTTCATTTGATCATCTCCCAATGACTCACTATTGTGTCTAGTGTTCACCATTATGACTTAACTATTTCAGGAACCTCTAATTACATCACACAGAGCAATTGATCCATTATACAGTCCTAACTAACGTGTGTATGAATTAGAAATGGAACGAATAAGAATGATGACATATTTGTGATTCGACAGTTGGTCTAGAGTGACCGGAATTGATGTTTGCATGTTGGTTTGACTAAAAAGTCAACGGATGATGGTGGTAGTGTAACAGAAAAATCATTGTTCTAACAGAAAATCACCATAGAAAACGGTTACAATGGTGGTAGGGAGCAGGAAATCCTCTGATACCTATTGAAACACTCTAATCCTATTTATAGAATTGGGAGTATTTCTAGCAATCAACAAGAATTATAATAAAGGAATATAACTTGAAATGATATGTTATTGATCAATGAATTGTGTTGTTACAGTATAGAAATTGGAAATCAAAAACTAATGTGAAAATAATTACAAGTGAATACTTATAATAGAAAATGAATGATAGTTGTTTTGGCGGGACAGTTGAATGATTGTTTGGGATATTTTGAACCCTCACATGTTAGACACATGACATACACGGGGCACACTCCATTTTAGGTTATACAATGTAACATCTTTTTTCTTTCTTTTTTTTTCCTTTATTATTATTATTATTATTATTTTTATTTTTTTTATTATTATTTTTTTTTAATATGAATCACACTTTTATTAAAAACTCATAAGATTACAAAAGATTAGTGGGGAGCCTCGAAACCAACTGAGCCCCCACACCTCTAGCGATGGTAAAACCAATCCTATTAAAGATATGAACTGCTGCACGCGCTCCAATGTCCTGAGTCATCGAGAACCGTCGAATACGCCATTATTATTATTTTGCGTGCAATCCCTTTAACATTTTTATGCCTTTTTTTATTTTTATTTTTTATGATGCAACCTTAGTTTGGCTCCAAAAAATTATACAATGTCTTCAAAAACTCCAAATCTACGCCACGGTACCCTGTTACTAACTATATACATACTATCTGTAAAGAACTTTATATTTGATATTATGTATCATCATACAACTTGGGATTTTCAAAGCTAAGGATTTTTAATCTGATCGCACTATAGTTTAGTCAAGGTTGTAAAAATAGCTAGGCGCTAGTGAGGCGGTCGGGTAGGGCCTAGCGATTAATCGGTTAGGCGGGGATTAATCGGATTGGAATTTTTATGCACAAAATTGTAATTTTAGGTATTATGTTATATTATATGTATAAGATAAGTATAGTGCATCAAAGTTCAAGTATTTCATGTGTTCAAATATAAACATAATACATAATTCTTCAAAGTTCAAAGTCAAACATAGATATTAGTCGGTTTGCTGACTATTTTTAAGCGATCTTTGACCGATTAATCGGTTTGTTGATTTTTAAGTGATTTTGTCCGATTTTAAGCCATTTTGTTGACTGATTTTTAAGCGATTTTGTTCGATTAATCCGATTAGACCGATTTGTTTAATTTTGTCCGATTAATCGGTTTTTTACCCATTTTTAAGCGATTTTTTACTAAACCGATTAAATTGGCCGATTATGATAAATTAAGACGCTTATCAGCGATTATGCAGGGATTAATCGGCCGCCTGAGCCGATTTTTACAATAGAGAGTTTAGTACAATAATATGCATCAGATATGAAACACGAACATTACAACTAAAACCTCATGTTAGCATCCAAACAAATCCTCTTAAACTATCAATAGTACAAATTGACTTCTTAATCTATTTTAAGCCAGCATGATGCTAAATCAATATTACTGCTTTAATTCACATATGAAACCATCAATATCCTTGTCCGAGCTCCCGCCTTCACTAACAGCTTCTTTCGCCAACTCCATCCATTTTTTGGAGTTCTGTTGGGCTGCAATCCCTCTCTCTCCATCCATAATCTCCTTTATACAAGACACAATGTTTGCTCGTGTCACCATACCCTTCTCGTCAGCCTTAACTCTTACTCCAACACCCCAAATGTCCTCTAGGCACTTGCCGTTGGTACTTTGATCAGTCCATTGTGGCATTCCCACAACCGGTACACCCAAACTTATTGCCTCAAGGGTCGAGTTAAACCCACAGTGTGTAACAAAGCATCCTACCGACTCATGTGCTAGCACATCCAATTGTTTACACCATGAAACTATCAAACCTTTTCCTGTTTTTAACTCCAAAAACTCTTTTGGGAGCTTTTCCTTTTCATCGGCCCTAACAACCCACAAGAAATTCACATTACTATCGTTCAAACCCCATGCAACTTCTTGCATTTGTTCAGGTCCAAGTTGTGCTATGCTCCCAAAGGATACGTAAACAACCGATCCCTTTGCCTTATCACTTAGCCAGTTCATGTATTCACTATGGGTTGCTTTGAAGAGATTGATCCCATAATCTTTGTCGTCTTCTAATCGTTTGTCAAGGTACATTGATGGGAGTGTTGGCCCTATTACCTTCATGGGCCACATCTTTTTCATCCATTCTATTACCTAAAGTAAACAAAAACCAAAGATTACACTATACACATATATGATTCTGACATGTTTATTCAGGTATGGTTCCTAAAATTATTTACAAACAGTTTTAAGTGAAAAGTTTCCTGCCATCTTAAGAACATGCATGTATCGTTTAGTTGTCTCAAGTGGACCATCTAATTTACTTATTTCTTATTTTTATTTTTATTTTTATGAACGACACCACACTTGAAATCCAACCCCCCGAGTTAAATCATCCAAACGGGCAGGCCTCGGGACCCTAACCACTAGGAGAGACACATGAAGGGAAACCCCTAGAACTCACGACATCGCACTAGGACAAAAATCGGGCTCCTTTCCCCCAAGAAGGAACTCAGGTGGCTAACTAAGCTAAGTAACGTAACAAGTGAAGTGTTGCTTCATATATTGCATATTCTTAAGTGCATAAATATATGTGAAAAAAACGTGCTTATCAAGTATGAGCTTAATTAAGGACTAATTAAAAGAGAACAGAGCCATAGATCAAACAAAGCAAAACTTACCTCTTCCTCAAGTTTGTAGAACGTATTCGTGAAGACCCAACGTGCTTTATCAATATTAGCAAACTGATTAAACACAACGTTAGTCCAACCAGGGTAGTAATATGGTCCATAATTGTGTACAAAAGATGGTGTCTCCCAGTACTCAAACTGTGGCAATCCAGGAAAACCAATGGCACCGGAATTAAACCCTTATAAACAAACATGATAATATATATTGTTCACGGCACAAGCTTGTGTAAAAAAAACACCCACCGTTAATTCCAAACTCTATAGCCACATCTAAAGCCCAAGTAATGAATGAATCATATACTATTGCATCAATAGTATTCCCTTCACTTTGTAACTTTTTGATCAAGTCACCTAATGATTTTGACCCGACTTCCTCGAACTTCTCTATGTAAGCTTCAGAACTACTAGCACCAGCATAACCATGTTCATCAAAGCCGTCCGAAATAGGTTCGATTTCTAAGGAGGTTGTGTTAGTGTTGTGGGAAATGATGGTGTTTGAGATGTAGATGGTTGGTACAAGTGTTACTTTAACGCCTTTTGAGATTAAGCGTTTACCAAACTCGATTATAGGGTTAATGTGGCCTTGTGTAGGGTACGGGATGAGTAGGACATGTGGCGATTTGTTGGTTTGCTGATCCCCCATTTTTTCAAAGGGTTTTTTTAACGACAACGATATTACGAAACTAGCAGGAGGACACTAGAAGATACAATCTAATAACACGAGAATGAATTAATACTGTAATCAAAAGCTTCTGATAGATGATGACTAGTGAGTTTGAGCTTTTAGTTGTTTGTTTGTTTCTAAGGTATATATTGGGGAGACAATGCGTCATTGCTAATGTCACAGAAGTTGGATTTATATTCCGTATGTTGTCTTTAATTCATCCATCATGTTAGTACATTACTCTATCTACCCCGGCCGGTTACCCAATAAATTTACCCTAATATGTATGCCCCAAAATTTTTTCACTTCTCTTAATTAATACCGCATGGGCAACTCTCCCATAGTCAACTCTCCTGTAAAATTGACAAGTGTCCATATCTTTGGGTCCACCTTATACTAGTGTACTAGGTTAGTTCTTGGGCAACTGGGACCTACATTGTTGGACAACTGACATTTTTTTGTCTTTCAATAAAAAAATAAAGTCTTTTTTTATTATAAAAAAGTACATATATCTTAGGCAACTTGGTCCCACATATATGTACTTTTGAGCAACTGAGTAGATAAAAAAAAGTGTATTTTTATATTTTTAATTGTATTGATATTTATTTCATATTTTTAGTTACAAAATACATTTTATATTTTTTATACACACAGATTTACACACACACACTTGTTAGACACACTTCACATTCAAACACATCCTCTCCCCCACTACTACCCACCCAGATTCAACCACAGATGCAAACCATCAATCAAAGAAAAGTATGGGTAGAAGAGGTTATTCTCCTTCCCTGCCTAGGGGTGGTTATGAAAGGAGGAGGAGTCCTAGTCCTCCTAGGATACCCTATGGTGGTGGTGGTGGTGGTGGCCCGTTGAAAGAGATCTTCCAACAAGTCTCTTGGTTCGTAATCTTCGTCTTGATTGCAGGTATAGAAGGCGGCGGTGGTGAGATTGTGAAGGGTAGGACCCAATTTTGTAGGGCTCTAAGTATGCCAACAATTTCACGTATATTTAGAGACTGGAGGGCACTCAATTGGCCTAACTAACAGAAAGTTCTTTTGGGAGGTACGTCGGATATCAATAAAATCCCATAAATATATAACATGGGACAAGATCATTTCTCGTTTAAATACTGGTGGAAGTTTGAAGGTAAGTAACCAAAATATGCTTGTTAAACGATGGTGGAGATTTACTACAGATCACAATCCTTATGGTGCAACGTAATCAAATCAATTCACGATCGATCTAAAAGGTGGGATTCATGAAGTTTCTACAATCTAATGCAAACATGGTCCTTGGTACCAAATTGCTAAATTAAATGGGGAATTGAATTATACTGACATTAATCTTCACTCCCTCTTTAAGTTAAAGATACTTTCCTATGGTTATTTCGTATCAAAACAACTCCAAATTGTATAGTGTGTGATCAAGTCTCATTTATTGTTCCATTAACTTCTTCCACTTCCTTGAGAACTGATATAATTCCTTCATCTAATGGGATATTTCACACATCAAATGGGCATCATATTGGGCCTAGCTTTCTCTCAAATGAAATTGTGTGTGTGTGTGTGTATACTCTCTCTCTCACACACAGAGTACACTAAAACAAATGCCACCAAACAAAACAACTAAATCAGCACAACATCATATTTAAACAGAAAAACAAACATTTTTGACAATTAGAAAAAATAAATAATAAAAATCAAATAGAATAATCTAAAAGTAAAAATAGTTATACAAAAATACCCGAAGCAATGCGCGGGTTGCCCTACTCATTATTTAAATAAAATAACTATACTTATATATATATATATATATATATATATATATATTATTACTATATTTTGAATAGGAACATGTTTAAAATTTTGTATTAGTGTTTATGGCGGATATTCTTCTAATTATTAAAATGTAAACAAAAATCAAAGGCATGGTATCTAGGAAAATATAGTAGATATGTATTAATGGATTGGATTAAAATTTCGGGTCTTATTGTTAGAAAAAGCCTCAAACTATGAATGAACAGCATAGATTGTTAAGGGGTTCGACAATGTTTCAAGCTACTTGTGCAAAAAAATATTTTTGAGAAGTAAATAAATCAGTAATTTGTGTATAAATAAAATTAGGTTTATATGCATGGAATAGAGATGCTCATTTTATGGGTACAAATTTGTGTGTCGATAAAATTATTAATCTTCTATAAGAGGCCATATTCCCTTCATCTCCTATTCTTATTCTCACCTAAAAAAATTATAAATACATATCACAAAAAAAGGAAAAAAAAATGGTCAAGAGTTTAGTGATTTGTGATGAATTAGCATGGCCTGCTAATTCCAAATTAGTGAAGGATATGATGATTGTTCGTTATCGCAAGGAACCTAAAGCAACTTTGCAAAATGAAGTGGAACTTAGGTCAAAAGCTTCTGAAATAAGTGACTGTGTGGAGGGGAGGGATAAAACAATGGAAGAGTTGCAACTTCTTGGTTGATTGGACTCGTCTTTGAAATAAATTGCTCATATGATATGTATGAAAAACGGAAGATCTTATAGAAGTTGCTAGGTTGTTGTGAGTTGTCACACATTGTTCATTGATAAGTTGAAAGTTATGGACTATTGATGGTTGATGTCTTGTTTGTTTTGAAGATGTTGTCTTTTTGGATGTGGTGCTTATCTGGTGTTTTTGTGGTTAGTCATGTAGGATATTGGATTTCACAGACATATCATAACATTAACACTTTAAGCATATAGACGGTTTTAAAGAGAGAGAAAGTGGATTATTCTAGAAAGAGAAACTTGTGGAATATTAGATTACCAAAGAACATTCAACCCTCTACCTTGCAAGGTAGAGGGTATTTATAGGTTACAAACTAAACGACCTCCTGACGGCCTGTGGATCAGGTATACAATGGGTAAAGACCCGTCCTTCCTCTACGGTGTTGCACTAAACTATTCTACGCTACTAATTAACAACTAAATAACGTAGATAACGACAAGTCTGCTAGCTAACTTTGGCTAGATAATATTTGGGGTGACCGACTCTTTAACTTATGGAATTTCCAATTCCTAACAATCTCCCCCTAAGGGAGGTCACCCATAAATTACATTGTGAATCCTAGCTTTCTAGTAAATCTTCATTCTTGAGCTCGTAGACTTCTCTTCAACAAAGTAATCAAACTAAGTGCATCTGGGGAGAGTCTCATCAGTTAAGCTCGCTTGATCAAGACATATTATGGGTGTGTCTAGATCAAAGTAGAAGTTATCATACTCCGGTGGAGATATGATATGAGTGAGTTCACAGGAGAACTCCTCAAAGGCGAATGATTCATATTCGGGATTGATTTGAGTGAGTTCACTGGGGAACTCCTCAAAAGTGAATGATTCATAATCGGGGAGAGAATTATGAGAATGAGAAGTGGTAATACCACTAATCTTCTCTCCCATATGATCAAAATGGAACGTTTGCAATTCCGGAACAGAATCATCGAACAAAAGTTCACTATCCTCAAAGGGGATAGGATATGAAGTAGGCTTTTCATTAAAAGCCTCGATTTTAGAAATGAGAAGACTAACATTCAGTAATGTTGCACGAAGTGCTTCATCTTTGATTTCAGTGTCAGTAACTTCATCATTCTCTTCTTCTGGGCTAACAAGCTCAAAAGGTAAATCTTCCATATAAACGATGTCTCCACAAGATAACGAATCATCATCATTAGAATCGGAGAACATCTCAACATGATCTTTTGGGAAGACAAGAGGGGTAGGGATATCACACAAATGCTCAAGAATTCCCTGTGACTCTCTTGGGATTGGGACAAGGTTCTCAACACTAGACTTTATGAATTCGTCCAGTTCTTTTTCAGGAACAGTGTCAAGATGCTCATCCCCCATAATAAGAGAGTGAGTGTAAATCTCGGGTGTGATAACAACAGACTGAGGGAGTTGAGAAATATTATCTTTAAAAGGATAAAAACTCTCCTCGTCATCATCATATAGAGCTGCCTTAAGAAATTGGGAACGCCTTAGAGCTGCATGCTCTAGGACTAATAATTCTTCCCTAGATTTGCGAGCCTCTCGTTCTTCGGCTAGCTATTCTCCCATGGTTTTTTCATTACTCACTTGATTCTTAAAGTTTTGAATCATATCATCAAGTGTTTTCATTGCGGTTTCAAAATCTTGGGAAATTTCTTTAGGCAACGGCTCAGGTGGAGTTTGAACCGTATGGTGCTGTGGAGGTTGGAAATGATAAGAATAGTCATATTTGTTACAAGGAACCTGCTCATAGACAAGCGGGCTCTGTGCTTGACAATCAGAGTTATAGTGCGGACCTCCACAGTACTCACAACCGTATGATTGTTGTGAGTGATTCGGAAAACTATGTGGATATTGGTCAAAACCAAAGTTTTGATTGTTACACGGAACCTGCTCATAGACAAGCGTGTTCCCCGTTTGACACTCAAAACTCGGGTGAAGACCTCCACAATACTCACAAGAATATGTCTCCATCTCATAGTGCGGGGGTTGGTTAAGGAAATTAGTTGTTTCATTGTGGGGATTTTGGTCATAGACAAACCCATTTCCCGGATTCACAATGCCACAACCGGGGCAATTTCCACCATTTTGAGGTCCCCCACACCATTCACAACCAAATTGGTAAGATGAAGACATCACGAAGAATTATACAGACAAGAGGGATAAAAGGAAAGAATCATCGGGTCAGAGGATAAAGAAGATTATTTTTGGTGTTTTATGACGAAGACGAGTGCACATGCACTATCAAAAACAACACATTCAATTAAAACAAGACCGAGGCAAAACACAGTGAACTTAAACCAATAATCACAAGCATATTTACGCAAGTGACACAAAGGCAAGTTTTAAATCTTTTGTTCGGGAACTTATAATGATAACACCTCAGTTGAGAATGTTATATTGATTGTGTGTTCTATTTTATTTAAAACAACAAGCAAAAATCTTTTTGTATTTTTATCATTTACATATATACAAAGAAAAGAAAAATATTTTTGTATTTTTGTATTTTTATAAAAATAATAACTTCACGAGAAAGGTTCTTCAAGTCACTAATCACAAAAATCACGATATTGTCGCAACACACCTCCCCAGCAGCGGCGCCAAAATTTGATTCGTGTGAAGTGAGTGTGGTGAATAAACACAATATCAATTTATCAAATTAACCGTAAAACTCGACAAATCAACCTTTTAGGAAAAGGGTTGATGTGTCAAATCTTACGAGTGTGATAAAAGTGATACCGGAAAGTGATTTCCCGGGTCGTGTCCCAACGAGGTGTGAAATTGACGGTGTCGTTGAGTTTCGAGATAAGGACTTGAATTGGTTTTAAGAATTTTGGATTTGGTTTGAATTACGTGTTGTGTCACGATTTATACATCCCGACAGGCGATCGACTATAAGGCCGAGCGGCCAAGTCAACATCGGTCAAACTATGGCTAGCTCGCCTAATCGACGATATCAGACCACCATCAGGTACTTAGCGATCGACTCCCAAGGCGATCGCCTTTTGGCATCTGCCGATCGACTTTAATGACCGGCCAAGGACAGTCGACCTACGCCCCGAGCAGAGATGATCGCCCGTCATAGTCATCGAGGACTGGATCTCAAAAAAGCGCCCACGTGCAGATCCACTAAAGGCGCTGACAAGATCTTTTGCTAACAGACAAGATCTTTGACCAAAGCCTGTCACCTACCCCACCTACCGGCATGTGCGCCGAAAGTTGTCAGTAGGGCCGCATGTGACTAACTCAGGACGCGTGTAAGCTCCCCATTGGACCGTGCAGTTGACTGCCAACAACTCCTGCAGACTTTAAGGGAACAAGCCCATGTGCTAAAGGACGATCGCCTGATTATTATAATGCAGAAAAGGCGATCGTCCGGCGTATCCAGGTCCTATAAATAGAGAACTTTCTCCTGCTGGAAAAAGGGTCTGGATTCATTCACCTACGATTCAGAGCTCATTCGCAAAGGTTGACAATTCACTTAACCTACGGTTCGGAATTCATCTCTCCAGCAGTTGGGAATTCATTTACTCACACTCAGAACACATTCCGAATTCCTTCACGGAAATACAGTAGAACATACTCCATCAAGCTCCCGGCTTTCTCACCGGAATGCATCTCAGGACTTCTCTCTCCGATTCTCCCGTCCAGAACACGATCGGCCTAAGCAGCAAGTCTCCACAAGACAGATTCCAAGAGATTCATAAGCCCCGGAGCCCAAACGTCCAGCTAAATACTCGCCGTGAGAGACTGTCGATCTCTCACCACCGCGACTGTTCATCTTCTTTGTTACAAGAACTCACAGAGCATCAAATCTGGTTCTTCCGGCAATCTACACGCTCACTAACTAAGATAACAAGAATCTTTACACTCATTGTATTTGTATTCTTACATTAGTACTTGTATCCCCGAATATTAGTATTAATAATATCTCGCGAGAGCATTCAAGCCCGGGACTAACAACCCCGGCAAATCTTGTGTTATTTATCTTTCTCACGGAAGTGCTCTTGCATTTGTTTGCTATCCCATCCATTCCAGCAATATCTATCTCCGGATAATATTTTGGGTAGCAACAATTGGCGCTAGAGGAAGGGGCCAAACCCTCACATTTTTATTCCTGCCGTCCCGAAGAACACTCACTGTTCTCGGGGCATATACTTGAAGTGACACTCACTGCACTTCAAAGAAAACCTTCAGAATCATGACATCCGCCGGTACATCGAAGAAAGCCGCTCTCCGAACCGCCGGACACCATATCCCGGCTCAATCCGAACCCCAGCCGACGACAGGGGGAAGCCGCAGCAACGCGAGACTCTCGATCCCGCATCCAAGAGATGGCCCCAACCTCTCACTCGATCAGTTCCAAACCGAGGAGCAGATCGAGGAGGCTATGGCCATCCTGGAGGTGCGACGGAGAGCATGCGCGTCGCCCGCGATAACTCCCTCGATCATCCGTCGCATGGGAAAACGGAAATTCAGCGGGCTACTGAACGAGCGATCGTCAGAAAGCCCCAATTCGCGGGGAAAGGCTCTCGCACGACCGGACGGATCCATTTTCGATCGCTTGGGTCGCGACCCATCCTGGCGACCGGGGCATTCTGTTTCCAACCTTGGAAAGACGGAATCCAAATCCGTCACCAGGAGTTCGGCCTATCCACCTCACAGCCGAACACAGGTCAGCCATCTGACTCCCGCCACGATCGCCAGGGGATCAGTGCTCAATCGCCTCGGCTCCCGCTCCGAGCGCCGAGCCGCTAGCAGTCAGGCCACGGCGATGGCCGCCATACAACACCAGCTCGACGAGATGAAAGCACTCTTGGGCACTGGGGCAAGCACCAGCAAAAAGATCGCCGGGCCGACCGAGCCACTCGCGGTCCACATCGAGCTTGCCCCCATACAACCAACGATTGCCCCTCCCAAAACACCTCTGTATGAGGGGAGATCGGACCCCGAAACCCACCTGAGTAAATTCCGAATTTACATGACTGGGTGTGGGGCATCTGATGCAACCAAGTGCCGGATCTTCCCGTTAACGTTGGGCGAGCTGGCCCATAGGTGGTACGTCTCACTACCACCACGATCAATCACCTCTTTTAAGAAACTGGCGAATGACTTCACGTCATACTTCGCCAGCAAGGTCGCCAGGCCAGAAGGCCCCCACCGCATGATGAAAATCAAGCAGGGGAAGGACGAAACCGACGCAAATTACATCGACCGGGTAGACGAAATCATCCTCACCGGCGAACCCGTCAGTGACGAGCTCGCTCTCTATTCGGTCATGGGGGGATTCCACGGTCACTCTCCCATGTTTAGACATCTCACCAAGGATATTCCCCCAACCTACGCGATCTTCCGCGCTAAGGCTGCCAACTTTCTGGCCAGGGAAAGGCTACTCACCCTCCGCTTAGGCGAGGAAACGCCACCTCTTGTCCAGAAGATAGCGATCGCCAAAGCAAAGAAGGCGATCGCCAAGACACCCGGAGATCTCAAGGCTTTCGAGGACATGGAAGCCCATCTCCTCCATACGTTCAATGTAACTCCGCACATATTTTCTATGCCATCAAGGGGCACGAAGAGCTCAAAAGCCAAAGGCGATAAGGGACCACGGTCACTGGACAACAATCGATTGTGCCAACCATAAGAGTCCCGCCACAAGACCAACAAATGCCGCGACCTCCTCAAACACTCTCCGGAGATTGTTCGAGGAGGGCAAGTTGGACAGCTTATTGGTTTAGCCGAAGCCCCTACCAATCTCTATAGACGATCGTCCGAGTCGAACACAAAACAGGCTGGAAAGCTCATACGAGCCGACCCCTAGATCAACCTCGGCGACCATCTCTACATGCTTCAATCAAGAAAAGGAGACCTCGGAAGTCTCCCCGATCTCTTTCCTTATTCAAGAAACCGGAGGACTCGATCGCCATCTACAGTTCACCATCTAACATGATGGACTAAGGCACGAGATCGCCTCCCCCGCACAACGTACACCGTCGAAGGTCGGCATCTACATGACGATCCAAGGTGGAAGAGTGCAGCCATGGTCCTGGTGGTCGATGGAACCGACTGCTTAGGCCATGCAAGGTCCCTTTAGGCCAAGATCGCCCGCCCTTCGTTTAAATACGAGGCCGGCGTAGTCTGAGGGCCCTCCAAAATAAATCAGTGGACACGATCGCTCGCCCTCAAAGGTTCATCATCTAACATGGTGAACCCGGACAATGCGACGTGCCACAACCCCCGTCTCAACGTACACCGTCGAGGTCGGCCATCTCCATGGCTGGCCGAGGTGGAAGCAGAGCTAACAAGCCGCGGGCGTGGAGTTGATTCATCCGACGCTGCCCCGCGCAAGGACTCCTCTAGACCGAGACCGCACGCCCTTCGTTTAAATACGAGGAGAGGCGCAGCCTAACAGAGGACCCTCATAATAAAGTGAGTCGCGAGACACTCAATGTCTTCGCGCATCAAGACATAATCAAGGAGTCGGTCCATCGAACTCCGCGATCGTGTACGGTTCCTTAAAGACGAACGACCGTCCCCGAAGATTCGACAAGTTGAAGACCGCTCACTCAAAGAATTATTTTCATCCCCTTACTTCCGCTAAGTGAATAAAAACAAGGGGCAATAAGAGTGCGGACTACCTATACGACGATCGTCGCTATTCAACCACATACGGAGATCGTCATTTTTTCAGATGTAGTGCAGCGATCGAATTTGTTGTAAAAAGATGTCTTTATGAGTTTATCAATTCATTTGGAACTACCCTCGCAACGATCTCTCCTCGCACATTTGTACAAAGTCAAACAAAGACTCAAAAATAACCATTCATTCAAGTGATAAGTCAGAAATCCAAATGCTCATTTCATTACTTGAAAAATCAAAGTACATGGTCGCCCGAAGGCCTATGTTCTACAAAAGAAAGCTACAAACTACAAAGAAAGTAAGCTAAAAACGTCATAAAGGAAGCGCCTCAGGCCCCTGCCTGGCCTTCGCCATCAGCATTCGGCGCGGTCCCCTCATCTTCCGGAGCGTCGGGATGAGCAAGATTGGCTGGAGACGGATACCAACTCAAATCCACGCCGATGTCCGCAAGATCCAGGATCGGCAAGGAGAAAGCTGAATGGAGAGGATGCTCCAACGCATACGCCTTGAACTTATCGGCAAGAGGCCCGACCTCCAAACCTCCCTTCTTAGCCGCTCGGATCGAGTCGGCGAACGCCAAATAATAGGCGAACTCGCTGACATACTCCAAGCTTTGGAAAGGATCGGCCTTGGTCGCCTCAACCTCTCCTTTAAGCTCCGCCATCGCCTGTTGCGACCCCTGGAGCTCGGCCTCCCTCGCAGCAATCTTTTCCTCGCCTCCGCCAGCTCGCTAGTCAACCGAGCGATCGTCACCTTCTGACGATCGGCCTCCGTTTCAGCGGCCTTCTGCGCCCGGACGGCATCTGTCATACGGTCTCGGAACCGATCAACCGTCAATCGAGACGTCTCGACATCCTTCCTCGCCAGCTCAAGCTCTTGGCTCGCCCGCTTAGCTGCCTCCAGAGAATCCTTCTCCATCGCCGCGATCTTATCAGCAAACTCGGCGTTCTCTTTCCGAGCCGCCTCGAGATCCGCCTGCAGGCGAATAGTGGAAGGCCGCCCCTCAAACTCCTGAGCAGCCTGGACAGCCATGGTCGCCGTCTGAAGTGATAGGGCGAGAACAGCGTGCATCGAATTCGCCGATCGCTGACGAGCGATCGCATCCAGATCGGTCGTCCATGCCTTCGGCAGAAAGGTATGCCTTTACTAACGTATGGGGAATGTCGCAGAATGTCGAGGAGATCGGCTCGCTAGGAAATCCACGACCATCGGCGGCAAGACGGATCTCGCGGACCCTGCATCAAAACAACAAAGAAGTTAATACAACTCCTACGCAGATGCAATTTTCAACACAAAAATGCTATCTACCTCTCAGCTTTCTCGGGATCCCGACCGAAAAACGGTTTCCCTCGAGGGGTCTCAGCATCCGCGATCGCCATCTCCCGCATGAAAGCCGCAGAGGGCGGCTCACTCTCCGGAGCTACAACGGTGATCGGCACCCCAATGGCAGGGGCAGGAACCGGAGTTTCTTCCGGCCTCGGCCTCTTGCGATTCGCTCGAAGCCCCTCCTCCGGAATTTCCTCCTCAACCACGACCGGCTCCACGCGAGGCTCCGGCTCCACGCGAGGCTCCGGCTCCACGCGAGGCTCCGCCTCCAGAACTATAGGCAACGCAACGGGTGGGGCCCGAGACGACCTCGTCTGGCGGAGACGACCCAAGACTCCTGGGTTCGACATAGCGATCTCCGGAGGAGGCTCCAAAAAGCGAGGAAAGCGAACCTCTGCAGTTAAGACAATCGATCAACGATCAGATACTGTCCTCAGGTAAGGCGATCGCCCAGAAATTGAAGGTCGCAAGAACTCATACCTGGCACCGAGAGATGTCTCGGGAAACGAAATAGTCGAGCCGACAACCAACGACTCTCCTTATTGATCCGGTTGGCGTCGAGGTCATCGTCCGACAAGCTCCTTATCCGCTCCCAGACAACGAGAAAATCAAAAGGCAGCTCCTCGATCGCCGGGATGTGAAAACCTGCAAAACAGAAATCAAATTAGATCAGTCCAAAACGCATCCAAACGAAGGGAGAGTTCTGTTTTTTTTTTATCGTCATTCGATTTCACTTTCGGGTAAGAAAAAATCCCCGGTACTGCGACCGTTTGGAAAGCACATAGGGATAGGCGACCGAGTATCCCCGGAAATCGAATCTCGGAGTAGGACCGGCTAACCTCTCCATTATTTCAGCAAAGGCCTTATAGGCCCGACCAAAAGCGCTATGTTGCTCCCAGTAAGCTCTAATCGCCAGATCTCTCTCGATCTGCGATCGTCTCTCTTCAGCAGCCGACTCCCTAGCAATATCGGCCTCATTGAATAAAGCCTCAACTTCGGCAGGGTCGATTCCGGCCCGAATAGCTTCAGCCGCCGTCTCCAGGTGGAAGACGGAAGAAGTTTCTCCCCGGACAGTCGATGTCCCGGCGGCAGAACTGGTACCCGCTCCAAGTGACGATGAGGTTCCGGCCATTCTCAGAGATACAAAAGGAGATAAGGATTTTTTCTTACCCGAAAGTGAAATCGAATGACGATCGGCACTAAGATCTTCAGAAAATTCGGCAGCAAGTCCTTCTTCCTCCAATAAGTGCGCGTGAGTGAAACTGCAGCACCGCACCCCTTTTATAGGAGAAGGCAGGGACCGGTTTGCAATAAGGGAAAACCTCAGGGGTCGGATCTCAAACGACGCATTAATTGACCCCCTCGAGACCCGCGCACGCGTCTTTTCAAGGACGCGTCAGCCGAGGAGTCATTAAGGACCGCTGGCGTCCTCCAATAGAAGCCCGGCACGTGCGCGGAGACTTTTCAACACCCATTGTTTTTTCCCGCAGCTGATTGGCCAACCAGTCGTCCGAACCCAGTATATCACCAAAGACGATCGCGCCTTCGATTAAACAGTAAGTCGCTCGTCAAAAGTTCAGCGATCGCCAATAAAGCCACCTCACCCCACGTTTTCAACGTATGAGCGAGCTGGGGGGCAATTGTTGTGTCACGATTTATACATCCCGACACGCGATCGACTATAAGGCCGAGCGGCCAAGTCAACATCAGTCAAACTATGGCTAGCTCGCCTAATCGACGATATCAGACCACCATCAGGTACTTAGCGATCGACTCCCAAGGCGATCGCCTTTTGGCATCTGCCGATCGACTTTAATGACCGGCCAAGGACAGTCGACCTACGCCCCGAGCAGAGATGATCGCCCGTCATAGTCATCGAGGACTGGATCTCAAAAAACCGCCCACGTGCAGATCCACTAAAGGCGCTGACAAGATCTTTTGCTAACAGACAAGATCTTTGACCAAAGCCTGTCACCTACCCCACCTACCGGCATGTGCGCCGAAAGTTGTCAGTAGGGCCGCATGTGACTAACTCAGGACGCGTGTAAGCTCCCCATTGGACCGTGCAGTTGACTGCCAACAACTCCTGCAGACTTTAAGGGAACAAGCCCATGTGCTAAAGGACGATCGCCTGATTATTATAATGCAGAAAAGGCGATCGTCCGGCGTATCCAGGTCCTATAAATAGAGAACTTTCTCCTGCTGGAAAAAGGGTCTGGATTCATTCACCTACGATTCAGAGCTCATTCGCAAAGGTTGACAATTCACTTAACCTACGGTTCGGAATTCATCTCTCCAGCAGTTGGGAATTCATTTACTCACACTCAGAACACATTCCGAATTCCTTCACGGAAATACAGTAGAACATACTCCATCAAGCTCCCGGCTTTCTCACCGGAATCCATCTCAGGACTTCTCTCTCCGATTCTCCCGTCCAGAACACGATCGGCCTAAGCAGCAAGTCTCCACAAGACAGATTCCAAGAGATTCATAAGCCCCGGAGCCCAAACGTCCAGCTAAATACTCGCCGTGAGAGACTGTCGATCTCTCACCACCGCGACAGTTCATCTTCTTTGTCACAAGAACTCACAGAGCATCAAATCTGGTTCTTCCGGCAATCTACACGCTCACTAGCTGACGCAGCGTAAGCACTCAAAAAACAAGATGGAATCACAATCTGAACTATATTTTATTGCTTAATCAAAAGTTGTTTTTTTCTCCTCAGTACCTAAAGGTTTATATATAGTTGAAATAAGTAAATTACATGAACAAGGACATGAGAATCGAAAGCACTTTATCTCGAACATTCATTCCCTAGACTTTCAAATTCTACCACATTCGGACTATCTAGACATTTAGGCATTCTCATTAGGATTCAGTGCATCGAACATCCTCTACATCAGTCTCCTCCACTGGGAAAAACTCGTCCTCGAGTTGGACTCCTTCAGTATAGAGGTGCATTGGAAGGGTAAAACGGAGTTAAATCAAGAACATTAAAAGTATTTGAAATGCCCATACTCTTAGGAAGATCAATGTCATAAGCATTATCATTGATCTTTCTCGATCGCATATGGTCCATACTTCTTAGTGAAGTTTACTATAAGTGCCACTGAAACCTCTCTCGCCTTAGGAACACCATTACTTGATCCCCACCGAAAATACTTGTTGCCTCCGATGCTTATCTCAGCCTCTTTTGTACTTTTGTTAGTCTCCTCCAATTTTTGCTTGACTTCCTTGTGCACTTCCACAACTTGTTTGGCCATATGAGTCGCTGCCCCATTGCTAGTTGCACCCTTTGGTAGCTGGATCAGATCCAAGGTGTGTTGTGGCACTTTCGTGTACACTATAGAGAAAGGAGACATGCCCGTAGCACTGTGAATCGCATTGTTGTAAGCGAACTCGGCTTGAGGCAAGAAAATATCCCACTGTTTTGGTTTATCGCCACAAATGCTGCGAACCATATTCCCCAATGTACGATTTACCGCCTCAGTTTGACCATCTGTCTGAGGGTGAGCAGTGCTACTGAAATTCAAAGAAGAATCAAACAATTTCCACAATGTTCGCCAAAAATGCCCAAGGAACTTGCTGTCTCTATCCGAAGTGATTGTTTTTGGTATTCCATGCAAACGAACCACTTCTTTGAAAAACAATCTAGCCACAGCAATTGCATCTGAAGTCTTTTTGCAAGGAATAAAATGGGTCATCTTCGAAAATCTATCAACGACAACGAAAATAGAATCGCCCTCTTTGTGTTCTAGGCGGTCCAACACGAAATCCATAGACAAGTCTTCCCAAATATTTTCCGGACAAAAGGCATATAAAAACCAGATTTTTGGATGACCCTTAGCCGTTTGGCAAACATAACAACTTTGCACATACCTAGTCACATCTCGAAGCATGTGTGGCCAATAAAATCTCTCCCGAATCGCAGCTATTGTTTTGTCTCGCCCCAAATGTGCAAAGCAAGTCCACCGACATGTAAATCACGAATTACCTTTTCTCGTAATGATGTCCGAGGAAGACAAAGCTGATTTCCACGCATTAAGTAGCCATCGTGCACATAAAACTCTTGCAAAGTTGCCCATTCACGCACCTTTCCCAAATCATCCAAAATCTTCATCTCCCGCATAACACTCCTTGAGTTGTTCAAACCCAATTATCTCCCGCCTCAAAGTGATTAACAAACTCGCTCTTCGACTTAATGCATCACCACAATATTTTGCACTCCACTCTTGTGTTGTAATCAATGGGAACTTCAAGAAATTGGCACCAACGTGCGTGCATATCCTTGCTAATTCGCTTTTGGTGTTTAGATATTTGAGAGCCTCGTGGTCGAATAAAGAACAAATTCTTTACCAATGAGATAGTGCTCCCATATCTTCAAAGCCCCGACAACCGAATAAAATTCCTTGTCATAAGTGCTCCATTTCTCGCCTAGCATCGCCGAGCTTCTCGCTAAAATAGCAACCGGCCTCCGTTCTTGACAAAGAATGCCCCAATGCCAACACCGCTAGCATCACAATCTACCTCAAAAAGCTTCTCAAAATCTGTAACGCTAAGACAGGCGCAGACACAATTTTTCTTTCGTAATCGCAAAGCTTTTATCGCCTTCATCGCCCTAGTAAAACCTCCTCCTTCTTCATGCACTCGGTGCAATGGTACTAAAGTTCTTGATAAAGCGCTGTAAAAGTAGCCAACCCATGGAAACTCCGTACTTGAGACATTTTGGGAATAGGCCGTCTCTAATTGCCTTTACCTTCGTATCATCCACCCGAATTCCCTCATGACTCATTAATGTACCCCGAAATAGCGGTTTATTAGTAAGAAAACCGCATTTCTTAAGGTTAACATATAGCTTATTGGCCCGCAAAGCGTAAGCACTTCTCGCAATTGCGATACGTGCTCCTCCTCGGTCTTACTATAAATCAAGATATCATCAAGTATACAACAACAAATTTATCAATAAAAGGTTTCAATACTTGATTCATAAGTCTCATGAAAGTACTGGAGCGTTGGAAAGTCCGAAGGCATCACTAACCATTCAAATAACCCTTCCTTCGTCTTGAATGCCGTCTTCCACTCGTCCCCGTGTCTAATTCGAATCGATGGTACCCATTTTTCAAGTCAAGCCTTGAAAACCACTTTGCTCCATGTAATCATTCAACATGTCATCCAAATTTCGGAATGGGAAATTTGTAACCAATCGTAATTTTGTTGATTGCACGACTATCAACACACATTCTCCAATTTCCGTCCTTCTTTGGAGTTAATAAGGCGAGGCACCGCACAAGGACTCATACTCTCTTGAATAAGCCCCTTTCTTAACAACTCCTCCACTTTCTCCTTAAGGATCTCACTCTCCTTTGGGCTCATCCGGTAGTGAGGTAGATTTGGTAAACTCGCCCGGAATCAAGTCAATATGATGTTGAATATCTCTCATGGGTGGTAAGCCATCAGAATCTCATCGGGCATTACTTCCCGAAATTCTCGATAATAAAGGCCTTATAGCTTCAGGATGCTCTTCCAACTTTGGTCCATTTTCAACATAACACACTTGCTTCATTATTAGAGCATAAACTCCGCCTAGTCTCCTTCATTTCGGTCTCAAACTCGCGAGTCAAAGTGAGAAACTCCTTTTCTCAGATTGCTTGCTTTTGTTCTCAGAATGGCGGAATGTGTACTTTGTTCCATCCTTCAAGAAGCTATACCGATTGTTACTACTGAATGTTGCGCATCCACATCATATTGCCATGGTCTCCCAAACAACAAATGACACACATCCATATCCACAATATCACAATAGACTTCATCACTATACTTGCCAATCGAAAAGGAATTTTGCAACGCTGTTACTTCTATATTTCCGGCATCGACTTTATCCATCCCAAAGAGTAAGGGTTTGGATGCTTTTCACCGGCACTCTAACCTTTTTTGCTTCCTTCCCTATAATATTCTCCATGCTACCACCGTCAATCAATACTCCAAAATCTTACCATGAATGGTACACCGTGTTCGAAAAAGTTGATTCCGCCGAGAAGTCTCTTCCGTTTGAGCTAACATTATTCTTCGTACAACACAGTTCGCTTCCCTTGTTTCTCCCTCCTCAAATTCTTCTTCTTCGCCATCCGGTTCACGAAAAATGCTTCATCGTCTTCTTCTCTGAAAGCCGCATTAGCCGTTTTCCTTTGAGGGCATTCATTCGATTTATGACACGGTTGGTTGCACCTATAACACTTTCTGACGTTGGTCTAGCGTAAGGGTTGGTAGTTTTCCGTCCTGAGCGTCCCTCTCCTTAGCTTCGCCAATGGTGATTTTCACTTGATGTTGCCGCCTTATCTTCCCGAGTTTTGTCGCTTTTATAATTACCGCCATTATATCGTCCTCCTCGCCCATAAGATTCTTGCGCCGCCTTAGTCTTTTCCCCAACCTGAAGGTCGAAAAGTGTCAAAACCCCGCTTGCTTTTCTCAAATTGCATTAATTCAACTTTCAAAGCCAAAATTTTTGCTTCTTGTTAGGGTCTTTAACACTTGAACTCCAATTTTATCTCGAATAAAAGGCTTCACCATCAAGATATCTAGCCACTGCGCCCCTCCGTTTCCAGCAGATTGTTCCTTTCGCCTAGTCGCATAAATTCTGCAGTGTATTCGTAAGGATGCGGGTGCCTTGTTGGCATCTTTGGTGCTGCTGAAACAGGATCTGCTCGTAGTCGGGAGGCGTAAATTCGCGCATCGCACCTCTTCATCCTATACCACGTTCGAATCCGCCCCGCCTTCTCGTTCTCGTGTTCTCTCGCATTCTATCCCACCAAGTCAAGCACCACCCTTCAATCTACAAGCGACTAATCGACCCTCCTATCTTCTCGGAGTCTCCATATAGTCGAAGAACTCATCAATATCTGCGATCCAATCCAGAAATCTTCTATTCCCAAACCACCATTAAAACTTGGAATATCGACCTTTAGTTTGAAGTCGTATCCTCTCTATCATCATACCTTCTCCACTCGTCCAACATTCCTACGCCTGCCACCATATACCTCTTCATATTCATCCTCCTCACTGGAAGAATCATCGGTTCGATTGTTACGTCTACGAACGGGAATAGTTTTGTTGATAGGGTCTCCACGAGGTGCATCTCCTCTTGGTCTTCTATCATTAACCCGATTTCGGTTCCCATCAACACTGAGAGCATCAAGCCTATCTGCAATTTCATCAAATCGCTCCTCAAAGCGACGGAATCTGCGATCTATTTGCTGCTCCAAGTGTCCCTGTAAACGCTGCTCCAATCGTTGCAACGCCTCCTCCCCGACAAGTGGGGCTCCAGTCTCATGAGCATCGCCATTAAGACCACCGCTACCGCCTTGGTTCGTCATTAGTCTCCGATACCACCTGACGCAGCGTAAGCACTCAAAAAACAAGATGGAATCACAATCTGAACTATATTTTATTGCTTAATCAAAAGTTGTTTTTTTCTCCTCAGTACCTAAAGGTTTATATATAGTTGAAATAAGTAAATTACATGAACAAGGACATGAGAACTGAACAGCCTTATCTGAACATTCATTCCCCTAGACTTTCAGCCTACCACATTCAGACTATCTAGACATTTAGGCATTCTCATTAGGATTCAGTGCATCAGTAACATCCTCTACATCACTAGCTAAGATAACAAGAATCTTTACACTCATTGTATTTGTATTCTTACATTAGTACTTGTATCCCCGAATATTAGTATTAATAATATCTCGCGAGAGCATTCAAGCCCGGGACTAACAACCCCGGCAAATCTTGTGTTATTTATCTTTCTCACGGAAGTGCTCTTGCATTTGTTTGCTATCCCATCCATTCCAGCAATATCTATCTCCGGATAATATTTTGGGTAGCAACATTACGTTTTCTACGAATTAATTAACGGGAATGTAATTAAGGCAAGGGAACCCTAATAAACTAAAAATAAACAATTACTAAGCCTAAGGAATGATAAAACAAAGCTAAACTACATCCTAGGGTGCTAAAATGCAAAAACGCGAAAACTCGGGCTAATCCCGAGCCTCGAAAGTGAAAAATATACAATTTTAGGCCTACAGGTGTAAAACTAATTTTCCTAAATTCTAAATGACCAAAAATAATTTTAGGAAAAAGCCGGGTATTTTTTTGAGTTTTTATTTATTTATTATGAATTAAAAACTAGATTTAACTAATTAATTAATTAAAAATACTAAACATTTTGAGAAAAATCTGAAAAATTCACAAAAACTACTTTAAAGGGTACTGAACTAAGAAAAATTAAAAAGGTGGGTGTTGCTTTTGAAAATAAGCTGGAAATAAGCTCAAAATGGCTTATAGTTAAAACTGCCTAAGTGTCTTTAAGAGATTAATAGTGCATAAAAATCACGAGACAAGCCCCAAGGTCAGTTGGTAAGGCGTGTGTGTGGTGAGCTGGGTGGCCACAGTTCGAATCCCAGTAGTTGCAAATCTTTGAAACTTTTTTTTTTTTTTTTTTTAATTTCTGCTTATTGAGCTTTGAAGATGCAACCAAAATAAAAGATTTTTGTAAAAACGTTTTTGCTAAAACCCTATCAATAAGCTGTTTGGACAGCTTATTGAAGCAGAGTTGACAAAAACAAACCAAACACCCATTTAGGCAGATTTATAAAGCAAATAAGCACTAGGACAGCAATTCTTGAACTAATCCTACGTATATTAACTGATTAACACCTAGAGAGTCTAAATAAGCTAAGACCAAGTCTAATAAGCTAAGGAATAGACTGATTTGCTGCTGTTACAGTTGGCTTGAAAACAGCCAAAGGGTTTTCTAAGCGCTCAAAAATTACTAGTGTAAGCTTATATAAACTCTAAAGCTGATAATAAGCTAATGAACATGTCCAAGAACTAGATTTAAACAATCTTAACTAATCTAAGTAAAAGAAGCAGTTGGCAAATGCACTAACTAGGGGAGTTCTAACCTATGACTACGGGAAAACAAGCGAGTCCACTTAACTAAAATAAGCACTAATTGGCAAGTCCAAAACTAATCTAACATAATACACTAATAAGTACTGAAGTTCCTAAGCTAAACTATGAAAAGCAATTTATAAGCACATATGGGGTACCTGGTGTGTTAGCAGCAGTGCAGGCTAAAAAAAACACCTGATATAGCCTTAAGCCTCAAAAAGCTTCCCCAAGCACGATCAAGCTGCTGATGCAGGCTGCAAAACAGCCTTGCTGTGGGTTTATAATGAGCTTAATTATAAGCTCAAAGGGAGTCCTTGAAAGTGATAAAAACTGCACAAGAGAAGTCAGCATAACAAACAACCCAAAAGAACTAATTGGAAGTTAAATGGCCCTGTGCACAGCTTTGAAAATAAGCTATGAACAGGAGGTTTTGGCTAGCTTATGCTGAAACAGATCAAGGGAGAACAGACAAATGGTGGATTTGAAGATCAATTTAAACTATGCTAGAGACGATTTAAATGCATAAAACTGAAACTAGAGGGAGTTTGTAATACTAGGAGGCAGGAAAAATCAAATTTGCCAATGATGAACAACAACTGAGTTAAGAACCTGCACCAAGAACAGCACCCCAAACTGCTGTTGTGTGTAGACTTAGCTAATCAGAAATGTTTTCTTTCTTTCTTTTTTTTTTAAAACCAGACTTGTACACTACTAAGCAAAACTGTAACCTTGCAGAATCCAACTGAAAATCTTGAAAAGTGTTTGACTTTGAGAGTCAACCGGGTAAAATTGTGTTTTTGACCATTCTAGCTTAAAACAAACACTTTTAACATCTAAACATGAACCAATATTTAAGACCAATTTAAGACTTCAAAACATAAAAACTGCATAAATCAAATTAAATACAGAAGTTAAATTGCATTTCAAAAATAAAGAGTTACAATGAAATTAAAATGAAAAACTGAGCCGGGAAATAATTCTAGACTAAAACTAGAAAAACTAAAATTAAACTTAAAAAGACTAGCTACAAAACTACTCACCAATTCACTACTAACTACTGACTAACTCTTTATACGGCTCAGGTCTACCCCCCTCTCTCTTCTCCTCTCTTTCTTCTCTGTCCTTGTGGATGTCTTCATCTCAGTGTGGGGGACAAAAGCTTCCCAAGGTAACTAGGGACCTGTGATGGGATGGGTAGAACCTTGGGAAAGGTTTGAGGAGACAGGCGTGGGAGAGTGAGGATGGGTTGTGGGTTTTTTTTATTTGTTGTGTGTTGTGTGTTGTTTGGGCGGGAAAGAAAGAGAGGAAGAAAGGGTTAACCAGTTGACTGGGTATTGAGGTGAAACGGGTTAGGGTTGACTGGGTAAAGGGTTTGGGCTTGGACCGTGGGTTTTGTGTTTAGGTGGGTTTGTGGTTAACTTGGACCAAGGATTGGATACAAGGACTATTTAGGGACTAATCTTGCCAAAACTGAAAATCCAGGGACCACGTATGTAAATTCTGACAATGTATTCAAAGGGCCATTATTGACAATCTCTAATACTCCAAGGACTGAATTTGCCAAATTTGAAACTTGAGGGATTAAACATGAAAATTCTTGAATCTTCAGGGACTAAAGTTGCCATTTCCTGATTTAGGCTCGTTTTTACCCGTTTTTGCTCAGTTTTCAATCTTTTTGTACCTGCAAGACATAAAACACACTCCGAGGATATTTTTGACATATTTTGATCGTATTTGAGTGTTTTTTGGCCGTTTTTGAGGTCTTAGGTGGGTAAAAATGATGAGTGAATAAGCACTCATCAATCTCTCATATGAATGCTGTTAAGAGGATTTTTAGTTATTTGAAACAACAACCTAAGTTGGGGTTGTGGTATCCTAAGGATTCACCTTTTCACTTGGAAGCTTTTTCAGATAGTGATTATGCAGGTGATAACTATGATAGAAGATCAACAACTCGAGGATGCCAATATCTTGGAAGAAGGTTAGTCTCCTGGCAATGCAAGAAGCAGACAATTGCAGCGACATCATCTACTGAAGCTGAATATGTGGCTGCTGCAAGCTGTTGTGGACAAGTTTTGTGGATGCAGAATCAACTCTTGGACTATGGGTTCAATTTTAAGAATACTCATATCAATATTGATAATGAGAGTACTATCTGTATTGTGAAGAATCCAGTTTATCATTCCAAGACCAAGCACATTCAGATTAAGCATCATTTCATCAGAGATTGTTATGAGCACAGGCTCATTAATGTGGTCAAGGTTCACACGGATAACAATGTAGCTGACTTACTCACCAAAGGCTTTGATGTTTCAAGATTCAATCACTTGGTGGTGAGCATTGGCATGATTAACTACTGAGCTGCATTTAAGGAGAGGACTATAACGTATTAGTATAGTCCTTTGCATTGTTTGAGGGGAGGATATGTGTGTATACTTAGTTTCTATAGAAGAATTTGGGAAAGTACTGCGTTTGATTTCATGAACGTACTGCTTGGAAAGTACTGCCGGGGAAAGTACTGTTTACGTGGAAGTACTGTTTGTCGTATTAAAGTACTGTTCCAACGGTTATATTGAGGGGTAATTACTACTAACGGTAACTTTGTTATTATGGGCTACTCTCCAATTTTCCCTCTCATATTGATACTTTCGAATCTTTACCATATTTATCTTACGTTCACCATCTCTTTATTATTCGATCATATCTCTTAATTGTGCTCACACATTCATCAATGGCGAATCGACATACAGTTTCAAAGCACAACATGGTGGCTAATCTCGACAAAACTGAGGCGAATGTGGCTTTTCATGATATAATTGATTATCTTACTAGGTCGCCAATCAGTTATGCTCTTTTAGTAGAACCGGATATTATTGCACCTTGGATTCAAGAATTTTGGGCTAATGCTAGGGATAATATGGAGAATGATGAATTTTATGTTCGATCAACAGTTGCTGGAAGAACTGTGACGGTTACTGAAGCCTCTATTCGAGAAGACTTATTATTTGGTGATGAAGAAGGGGCTATTCGTTTTGATAAGCACTTGATTTGGGATACATTTAGGGACATTGGTTATGAAGGGTCCTTAACAGAACAAACATTCAGGAAACCCTTATTCTGTCCTCAATGGAAATTTTTGGTTCATGTGTTGCTCCATTGCATAAGTGCTAAGAGTACCTCTTGGGAGCAGTTTAGGTCAAATATTGCATCTGCTGTAGTTGGATTAGCTACAAATCATGTTTTTAACTTCTCAAGGCTAATTCTGGATGGAATGCTCTCCCACATCTCACATGGATCCAAATGGTTAATGTACCCAAGGTTTATACAGGTTTTCTTGAACAAACAACTTGCTGATGTTCCAAAGCCTACAGACTTATTACCTGTCATTGTGCAACAAGCCAAGATTTTTACCTTTATGGCAAGAAGGAGTGATTTATTCAGAGGTCAAGATACTCCATTAACTTCTTCTATGATGGAAATTGTTCAGGCTATTAGGGATGAAGCTGGAGAAGGTAATGATAGTGAAGGTACTGCTTCTCAACAAGGTACTGCTTCAAAAGGTACTGCATCTCAAAGTGCTGCATCTCCAAATGCTGCATCTCAGAGTGCTGCATCCCAAGGTGCTATGTCTCACAGTACTGCTTTGCAAAGTACTAATCAAGAAGATATTGCAGTTCCACCTCCACCATCTCCACACGTGTCTTCACACGCAGAACCTTTGTCATCTGGAGGAGATGAACCAGCTATGGAGCCTGAAGGTCAAGTTCTCAACAACTATGCTTTAACAAGGGAATTGACAAGGTTGAAGAAATCATTTGAAGATCAGGCTCTAGAGGTTAAGAGATTAAAGCTAAAATTTAGAAGACTCAAAAATTTTGTCTGGCCATTGGTTAAACATCATAGATTATGGGTCAAATCTCAAAGAAGGCATGGACGACCTGTTAGGGAGTTTAAGAAGTCAACCAAAGGCAAAAAGGTTCTTAAATCATCTTCTATCCAATTGGGGAGGAATTTAGAGGAAAAGAATTTGAAAGAAGATGCTGTTAAGGAGAAAGAACCTCAAGGTACTGAAGAGCATGTAATCATTGAAGGTACTGAAACAGATCAATGTACTGAGCAACAAAGTACTGAAGCTCAAGGTACTGAGCAACAAAGTACTGCTTTTCATGGAACCTTCAGACAAGAGTTAATTACTCCAAGAGTATTAGATTTTGAGGAGGAAGCTGGTCCTTCAACTGTTTTTCATGAAGAACAAGCTGGTCCTTCAACAACTGCCATACCAGAAGAACCTGTAAGAACTGCAAGTGATGATCAACTTATTGCTGAAATATTGCATGATTTATCAAGGCCAAAAGGTGTTACTATTTTTGAAGTTGCAGAGGAACAAACAAGAACTTCTCAACCTGCAATAAATCCTAAGGATAAAGGAAAGGGTATTCTGGTAGAAACTAAGAAGAAAAAGCTAACTTTGGCAGATCTTAGAGCAATTGAAGTTGCTAGGAATGAAGAAGTAGCTAAGAAAGTACAAGAAGAATTGAATGCTGAAGTAGTAGCTGAAGTGACTAATGAAGAGGCAATGAATGAAGAGGTAGCTAGGATGTTACAAGAAGAATTGAATGCTGAAGATGCTGAACCATTACAGTCACCAACTCTTGTTTCTTTTATACCTAGAAGACCAAATCTTGCTAAAGAAAGGAACACTATGATGGCTTATTTGAAAGGTCGAGGATATAAAGGATTGCAGAAGCTGAATTATGTTAATATGAAAAGATTATATGATGCTGAGACAGAGGCTTATAAGAAGGATGTTGCAAGCATCAAAGTTTATAAAGATGAAGCTACTTGGACTGAAGCAGAAAGAAAGAAAATTTAAAAAGAAAAAGGAAAAATGAAGTTGAAGATGTACAGTTTTCAAAGAAAGAGAAAGTTGAGCTGAGAACTGAAACTAGGGATGAACTAAGAAATTATCTCAGAGTAGTAGACTTTGAATATTCCAAAGAAGATGCTGATATGAAGATGAACAGATCTCAGATTACTGCTTTTGAAGTTATGGAATCCAAAGATGGAAGCTATATGACGTTTTATAGAGATGATGAAAGCTTCAAAGTGTTCAATAGGCTATGGGATGTATTGCATGCAATTGACAGAGTGGATTTATTTCATCTATATCATTTGAGCAGTGATGAAATTTGGAAGAATCAAGAGCAATGGGAAGTTGTTAGCTGGAGATTCTTTGAAGAATCTGGTGTACATGTTCTAGAGCTGGAAAATGTAACAATGATTCACATGTTTGCAGATAGAAGATACCCTCTTACAGTTGAGCTTATGAGGAGCATGCTTGAGCATGGAATGGAAGTTGAAGAGGATAATGAAACAGCTTGTATGGTCATTAATCTGTTTATCAACTGGACTACTATAGCTGATGATGATGCATAACTGGTATGAATTTTTATTGAATAAATTCTTTTTGATAAAACAGTACTTTATTCAAAGTACTGCTGATCAAACAGTACTTTAATCAAAGTACTGATTGCAGTTTTTAACCAGTTAAATGATTTTTGGAAGAAAACTTTTGTTAAGTAACAAATATTTTGAAACAAAGGTTGAATAAATGGTTTTTGAGATGGTAACATCAATAGGTTATCAATCCACCATGGTTACAAAAGGATTGGCTAATCCATGAGAAAATGGCTCTGGTAAAGATATCTCAAATCCGTTTTTAGTTAACAACTTGCTAATAAGTTGTATGGTAATCAACTCACCATATCAGTTAATGTGAATAGTTGGCTAGCCCACAAGAAAATGGCTTGTGGTAAAGGCTGTGGAAAAACCATTATTGGTAATTAGTTCACCATTAGATAAAAGAACTAACTAGTCCAGAAGGGTACAACTTTTGGTAAAGACAAAACAAATCTGTTGATAGCTGGTGATTTGCTAAAAATCATATGGTTATCAATGTACCATGGTCTTACACACCAAAACATTCGGCTACTCCAGAGTTAATGGCTTTGGTAAAGAGATTAAAATCCATTAAATTTTCAATGATTCACCTCTCACAGGAGTTAACACACCTGGAAGTGATGAGAATAGTATGCAACTTAAACTGAATTAATGTGCAAATAGTCATTTGTTGCTGTGTTGCTGTAAAGATGGAGCTTGTTGGATGATGCTGTAAAAGAATAAAGATACTTTGATAAGTGCAGAAACTACAATCCAAAGACAAAGACAATCATTCCTTGAAGCTGTAAAAGTGAAAGATTAATCTACAAAGGAACTTGAAGTCAATCAAGTAGAATTCATGTTAGGGGAGGATTGTTGGGATATGAAAGTGCTGAACAATTAAAGTACTGAAGATTTACAAAGTACTGCAGAATGTCAAAGTACTGCTAAAGATAAAGTCAAAGTACTGCTAAAGATAAAGTCAAAGTACTGCACACAAAGTCAAAGTACTGCAAGAGTTAAAGAACTGTTTTATTTGTTTATGGAAAGTCTTGTAATTCTAGAATAGTCTATATTAGATTACTTATCGTACAAGGATACAATTTGTAAACAGACTAGGGTTATCCTTGAGCCTATAAAAGGACCCCAAGATTGGCATTAGAGGTACGAGTTCACAAGTTCAGAATACGAGTCTTAGAGTTAAAGTTATTTAGAGTTTTTAGAGAAGTTCGATATTCTTAGAGTTGTTAAAGTATTTGCATAATAAGCAGATTTAGAGTTAATAATAAAAGTTGTTCTTCTTAGATTTGTTAAGTAAATTCCGTGTACTTAATAAAGATTACTCAGTGTTTCATTGTTAATAACTTAGGATTTATCCGAGGTCGTTAAACCTTAAACAAGCTATTTAAGTTAGTTTGGTTAGAGTACATCAATCCAACAGTATTTATAGGCCAGATCTGGGTTACGGCATAACTTATATAAGAGTTACGCCGTAACCATCAATTCCTTCGTATTTTGCACTAGATCTGCTAGTTACGGCGTAACCTTATTAGTGGTTACACCGTAGTCTTCAATATACTTTGTTATGCCGTAGTTGATGAAATAGTTACGGCGTAGTGATAGCGGCGTGAAACCTCATTTGACCTAATATAGTTACATCGTAGCCTTTGGGGAGAGTTAGGCCGTAACCTTCTGATGAGTTGGTATTCTGAGTCACGCTTTAGTTACGACGTAATGTGAGAGATGAGGTACGCTGTAACTTCTTCAAAGTCAGCATACTATGATAAATATTTTGATATTTCTCCAATTCCGTGTCTCTTTAGCTCCAATACTCGTAATTTACCGGAAAGTGGAAAACAATGGAAAACAAGCTTAAATCCATATAAATAATATAAATTACAAGCATTATCGGGGGAAATTGACACTTAATATTCATGACTATTTGGTGTTATCAAATATCCCCCCACTTGAACTCTACTTGCCCTCAAGTAGACCTTATTAGAAAGATTCCTAAAAAGATATCTCCCAAAACCTGGAAAATATAAGTTTACAAATCCCTTATGCTAGAATAAAACAAAGCTGAACACCTCACGAAATGGGAACGAAACATTTAAATCTCTCAACTATTCTAAGTGTCAATTTCGGGGTGATCACTCAATCGCACAGTCATAGCATGTATTCTATCATAAGCTTGGCGGTTACACAAATCTCCACCACTAGAGTTAAGGGCTAAACAATTCTCGAAGGCAATATGGTTAGACACGACAAAGGTTAAGGGGTGACTCGTCATTACTAACATGTCACAGCGAAGTGGACAAAATAAATGATACATGAACAAATCCATGGCCAAGACACCAAAGATTGCTTGCTGCATCACCTAGACACGCTTCATGACTAAAGGGTAGGATAAGACATGGGATATATAAATGGTGTAAAATAAAAAACAAGCACCTTATACATCGCAAGCCTTTTCAACATTCCTGGTGTGTCTCATGACACTACTAAAGAAGCACTTCATTTCGAGGTATTGTCCTCCGTCAAAGATATCTAACCAGCTCTTGGAGATCCATAATTTCAAGCAAGAAGACAATGAAACATTGTATCAAGCCTGGGATAGATACAACGATCTCCTCTACAAGTGTCCTACACATGATCTAAACAACCAGTAAAAGGTCAACATCTTCTACAAAGGAATAAACGTGACTACAAGACAGATGCTGGACTATCAAGGACCAATTCCGAGCATCGGTTCGGTTCGGCAGGACGTATGTGCATCTCATTACGAATTCAACTTGAAAGTCTTCTTCCTCGACTAACACTAAATCTTCATAAAACATATTTTCATAAAACACTTGCTAACCATAGACACTATCCTTAGTGATCATTCGACATCTGAAAGTTTTTAAAACACCATTAATCCTCCGTGGGACTTAACGACCTGTGGAAACACTATACTCCTTTGGACTTAATTGTATTTGTTTTTAGACTGTTTGAATTTTATTACGGTTGACCATTCACAAGTGGTTAGCTTGTGTGATAAACTTGACAGTTTGGAAGCGATCAAATTTTGGCGCCGCTGCCGGGGAGGCTTTAGCGTGTCTTAAACCTTTTCAGACCCATACTTGCACATATACCATCATTTGTAAACAGTTTTTTGTAAAGTTATCAAAATCAAAATGTTCATTAACACTTTTCCTAAAGTGTTAACAACAACAAAAAAAATATAAAACAACAAAACAATCGTAACGTTTTCTATCTTGTATTTTCTTTAAGGTGATTCTTAAAGCGATACGATTTGGTTAAACGAAACGATACCAAAAATATTGTCCAAAAGTTTTTAAACCCTTAGCACGAATCCCTACCTACGTCTTTTCAGTGGTACTTAATAAATACATAAAAATCAACCACCGCAAATCAAGGCAGAACACCTACCAACTGGGGGTGTGAACATTAATAAGTTCCCAATCTTAAAGATCAAAACTTGCCTTTGTGTCCTTGTGATTTGGTGTACCTTTTTCAAAGAAGCCATTTCATTTGTGATTATTGGTTTAAGTTCACTTGTCATTTTGCCTCGCATTTGTTTTTGGAAACTGATTTTTATACCTAGTGCATGCGCACTCGTTCTTCCAACTCCACAAGTCCACTTTCTGAGCTTGCAAATATTCCTCGTAGACGTAAAGGACGTTCTGCTCCTTCAGCCGTGACTGAGGAACGTCTACCACCACCACCCCCTGTCGTTATGGCAGAAGAAAAACCGATGAATGAGCTTCTCCAAGCACCCATCGAGGGTTACGGAGATGCCATTGTTGTCCCAGCCATCGTGGCTGATACTTTTGAGCTCAAAACCGGGTTGCTTAATCTGGTTACCCAAAGCCAATTATATGGTTTTGAGCGGGACGACCCTCATGCACATATTCGATGTTTTAACAAGATTGCATCGACCATCAAATACAAGAATGTCCCACATGAAGCAATTAAGCTTCTTCTGTTCCCATTCTCTCTAGAGGGACAAGCCCGGAATTGGCTTGAGAAACAACCCCCTCGTTCCATTGAGACATGGGAGGATTTAGTCACCAAGTTCGTTAACGAATTCTATCCTCCACCCCGAACTACGAGTCTTAAGAATGAGATAATGAAATTCTCTCAAAGATTTGATGAATCATTCGGTGAGGCATGGGATCGTTACAAAGAGTTGCTCCGAAAGTGTCCACATCATGGTTTTACCGAGTTAATGCAAATGGATACTTTTTACAATGGTCTGAACCAAGCTAACCAAGAATCTTTAAATGCCTTCGCGGGAGGTAATTTCCTGAGCAAGACCACAAAAGAAGCCTTGCAAATCATAGAAAACAAGTCCCAGGTCCGCCCTTTCCGAACAAAGACATATTAGTCTCAGTCTAATGCAGGACCTTCTACTTCATCTCACGTGAGTACATCTAGCACCGATGCTAAGATTGACAAACTCACGGATGCTGTTCAGGCTTTGGTTCTTGCTAACCAAAAGAAAGTCACTTTCACACAGACACCATCACATGGTGAAGTGAAGAAAATCGAGGTCTGTGTTACTTGTGGTGGCCCTCATGCATACTACAACTGTACTGCCACCGATGGTAGTCCGTTTGAAGCCAATGCTATAGCCGGTACTTCACATCAGGGAGGTAATCAATACCGTCCTCAAAATGAACCAAACTACCGTGCTAACACTTATTAGGGACCACCCGGTTTTAACCAGAATCCTAACATACAAAACCGGAATCAGAACCAGCCTAGAATGAACCAAGGTTATCAAAACCAAGCTAATTTCTATCCCGGACCAAATCAAGGTTTCCAACATCAAGGAAACCTTAATCAAAACAATTTCAATCGAGGGAATCAATTTCAGGGAAATGTGAATCCTAACCAAGGGAATTTTCAACAACAAGGTCATAATCAGAACATACGACCTCAAAATTTCCCTACACCTCCTCCAGTATCAACATCTGATGAGCTTTTAAAGCAATTCATGAAGTCTTAAGAGGCGACAAAAAGAGTGTTGATCAGTCAGATCGTTGAGCTAAAGAAATCTTTAAATGATCAACCCTTGGGCTCAGGAAAACTTCCGAGCAACACGATCGCTAACCCGAGGGGTGATGCTAAGGCGATCACAACCAGAAGTGGTGTTTCATATGATGGACCCGCTATTCCTACTACCTCTTCTTCTTCTCTCCCGAAGGTAGTGGAAAGCGAACCTGAGGCGACAAAGGACAAGGAACTTCCTACTAATAACGGAGGTACCAACAATGTCCAACCTCAAGTTGTCCTGAAACCCAAGTCTAAGCAAGGAGTTGTTTTTGATTCACATGATGTCTCGGTTGAAAACCAGAAATCCAAATCCTCTATTCCTTACCCATCAAGATTGCATGATGAGAAGCTCAAAGACAAAACCAAAGAGCAAACGGAAATTTTTTTCCAAATTTTCAATGAACTGCACTTTGATATAAGCTTCGTTGATGCTCTCGTTCTAATGCCCAAATTTGCATCCACGCTTAAAGGCTTACTGAGCAACAAAGATAAGTTATCCGAGATGGCTAAAACCCCTCTCAATGAGCAATGCTCTGCGGTCCTTCTCAAGAAGCTTCCCGAAAAGCTTGAAGACCCCGGCAGGTTTTTAATCCCGTGTGATTTCTTGGGGATGGTTCAATGCTCCGCCTTGGCCGATCTTGGCGCAAGCATTAACCTCATGCCACTCTCAGTATGGAAGAAACTGTCTCTTCCTAAACTTACATCCACTTGTATGACACTCGAGCTAGCGGACCGTACAATAACTCGTCCATTTGGGATAGCCGAGGATGTCGTGGTAAAAGTAGGAAAGTTTCACTTTCCTACTGATTTTGTTGTAGTAGACTTTGATGCAGATCCTAGAGTTCCCCTCATCTTAGGGAGAGCTTTCTTGAGAACAAGTCGTGCTCTAATCGATGTGTATGCTGAAGAGTTAACTATACGGGTTGATAACGAAGAACTCACGTTTAATATCAACCAGGACTCCAAACCTCTAAACAAACATAGTGTTGCCACAATTGATCAAAAATCTGAAAGAATCGATGCAACACTCTTAAATTTCACGGTTAAAAGGAGTTACCAAAAACGTGCTGAGCTAAAAGCTAAGAAAATCAACCCTGGTTCAAACAAATGGTTTGAAAGTTGTACCAAGGAAGTCAAGAGTGTTCTTGACTATGATGAACTAGAATCGGAGACTTCATCGGAAGTGGTGGAAATTGCTAGCTCTAAGAGCACACCACTTGTCCCACCTCCGGAACCAGTTTATCGTATTGAGTTTGTTAACTCTGTGGATGAAACTGAATTCTCTTCAAAAGATCCATCATCTATTTCATCTCCAGATCCAATTGTTTCCGACTATTCCATTTCTTCTCTCACATCGGATGAGGAAGATGATAACTTTTGGAATGAAGTCGATGCTTTTCTAAGTGATGAGTCAATTCCAACAGGGGTTGATAATACTTACTTGGATTCAGAGGGGGACATCCTTTTTCTTGAAAGTTTATTAAACGAAGAATCGTTTCCAACCCTCCCTCCCGGACATCTTATTGACAATCACCATACAAGCTTCAAATTTAAGCTTAAAAATGTCAAAAATGGTGATTTGCTTCTTACTGATGAGGAATGGACATGCATTGTGATGCACATCTTTATTCCATTCTTCACGGATGGCGTGGTTGCTCTTTCCCTTTTCTCTTTCGGGAATGAGGACACCATCTTTGACCCCGGTATTATCCTTTATAGTTTCTATTATTAAAATACCGGTTGTATCTCGTCAGTGTGGAACTTTCTGATGTTCATATGTTATTAACACTGTGAACGAAAGTCCGATCGAGATTGGTTTTCCACGTTGCTTTCCCATGAACAAATGAATGCGGGGATCGAGTCAAGCTAACGACTCGGGAATCAAAAACAGTAGCACACCATATGGGTTTTCACCCATATTTCTGACTTCTTTCTACATTCTACCACCCTAGTGTGGGGGAGTTGCCCCCCGCTGTTGTATATAAGTCTAAAAAAAAAAAAAAAAAAAAAGGTGTATATATCAAAAATAAAATAATGGCCGTAGTATTTCCCTTTTACGTTCTATGTTTCGGCATAACCGCCGGTACTTTAAATATTGAGGGCAATATTCATTTCTAGTGTGGGGGGAATTCTCACGAATTTTATCATGTAATTATACCACCCAATTCCCCCATTTTTGGCCAAATTGTTTTTTGGAGCAAGTGTTTTGCACTTACTCAGCAAATGGTAATCAGTCCGCCATGTCTAACCCACATAAGGATTGGCTAATCCAGGAGCAAACGGCTCTTGGTAAAGATATATCAAATCCGTTTATGGCTTGCAATTTGCCCAAAATTGTATGGTGTTCAACTCACCATATCTTTAATTAGTAAAAAGTTGGCTAGCCCGCAAGTTTATGGCTTGTGGTAAAGGCAGTTGAAAAACCATAATTGGTAATCGACTCACCAAAGATAATATTGATAATTTATCTAAGAGTTGGCTAGTCCAGAAGCAAACGGCTTCTGGTAAAGACAAATCAAAACCGTTGAAAGCTGGTGATTTGCTCAAAATCATTTGGTTATCATTGTGCCAAAGTTCTTACTTGAACTGAAACAATTGGCTACTCCAGAAGTAATGGATTTTGGTAAAGAGATGAAATCCATTAAGTTTTCTCAAAAGATTGCTAGGGACTAGCAATATCTTAGTGTGGGGGATTGATGAGTGTGCAAATACTCATCATTTTTGTACCGTTTAGAATGCCAAAAACATTTGAAAACACTCAGAAATGCATCAAAATGATGAAAATATCACAAATAAGTGTTTTATGTGTTTTAAATGCAAAAATACCAAAAACAGGTGAAAAACGTATCAAGTTTACATAATTGGCAGTTTTAGTCCCCCAAGTTTCAAAAGTTGTCAAAATTAGTCCCTGGTAAATCAAAATAAAGCAAAATATCATTCAAGCTCCCTGAAATATTCTAAGTTGTCAAAAATGGTCCTTGAATGAAACTTTGGTCAAATGGCAGAAAAGGTCTCTAAAGTTTGAAAAGTGTCAAAAATGTCCTTGGATTTATAAAAAATGGAATTTTATGCAATAGTGGTCCTTGTACTATTAAAGAATGGCAAAATTGGTCCTTATGGTGAAAATTTTGGAAAATTTATGTTTGGTCCCTCAAGTTTCAAAAATGACATAAAAGGTCCTTGGACGTTAAAATTGGGAAATAATTACATTTATGGTCCTTGGTTTATCATATTTGGCAGGTTTGGTCCTTGTGTTAACTTTGGAATATTGGCAAGATCAGTCCCTTATAAAACAGAAAATTACATGAATGGTCCTTGTGCTTAACTCAAACCAAACGGACCCCTTGTATTATTAAAACCCAAATCCAATCCTATAACTCAGCTGGCCCAAACCCAAAAATAAGCCCAAGCCCAACCCCCGTTATTAATAAAAACGTTCAAAACCAGTCAACGCGCCAAAACCATGTTCACTGTTCATCGTCCTCACCCAAGTCTGCAAACCAAAACCAGAGCTGGTTTTTCCACAATTCCACCTTTACACCTCACCTTAACACCTGTTTACCCACTCCTTAACACCTCCACAAAGTCCAAAATCCTTTAATTGAAGAAACCTGCTCAAGACTTTTTTCCCGCCAAATTGACAAATGGCGAATTTAATGATCTGGAAGGATCCAATGGTTGGAAATAGGTGGGAATGATTCAGAGGTAGACAAGGGACTCAAAAAGATCTCTATAAACAAGAATGGTTCAATGTGAAAAAAAAATCTAGTGTACTTTTTTTAGCTTATGTCGTTTTAATTAAATTTCAAATTCCAGTGTATGTTTAAGCTTTTAAGCTTTGTATTTCAAGTCTTTAGTGTATAATAAAGCTTTTGTGAACATCAATTTCAGATCTAAGTCCTATTTTCAGTTTATGTAAATTTTACTTGTTCAAAATCTCAATAAGTTCGAATGTTGTTTATAGATGTTATTTTGGACTCATAAGATCACATAAGCTCCTATATAGCTTATGTAAGCTATTAGAAACTCATAAAACTCAGTTTAGTATCAAAAAGAAAAAATTACCAAAAATATAAAAAAAAATAGTTGAAAAATCAAAAATCCATGGTAAAGGTTATCAAGAAGCTGGAGCAGGGTTGATATTGGATTGCCCTTTGGTTTAGAGCTTCTTGGGAAGCTATAGGAAGTGTTTACAGTCCTTGGTTCTCAGTTATAAGCTTGGAAGAAACTTGTAAGCTTAATTCTTGATTTTGGCAATTCACTGTAGAACTGCTTATCATTGCTTATCTCTGTGTTCTTTGTGCTTATTTGGTGTGTGTTAGTGATAGTATTGCTTAATATAGCCTGCTTGTTCATTAATTTCCTTAAGTTGCTTTGTTTTCATTTTTTCACTATTAAACTGCATAATAGTAATTTGTAGGCTTTAGTTGTTATTGATAGTGTTTATGTGTTTAATTCAGCTTATTATATCATTAGATGATTGTATGAATCAGTTTTATGGTTTAAATCACTCATTTGCTTTGAAAAGTTTCAAAACAGTCTCATAAAAGGTTGTTTGGATCTGCTTGTTTAACTGTACTAGAGGTTGTTCAAGCCAGTGTTCTTGCTTGTTTCATGTCATATTAGGTCCTAATAGCTCAGTGCAACAATTAAAACTAGTCCTTGTTTGTAGAAAAAGTCAAAAGTACCTTTAATCTCATATTACTTGTTAACTGTTGGGATTTAAAGTACAAAACTCATCATATTAGCTTATAACTTGGTACTTTAGCTTAATTTCATCATAACTTAGGTTAGTACATCATAATCAGTAAGTAGAATCAATTTAAAGTTCACTTAAGTCAACCTAATAGAGTAATTAGAAAAGTCAAAATTTTCTTAATATCAGTTTTTGAATAAACTAGATTATTTTCTATAGGACTTAATATTAAGCTTCAAGATTTGAGCTTTTGGTATATTAATATTCAACTGCTTATCTCTATCATAGTATTTTTTATATTTTCTAGCTAGCTTATTACACATAGCTTAGTTTAGACCCTTTTTCAAATAGGTGCCCTGTGCACAGTTTTATAGCCTTTTTCACAAGCTCATAAAAAGCTTATTAGTTAGCCTAAGCTTGTGAATTTTGGTTCTTTGGAAAGCTAGTAGCTTGTTTCTTGTCCCATTTCTGTTTAAACCAAGTACTCAGTGGTTTACAAGCCATTTTCATAAGCTCACACAGAGCTTAATAGTGGGTCAAACCTTGCATACTTTGGCTTTTTGGAAAGCTTACCAACCATTTTCAATGCCTCAGTGCTTATTTTGAGCTTTGGAGCTTTTGCTCCTACCTTATTCTAGCCTACAAAAACTCTACAGGCCTGTTTGGTTGCTTGGATTATCATAAGTGCTTATTAGCTTATTAATAGCTTTTCAGAATAGTTCTTTGTATCTTTTAACTTCATTTGAGTAGCTTTAGCTTATTTGTGTCTTATTTTACCTTTGTTTCAAGCTGTGAAGCTTGTTTGAGCTTAATATATAACATCAAAATAAGCTCATAAGCTCACTGTTAAGCTTTTAAGCTCTTAAACTGCTTATTTTTAAGTTGTAAATTTTTTTTTCATTAAAGTTACTTATTTTAAGTAGTATAATAGTTTTCAAAAAGAAAAATCACAAAAACATCATTTTAAAAATAATGATAGCGTTTATTTAATAGAATTTAGCCTTTTGATTTTTCTTTTCAGCTTATAATTAAGCACTTCTTGTTTTTATAATTTTCTTAACTTTCTGTCACCATAGAATATATTTAAAAAAAAATTCATAATTTTCCTAGTCTGTTTAGTATTTATTAGAATTTAAAATAGTTAAAAAGTATTAAATAATTAATAATAAATAATTAAAAAGCACAAAAAATATCATTTCATTTTTAAAATTAGTTTTATAATATTTTAGATTTCTCTGAGTTAAAATTTTATTTTTCCAGGTTAATTTTATATTTTCTTGTATTTAAGTGTATTTTAGATAACTAATAAATAGTAATTAATTAATAATAAATAGATAAAAAGTGTAAAAAAAATGTTTTCAATTTTAAAATAAGTTTTATAATATTTTAGATTTTTCTAAGTCATAATTTCAATTTTCTAGCTTTATTTCATTTTTTATTATATTTTAGGGTACTATTAAATAGTTAAAAATAGTTTTTAATTAATAATAATTAAATAAATAGTTATAAAAATAATTTTAATTTTCCAATAATTTTCTTTTATTTTTAGGATTCCAAAAATATCATTTTTATATTTGTAGGCCTTTTATTTCTTAGATCTCACGTTTTATTTGGTACGTTTACGTAATTTATTAAACGTACGTATTTACGTTTATTTAATCTGATTGTTGTGCTTTACAATTCTGTATATAAATCAGTTCCAATCAATCAGTAGTGTAATTATAAACAAAATCCCTACTGATCACTATCCTTAGTGATCATTCGACATCTGAAAGTTTTTAAAACACCATTAATCCTCCGTGGGACTTAACGACCTGTGGAAATACTATACTCCTTTGGACTTAATTGTATTTGTTTTTAGACTGTTTGAATTTTATTACGGTTGACCATTCACAAGTGGTTAGCTTGTGTGATAAACTTGACAGTTTGGAAGCGATCATGTAGTTTGTTTGTGAAGATGAGATGGATTATGCAAGCTTTTTGGGAATTCTATATATAGAAAAACAAAGCATTGTAATGAATGTTTGACCCAAAATGTGGATTAAAATCTAATGATTAGATATGAATTTTAGGCATGTGATCATGAGAACACAAGCATTAAAGAGCATACTCCAAAAAAATAAAACAAATGTGGATTTTTCATCCAAAGTGAGAAAAATAGAAGGTAAAACAGCTTCTGTCTCACAGATCCCACGGATCCTTCCCTTGAGGGATTCGTCCAGCATGAAGTCTGGGATCAGCGGGTCTGGTGATTCAGGCAGCACAAAATTTTCCTTTTGGAAACATTTTTGCCTAGTGTATGCCTATATGCAAACTATTTGGAGTTGCGGTTATCTCGACCCCTAAGAAGAAAAAGAAAAATAAACTAGAAGTAGAAAAGCATCCTATTGAGATACCCGCTGACTACCGTAAACTGGATCAAATATCATGTATGTTTATTAGCCGAAGAGTATGACCGTGATATACATAAAAAGTTGGAGGGGTTAGTTTACTTCACGGTTTAGTAGGCCACATTATATGAATGTATTGCCTCATTCGCATTCTCCTAATAGCTAGCCGTCCTGATATTGTCTTTGCCGTTTATCTATGCTCCCGTTATCAGTCAAGACCAACTGAAACCCACCTCTCTGAGGCTAAAAGAATCCTCCGATACATCAAGGGAACCATTAACTTGGGGATCTGGTATCCGAAGGATTCTGGTTTTGAACTAATCGCTTTTTCAGATGCTGATCACGCAGGATGTTTAGATTCACGAAAAAGTACTTCAGGAGCACTACAATTTCTTGGTGATAAACTGGTGTCTTGGCAATTAAAGAAGCAGGATTGTACATCGCTTTCATCAACCGAAGCAGAATATGTAGCCATGTCGGCATGCTGTGCTTAAGTCATCTGGATGCGAACACAACTCAAAGACTATGGTTACGTATTTGACAGAATCCCGATGTACTGTGACAATCGAAGTGCCATTGCGATCTTGTGCAACTCAGTTCAGCACTCGAAATCAAAGCACATTGATCTTCGCTATCATTTCATCAAGGATCACGTGGAACAGGGTACCGTTGAATTATACTTTGTGGGTACTTAATACCAATTGGCAGATTTGCTCACCAAAGCCTTGCCTGCCGCTAGGTTTAATGAGTTAATCCACCGGATTGGTATGAGGTGTTTGACTCAAGAGGAATTGGATGACCTCCTAAAACAGTCTTAAAAACCTGTCAAACACCAAAAACATCTCCTATGCAAATAAATTTTTCAAAAACAAAATACAAAATTATAAAATCTGATAAAACAACAAAAATATTCCTCTAATCTATTTTTCTTTCAACATGGCAAGTACATTTCTTCCTTCAACACTTTAATCTTTCAAAATTCAGTATTCTACCGATCAAGTGTTGAGGGGGAGAAAATAATCTCTTAACTGTTTCAAAACTTCTGCGTACTTGCAAGTTATCTTATCGGTTGTTTCTCTTAACAATGGTGGTGAATTTTCTTGTTCAATGCCACTCCTCGGACTTAAATTAATAACCGTTCATTATTTTCGCAAGTCGAGGGGGAGTGTCGTCAAGTTTCTTTCCTAAAAACCTTTGTTTGGTAACCAAAATGGAAGTTAAATGGCTTTGTTTGAAAAAGGAAAAGGTGGAGGGACCAAAACTGTCAAAATGCTAAAGTTATTTTCAATAAAACACCTCCCCACCTAATTTTTCTACTTCACATTTATTACACACAACCAAACCATCCTACGCTTCAAATTGATTCAAGAAAACCGTGTTTTTGATCTTCATTTTGTAAGTGTTTTCGTGTTTACAACATGTTTTTAAGATAAGGTTTTGAATTTCATGTAAATCCTACGGCTAAAACATTGTCTACGCGTTATTATGTGTTCTACGCTTAAGCGTATGAACACACAATCAACGTGAGTGTGTTTGTGGTGAAAAAGGATGTGTCAAAACGTTTTAAATACATCAATGATACCATTTTAACCATCAAAACCCACCCAGAAACACGAATTGGTGATTTTTGAAAATTAGGGTTTATAAGTCGATTTGGGTTTTTCAAAATGAGAAGTGTTTTGGTCAAAAAGATTGTTGGGTTATGGTCATAAGGTGTTGAATTGATCATTTCCATAGTTGGTAACCACCCAGAAACAACAATTGGCTAACAATTTGTATTTAGGGTTTAATGTTCATGACTTTTGGGTATTTTTGATTCACAACGAACTAGGTGTTATAACTTGGCTTATAGACTCTCAACATATCTTAGAACTACCAGAATTACAATGGTGCATATCCTATGGCTAGAAGTGATACGCGTAATTCATAACCCTTCGGGTTTTGACATACGCGTATGACTTTCTACGCATAACAGTTTCATAAACGTTCTTGCCATAAATTGTTGTTAAAATGATGTTTTGTGATAATGTTAATGATTTGATGAACTTATTTCAGGATTTGCTGCGCTTAAAATTCAGAATCAAGGTCTTTTGCATTTCTACGGATAAGGATTACCCTACGCGTAGCCAGTTATGTCTACGCGTAAGGTTCTACAGTGGGACTACGCGTATCCTGTGAAGGGTATGCGTAAACAGTGCCTCTACGCATAAGGTCTACTCTTACGACTAAGCCTTACGCGTAAGGTTTTTATACGCCTACGCGTAAGCTCTACGCGTAAGGTCCCCTTTTCCTACGCGTAACATTTTCTACGCGTAAGATAGGATCCTACGCGTAAGCTTATAACTACACGTATAAGACACTTGCTTACGCATAACTTTAGGACCTTCATAGTGAATTGTTACGTGTACAAACTTGTTAATAAGCTAATCATATCATCACGAATTCAATAATGTCACTAATAAACTTAAACGTTTAATATGGTATGAAATATAAGTGATAACATAAACTTTAAAACCTTAAAGTTAACTAACTCACGAAACGTTTCTGAGCATCATTAGACTATTGGACAAACAAGTGACTTAGGACTCGTAACATTCATTAACACTACTCATTCAATAACTAGACAATAAAACCTTCTGTTGACTAACATTATGTCTTTCGATATGTTGGTTCTTTTGGCTAATGTTATTTCAGATAAAGATATGCCTGAACAAATGAACGTGGATGCACAAGGAGTTCTTACAATTGCTGATATCTTTCCAGAAGGTTACCCGAGAAAACTTGGAAAGAATAACCTTAGGGTTGACTTTGCCACCCTAACTTGCACAGAATCTTCTTGTCTCATAGCGGTGGATATTCTCAAGACTCACCCTTATCAGAATATGCTCTCACACTCTGCCACAGTTCCAGAAGTCTACATTCAACAATTCTGGGATTCCATGCAGAGGATCCCTGGTCAAAATGTTGTGAATGTGATTCTTAATCACAAGCAAGTCACTATCACTTCTGATGACTTACGGGCTGTTCTCATAATTCCAGACATCGCCCCAACCGACTTCTTCGCTACCCCTACTGAAGAGACTGTTCTACAATTCTTGATAGACATCGGTTATGATGAAGCTGCAGGAATAATTACGAAACACTCTCACGTGGACCTGAAGAATATTCCTCAACCATGGAGGACACTCTATATTATCATCACCAAATCAGTCTCGGGTCGTGACAGTGGATATGAGCATCCCAAGCTCATGGAACTGTAGATTTTCTGGTCTCTGATCAACAAGAAGGACATCATAATTGAAGCACTGCTTTGGGAAGACATGATGCTGTTTCAGAAGAAGCTTGGCAACAAAATTCCCTATGTCAGATACACCAAGCTGTTGATTCAGAGAGCTCTTGGACTTCATCCTGATATCCCCAGGAGAATCAATGACCCAGATAATCATGACATCCATACTGAGCACATTCTATCTGTCAGAATCAAAGAAACGTCTACGAAGAAATAGGGAGCTGAATTACCCGATCACCTTCTTACAGAGGAAATCAAAAAGCTGGAAACGTACAAAAGGTATCGGGTAGCCATTAAAGAAGGTAAATTTGGACACCTTGATGAAAAGGCTTCTTGTAACACCCCAAACTAGGCGGATATTACAGTGCCGTAGATCCCCAACTGGGACCCACCAGGCAAATGAAAATGAATGAATTACACAGGATAAATGTAGTACCGAACCACATTACAACAATAATTACTCCGATGAGGAGTTTAGTTACAACACACCAGGACAATACCGAATACTAGTGTATTTTATATGAAGATAAAATACACAACACTGAATGAAACGGAGTATCCAAATGAAAGTCTGCAGAAAATAAAGGACCATAACATGAATAATCGAAAGATCGGGGCCCCTACTAGTATCACTGACTCCTCGACATCAACATGCTATTCCGTGCGTTTGCCTTGCCATGACTAAAAACAAAATCCCCAAATGGGTCAGCTAAATGTAACAACAATCCTCAAGGGTTGAAAAATACACAATCATGATTTAATCAAGTTATGAAATATCCTTAGTTATGAATTACGCCAAGAGGGGTATCATAGTACGCCCGTAGTGTTCGTGCAAGTGTACAAGACGAATGACCGGACACACCCGCCCTGTACCTAATTAGTCTCACGGAGGTAATGCTACCGTGTGCACACCCAATGTATCACTCCCAATACATGGCCATAACGTGCCCGACTAAAAATTCCACACATCCGCACCCGGCCACGCAATATGAACCCAGAAGGTCATATGAACGAGAATGACCGTAATGAATATCAATGAATAAATAATAATCTGACAAAGTCAAGAATGACTCACCGAGATGAGAGTAATAATGAAGTGATTGATAATTTCAATGGAATGATTGGAATCGCCGTTCCCGTTAATGAAATGATTGTTCAACAATTACAAGTCTCAATGTGATTAATACAATGATGAATGAGTTATGATTATGAATGATCAACAACAAAAGGTATGAATATCCTTTTAACCGAGTAAGAATTAACTTACACAACACCGGTGATAATTATCCTTCCACGAACAACGTCCTAATTGAGATATCGGTCGCTCGAACAACCTTGAATAAATACAATTACCAACAATCCGTTCAATACACGAATCAAACACGAATATAACGAACTCAACACGTCGATACGACTAAACCAAGTCCATTGAGGCATTATATCGAACACTTTGTGGCCAACTTCGATTGTTTATAACCAAACTTCAAAAATACCAACATCAAATACTCAAGAAGTGTTTCAAACCAACAAAACATCTCCAATATGATCAATAATCCATTATGAATATCCAAAATCGTGATTATAACGACAATTAATCGAAAACCCCCAATTTCAACTCGATATTCAAAGTGTTCTTGAATAATCCCTCAATAATCCAATGAATCCTTATATAAACTCATAATCATATACATATCCCTTCATATAACATGATTATAACGTCCAAAACATCATATCTCAACATAGAATCGAAATCCAAGGGGTTTGATGAAAGTTACCTTTGAAGATCCAAGCACTATGATTCGAAGAACACGCGATAGATCGATGATCCGAGCTTCACAACCGAATGAAAATGATTAAAAACCACACTCAAGTGATAGGTGAAGAGAATTTTCTTCCTCAAGCCTCTCTCTCTCGTATGAAGGTGGAAGAAATGGAAGGAATGGGCTGAAATGCTCAAAAAACGAATTTATAGGGGCTGACTGCCCTGTCGGACACGGCCCGTGCCGATCGGCACGGTCGCGGCGCGCAACTGGTCGGCAGGGACTCGACCGTGTCCTGCTTGACACGGTCGCGGCGCGAAGGGCCTTCCGATAGTGACCCGTCCGACAGCGACTCGGCATGACTCGACCGTGTCCTGGAACACGGCCGCGGCCCGCGCCGGTTACGTTTATCCGGAAGAGTTTGACTCGCCGTGCTGCATTTACACGGTCGAGTCCTGTGGGCAGAGACTTCGGCATTTCCGGATGAGTACAGCACGGGCCGTGTCGGACGACACGGCCGAGTTCGGTCGGCAGTGATCGGCCAATAACTGAAAAATGAGCGGGTGAGCTAAAACGACCATAACTCTCTCGTCCGGACTCCGATTGACTCACCGTTTGAACCATTGGAAATCTAACTCAATGCTCTATAATATTGCAGAGATTCAGAATTCTTGGAGTTACCAAAAATTAATGGTGATCTAACAAAGTCGAACTCATATGCGGAAAGTTGAACAATGGACAATAACGATACACAACTCGAAGTTTCTCCGAACGGTGAACACGGGTGAAAGAACATGATTGATGAATGATTATAAATGAGTGAAAATCCACTGAGTGACAATCACCGAATGAAATTACTGAATGATAATGACTGAATTACAACCGGGTATTACATACACCCCCCCTTAAAAGAGTTTCGTCCCCGAAACTAAGGGTCAAACAACTCGGGATAACTCTCCCGCATACCATCCTCGGTTTCCCAAGTAGTCTCTTCGACTCCGTGTCTAGACCACTGAATCTTGACCAAAGGAATCGCCTTATTCCTCAACTGTTTGATTTGCCGCTCGAACACTCGTATGGGACGCTCCTCATACAATGATCATCTGCGATCTCGATTTCGTCGAACTGAAGTATGTGACCCAGATCGGCAACATACTTCCGCAATTGCGAGACGTGCAATACATTATGAATTTGGCTCAACGCCAGAGGTAAAGCCAAATGGTAAGCTAACTCGCCTATTCGATCCAGAATCTCAAACGATCCAATGAATCTCGGACTCAATTTCCCCCATTTTCCGAAACGGAAGATACCTCGACTCGGGGATACCTTGACCAAAACGTGGTCACCCATCTCGAACTCTAGTGGTCGACGATTATCTGCATATAATTTTTGTCGACTCTGAGCAGTCAACAAACGACTCCTGATCAAGGCTACCTTCTCCCGGGCAGCTATAAGTATATCGGGCTCGGTGCCGATTGACTCTGATGGGTCGTCCCAACACAAGGGAGATCGACAACGACGACCGTACCAGGCCTCGTAAGGTGCTATCTTCATCGCAGCATGCCAACTAAACTGTACGTGGACTCAAACAACAGTAATTGGGCTTCCCAATCGTCTACTAATCGAGGACGCATGCCCTCAATATGTCCTCTAATGTCTGAATAGTTCTCTCTGATTGTCCGTCGGACTGAGGATGAAAGGCAATACTGAGATTAAGCTGAGTTCCCATAGCACGATGAACTGATTTCCAAAAATGGGATACAAATCGTCCGTCACGATCGGAAACGATACTCTTAGGAGTACCGTGCAGTCTCACTATCTCCTTGATGAACAACTGAGCCGGTCTCTCAGGATCCCACATATCCTTGATCTCAAGAAAATGAGTTGATTTAGTTAAGCGGTCCACAATCACCCAGATCGCATTCATGCCACGATGACTCGTCGGCAAACTCGTGATGAAATCCATAGAAATGTCTTCCCAGTTCCACTCCGGAATAGGGAGAGGTTTCGATACCACGGCCGCCGATGTTCAATCTTAACTTGTTGACAGTTAAGCATCTCGAAACAAATTCTGCGACTTCTCGCTTCATATTACTCCACCAAGAATTTTGTTTCAAGTCCTTGTACATCTTGGCTGACCCCGGATGAATGAATAAGGGGTAGCATGAGCTTTTCTCAAAATAGAGTTTTTCAACTCGTCATTCGCCGGTACGCACAACCGGTTCTTAAACCTCAAAAGTCCATCCTCGTGGACCACGAATCCAGGGGCTTTCCTCTGAGCCACATCTTCACGGATGCGCAACAATGAAGGGTCTCGAACTCGATTCTCTCCGATTACCTCCTCAAGTGACGATGAAATCTCTAACATACAAAGTCCGTCCCCGAACTCGGCGAAGCCGGACCTCGATCTCGGTCTAAGGAATTCTTGAAGCTCCTTCTAAAGTTAAACGAGCAAGCATCCGCTTCCCGAACGGACTTACGACTCAAGGCGTCGGCGACAACGTCGCCTTGCCCGGTGGTAAAGGATCTCGATATCAAAATCTTTGATTAGTTCCAACCATCGCTCTGCCGCATATTTAACTCCTTGTGAGTAAATATATACTTCAACTCTTGTGATTGGTGAAGATCCGACAGTGATGCCATAAAGGTAACGACGCCAAATTTCCAACGCGAAAACCACGGTTGCTAGCTCCTAGTGGGTTGGATAATTAACCAGCTAATCCGAGGAAACATCGGATTTACCTAATATCTTTCGGAGGTTGCCAATCTCGGATAGTCTCCGACTTCTGAGGGTCGGCACGAACTCTGTCAGATGAAATTACATGCCCGAGAAAATCACTTCGGACCTCCAGAACTCACATTTGGAAAACTTTCCATAAAGTTGCTCTCGTCTCAACACGTCGAGGACCTGATGAAGATGAACCTCGTGTTCCTCTCGGCTACGAGAATAAATCAAAATGTCGTCGATGAAGACAACAACAAACTGATCCAAAAAGTCGATGAAAACCCGATTCATTAACTCCATGAATACCACATGTGCAATAGTTAGCCCGAACGGCATAACTACGAACTCATAATGACCATAGCGTGTACGAAACGCTGTCCTCGCGATATCCGACTCTCGAATCCGCAACTGGTGATATCCAGATCTTAAGTCGATCCTGGAAAATACTGAGGCTCCCTGAAGTTGATCTAAAAGATCATCAATACGGGGTAAGGGATACTACTCTTGATCATCACCCTGTTCAACTCCTGGTAATTATTACACACACGAGACGAGCCATCCTTCTCCTTGACAGATCACACTGGTGTTCCTCACGGGGACGCAATCGGTCGGAGATAACCTTTCTCGAACTACTTCTCAAGTTGAATCTTCAACTCCTGTACCCTGGTCGAGGCCATCCGATACAGTGCCTTCGATAAAGGGGACGTACCGGCTCCAACTCACTCCTGAATTCCCCTACTCTATGTGAAGGCAACCAGATAACTCGTCTGGAAATACATCGTCAATCGATGACAATGATACCACGAATGATTGAACATTTCGATTGCCCTAGAATGGTCAATCGATAAAAAGAGATACCAATAATGATTGAACAACTCGATTGCCTTAGAAAGGCCAATCGATGAAGATGATACAATGAATGTTTGAATAACTCGATTGCCTTTGAAAGGCCAATCGATGAAAATGATACAATGAATGATTGAATGACTCGATTGTCTTAGAAAGGCCAATCGATGGAAATGATGCAATGAATGATTGAATAACTCGATTGCCCTAGAAAGGCCAATCGATGAAAATGATACAATGAATGATTGAATAACTCGATTGCCTTAGAAAGGCCAATCGATGAAAATGATACAATGAATGATTGAATGACTCGATTGTCTTAGAAAAGCCAATCGATGGAAATGATACAAGGAATGATTGAATAACTCGATTGCCTTAGAAAGGCCAATCGATGAAAATGATACAATGAATGATCAATAGTTCGATTGCGGAATTTCTCTGCTTTCGTCATAATAATACTTCTTCTGGAACAACGGGGATTACTTCCCTGAAGCACACATTCGACAACCAACGACGGAAAGATAGCGACCAAATGCTAACAAACACTGAGGATAGTATCAAGACGATCAAACCAACTAATACCGAAAATTACATCGTCCTAAGATAATTTCACCACGATTAGATCCATCAACCAATCGCGGTCATTAAGCTTAATTCGGTATGATTCCGAAAATTCTTCCATCGTCAGGTAGACCGATGGTATGAGGTCCACAAGCAATAGGACTATCCCGAAATAAGTCTATTCAAGCATGATTCGAAAATGAATGAATGCGGTGTACCAGCATCAAAAGGTACACACAAGTTGAAATAAAATTACGAGTATACCTGAAATCATTCGGGCCACCGGATCGTCGATCCTCCTCATCACATGAATCTGGGACTTGCCGGCCCCCGAACCGGACGCTCCCGTCTGGTAAATACGAGCTCCAACTCTATTTGCTTCCATTGTCTTAAACGACGTTGACAAAGCAGTCTGATTCTGAAACGCTGGTTGCTTCGGTGCCTGAGATGCCGCCGGAGCCGACTTGGAGTCCTTTCGGCAAAAACGGACCTTATGCCCAAAATTCCCACAATTATAGCACGTGATAGACGGTTTCAGACACTCAGGCCGTAATGACCCTGCCCACAATTGAAACAGTGATGGCCGAGCAGCCGCCGACCGAGATCCCGCACGATTTTGCGCCGTAGAGGTCGCCAAACGATAGGACTCACACGAGGCTTCTTGAAGGTTGATCGATCGCCTTGGATTGATTACGCTTCGTTGATTTCTTGCCGATGATGAAGGTTGTTGTTCAAGATTTCCTTAGCACTGGCTCATACGGAGAGTTTTCTCGATTAATCCGGCAGTGGCGCAATGATGATTGAGCAACGCACATGGGTCATCATGGCTCGCATAAAAGTGAGTGGATTAACCCGAACATCTCCCGATCGAGCGAGTCCTGCACGATTTCCGGCAATGAGTGATTATTTCTCAGTTTCGGCCCGCACCGCGCCTCTTCCCGCATCTCGACAGCTCTCTCCATACCAAGTAGGAAGGTCGCATAATGATTATATTTCCGCATGATTATCACGTTATGATTACGTCATGAGATGATGAAAATGAGTGTACATGCTCTAACTTAGTGATTATATGAATGATTTACTGAAGTGACATGATTATCTGATGAAATTCTTGAAATGATTATTTTTAATAACTTAACAAGATTAATAATATGATCATCCAGATCGACAACTGAGTAATGAAATGAATTGAGTAATTAATGAATTAACATGATCGTCCTGATCAATAACTGAGTAATGAAATGAATTAAGTGATTAATGAGTTAACATGATCGTCCTAATCACAATGAATGATGATGTTTGAGGATTGTTAAATGATGAATGATGAATGAATGACTATTGCCAGAAATTATACCATGGCGTCAAAAATCTTACAGTTCTTCCTATTCGATTGGCTCGGCATTTGCACAGTCACACGTGACGCGAAAGTCCATTGATACTAGTCGATGACGATGATTTCAAATGAGACATGACTCGGAAGGTAGTATTCAAAACCACGCTCCGATACCAACTCGTAACACCCCGAACTAGGCGGATATTACAAAGGCCGTAGATCCCCAACCTGGACCCACCGGCAAATGAAAATGAATGAATTACACAGATAAATGTAGTACCGAACCACATTACAACAATAATTACTCCGATGAGGAGTTTAGTTACAACACACCAGACAATACCGAATACTAGTGTATTTTATATGAAGATAAAATACACAACACCGAATGAAACGAGTATCCAAATGAAAGTCTCATAGGGAAAATAAAGAACAATAACATGAATAATCGAAAGATCGGGGCCCCTACTAGTATCACTGGGACTCCTCGACATCAACATGCTATTCTGCGCGTTTGCCTTGCCATGACACGAAAAACAAAATCCCAAATGGCCGCTTAAACAGAACAACAATCCTCAAGGGTTGAAAAATACACAATCATGATTTAACTGAAGTTATGAAATATCCTTAGTTATGAATTACGCTGAAGAGGGGTATCATAGTACGCCCGTAGTGTTCTGTGCAAGTGTACAAGACGAATGACTGGACACACCCGTCCTTGTACCTAATTAGTCTCACGGAGGTAATCTGTTACCGTGTGCACAGTCCAATGTATCACTCCCAATACATGGCCATAACGTGCCCGACTAAAAATTCCACACATCCGCACCCGGCCACACAATATGAACCCAGAAGGTCATATGAACGAGAATGACCATAATGAATATCATTGAATAAATAATAATCTGACAAAGTCAAGAATGACTCACCGAGATGAGAGTAATAATGAAGTGATTGATAGTTTCAATGGAATGATTGGAACCGCCGTTCCCGTTAATGAAATGATTGTTCAACAATTACAAGTCTCAATGTGATTAATACAATGATGAATGAGTTATGATTATGAATGATCAACAACAAAAGGTATGAATATCCTTTTAACCGAGTAAGAATTAACTTACACAACACCGGTGATAATTATCCTTCCACGAACAACGTCCTAATTGAGATATCGGTCGCTCGAACAACCTTGAATAAATACAATTACCAACAATCCGTTCAATACACGAATCAAACACGAATATAACGAACTCAACACGTCGATACGACTAAACCAAGTCCATTGAGGCATTATATCGAACACTTTGTGGCCAACTTCGATTGTTTATAACCAAACTTCAAAAATACCAACATCAAATCCTCAAGAAGTGTTTCAAACCAACAAAACATCTCCAATACGATCAATAATCCATTATGAATATCCAAAATCGTGATTATAACGACAATTAATCGAAAGCCCCCAATTTCAACTCGATATTCAAAGTGTTCTTGAATAATCCCTCAATAATCCAATGAATCCTTATATAAACTCATAATCATATACATATCCCTTCATATAACATGATTATAACGTCCAAAACATCATATCTCAACATAGAATCGAAATCCAAGGGGTTTGATGAAAGTTACCTTTGAAGATCCAAGCACTATGATTCGAAGAACACGCGATAGATCGATGATCCGAGCTTCACAACCGAATGAAAATGATTAAAAACCACACTCAAGTGATAGGTGAAGAGAATTTTCTTCCTCAAACCTCTCTCTCTCGTATGAAGGTGGAAGAAATGGAAGGAATGGGCTGAAATGCTCAAAAAACGAATTTATAGGGGCTGACTGCCTGCGGACACGGCCGTGCCGATCGGCACGGCGCGCGCGCAATCGGGTCGCGAGGACTCGACCGTGTCCTCGCTTGACACGGTCGCGGAAGGGCCTTCCGATAGTGACCGTCCGAAGCGACTTCGGATGACTCGACCGTGTCTGGAACACGGCCGGGCGTCTGGCGATCGGTTACTCGCTTATCCGGAAGAGTTTGACTCGGCCGTGCTAGACGACACGGTCGAGTCCTGTGGTCGAGACTTGGCATTTCCGGACGAGTACAAAGACGGGGCCGTGTCGGGCGACGACACGGCCGAGTTCGGCGGCATGATCGCCAATAATCGAAAAATGAGCGGGTGAGCTAAAACGACCATAACTCTCTCGTCCGGACTCCGATTGACTCACCGTTTGAACCATTGGAAAGCTAACTCGATGCTCTATAATATTGCAAAGATTCAGAATTTTTGGAGTTACCAAAAATTAATGGTGATCTAACAAAGTCGAACTCATATGCGGAAAGTTGAACAATGGACAATAACGATACACAACTCGAAGTTTCTCCGAACGGTGAACACGGGTGAAAGAACATGATTGATGAATGATTATAAATGAGTGAAAATCCACTGAGTGATAATCACCGAATGAAATTACTGAATGATAATGACTGAATTACAACCGGGTATTACACTTCTGGGACACCTACTCGAAAGACCAGAAGAGGCAGTGCTGGAAGTGCCACAAGTACAGATAGTCAGAGGAATGTTCCAAAGAGGAAACCTATTCCAAAGAGGAAACCTACTCCTAAGAAGAAATTTCCCTCTCAGGAAGCTACTCCTATTCCATCCTCTACACCTGAAACTCCAAGAAAGCTTTTGGACGAAAGTTCTGAAGGAACAGAATCAGACGAGGAGATTCATTATTCTGAAACTGCACAAGATGTCTCAGACATTCCAAAACCTCCAAGTCCTCAAGCTGACAAAAGTAAAGGGAAAACTACTGTACTTGAGACATTTGATGAAAGCTCTGAAAGTGAAAATGTTGAAGAGCCACCGGAAATTGAGTACAAGAAGAAAGTCAAACGACTTAGACATCAACACAAGGCTGAAATGTTTGAAAAAGATCAAATGGGTGGTCCCGGAGGATCAAGTGGTGTTGCCCACTCCGAACCAACTCCTGATGCGGTTAATCGACCTGATAAGGGAGCTGGTACCACCACTCTTGTGCAACAACAACCGCCTGTGGAAGATACTATAGTGTATGAATTTGAGAATCCAAAAACTGACAAGAAGAAGAAAGATAAAGATGATGATTATGACATGTTTCTTCTGGATAGTCCGACACGTACACAGAAGGAAACTTAAGAACCGCCAAAGGACCCAGAGTCTCCTCACATCTCATCATCATCAGATTCTTCTCCTCACTCATCAGAACAACCATTCAAGAAATCAACCAGATCATCATCCAAATCAGTGAAGAAACCACATCGATCTTGGATTTCTCATGCTCACAAAAGAATTACTAAAGCCGTCAAACAAGTTAGAAAGAAAGACGTGCTCAACAAAAAGTTAAATTTCTTTGCTGATCACATACAACATCTGTATAATGAGAAAGAAAAGATGGAAGAGGAAAGGAAGTTTGTCCAGGACTTCATGAAATCTCATCGTCAGGAGGAACTGAACGAAATGATAGAAGGCTACACCAAAAAGTACCTTTTGGAGTACATTCCTAAGGTCACAAAGGAGTTGTTCACCAGACAACTTTATCCAAATCTGATGCAAATCGCCAAGCAAACTATCCGATCAACGCCCCTAACCGTAACAATCAATCCAACCGATCCGGTAGTTTTCTCTAACAATGAATTGGTGGCCAAGCTTGTTACACAAATGTCGCCACGAGCTGCAATGTTCAACTCTGAAGAAGCAAAATTGTATCAAGCATTGCTAGACTACCAACTTCAAGAAGCTTGTAGATTTGAGGCAGAAAAGTTGAAACGTCCTAGAGACGATGAAGATAAGGATAAAGACAAGGACTCTGCACCAAAACGTCAGAAGCAGTCTGGTGAATCTTCTTCGATGCCACCTCCTCCACAACGGACTTCTTCTCAACAAAAGTCTCCTCCACCTCGGTCTTCTACTGATAAACCTCGGGACGATTCCGAGTTACCAATCATGACTCAGAAAACCGGTGATCATTTTGAGTATACGGGTGGTGATGATGAAGAGGTCCCTGAGCCCCTACAACAACCCACCTCACCCAAACAAGTGCAGAAATCGGAACCATCATCAAAGCCTTCGAAAAATCAGAAGAAGAAGACGCTTCAATCTGACGTCGTATCTTGGCTAGATGACGATAAAACCGAAGAATTTGAATGGTTCTCTACACTTGTCAATTAAACTCCCTACCCTGAAGAAGGTCAAAAGCTGGTAGATGGTTCCACATTGGAGCATGCTAAACTGTTGCAAGAAAAGTTCCATGTGAAGAAAATGACGAAATCTGAATTGAAGCGAATCAAGAACGAAGCTTTTCAAATTCTAAAGGACAGCTCTGAAAGCGCCCTCGAGGTCGAATATCATCTTGAGAAAATCGCTCGAGCTATGTCTAACAACATGGATTGGCTCAATCCGGAAGCAAACATTGACTTCACACAAAGGGACAACCCTCCACACTACACCGATTGGACCAAACCTCTACCGACCATTGGCCAAGCAGATGAACCACGGATTCCCTTCCGATAATTCTTTAACAGAGACCTAGATTTTCTCTTACACGGTAGCGATGGTTCGCGAAAATACGCTACATCGTTGACTCTTCCATTCCCAGCGGCTATTTACTCAAACTGCATAGCTATCGAGGAACGTGAAAATCGCTTGTTTTCTGACAACGTGCAAGCATATGACCGAGATGCATTGTATGGGATTCATCATTGGCCTGAACGCCGAAGAATCTACTACAGAAGCTGCCTGGTTCAGAAGTCTCAACACGCAGTGTACAGTTCTAAGGACATCGTGGCCATCAAACACGTTGATCTCAAGTCTAAGTGGGATTACACCTTCTTGAAGAATATCATAGTCAGACGACAAGATGAACAGGATTATGCATTCTCCGAAGCTGACTTTGAGAATTTGTCCCTCAACGACATCGAAGACATGTACCTTGCCAAAGTACAGGGTCATATGAGACAATTCTCGACTGAAGTTCAACGCGAATTTATCAAGTCACTTCTCATCTTCATTAGACGCATCGTGATCAAAGAACGTGTAGAAGATATCCAGCTGGCTGTTGAATCTTATCAGACGCGTGTCAACCTCACTCCTCCAATGCTTGATCTTCCCGACATCAATCAGCTATCTCAATATACGCTCATCAGCAAACCTTTCGGAGTTGTTTACCGCAGTGAACTTCAAAGAAACTGCTTAATGGCGTGTAGTGAACTTCAGAAATTCGGGGATCATACTTTGAAGCTGGTTAGGGACGGATTGGCGTACAGGTTGAAGGATATACGCCATAAAATTGGGTCTCCTAAGCGCTGGAATTCTCAGGAAAGGAGGGATGTGAGACGAATCATCATAATGATTGATGAAAGGTTGTTCAGACGGGATCAGTTCAGACGATTGGAGAGCTATGTTGGTGGTCGACCCAGGAGAAACATAACCGGATTTCAACGCCCTGTGTGCATTCCTGGCAACATCACTGGACTTCCTGGTAACCCTTGAATTGGTTCTCTCAATATAAATTTGGATGTATTATTTTTTTTATGTCAATGGCTTGTGCACACATAACAGTGTACAACCCGTAATTGTAAATAAAGGACCCTGTGGTACGCTTCAGTGCCACAATCCTTATAAAAGGAGCGAAAGCTTCTTACTTTTGAGTAAAACCTATCAAACCTTTCACTTTTTAAGGTTTTGCTCAAAAGAACAAGTACTTCCCCTTACGATTTTCAAAACCTCAACCGTTTATATCACTTGTTGAGGGGGAGTATTTGACATAAAACTTTGTTCAAACAAAACGTTCTTTGTGTCACTCTTCCCGCAACACTCGAAATGGTCATATTTATTCTCAAACGTTTCAAAAATAACATTTTATATGCCATTTTTGAGGGGGAGAAAATATGTGATAAGAAATATGTTTGTTGCTTTCTCGTGTGCATAGACTTGACCAACGAATTGACGAAATCCTTAACTGTTAGTAACTTGAAAAGACTTGTACGGGACGGGTAATAATTTCATACTAGTTCGCTAGTGATGTAAATGTGTCTCGCAAAGGACTTGTCCTAGTAGAATGTACCATTCGAAAAACTCTTGGTAGACATGAACTTTGACGGGTTTGACAACCTTTCAAGGTTTGTCTACACCTTCAAGATAGTTATTAGAGCTAGTCGTCACCTAAAAGCTGACAATGTAACTCTTTAACTATGCAACGTAACCGTGTCTCGCGGGGGATTGTCTATCTTGAGTTGATCAATTCAAAATGTGCGCGCTCTTTCCTCACTGTGCAATTAACCGTTAAAACTATTAAGCACATGTGGAGGGGGAGTATTTATGCAAAATCATATCTCTACAGTGGTACTAAAATGTTTTCACTAATAAACACTGTGAGAGATTTCATTTTCAGTGGTACAAAATGGTTTTATGGCAACTTAGGTTAGTCATGGAGATATAAGGTGACTAAGGTTAGGAATAACCGTCCTATGATCCGCCAGAGCCGGAGGGATCTACACAAGGACACTGTAACACCCCCAAATCCTATTGGGTTATTACAGTGCCGTGGACCCCACACCAGGAGATCCACCAGGCAAACATGACTAATAAACATTAAATTGAACAACAAGGGAAAATCATAGTCCTTACCATGATGTCCGACACAATATTCCGATAAGGAATTTCAATGACAAAAGTGGCCTACATGGCCAAAATGAAATACAACAACATCCACGAACATCTGTTCGGGTAATACAACATGACAACAACTGACGATACCGGAGTACACTCCAACTGACTGACCAACAATGAACAACTCGGACTAGTATCGCTCGAATGCCTCGTTGCCATCGTCATGCCCCTGTGTCTCAACTCTCTCCTCGCAAGCACCTAAAACATGAAAACATGTTCCGCCCCACTGGGTCGATCATCCAGATAATGAACACCAAATACATGTATAACATGATATGCATCCAAAGGCGTAATGAAACGATAATGATAATAATAATACGAGATGCTCACAAATCAAGGTAAGAATCGAGCATTCGTGAAATACTATGCCCACGGCATACTATTAATACCGCTCGAGTGTTAGAACATAAGTGCCCGACGGCGAATCAAAATCACGAGAATACCACAATGAATTACAAGACATGAACCAAACCAGATCAATTAATTATGAATCACAATGCCCGAAGGCTCCAATGAAATTACCAGACAATAATAAAGGCTTACAAGCCGTTCAAATGAAATTAACAAATATCACAAACACTGAAGTCGAAGCCCATTTGTATCAATGAGGGCCGGCCACGCACGAAGCCATATCACAATGAGGGCAGCCACCACCACGAAGTATCACAATTAGGGCGGCCACGCACGGCCGTATCACAATTAGGGCCGGGCCACGGCATCCACCAGATCACAATTAGGGCGAAGCCACGCACGAAGCCGTATCACAATTAGGGTCGGCCACGGCATCCACCGTATCACAATGAGGGCGAAGCCACGATCCACCGTATCACAATGAGGGCGGGCCACGGCATCCACCGTATCACAATTAGGGCGGCTACGGCATCCACCGTATCACAATGAGGGAAGCCACGCATCCACCAGTATCACAATTAGGGCCGGCCACCGGCATCCACCGTATCACAATGAATGATAGTGTGATGCCTTGAGTCGGCCAACACGATGATAGTAACACACGGATAGACACCGTCCTTGACAGTCCCAAATTAACACCTCGATTGCCTTAGAATGGCCAATCGACAACAATGATGCAGCGGATGATTGAACACTTCGATTTGCCTGAGAACGGCCAATCGATAACAATGACACGATGAATGAGTGAATACCTCGATTGCCTTAGAAAGGTCAATCGATAACAATGATGCAGTGAATGATTGAACATTTAGATTTGCCTGAGAACGGCCAATCGATGACAATGATACGAATGATGCCTTGGCACCTTTACTCGATTCTACGACGAAGGTGAGAAATGAATAAGCCAATACCTTTAATCGGCCTGTACAGTTTTAATGACGATCCAAACAGGAATAACAATGATCTCAACGATGTCTTAAATTGACATCTATATTAACAACAATCGATACATCGATACCGCGAACCGGCTATCGACAATGACATTAATAATGAGTACTACAATGCCTTGAATCGGCCGTTAACGAACAGCAATAAACATTTGGCAAAATTGCCGGAAGGTATCGTATCGAACGATCTCTTGATATCAATGAATTCATGAAGAGACTAAGTCTCGGAATGATACAACACATGCATACACATACATGATGACATTAGCTCATTGACCAGTACAAGTATAAAACTTGCCTCAAACCGAAGGCGAGAAGGTACTTCCACGATCAACGTCCTTAATGAAATTACCGGCCACTTGAACAACCTTAAACAACACAAAAAATCAACAATTCTCTTAATACATAAATCAAGCATGATCACAACCAACTCAAAAGTCGATACAACAATACCCGAAACTCATTGGGGCATTTAAACCAACGCGTTGTAAACAATCTCCAATTGTTTACAACCAAAACTCATTTACCTCCGAAACCAACTCCCAATGAATGATTCAAAACCACAAAAACTCATGAATACTATCAATAATCCAATAGGAATACTTAGAACGATATTTCAACAACATTTAGTCGAAAACCCCCAAAATTCCAAAGTCAACCCGTAAGGGTTCTTGAACAATTCCTCAATTATTCACAAATTCCGAAAATCACACCAATGAATCTGTAGAAATACAAGTATCCGAGATAGATAATCCATATCTAACATATTCTAACATAATATCGATTTTCATGAAGAGATCGAAAGCAAAACACCCAAGATCCGAAATTCTAGATCCAAGAATCATTACCTTGATTTGGAGTGAAGAAACCGATTTAGATGATGATTAATCCAACTTAGCAGCTTGAAGATGATGCTAGATGATTGCAGCTTGAAAAGACCTTTCCGAATCGCCCGAGCTCGTCCGAAATGATTGAGAAATGAAAAAATGACGAAAGTTGGACGAATCATCCTATTTATATCGTCGACTTAGCGCGCTAACTCCCGATGTTAGCGTGCACTAACGTGTCTGGGTAGTCCAGCACCCCAGAATCGTTAGCGTGCGCTAAGTACCTTTGGTAGCGTGCGCTAACGGCTGTCCTTAGCGTCGTTAACCTTATGTTAGCGTGCGCTACGATAGTTGGTATCGAAATCCGGAGTCGAACCTCATCCCTCGTTGCAGCGCGCTAGCGTGCGCTACTCTAAAGTGTTAGCGTGCGTTACCGGCATAGTTAGCGTACGCTACTTACCACTCGTAGCGTGCGCTACGAATTTCCCAATTCAGCCCAGTACCTTCGGGATCTGCGCCTCACTTGCGCTAGCGTGCGCTAATACTGAATCATTGCGTGCGTTACATGCACCTCATTAGCGCGCGCTAACTACAATGTGTAGCGTGCGCTACCTCTCAAACTGAAAATCAAAACATGATGATGATGATGACAATAATATCGGCTCGATCTCAAACAGTGATGATCCCAAAATACGCCGAATGGTGAACATAGTTGACTGAATATGAATGATGAATGATTATTACTGAGTGAAAAAAATTCTGAGTGACAGTTACTGAATGATAATAAATGAATTCACAACCGGGTATTACATACTCCCCCTTAAAAGAGTTTCGTCTCAAATCGAGGGTAAACAACTCGGGATATGAACTATCCATCACGATCTGAAAACAATAACGCCCAAATAGTCCTCGGGACTAAATCAACCGCAAGCCCAAGTCCCCAAGACTTGACGTCTCGAAACACAGTGAACGATTTCCCAGATTATCACGAAATCTCGAGCACAACGTCGAAGGGATGAACTCCCAACAAATGACCCAAATCTCAAGATTCTCGAATATGATCATAATAAGATAAATCAACAATAAATGATTCACAGTCACGATGCATTATTACGGATAGATTTACACAGTCATCCAAAAACAAGGTTACATCTCAAATGTACCCATCATCGATATTCTCCCATATCATCGATTTCCTCTATCTCAACGATTTAAGGTAACTCCGACGATGAACTCGCCACTAACTATGATCTCAGAAGGTCACGAGAATGAAAGTGACAAAAATGAATGATGTGTAATACCCGGTTGTAATTCATTCATTTTCATTCAGTAATTATCAGTCTGTAATTGTCACTCAGTGTATTTTCACTCAATTATAATCATTCATCAATCATGTCATTTCACCGTGTTCACCGTTCGGAAAAACTTCGAGTTGTGTATCGTTATTGTTCATTGTTTCAACTTTCCTCATATGAGTTCGACTTTGTTAGATCACCATTAATTTTTGGTAACTCTAAAAATTCTAAATCTTTGCAATATTATAGATCATCGAGTTAGCTTTCCAATGGTTTAAACGGTGAGTCAATCGGAGTCCGGACGAGAGAGTTATGGTCGTTTTAGCTCACCCGCTCATTTTTCAGATTATGGCCGATCACGGCCGACCGGACTCGGTCGTGTCGTCCGACACGGCCCGTGCCGTACTCGTCCGGATAATGCCGAAGTGTCTGCCTCAAGACCCGACCGTGTCGCAGCACGGCCGAAGTCGCACCCTCCGAGATAGGCGTAACTGTCGCTTAGAGGCCCGGCCGTGTGCGGGACACGGTCGAGTCAATGCCGGCGCCGCGGACGGTCCTTGTCGGTAGGCCCCTTCGCGCGCGACCGTGTCAAGCAGACACGGTCGAGTCCCTCCGACATTGCGCGCCGCGACCGTGTCGCGGGCACGGTCGAGTCTGAGTCAACCCCTATAAATTCATTTTTGAGCATTTTGAGCTCATATCTTCCATTTTTTCCATCTTCTTCACCTGCAACCGAGAGAGAATAACTTGAGGGAGAGATTTCTTCATCAATTATCATTTGAGTGTGTATTTTCATCACCTTCAATCATTTGGGAAGCTTGGATAGTCGTTTTTACACGTTTTCATCGGATCGAATTGGTTGGATCTTCAAGAGGTAAATTCTTCAACACTTTGGACTTCGATTTTGTGTTGAGATATGATGTTTTGGACATTATAATCATGTGATATGAAGGGATATGTATATGATTATGAGTTTGTATAAGGATTCATTGGATTCGAGAATTATTCAAGAACACGTTGAAAATCGAGTTGGAATTGGGGATTTTCGACTAATTGTTGTTATAATCACATTTTTGGATATTCATAACGGATTATTGATCGTATTGGAGATGTTTTGTTGGTTTGAAACACTTCTTGGGGATTTTGATATTGGTATATCGAGGTTTGATTGTAAACAATCGGAGTTTGGATACAACGTATTCGATATAATGCCCCAATGAACTTAGTTTAATCGTATCGACGTTTTGAGTTCGTTATATTCGTGTTTGATTCGTATATTGAACGGATTGTTGGTAATTGTATTATTTAAGGTTGTTCGAGCGACCGATATCTCAATTAGGACGTTGTTCGTGGAAGGATAATTGTCACCAGTATTGAGTAAGTTAATTCTTACTCGGTTAAAAGGATATTCATACCTTTTGTTGTTGATCATTCATAATCATAACTCATTCATCATTATATTAACCGTATCAAAACTTGTTGTTATCAATTAATCATTTCATAAGGAGCAGCGGTTCCAATCTTTTCATTGAGTTGTCATTTATTTCATTACCATTCCATCTCGGTGAGTCATTATTCATTTTCGATGTCACTTTTGTTATATCGTGGCATTCGGGTCATCTTGGCGTGCGGTTGGTATGTGTAGGATTTTCATGTCGGGCACATTATGGTCGTGTGTTGGTTGTTGACCTCACATTGGGTGTGCACACGAGTCTATGTGTCTCGTGAGACCGATTAGGTACAAGACCACGCGTGTATTGATCGTTGGTGGCTTGTGCACGGACACATTTCCATCCCGGGCGTAGTGTGGCGCCATTTCCTTTGAGCCGCATCGTTAGTTGATTCATATAGCATGTTTGATTGCGTATGTTTCGACAAGATATTTCATAACTTCGTATATAATCATGATTGTGTATTTTCAACTCTTGAGGATTGTTGTTACGTATGGCCCGGCCGTTGGGGATCTTGTTTTGTCATGGTAAGGCTAAGGCACGGGAGAGCACGGTGACGGCGAGGAGTCAGTGATACTAGTAGGGGCCCCAGTCTTATTGATCATTTATGTTTCCTTTATTTATTCCACTGCAGACTTTCCGTTTGAATACTCGTTTCATTCGGTGTTGTGTATTTTATCGTCACATAAGATACACATGTATTCTATTTTATCACAGGTGTGTTGTATGAAACTCCTAATCGGAGTAATTGATGTTGTAATGTGGTTCGGTACTACATTTACCTGTGTAATTCATCCTTTTTCATTCGCTGGTGGGTCCTACGGGGGTCCACGGCACCGTAATATCCGCCTAGTTTGGGGTGTTACGAGTTGGTATCGGAGCGTGGTTTTGAATACTACCTTCCGAGTCATGTCTCATTTGAAATCATCGTCATCGGACTAGTATCATTGGACTTTCGCGTCACGTGTGACTGTGTAGATGCCGAGCCAATCGACCGAAAGAAGCGTAAGATTTCTAACGCCATGGTATAATTTTCGCAATTATCATTCATTCATAATTTATCGATTAACAATCCTCAAACATCATTTTCATTTTGACCAGACGGTCATTTTAACTCATTAATCACTCAACTCATTTCATTACTCGGTTGTTGATCCGAAGATCATATAATTAATCTTGTTAACTTGTTCAAGATAATCATTTCAATAATTTCATCGGACATCATGTCACCTCGATTAATCGCTCATGTAAACACGTGTTAGAGCGTATGCTCATTTTCATCATTTAATGACGTAATCATAATGTGATACTCATGCGAGATATATAATCATCATATGACTTTCCACTTGATATGGAAAGGGGCAGAGAGGACGTGGAGGACGAGGCCGTGGAGCGGGCCGAATCCGAGAACTCGTGCAAATACTCGTGCAAATGCCGGGAATAATGCTAATTCATCAAGCGGCCGACGCCACTCATTCACCTGGACGCGATCATTCACCGTCGGGAGTCGCACAGGACACGGCTCGGTCGAGAGGGTGTCCGGTTGACCCTCGTATTTATGCAGTGGCATGATGGCCCAAATGACCCGGATGGCTCGGTTGATGGAGACGATGCATAACTCCGTCAATCAAAATCAGCGAGCTCCTCCGCCGCCACCTCGAGAGGCAAGAGAGGGGTGTAAGCAATATCATTAGCGATATCTCTCGCCGACCACCTACTTTTGAGGGCTCATCCGAGCCGGCGGATATTGTTCATTGGCTTGAGCATTTTGAGAAGTTATTTGCTATGGTGGATTTCCACGAAGGGCATAAAGTTTCGATTGCGGCTTACTATCTCGGTAAGAGCGCTCATTCATGGTGGTTATCGTTGAAGCCCACAGACGGAACATGTACTTGGGATCGATTCAAGACTCTCATGATGGAGAGGTACTATCCGGCCCCACTCGGGAGGCCAAGTTGTCGGAATTACTCACTCCCGACCTTTCGGCGGATGATGATGTTCTCGCCATCGCCGAAAAATTTCAGAACTTCTTCCGTTCGCCTCATCTATCATTCACTCGAAGCGGACAAGATCAAGTATTTGACAGAAGAGGAAACCCCGTATGAGACTTGATTTACTTAATCATAATCGTGCCACTGCCGAGTTCATTGAGAAGGCTCTTACTTACGAGCTTACGGCTAAGGAAATTGCTAAGCGGCAACCTTCGTGCGCTAGCAAGAAGTCAAGAACCGTGTCGATCGGCGAGTCGTGCCACTTTCAAGAAACCACGTGCGGGCTCTACTTTTACGAGCGACTTCCCACGACATCTAAACCCGCGGAATCTCGATCCACGAGCGGCCGGTTCGCCATCACTGTTTCAACCGTGAGGAGCAGGTCATTTCAAGACCAAGTGTCCAGCGATGCATCACGTGCCACAATCAGGAATGCCGGGCATAGGGCCCGTTTTGCCGTAGGGACTCTAAACCCACTCGCGTCATCTCAAGCCCTGTGTCATTCGGTGCGGAATCAAAGCCACTCGGTCGGCGTCGTTCAAGCCGACGGAGCTAAAGGCGAGCAGAGCTATCAGACGGAGGCGTCGGTTCGGGGCAGCAAGCCCGAATTTATGAGATGAAGAAGACCGATGATCCGAGGCCCGAATGATCTCGTACACTCGATATTCTATCTCAACTTTGTGTGTACCCTTTTTGATCTTGGTGCATCTCATTCATTCATTTCCGAGTCATGTTTGAGTAGACTACGCCTGGGTAGTGCTACTAGTTGTGAGCCTTATGTCATTGGCCTACCGATGGTAGACGAATTATCGTGTCGTGAGATTCGTAATGTCGGTCGATTTCATGGTCGTGTATGGCGGCGGACCTAATCGTAGTAGATTTGCCGAGGACGACGTCATTTTGGGTATTAGTGGATGGATCGTCATGATGCCATCATTAGTGTCCGTAGCGTATGGTCACTATCATTTCGACGATGGGGTCGAATGTGTTTTTCGGGGAGGTAATCCCATTGCTCGTAAAGTCATTAATTTGATGAAAGCAATGCGGTTACTCGATCGGGGATGTGTTGGTTATTGGTGCTATATGACCAAAACCGAAAAATCATCGATATTGTTGTCGGATATTCCGGTTGTGAGAGAATATGCCGATGTATTTCCAGACGAGTTACCTGGTTTACCTCCACAGAGAGATGTGGAATTCACGATCGAGTTGGAGCACAGTACGTCTCCGATATCGAAGGCACCGTACCCAAAGGCCCCGACCGAAATGCAGGAGTTGAAGAATCAACTTGAAGAATTGTTCGAGAAAGGTTATATCCGACCGAGTGCGTCTCCGTGGGGAGCACCGGTCCGTTTGTCAAAAAGAAGGATGGTTCTTTTCGCTTGTGTATCGATTATCGGGAGTTGAATAGGGTGACAATCAAGAATAAGTATCCTTTACCCCGTATCGATGACCTTTTGGATCAACTTCAGGGAGCTTCAGTATTTTCCAAGATCAACTTAAGATCTGGATATCATCAGCTGTGGATTCGAGAGTCGGATATCGCGAGGACGGCGTTTCGAACACGCTATGGTCATTTTGAGTTCGTAGTTATGCCGTTCGGACTAACTAATGCACCTGCGGTATTCATGGAACTAATGAATCGGGTCTTCATCGACTTTTTGGATCGATTTGTTGTTGTCTTCATCGATGACATTTTGATTTATTCTCGTAACCGAGAGGAACTCGAGATTCATCTTCATCAGGTTCTCGACGTGTTGAGACGAGAGCAACTCTATGGAAAGTTTTCCAAATGCGAGTTACGGATGTCCAGTGACTTTTCTCGGACATGTAATTTCATCGGACGGAGTTCGTGTCGACCCTCAGAAGACGGAGGCTATCCGAGACTGGTTACCTCCGAAGAATGTTAAGGAGATCCGAAGTTTTCTCGGATTAGCGGGCTATTATCGGCGATTTGTGGAGGGATTTTCTAAAATCGCTCAACCCTTGACGAACCTTTTGCGGAAGGATAAGAAATACACGTGGTCCGACGCGTGTCAACGGAGTTTTGAGGAACTCAAGAGCCGATTAATGTCGGCACTGTACTTTCCTTGCCACGGGGACGGAGGGATTTGTGGTTTATAGTGATGCGTCCAGACAGGGTCTCGGATGTGTACTCATGCAGAATGGGAAGGTTATTGCTTATGCTTCACGACAATTGAGACCTTACGAGATTAATTATCCGACCCACGACCTTGAGCTAGCAGCCGTGGTGTTTGCTTTGAAAATTTGGCGTCATTATCTTTATGGCGTTACTTGTCAGATATTCACCGATCATAAAAGTTTAAAGTATATATTTACTCAGAAGGAGTTAAATATGCGACAGAGGCGGTGGTTAGAACTAATCAAGGATTATGATATTGAGATCCTTTACCACCGGGCAAGGCGACGTTGTCGCGACGCCTTGAGTCGTAAGTCCGTTCGGGAGCGGATGCTTGCTCGTTTAACGATTCGAAGGAGCTTCGAGAATTCCTTAGACCCGAGATCGAGGTCCGGCCAGCGAGTCGGGGACAACTTTGTATGTTAGAGATTTCATCGTCACTTGAGGAGGTAATCGGAGAGAATCGGAGTTCGGACCCTTCATTGTTGCGCATCCGTGAGGATGTGACTCGAGAAAGCCCACGGATTCGTGGTCCACGAGGACGGACTTTGAGGTTTAAGAACCGGTTGTGCGTCTGCGAATGAAGAGTTGAAAAACTCGATTTTGAGAGAAGCTCATGCTACCCCTTATTGTTCACCGGGGTCTAGCAAGAAGTATAAAGACTTGAAACAAAATTCCTGGTGCAGTAATATGAAGCGAGAAGACGCGGAATATGTTTCGAGATGCTTAACTTGCCCACAAGTCCAGAGTCAACCTCAGCGACCGCCGGGTCTGCAGAAACCTCTCCCTATTCAGTGGAAATGGGTAGACATTTCTATGGATTTCATCACGAGTTTGCCGACGAGTCGTCGTGGCATGAATACGATCTGTGTGATTGTGGACCGCTTAACTAAATCAGCTCATTTTCTTGAGATTAAGGATACTTGGGGTCCCGAGAGACTTGCCCAGCTATTCATCAAAGAGATTGTGAGACTGCACGGTACTCCTAAAAGTATCGTTTCCGATCGTGACGGACGGTTTGTGTCACATTTTGGAAATCGAGTTCATCGTGCTATGGGAACTCGGCTTAATCTCGATCGCCTTTCATCCTCGGTCAGACGGACAATCGGAGAGGACTATTCGGACATTAGAGGACATGTTGAGAGCTTGCGTCCTCGATTGGAAGGATGATTGGGAAGCCCAACTACCATTGATCGAGTTCACGTATAATAATAGTTGGCATGCTTCCATTAAGATGGCACCTTACGAGGCCTTGTACGGTCGTCGTTGTCGCTCTCCTTTGTGTTGGGATGACTTGTCAGAATCAATCGGCACCGGGCCCGATATGCTTATAGCCGCCCGGGAAAAGGTAGCTTTGATCAAGAGTCGTTTGTTGACCGCTCAGAGTCGACAGAAATCATATGCGGATAACCGTCGTCGACCATTAGAGTTCGAGGCTGGTGACCATGTGTTGGTCAAGGTATCCCCGAGTCGTGGTATCTTCCGTTTTGGGAAGAGGGGAAAGTTGAGTCCGAGATTCATTGGACCGTTTGAGATTTTGGATCGAGTAGGCGAGTTAGCTTATCGATTGGCTTTACCTCCGGCGTTGAGCCGAATTCATAATGTGTTTCATGTCTCTCAGTTGCGTAAGTATGTTGCCGACCCGAGTCACATACTGCAGTTCGACGAAATCAAAATCGCCGACGACCACTCATATGAGGAGCGTCCTATACGAGTCTTAGAGCGGCGAATCAAACAGTTGAGAAATAAGACGATTCCTTTGGTTAAGATTCAGTGGTCTAGACACGGAGTCGAAGAGGCCACTTGGGAAACCGAGAAGAATATGCGGGAGAGTTATCCCGAGTTGTTTGACCCTTAGTTTCGGGGACGAAACTCTTTTAACGGGGGGTGTATGTAATACCCGGTTGTAATTCATTCATTTTCATTCAGTAATTATCAGTCTGTAATTGTCACTCAGTGTATTTTCACTCAATTATAATCATTCATCAATCATGTTATTTCACCGTGTTCACCGTTCGGAAAAACTTCGAGTTGTGTATCGTTATTGTTCATTGTTTCAACTTTCCTCATATGAGTTCGACTTTGTTAGATCACCATTAATTTTTGGTAACTCTAAAAATTCTAAATCTTTGCAATATTATAGAGCATCGAGTTAGCTTTCCAATGGTTCAAACGGTGAGTCAATCGGAGTCCGGACGAGAGAGTTATGGTCGTTTTAGCTCACCCGCTCATTTTTCAGATTATGGCCGATCACGGCCGACCGGACTCGGTCGTGTCGTCCGACACGGCCCGTGCCGTACTCGTCCGGATAATGCCGAAGTGTCTGCCTCAGGACCCGACCGTGTCGTCTGGCACGGCCGAGTCGCACCCTTCCGGATAGGCGTAACTGCGCCGGAGGCGGCCGTGTGCCGTGACACGGTCGAGTTAATGCCGAGCGCCGCGGGACGGGTCACTTGTCGGTAGGCCCCGCCGCGCGCGACCGTGTCAAGCGGGACCCGGTCGAGTCCTCGCGCCAGCTGCGCGCCGCGACCATGTCAGGCGGGCACGGTCGAGTCTGGCTGCCGAGTCAACCCCTATAAATTCATTTTTTGAGCATTTTGAGCTCATTTCTTCCATTTTTTTCCATCTTCTTCACCTGCAACCGAGAGAGAATAACTTGAGGGAGAGATTTCTTCATCAATTATCATTTGAGTGTGTATTTTTCATCACCTTCAATCATTTGGGAAGCTTGGATAGTCGTTTTTACACGTTTTCATCGGATCGAATTGGTTGGATCTTCAAGAGGTAAATTCTTCAACACTTTGGACTTCGATTTTGTGTTGAGATATGATGTTTTGGACGTTATAATCATGTGATATGAAGGGATATGTATATGATTATGAGTTTGTATAAGGATTCATTGGATTATTGAGGAATTATTCAAGAACACGTTGAAAATCGAGTTGGAATTGGGGATTTTCGACTAATTGTTGTTATAATCACCTTTTTAGATATTCATAACGGATTATTGATCGTATTGGAGATGTTTTGTTGGTTTGAAACACTTCTTGGGGATTTTGATATTGGTATATCGAGGTTTGATTGTAAACAATCGGAGTTTGGATACAACGTATTCGATATAATGCCCCAATGAACTTAGTTTAATCGTATCGACGTTTTGAGTTCGTTATATTCGTGTTTGATTCGTATATTGAACGGATTGTTGGTAATTGTATTATTTAAGGTTGTTCGAGCGACCGATATCTCAATTAGGACGTTGTTCGTGGAAGGATAATTGTCACCGGTATTGAGTAAGTTAATTCTTACTCGGTTAAAAGGATATTCATCCCTTTTGTTGTTGTTCATTCATAATCATAACTCATTCATCATTATATTAACCGTATCAAAACTTGTTGTTATCAATTAATCATTTCACCATAAGGAGCAGCGGTTCCAATCTTTTCATTGAGTCATTTATTTATTTCATTACCATTCCATCTCGGTGAGTCATTATTCATTTTCGATGTCACTTTTGTTATATCGTGGCATTCCGGGTCATACTGGCGTGCCGGTTGGTATGTGTAGGATTTTCATGTCGGGCACATTATGGTCGTGTGTTGGTTGTTGACCTCACATTGGGTATGCACACGAGTCTATGTGTCTCGTGAGACTGATTAGGTACAAGACCACGCGTGTATTGATCGTTGGTGGCTTGTGCACGGACACATTTCCATCCCGGGCGTAGTGTGGCGCCATTTCCTTTGAGCCGTACTGTTAGTTGATTCATATAGCATGTTTGATTGCGTATGTTTCGACAAGATATTTCATAACTTCAGATATAATCATGATTGTGTATTTTCAACTCTTGAGGATTGTTGTTACGTATGGCCCGGCCCGTTGGGATCTTTGTTTGTGTCATGGTAAGGCTATGGCACGGGGAGAGCACGGTGACGGCGAGGAGTCCCAGTGATACTAGTAGGGGGCCCCAGTCTTATTCAGTCATTTATGTTTCCTTTATTTATTCCGCTGCAGACTTTCCGTTTGAATACTCGTTTCATTCAGTGTTGTGTATTTTATCGTCACATAAGATACACATGTATTCTATTTTATCCTGGGTGTGTTGTATGAAACTCCTAATCGGAGTAATTGATGTTGTAATGTGGTTCGGTACTACATTTACCATGTGTAATTCATCATTTTTCATTCGCCTGGTGGGTCCCAGTCGGGGGTCCACGGCACTGTAATTAGGGGTGGGCAAAAAAAATCAAAATCCCGATCCCGTCCCGGTCCCATCCCAAAATTACCCGGGATGGGACGGGATCCAAAATTAAAAACACTAGGCCCGTCCCGTCCCGTCCCGTCCCATTAGAGTAACTACGGGACGGGACACGGGACAAAGAATTTGAGGCCCGTAAGGCCCGTCCCGTCCCGCTAAGTTTTTAACCCTTTTTAAAATCATATATTTGTATTATTTGTAACTATTTTTTAATTGATTTTTAATAATAAACTATTTTTATTTTTTACTATCTATATATTATAATTATACACAAACTTAATCAACCAATATAAAGTTAGTAACTGATATTTTTTCAAAAAAAATGGATATGTTGTATTCAATGTTAATAATTGATATTTTAAAAATTTAATTTAGGCTATTAAATTAGTTTGTTGGATATTTTTCCCGAATTTAAATGTATAAAATTGTAGATTTTCTTAATTTTTTTCTAATGTTTATTTTGAACTTTTTTATGCGGGACTAAACCCGTTCCGTCCCGTCCCAACCGGGATAAGGCCCGCGCGGGATGAAATTTTAAAATCACCAATCCCGTCCCGTCCCGTCCCGCTTGTTATAACACGGGACGGGACGTGGGATGACCCCAGACCCATCCCATCCCGTCCCATGCCCACCCCTAACTGTTAGATCCGCCTAGTTTGGGGTGTTACATGATGAATGATAAATGACTACAAATCTGACACGGATTTAGAATGACTCACCAAGGTGAATTACTAATGTCATGAGTGATAGTTCCTGAAGTGATTGGAACCGCCGTTCCTCGTGAATTGAATGATAAATCGATAATTATGAGTCCCCATATGATTGATATATATGATGAATGAATTATATGAATGAATGAACGACAATGAAATGAATGATTATACTATTAACGCACAAGAATTAACTTGTTCAAACCGGTGATGAATGTCCTTACCTCTGGCCCTCGAGGCCTGATAGGGTCCCTTGGATGATGCACGGGCTGGAGTAACGAAGTCTCTCGAGGCCCTCGAGCTCTCTTGAGATTTCTTGGCGCTAGAACCCTGCAATATTTACGCGGTGTCCCCGCCTCCCACACGTAAAACAAACAATAGCCGCACCGTGCACCGGTACTAACGTGACTGCAATGAACTCGTCACACGAGAGGAAGATCTTGTCCCAAAGACGAAGACGACTAGAAAACGACCCCTTGGACGTCGGACCCCGATGTCCCTCTGAACGAGCCGGCATACTAGTCCTCTCACCTGAAGAAACTGAAAGATGCTTCTGAGTAAGCTCCTTGATCAAAAGCTCTGCTCCAAGAGCCTTCCCGATGAACTCACTAAGTGAATTACAATTGTGATTGAACAACTGCATCCTCAATCATGGATTTAGCCTCTTGCTAAAATACTTAATTTTATCCGCCTCGAGACGGATAATTGTGAAGCAAATCAAGTAGTCCCTGAAACTTCTCAGCAATGACAATGACACCCTCGTCCTCGTCGGGTTCGGGGTTCAAAACCTCTGACAACTTGGCTTCACGAAGTGGAGCCGGATAATACCTCTCTAACATGAGAGTCTTGAACTCACTCCAAATACAAGCACGATCGATGGGTTTCACAGAAAGCCACCACGAATAAGCGCCCTTACTCAAGTAATAAGCCGCTACTGCCACTTTACTCTCCTCCGGACACTGAACCATGTCGAAGAGTTTATCAAAATGCTCGAGCCAATGAACAATATCAGCTGGTTCCGACGAACCCTCAAAAGTAGGCGGCATCTGACGAGAGATATCGCCAACAATCTGATTCACTCCTCCAGTCTGTCCATGAAATGGCACCTGGTATCCCTGTTGCGGTGGACCACAACCCATCGAGGTCTGCATGGTCTTCACTATCCGCGTCATCTGAGTCATCTGGGCCATCATGCCCTACATAAATATGAATGGATCAACCCGAACACCTTCCGAGTGAGATGCCTCTCGGGTACGACTCCCTGACAGTGAATGATTATCTGCTGATGAATGAGTAGCCTCGCTATTTGATGAATTAATGATATCCCTCCCGTTCGTGTGGGCATGCACACGAGATCCCGGGTTCCGGCCCGCACCGCGGCCTCTTCCCCTGCGTCCTCTGACCGCTCTATCCATACTGAAGTAGGAAAGTCACATGATGATTATAGATTCCGCATGAATATCGCATTATGATTACGTTACAGAATGACAATAATGAGCATACACGCTCTAACACAATGAATTCATTAATGATTTAATGAAATGATCGTCGACATTACGTCAGAGTATGATAAGACCGTATGAAACATCAAATGAGGTAACATGATTGCCTGATGAAATTCCTGAAATGATTACCTTGAACAAGTTAACAAGGTTGAAAATTCGATCTTCAAGATCAACAACTGAACCGTGAGACGGGCTGAATGATTAATGAATTAACTGAACAATGAGATTGACTGAGTGACGAGTGAATTAGCTAAATGATGAGATTAATTGAGTGATGAATGAATTAGCTGAACGATGAGGTTAATTGAGTGATGAATGAATTAGCTGAACGATGAGGTTAATTGAGTGATGAACGAAGCAACTGAGTATTGATATTGACTGAATGATGAATGAATTAACTGAGTGATGAATTAACTGAGTAATGATATTGACTGAGTGATGAATGAATTAACATGATTGACAAGATCAGAATGATGATTGAGGATTATTAACTGATGAATGAGTTGATCCTTAATGCTTACACAAGCCACACGTGTCCCAAAACAATTAGTCATGAATCAATCATAACACTAATATCACATATAGGTTTCATCAAAGCATGAACAATTAATGACATGATGAATGTATGAACATAAAGAGAATCGAGTCCTTACACAGGTCATACGAAGCTTCGAGGTCTCGCGATACTAGTCTTCACTGACGACGACTCGATGAATGAATGACTCGTGCAGTCGCACTAATATTACGACTCACAAAACTCCGACTAGATTGTCATAACGACAAATCCTACTACTACCGCGTCAGTAGGACCACATAACTCACATCTCAGGGTATCTCACAACCCAGTGCTCTGATAACATTTCTGTAACACCCCCAAATCCTATCAAGTTATTACGGCCGTGGACCCCACACCAGAGATCCACCAGCAAACATGACTAATAAACATTAAATTGAACAACAAGGAAAATCATAGTCCTTACCATGATGTCCGACACAATATTCCGATAAGGAATTTCAATGACAAAAGTGGCCTACATGGCCAAAATGAAATACAACAACATCCACGAACATCCGTCGTAATACAACATGACAACAATCGACGATACCGAATACACTCCAACCGATCGACCAACAATGAACAACTCGGACTAGTATCGCTCGAATGCCTCATTGCCATCGTCATGCCCCCGTGTCTCAACTCTCTCGCAAGCACCTAAAACATGAAAACATGTTCCGCCCCGGTCGATCATCCAGATAATGAACACCAAATACATGTATAACATGATATGCATCCAAAGGCGTAATGAAACGGTACAATGATAATAATAATACGAGATGCTCACAAATCAAGGTAAGAACCGAGCATTCGTGAAATACTATGCCCACGGCATACTATTAATACCTTCGACAGTTAGAACATAAGTGCCCGACGGCGAATCAAAATCACGTAATACCACAATGAATTACAAGACATGAACCAAACCAGATCAATTAATTATGAATCACAATGCCCGAAGGCTCCAATGAAATTACCAGACAATAATAAAGGCTTACAATCCGTTCAATGAAATTAACAAATATCACAAACACTGAAGTCGAAATGACCCAAGTCAGATCAATGAGGGCCGAAGCCACGCACGAAGCCGTATCACAATGAGGGCGACGCCACGCACGGCGGCCGTATCACAATTAGGGGCGAAGCCACGGCACGGCCGTATCACAATTAGGGCGGCCACGGCATCGGCCATATCACAATTAGGGCGGCCACGCACGAAGCCGTATCACAATTAGGGGCCGAAGCCACGCATCGGCCGTATCACAATGAGGGCGGCCACGGCATCGGCCAGTATCACAATGAGGGCGGCCACGGCATCCACCGTATCACAATTAGGGAAGCCACGGCATCGGCCGTATCACAATGAGGGCGAAGCCACGGCATCCAGTATCACAATTAGGGCGAAGCCACGGCATCCGGTAGTATCACAATGAATGATAGTGTCGCCTTGAGTCGGCCAACACGATGATAGTAACACACGGATAGACACCGTCCTTGTGATCCCAAATTAACACCTCGATTGCCTTAGAATAGCCAACCGACAACAATGATGCAATGGATGATTGAACACTTCGATTTGCACGAGAACGCCAATCGATAACAATGACACGATGAATGAGTGAATACCTCGATTGCCTTAGAAAGGTCAATCGATAACAATGATGCAAAGAATGATTGAACATTTAGATTTGCACGAGAACGCCCAATCGATGACAATGATACGAATGATGCCTCGGCACCTTTAATCGATTCACAAGCGGCGAAGGTGAGAAATGAATAAGCCAATACCTTTAATCGGCCTGTACAGTTTTAATGACGATCCAAACAGGAATAACAATGATCTCAACGATGTCTTAAATTGACATCTATATTAACAACAATCGATACATCGATACCGCGAACCGGCTATCGACAATGACATTAATAATGAGTACTACAATGCCTTGAATCGGCCGTTAACGAACAGCAATAAACATTTGGCAAAATTGCCGGAAGGTATCGTATCGAACGATCTCTTGATATCAATGAATTCATGAAGAGACTAAGTCTCGGAATGATACAACACATTCATACACATACATGATGACATTAGCTCATTGACCAGTACAAGTATAAAACTTGCCTCAAACCGAAGGCGAGAAGGTACTTCCACGATCAACGTCCTTAATGAAATTACCGGCCGCTTGAACAACCTTAAACAACACAAAAAATCAACAATTCTCTTAATACATAAATCAAGCATGATCACAACCCACTCAAAAGTCGATACAACAATACCCGAAACTCATTGGGGCATTTAAACCAACGCGTTGTAAACAATCTCCAATTGTTTACAACCAAAACTCATTTACCTCCGAAACCAACTCCCAATGAATGATTCAAAACCACAAAAACTCATGAATACTATCAATAATCCAATAGGAATACTTAGAACGATATTTCAACAACATTTAGTCGAAAACCCCCAAAATTCCAAAGTCAACCCGTAAGGGTTCTTGAACAATTCCTCAATTATTCACAAATTCCGAAAATCACACCAATGAATCCGTAGAAATACAAGTATCCGAGATAGATAATCCATATCTAACATATTCTAACATAATATCGATTTGCACGAAGAGATCGAAAGCAAAACACCCAAGATCCGAAATTCTAGATCCAAGAATCATTACCTTGATTTGGAGTGAAGAAACCGATTTAGATGATGATTAATCCAACTTAGGAGCTTGAAGATGATGCTAGATGATTGCAGCTTGAAAAGACCTTTCCGAATCGCCCGAGCTCGTCCGAAATGATTGAGAAATGAAGAAATGACGAAAGTTGGACCGAACTGTCCTATTTATACTGTCCCAGCTTAGCGCGCGCTAACTCCTGATGTTAGCGTGCGCTAACGCGTGTACCGTAGTCCAAGACCCCCGATCGTTAGCGTGCGCTAAGTACCTTTGGTAGCGTGCGCTAACGGCTGTCCTTAGCGTACGTTAACCTTATGTTAGCGTGCGCTACGATAGTTGGTATCAAAATCACGGAGTCCGAACCTCATCCCCTTACGGCGCGCTAGCGTGCGCTACTCTGAAGTGTTAGCGTGCGTTACCAGCATAGTTAGCGTACGCTACTTACCACTCGTAGCGTGCGCTACGAATTTCCCAATTCAGCCCAGTACCTTCTGGACTGTCTGCCTCACTTGCGCTAGCGTGTACTAATACTGAATCATTGCGTGCGTTACATGCACCTCATTAGCGCGCGCTAACTACAATGTGTAGCGTGCGCTACCTCTCAAACTGAAAATCAAAACATGATGATGATGATGACAATAATCTCGGCTCGATCTCAAACAGTGATGATCCCAAAATACGCCGAATGGTGAACATAGTTGACTGAATATGAATGATGAATGATTATTACTGAGTGAAAAAAATTCTGAGTGACAGTTACTGAATGATAATAAATGAATTCACAACCGGGTATTACAGACACTACCATTAGTTAGTGTTAGAAGTCCTTAGGAATGCTTGTAAAAAGGAGAAAATGAGAATCGGAGAAAGAAGGAGTTGAAGAATCAAAAAGAAATGTAAAGTAAAGGGTGAAAATAAATAGCCCTCCAGATTACTCAACTTAGGACAGACACCGGGTTCAATTCATATACTACTGGTTGTCACTTGATGACGCCGGTATTGAAGATTAAAAGTCGTCATGGACCCAGTGACGCACGCACTAAACCTTCTTAGCCACTCAAGTTTCTCTCAACAGAAGCTTGTTTCATTCTCACAGGGAACCCTACATAATCTATCGACTTTCTCTTAGAGATTGCTGATACTGAAGAAGGAGACCCTCTCCCTAGTCTCCGCTCAGGAAAACCAAAATGCACAATTGAGTCTAGAGCCACGAGATTCATCAAAAGATCTCTTAGGAACACTTGACATTTCATCACTTGTTGATCAACAAATAAGATCTTCAGTGATTCAGTGGTTCATATAGAGTCCTTCACAGATCTTAGCAATCTGTCGAGAACATTTATGAGAGGTTCACATCTGTGATCCTCAGTGATTGAATGGAAACTCCTGCCAGGGTCAACATCAAACAGCCCTGACAGGAGGTCACTTCGGTAACTCCCCGTGGATTACGCTTAGTGTGTCTCAAATGGTCTACATTCGTGAGGTGATGCTTCGGTATACCTCAGCGACTCATCTGAACCGTAGGTGTACTTCGGTACATCGTGTTATCTCACTTGTGGGACTCCGGTTCAAGAACGGCCTTTGTAAGAATTAGAGTTGAGTTTTCACACTATGCTGTTAACTCTCTCGAAGTTCAAACTTATAAGTGCCGGAATCCGCTTATTACTAACCGTTTTTATGTTTACTTCTTATGGAAGCACTGGAGCAGAATGAACGTGCAGATTCTTCACATGTTCACACCAAAATCATCACTAATGGAAGTTCCATCCTAAAGCAACACAACAGTCAAAACGCTTCTTCGTCAACCAAAGAATCTACAAAGTTAAAGACTCAGAGAACTTCATCAGTACTGAAATCCAACGTCAAAGAACATGTGAGCATGTTGAAGAATGACGTGGAGACACTGGAGCAGCGAAGCAGACCTGAGGCAAACCTGATGCAGAATACAACATACTATCACTTTCATCACAAAGAACATCGATCAAAGAACAAATTTAAAGATGATGTCAAAAACATAACTGTTCGAAGAAGACAATTTCTCTACACTGGGGAGATTGTTCGTACTAAGACAATTCTACTCACAATAAAGAAGAATGTCAGAAGACATTAAAGCTACTATTACATCAACGCTTTCACCGTTCATCACCAACACTTGAGGGGGAGATTGTTGGAATCACTCCTAAACACTAATCAAGTGTTAGCAATTAATATGTAATAGTTAGCTTAATTATGGCCTTTATGTTTGTTTTAGCCTTAAGCTTATGTAGAAGGCCCATGAGCTTAGGCCCATGTCCAATAAGGAAATAGGGAAGGAGAGGGAGTGTTGCCCTAGCTCCTTGCCTATAAATACTATGTAATAACCCTCACTTGAGGGTTGGTTGTTCAAGTTTCTCTTTCACTCTCACCTACGCCTAAACCGTGTCTATTATCGTGTGTGTGTGTGTGTGTGTGATACTTGTTCATCTGCCTTTATCTCTTTCTCTATAACTTGTGTTTGTGAAACTAGTGACCTATTAGGAACTGATGTAGCAGAGTTGGGGTCTCCTAATGAAGATGGTTCAGATGATGGATCAGGGGCAAAAATGTTTTCAAACGGTGCATCTTTTGAAGTGGCAAAGGGGTTATCTCCATCATAGTTGGCAGAGACATTTCCATGATGTACACTGGAGGATTGAGGATTTGATGATGATGATGATTGATTTGTAGCAGGCGCTTCTTGAATTAGTGACACAAAAACTAATGGATTATCTGTGTTGACAGGATTAGGAGGCGCCACTGTTGACGGTGTAGACTGATCATTGACAAGAGGTTCATAGTATTCATCAAACATCGGATCAAACAATTTCTTCAAATCGTCTTCAGAAGGAGGTACATATTGAACTGCAGGTGAGGGATTCTGTACAAGAGAAGAACTAATGGGACTACTAGATGAATGTTGAGATGCGGGTCCTGAACAATATGTTCCAGGAGCCATTTGCCCAGACAGCTCATCGAATGTGAAGTGAATAGTTTCCATGATATCTCGGGTTCTTTTATTATAGATATGGTAACCCTTCCGGTTTGGTGCATAACCCACAAAAACTCCAATGTCCGCCTTAACTCTTAATTTACCTAAATCTTGACCATCATTCGTTGGATAGCTTAAAGCACCGAACACACGAAGGAAAGATAGATCAGTTTTTCGATTGTGGAGAAGTTGGTATGGAGTTTTTCCATGAGTAGTGTGGATAAGGGAACGGTTTTGAGTATAGCAAGCAGTGGCAATGGCTTCAGCCCATAGAAATATTGGAACCTTTGAGTAAATTAGCATAGTTCTTGCAGCTTCCACAAGAGTTCGATTTCGTCTTTCAACTACACTCTTCTTTTGAAGAGTACATGGAACACTTCTTTGATGGCTGATTCCAATGCTTTCATAAAACTGACTTAGTTCTTTGTTAACAAACTCAGTTCCATTCTCCATTCGGATAATTCTGACAGTTTTATTAAGTTGAACCTGCAGCTGTTTGATAAGTTTGATGATGACATCTGGAGTTTCATCCTTTGTCCTCAAAAACTTAACCCATGTAAACTGGGAGTAGTCATCAACAACGACTAACACATTTTTCTTCCCATTTATCGTTTGCACTCTCATTGGTCCACATAAGTCCAAATGAACAGTATGAAGAACTTCCATAACTGAGTTTGCAGGTTTGGGTTTATGGGCATATTTCTTGCTTTTTCCCAATTGGCAGGCTGAACAAAGATTATCCTTTTCATACTTCAATCTGGATAAGCCTCTGACGAGGTCCTTTCTAGAAAGATCATTAATGGTGCCAAAGTTCAAGTGATTGAGACGACGATGCCATAACCAAGACTTTGTTTTTGAAGTCTTTGATAACAAGCAGATTGGGGAAGACTTCATCATGTCTTCGATAGAGATGGTGTACAAATTGGTTCCACATGTTCCTTTCAAAAGTTCAACACCATCTAGTTCTCTAACGAAGCATGTATGTTTTCTAAAGGCCACCTCTAGATCAGAATCACATAATTGACCAACAGATTACAAATTATGACCAAGACCTTCAACATAATATACCCTGGAAATTACACTATCTCCAACAACATAATCTCTGTAACCCATAATTGCCCCAAAATGGTCGTTCTCAAATCTAACAGTCCCAATGAACTTACTCACAAAGTTCATGAGCCGTGAGCGATCTCCAGTTATATGCTTGGAACATCCTGAGTCCAGGTACCACAAAATGATTTGAACGACCTGCAGTTGAACACAGACAAGTATAGATGACTGAATAATTTGGATCCCCATGCGAGAATGGGTTCCACTTGGTTATTAAATGAGATTGGAACACCTACACCAGAAATAGAATGAATGAGATCACTAGAGGGAGATGCAGTACAAGAAGTGATAGTAGATCTATCATAAGTGTGTTCACTTCTTAAAAGGTATCACTCTACCAGTGGGCATCCATTTCCTAATGGGCATTGATCTAGATAATTTAGGGAACAACTCGTTAGGATTGAATTTACGTCCAGTAGGTATCCATTGATAACCTACATTACTAAATTTTCTTCCTGTTGGTTTCCAATGTTTTCTAGCCTTCTTCCACCATGGTTTTCTGACCTTCTTATCCTGTTTTCTAGTGTTAACATTTTTTACTAGAGATTTAACAGCATTACTCAAATCATTCACAACACATCCATGATTAATACCAGAAATCAAGCATTCATTACATGTTTTGCAAGTAGTAGCAGAATTCGAATTAATTACAGTACACTTATAGCTAATACTAGAATCAACATGATTCGTCTTATTCAACATAAACTTATTGTTCCTAAGGTGGTCTTCTAGATTCTTCCATTGATCACTCTTAGCTTGCGACGTCCTATCTTGCTTTGTATTTCCTGGAGGCTTTGACCCGCTTGCCTTAATGTCACTGATTACTTCTGTAGAGGGAATGATGGGAACATTAGTTGGTGTTGCTACTTTTAGCGTTCCTGATCTAGAAATGCTAGGATCTGAAGTACTAGCAGGCACATCAAAGTTCACATGCTTTACTTTTGGCACGTAACAAGGCATATCAAGAGTCGCATGCTTAATACTAGGCATAGAGCATGGCATAATGACTTTATCTCTAGTACAAAAGGTTTTACGGCATGTTGCTCTTAAACATTCTAAAAGCTCCTGAGATCGTTTGGCATATAAGTATGCATACCTTACTTCTTATTTATGCTATCCTCTTCGACAATCTCATGGAGACATTCTAGAGTATCCTTAAGATACGAAAAATATTCTTGACACACAAGTTCGTTATTTCTAAGATGAGGGGGAATATACTTTACAGTCACGGCATACTTAGGATCCGCAGATGCCTTTGATACTAGATTCTCATCACCGACAATTGGCATTTTTCCTTTTACCTGACTCTTTAGATTCTCAATTTCCTTTTGTAAAGAAGTTATTTTTTCATTGTTCTTGTCACGAGTGACTTTCATTGAATCATATAACTCTTTGAAATGTTGTTTAACCTTTTCATTTTCTTCTAGAAAACTCTCATTTTCTTGTTGTAAAACGTTAATGATGTTTTGAAGATCAACGTTTTGAGAATCCTGAGAATCTAACGGAGGAGGCATTTGGGAGCCATTCACATTATTCTTTTCACCCTTTAATTGAGAAATTCGGGTTTTCAATCTTCTGATCGTGTTAAAATGAACTCGAATTTGTTCGTCACATTTGCTTATTTCAAAAACTGCATCAAACTCAGGAGCATCCGAGGATGTCTTGACATTTGAGGTTTTAACATTTTCTTTGAGATGTTGATATTTTAATTGCAAAGCAAAATGTTCAACTTCCAGCTTAGAAAAATGTTTTACCAAGTTATCATGATCATCTTGTTCTATTTTCTCATTCATTTTAGAATTTTTGTTTTCAAGCTCAACGACACGATCGTGGGAAACTTTCAAAGCAATAGATAGTTCATGAAATTAAGGCGCAGTAATAGAATAATTTGTAATAGTATAAAACACATCTTGAGCAACACAACTAGAAATCAAGTTCTCATTTAAGATATGCAGATTCTTCCTTTCAATTTCATTACATTTGAGTTCATGTTCGTAATTATTGACCTCAATTTCCATTTCATTGAACACCTTTTTCATTTCTTTAATCTCTGTATCAATGCCCTTTTGAAGACTCTCAAATTGTTCTTTTAGTGGTTTAAAGAAAGGCATAACACTCATTAGTTTGCTCAAAACCCCTTTCCCCTTCAGTAATCCCTGTGGGTGTAATTCTCTTCTTACATGTTTCTCAAAATCAACAAAAAATTGATAGACTGCGTATAGACTGATTAACGTCTTGCTTTGAGTAGAAAGAGTTCTGGGCAATAAATGCATAGGTGTATTGGGGGGATATACACAGTGACTGGAGGCATTCTTCTACAGGGAGGATTCTTCTCAATCAGGTGAATATGCAGTTACTGGATAAAATGATCGTGTGTGAGGCATCATAACATCCTATTTAGGTAACTTCACGCACGATAACTCTGTGAAAGTGAGACGATAACACAAAAGTGAGACGTTTGAACCATTGATCGTAGTTTCTTGGAGTGAGACGTTAGATCAGAAAACCTAAAAAACCTAATCACCCATTGATCGTAGTTTCTTGGAGTGAGCATTGGAGGTCTATCAAGTGATCCAGCCTCATGAATGGATTGCTGGCTACATAAAGCTTCGCACATCTTTGCAAACCAAGTCGGTTCCTTCATAGTGTTCCTTGATGGATGTTGATTATAAACGTTTGTGTAAGGTTGTACTTGAAGACTTGGTGGTGGTTGAACCATTTGTGGTGGAATTGCTCCTAGTTGTGGAGTATGTTGTTGATTAAATTGTTGTTGATAAATTTGTTGTTGTTGATTAAATTATTGATGTTGTGGACTTAGTTGTTGTTTTTGATTATAAGTGTAAGGAAAATTGCTAGAGTATGGTGGTTGTGACATGTTGAAAACTTGTGTTGTTAAATGGATCTTTGTAGTCGAATGAAACGTTGTTGATGAAGTATCCTTAGGCGTAGAAACCACGTAAAGGCAAGTAACACTTATGCATAAAAACACCAAAGATACACGTAACAACAATAGTTACGCGTAGGATTAGCTTACGCGTAAGAAATGAGAAAACACTAAAGTTAGGCGTAAACTGAAAGTTAAGCGTAGAAAACTTAGGCGTAGGATTTGCTTATGCAAAAGACAGAGCTTAGGCGTAAGAAAAATCTTATGCGTAATGAGTTCTACGCATAAGTTTGAGCTTATGCGTAAGATTAGGGTTTTGCCAAAAGATCTTTTACACTATCACAGTGTAAAGGATATCCAAAGTCGAAGTGTTTTTAGGCTTATCCAAGCAATAAAACACTAAGTAAACCACGAAAAACTAAAGATCAAACCAAGGATGAGTTATGCATAAGATTAGGGTTTTCTTACGCGTAGAAAGTAGCCAAACTGATTTCTGCCAACTGATGTTTCCAAACCAGATTTTTGTGATGAAATAGCTTCAATATCACCAAAATAACACAAAAGTGTGAAACTTGATGATCCAAAACTTCTAAACACCTTATGCGTAGATATACACCCACATATAAAACCAAGATTAAAAACAATGATCCACGCGTAAAGTTTGAAACTTTTTGCCAAAACCAAATATTTTAACACCTTAAAACGTTGAAAGTACAAGAATCTTGGATTGAAAAGTGTAAAAAAATGAGTTTTTAAGTGAGACAAAGTATGAAACGTTATTATGCGTAAGACTAAAACTTCAAAAACGAAAGATGTTCACCCAACTATTTGGCGAATTATACCAATGTTAGGACCGTATGTTTGGTTGATATGGTGAATCAAGTTAGAGAGAGAGACTATAGAGAAGGGAGAGAACTATGTGTTTTATTATTGAAAGGTGAAAGGCTTACACTAACAAATCTATCACTAAATGACATAACAAGCCCTTGTCTTTAAGGTAACAAGGATAGAAAATGTAATCCCACCAATGTCGTTCCATTTACGAGTTAGGAGCGATTCCAATAGTTTTTAGGTTGGAAAAGTCATTTAAAAGTTTTGATTCCTTAGCAGTAAACTCCTGTTTAAGCACCTTTACATTTTCTTGAAGTTCTTGCTTTTGCTTAACAGTTTATTGAGCTTTTCTTGCAAGAAGTTTAACTCTTGTTTTAACATTTCTTCCCTAAAGTTAATTTTTTCTGATAATTGTACGCATTTGGAAATCCATCTCCTGCTCACCGTTAGTCAATTCAAACTTAGCACGTTGGTCATCAGGGGCACATGCAGTATATTCATCAAAAATATAGTCATCATTGACTGCAGAAGATGCATCGCTTGGTACACTTTCACTTTCATTAAGCTTCACATATTGATCATATGGGACAACATTGCTATTACCCATATTTTCAATATCTGATTCAATAATTTCAGTTGGTTGTACCTTGTCATGTATCTTTTGCACATCAATGTCATCGTATAGTTTTAATACCTCTGATTTGGAGTTGGAATTAGAACTTCAAGAAAAAGTTCGATCTCGAGGGTTACCTATACTTCATCATTCATTAGTACTAAATATATATTACATCATTTTGAATTCGTAAGAAAAAATAAACACTTATTCTTCATGCACTATACACTGATTATCTTGGAAAATGTTTAAGTTTGATTGTTATTTGATTAATCACAACATGATATTAAAGAATCTGTACAGAAAGATGTGTCTTCTTGTCCTTGTCTTGTTTCATATGTCATCGTGACACAAACACAAGTTTTGTTGTACTGTGACAGCTCTATTTCTGCTATTCTTTCTACAATTATTGGAGTGCACTTTCGACATGTACTCATACAAATGAAGGTTGGTTCTTTTCTCCCTAACAACAACTCGGTAGATGTGGACCATACTTAACCAAAAAGGAGGTACAGTTTGACTTTAAAGGTCAAAGACTGACTTCAACCTTATCACAGTTCATCCATGTTCTTTTCATCTTTAGAAGATGAGAAATAAGTTAAGTTTGGAACTTTTGCTACATATGAATTGTATATTTATTAATTATCACAACGTTACACATATCAGTTCTGGTTTTTGCAGTTTGGATTATGCAAGGTAACCAGCTTGTAAAATATTTTTCCCGAAAAAACAGACGTTTTGAGAAAATACTTCTACTTAAAAACTTTTGGTCAAAATTAATATTCACAAGCTATCAGGTCAGGATAATCTTCCGTCCGTACCTTTGATCATGTTGACTTTTTATGTGGAGCAAATGTGGCTTGAAAACTCGTTAGTCTGAGTAGTTTTTTTTTTTTTTTTTTTTTTTTGATAAGTGGAGTTCAAGGCTAAAGTGTACCTTCGAGTTTTTTGCTTTTTGTTGCATCAACACATAAACTCTTTTAGGTTTTACTTCATATTTACAGTTAGATTTCCTTTTTGAGTCTATTATGGATATGTAACTCAGATTAGTAATTAATAACATTTCACTTTTTACCAAAAAATGCAACTAGACCTCCTTTATGGAAACAGATGTGTATTATTTTTCTTTATGTTTTTTTGTTAGTCGGTGTATAATCACTACACAATTTCAGGACCACACATCTAGGCTAAAACATTGGATTATAATGGGTCTTGGCCTCGTTATTTTGGGAATCATTCTTCATGTCACAGACGGTATATATACATAGCCCAAACACTACTAAAGAATATGTTTAATTCATATTCCCTTTCAGCTAGCTCTCTGTAGTCATACGCTACATTTATTTTTTGTGCAGCAATTCCTCTAAATAAACAGTTATACACTTTCAGCTATGTTTGTGTAACATCAGGGGCGGCTGCCTTGGTCTTCTCATTCTTCTACATTATGGTAATATAGTCAATATTGTCTTATATTCAGTTTTCTAACAGTATATCAACTGTTCTTTGACTTTGGCTTTGACTTTTAAGTGTCAAATGAGTCATTAATATTGTGAGATTGTTTTCTTTTCAGCTTAAACTGATCTAAACATCTAAAGAAATGGACTTTCTTTGCAGGTCGACATCTGGAATTTAAGATATTTATTTCTGCCATTGGAATGGATTGGAAAAAATGCAATGCTTGTGTACGTTATGGCAGCTGCAGGCATCTTTGCAGGATTTATAAATGGATGGTATTACGATGATCCTCACAATACGCTGGTAAGTTTTGACGTATCCATTCAACTAACTAAAAAACATAATTATTAATTAAGTTTTGAAATGGATGCAGATATATTGGATTCAGAAACACATTTTTATCGGAGTTTGGCATTCAAGAAAAGTGGGAATTCTACTGTATGTTATATTTGCAGAGATACTGTTTTGGGCGATCGTTTCAGGCATCCTGCACTGGCTCGGAATTTATTGGAAACTCTAGTGTAAGTTCATTCACGCGACTTATATCAGATGCATTTTTGTTGAAAAAATGTTTGTTGCTTAACTCAATACATTTTTGTTGCCGCTTGTCCTTTTTTAAATGAAAAATAGCTTCATACATGTTTTGATTGTAATTTGTAGCATTACCTCTGTCATAGATTAGCATGTTACTGTAATTGAATAAGTTAGAAGAATATATCTTCACCACAAATTCACATCTTAAATATACACAGATTAGAAATAATGAAGAATGCTTACCCTATGAACTATACCATAGCAAACACATCTTGGTACAAAATAAATCAATAAGTTTCAGGATGGGCTACAGCATAAGCCTCCAAAGCCTTGTAGGTTTTCTCGTATAATTCTCTTTCGAAGTTAAGAGTCTCTATAGATGGTTTATCATCGCCTTTACAGTTATAAGTGATTCTCTGCTTGAATAAGGTTCCTGAATCAGCAGAAGGTTCGATATTAACATGATGGGTGATGGAGTCTAGAATACCCATCAAGTTATCTCCTTCAAAGAACGTGTAGCTATAGCTAAAGTTGCTCGTATCAATCTCATCAATCCTATGCTTCCCACTTACAAACGGGACATCTGCGTTACATATATTCAGAAAGAAATATTAGTGAACAACATGTTTATATAAAAGAAAAACCAGTGTTCATACTTTCTAAGAAATTGTTATAGATCCTTACCATCACCGAACGTATAGAGCTTTATTGTACCAACACCTCCATTTCCTTGGAGTGTCTCGATGGACTTGAAAACTTGAGGGTTGACTTTGGGTGCAACTATATCAAAGTCACTAAAGACCTTGAAAATCATTTCAACTGAGAATGGAGAAACCATCTCAATCTCGATGCTAACCGTACTCATATTTAGCTTATTTTTACAGACTTATGTAAGGAATTGATCAGTTTTGGTTACAAACTTGCAATGAAATGAGTAAAGTTCGTTGGGTTTAATGGGTGAGGAATCTATACTGTAAATGATTAAAGTCTTTAAATATATTAGCTCACATCAACTTTGACCAAGCATCTCTTAATATTTTAGTAACCATAAAGTTGACTGAGTATCAAGAATTCAAGCTCGAAAGATTCAGTCAACCAAATAAATAGTTTCTAATGATATACGTGGATCCACACGCTTGTTTCTAATGAGAAATAATTTTGTGAGAGAGGGAGAGAGCAAAGCAATTGCATGTGTCCTTTATCGTTTCCCATCATACTATTTATAGAACGCAAGATAACAAAAGTTAGTACCAATCGAATATAATATGAGAAGATTGAATATATCTTTCGTATATATTCTCATCGCAATCGAATATAATATGAGAAGACTGAATATATCTTTCAAGTATATTCTCTTTGCATTGTGATGGATTTCCTATACCTTTGTCGACTTACATATTCTCTTTGCATGTGTATGATCTTTCATACTTATGATACATGTAAACTAGTCATGCAAGTGTTATAGTGTCATGCATGCATGATATCCTATCAAGCCTCTAGGCCAAGTAGATAATAATTTTACATAATTTAGATGCTTGGCTTATTACTCTATGAGATAACTGTTTACTCATGGTATGTAAATTGGTATTGAGAAATGAGTTTGGATGGTTTTTTTTTTTTGGTTTCCCGTGTTGAACAGTAAGGACCCGATGAGAATGGTTGAGATCAAAAAGCTCGGGTAACATTTAAACAAAAACCATTTAAGATTGATGTGAAGTAGTATTTGCCCAAGTGTGTGAAACTTGTGAAGTTATGTATGATACCCTCTATTTATAGAAAGGAGAGTAGGGTTTAGAGATAAACCCTTTTGGAGATGATCAACGGTTGCGAGGAAGCTAGGTGTTGATCATCTGTAGAGCCGACAAGGTGGACATGTGGACTCCCTTCCTTGACTCGTACAAAGTAGTGCTTGTCGTGCGTCCCCACTATACTATTTCAGATGGTACATCTTAACCGTTAGTGACAGTTGGGGAATAGTAGTATTGTGTGCTCAGCGTACCCTGATGAAGTCTACCAGACCTGGCATGGTAATCAAATAAGTAGCAGTTAAAACACAGTCAGGCCAAAACACAAGAGGAATCCCCCCTGAAACATAAGGCTTCTAGCTACATTAAGCAGATGCCTATGTTTCCTTTCAGCAATCCCATTCTGTTAAGGGGTATATGCTACACTAGTTTGATGAATAATACCCATAGTATCAAAAAATTCACCCATTTTATTTTTAACAAAATCAGTACCATTATCAGATCTGAAAATTTTAATTTTCTTATTGAACTGAGTCAAAACCATTTAAAAAAAACTTTGAAACATCTCAAAAACCTCATGTTTTCCTTTTAGCATATACACCCAAACAGAACTACTAAAGTCATCAACAATAGTCAAGAAGTATATGAAAGCTTCCCTGCTAACCACCTTATAACGCCCCCACACACCTAAATGTATAAGGTCACCAAAAACAGAAGTTTTATGTTCACTTAAAGGAAAAGAATCCCTTGTTTGTTTAGCCTTATATTAGTTAATTTTAAAGGCCCTTTTAAAAGTTTCAAAACTTGATTAGCAGGGTGTCCCAACCTACTATGCCAAACATCTTTAGAAACAAAAAAAAACAACTAAAAAACTCACTTTTAGTCACACAAGCAGAGGAAACTTTAGACTTATCAAACAAATAAAGACCACCAGACTCACTACCAGTCCCCAACACCCTCTGCTGATTCAAATCCTAAATATAGCATTTATTCTCATCAAAACCAACCCTCAACTTGCTATCTTTGATCAACTTATTGACAGACATAAGACTGACACAATATTCAGTAACCACTAACACATCAAATAGAACCACATTATCATTAAGTTTTAAGTTATCAACATGAGTAACCTTAGCAAGAGTTCCATTAGGAAGTCCCACAGTAATCTTTAAATCAGATATATCAATCAAATTATGCATATTAAGAGGACTATTAGTTAAATGTTGATTAGCCTCAGAGTCAATTATCCATCCCACATGGTAATTAACCCCATTCAACTTAATATTAGAACCAAAAAACTTATAAAAATGCTGATTAAAGAAAACACTGCAGTTAAAAAAGGAACAAGAATCCATACCTGCCATATTAGCATGAGCAGAGGTTCCTGGTTTATTATTCAACAAACTTAACAGCTTCATAACCTGTTCATTACTCAGAGACATACTACCAGTACTATTCTTAGAGCCATTATTAACAGCAGAGGCACTCTTTATATCATTGGTTTTATTAAAGTTATTAGCAGGTTTCAGATTAGGATTCACCAATAACTTCAAAAAACCTATCAACAATATGACCTTTCAATCCACAATGAGTACAAAGCAAACTATCATAATTTCCCCTGTTATTAGACCCATAATTGTTACCATTAATGTTCTTTCTCCAATTAGTATTTTTATTATCATAAGTCTTAGAAACAAAAGCAGAAACCTAAGCCTTCTCAGATTTAACAGTTGTGGTTGGAACCCCTCTATGGGATTCTTCCCTTGATACAATGACAAAAGCATCCTTTGACTTCAGGAAGGATTTCCCTGGTCAAAAGAGTACTTCTTATGGGTTGATAAATGTCATCAAGACCCATAAGGAACTGCATCAATTTTAACAACTTACCATGATCAACAAGTTCTTGTCTAGCCTCACAAGTAAAATCAGGTAACTTAGTAAGAATATCAAACTCTCTCCACAAAGAATTCAACTTATGGTAATACTCAGACACAGGTAAGCCACCTTGTTTAAAACTATTAATCTTTTGAAGCAAATTGAAAACCATAGAACCATCAATCCTATCATATGTATCTTTTAAATCTTTCCATACAACAGAAGCATTATCAGAAAACACATGTCCAAGATACACATCTTGAGTTAAAGAACTCAAGATCCAATCAAGAACCACTGCATTACATCTGTCCCACTGGCTTCCAAAGAAAGGACTTGCAGCATAAGCAGTTTTAAGACAAGTACCATCAAGAAAACCCATTTTATTTTTAATTTGCATAGCACTAGCCCAAACTCTATAATTCTCAACACCAGCCAGTTTAATATTCACAACAGATGCACAATTAGAATCATTAGCATGCAAATGCAGAGGATTACTCTGATCAAGACTGCTAATCATAATAGCCATAGTGAAAGATAAAGAAACAAAACCACAGAATAACAGATAAACAATCAACCAAGAAATCAATCAATCAGATAAAACCAAAAGCACTAAAGAAACAGATAGTCAAAAAATACCAATTAATTAACCGAACAATAAACCAAGTACTACAAGAACTACAAAACATAAAAGGAATCAAAGAACACACACCCAGGACTAACTTAGCCCAAGTCAGTAAGCTGTGATTGACCAGAGCAGGTATTCACACCCCTCAAGGAGGCAGATCAAGATGTTAGTCAATCCGTTTGCGCCCACTAAACTCAGAACTAGTTAATCCTAAAGGAAGAAGATAATCCTTACAGTGCGTTAGAGATGAAACCAGTAGCGGAAAAGAATCAATCAATAGCCCAAGAACCATAAGATTCCCAGAATACAAGAAACCCCCAATTTAAAAAATTATGGTTTCTTCCAATTGTACCAATAAACCAACAATTCAACCTTCCAAACCACTAAAACCACCTTCAATTGAACCAAGAACCTCAGTAATAGAAAACCCCCAAAAATTAGGGTTTCAAGAAAAAACCCTAAAAAACCAATTGAGATCACAACCCCTCAATCAACCAAGAATCACCAAGAGATCAAACCAATTACCAACCTAGAGCTCTGATACCAAGTTAAAATGGTACAGAACAATATTAATAATCACCCAACCAACAACCCGTTGGTGATAATCTTTTATTATAACAATATACACAGCATATTAGTCCCCAACACATGTGCTAACCAAACAATACAATGAAAGGTTGTTGTCCCTCTAATAGGTGCAACAACAGAATACAAGAACTCACACTTTACCAGAACTATAAACCAAACCAAACCAAAGATCAAGATGATCTTACAACACTTGTTTACAATTGTAAACTACCCAGAAACCAGTTATACCCAGATGAAGACAAAGACTTGTATGTGAAACTTGTGAGAGAAAATAGAGCGTGTGAATTATGAAACCCTAAGCTGGAATGAGAGATTATATAGCCTGGAACTTTACACTTTGAACCCTGCACATATAAACTCAACAAACTACACCCAAAGTATTAAGATTAGAAACCTTAGTATAAAATAGTTACATAATATACCCCTGAAGGTTCAGCTGTTTGACAAAGAGGACTCCAATACTTTCACCACCTGGGTTTATGTTCAGACCGCGATCAAATGTCTGTTAACGGGCCTTGATAATGGGCTTGATTCGTACGTAAATTTAGTGAGCTTGAGCTACTAATATTGATAAAATATTAGTAACTCTATTAGCCCATTTTCTTTGTTTAGACTTCATGATTATGCCTGTTTAACTCTGCCTGTGGGTGTCTTCTTGACATCAATTGCCGGTCCCAAGCCCGGATAAAAGAGGAGGGTTGCGGTAGGTTAGTGGCAGCCAGCGTAAAACTCGTCACATTCCATGGACATGAATCAAACATTGAAAATCGTTGGGGCGTCTCCTCAGAAGCGACGCGCTGCATTTCATACGCCCGGGTGCAGTGATAAGTATGCGAGGGTTGCTAGGTCATCGCCCAGAAGCGGCGCGCCACCTTTACATCTGAGGGTGGTGTCAAATGAGCAAGGATGCGCTACACTTCATAGGCCCGGGTGTAGTGGAAAATATGCAAGGGTTGCTAGGTGGTCGCCCGGAAGCGGCGCGCCACCTCGAAGTATGGGTGTGGTGTCAAATGTGCAAGAATCCTTGCAGCGTGGACGGGGACAGACAGAGAAGTTAGTTCTTGCGGCTAGTAAGGGTAGTAAGGTGCGGTTTGGAACTTGGAACGGTGGCTCTTTGTGGGGAGATCGGCGAGTGGGGAGGTTATGAAAAGGAGGAGAATTCACATAATGTGTCTACAAGAGACTAAGTGGGTTGGCGAGAAGGCAAGAGTGTTAGCTCCTTGGGGTTACAAGCTTTGGTACTCTGGAAAGGATAGAAGTAGTAATGGGGTGGGTATCGTCATTGATAAAGAATTCATTGATGATGTGGTGGAAGTGTCAAGAAAGAGCGATAGAATAATGAGTATTAAGCTTGTGATAGGGGATGAGTTTCTAACTATCATAAGTGCTTATGCACCACAAGTAGGATTGGATGCATCGATCAAACAAGAATTTTGGGAAGATTTGGAAGAGGTTGTCGAACGAATTCCTATGGGTGAGAAATTGATCATTGGTGGTGACCTCAATGGGCATGTCGGTGTTAGCAGAGATGGCTTTGAGAGCATTCATGGTGGCTTTGGTTTTGGGGACAGGAATGAAGCAGGAAATGATATATTGGATTTCGCATTAGCTCATGACTTGGGTATTATGAACACTTGGTTCGAGAAAAGGGACTCTCATTTGGTGACATATAGAAAGCGAGGTAATGCAAGTCGATTGATTTCTTTTTAGTAAGGAATGTTTGGAGGAAAAGTTTTACTAATTGCAAGGTAATACCGGTGAGAGTCTGCCGCAACACAAAGATAGGGTTGTGGTGCTTGACTTTCGAGGTAAGAGGCACTTAAGAAGAGAAGACCACAAGTTGACCCTCGAATTAAGTGGTGGAAGCTCCAAGGAGAGTCAACATACTTTTGTGGCTAAGATTGCCGATAGTGGTATTTGGTCTGATTGCACGGAGATGGATATAGATTCGATGAGGAACTTGTTGGAACACAACATAAAGGAAGTTGCAAAAGAAGTCCTAGGAGAATCTAAAGGAAACAGACCATCAAGTAAGGACCCAACTGGGGGGAAGGATGAAGTTAAGCACGCGAGAAAGACCAAACGGGAACGGGATAAGGTCCTGGGTAAAAGCTCGAGCGATGAGAAGTATGAGAAGTACAAGAAAGCTCGACGAAGCTAAAAAGGCGGTCACGAAATGCCCGATCAAAGGTCAATCAAGAATTATATGCAAGATTAGATACTAAAGAAGGGGAAAAAGATATCTATAAACTTGCTCGAATGAGAGAGAAGAAGAGGCGAGATAGTGGAAACGTTAACTGTGTAACAGATCCTGAGCATACAGTTTTGGTTCAAGATAAAGAGATAAAAGAGAGATGGAGGTCATACTTTGATACCCTATTCAATGGCCATCAAGAACAAGATATTGGGAATTTAAACATCCCCTCAAGTATGGTTAACCGAGAGTTTAAGAGAAGAATCCAAAAGGGTGAAGTGACAATTGCATTGAAGAAGATGGGGTCAAAGAAAGCAGAAGGACCAGATGGTATACCTATTGAAATTTGGAGGTGTTTGGGGGAGAGAGGGATCGAATGGGTAACTATGCTTTTCAATAAGATTTGGAGAAGCAATAAGATGCCATCAGCATGGAGGAAAAGTATTCTCGTCCCTTTGTATAAGAACAAAGGTGATGTTCAAGATTGTTCTAATTATCGCGGAATTAAACTAATGAGTCATACCATGAAGTTGTGGGAACGAGTGATTGAACAAAGGATCAGGAAATGGGTCAAGATAACAGAAAATCAGTTTGGATTTATGCCTGGAAGATCGACCATGGAAGCAATTTATCTTATTCGGCAGTTGATGGAACATTATCGAGATAAAAAGAAAGATCTGCATATGGTTTTTATTGATTTAGAGAAGGCATATGATAAAGTACCAATAGAAGTACTTTGGTGGGCCTTAGCAAAGAAGGGTGTATCGCGGAAATATATTGACATTATAAAGGACATGTATGAGGGAGCTAGTACAAGTGTACGTACTAATGTTGGGAGGACAGAAGAATTCCCTATTACGATTGGGGTGCATCAAGGATCTGTTCTTAGTCCTTTTCTCTTTGCCATAGTCATGGACGAATTGACAAGAGAAATTCAAAATGACGCGTTAAGTGGTGTATGATGTTCGCAGATGATATTGTGTTGATTGATGAAACGAAGGTTGGAGTGCAACAGAATTGGAACTTAGGAGGATACTTTGGAAGCTCGAGGCTTTAGCCGAAAGCGTAAGTAAGACCGAATATATGGAGTGTAGGTTTAGCGAAAACAGTGATAGAGAGGCGGGGATGATCACATTTGATGGGAAAGTTGTTCATGGATCCACTTTCTTTCGGTATCTTGGATCTATTATCCAAAAGGATGGAGAGCTAGATGGCGATGTGGCTACAGAATAAAGCGGGGTGGTTGAAGTGGAAGAGTGCCACAGGGGTTTTATGTGATCCGCATGCCTCATAGATTAAAGGGTAAATTTTACCGCACGGCAATTAGGCTCTGCTTATATGGCACCGAGTGTTGGGTCAGAAACAGTGTCACGTTCAAAAGATGAATGTGGCGTAGATGCGTATGCTACGATGGATGTGTGGTCATACAAAAAGGATCGGCTGTAAATGAGGTGATCGAGAGAAGATAAGAGTTGCGTCTATAAAAGACAAGATGATGGAGAATCGATTACGATGGTTTGGTCATGTGAGAAGAAGACCTATTGATGCCCCGGTGAGGAGGCTAGAAAGTTGGGAGCAGTAATGTTGTGAAAGGTAGAGAAGGCAAGAAACTTGGATAAAGATGATTGAAAATGATATGCGGTTTCTTGGAATTGGAGAAAGTATGGCGATGGAGAGGCAAATGTGGCGGGAAAGAATACGGATGGTGGATGGAGTCTGATTCTTTTTTTTTTTTTTTTAATTCCTATTTTCTTTTATTTCATGTTATCTTTTTTTTTTTTTTCATTCATTCTTTTTTTTTTATTTGTTTTTTTCTCTACTTTTTCCCTCTTTTTTCCTTTTATGTTATTTATGTAACGATTATTGACGGTTTCAAAGTTTGATTCATGTTAGCCGACCCCAAATCATTTTGGGACTAAGACTTAGATGTTGTTATTGTTGTAGACTTCATGATTATGTTACCAAATTGTTGTGATTGTAAATTAAGAAAGTGTGGTTTTGTTATCTAAATGGGTAATTTGTTTGGTGGTCACAGTAAAAGATGACAAGGATCACTCAAAAGTTTAGTATAAAAGTTAACAATATCCATGTTCCTTTATGCTTAACTTTGTCAATTAATGGCCCGTTTGGTTTGTAGATGGTTTAAGGATCAGGATTTGGATTTGGATTTGAATTTGAATTTGGTTTAGAATTTGTATTTGGATTTGATGTAGGAGAGAGAAAAATTATTCATATATATATATATATATATATATTATAATATGAATTTTGAAATTAAAACTTATCATATAAAAGATAAAAAAAAGAAATAAAGAGAGAGGAAGATTATAAAAGGCCCATAAAAGTAGTACTATTGTCAGAAAGCCGGTATATGCACTCGGGAATTCTAGATGGCCATTTATCTTGATTTAATCCCAAAGTTAAATGTGACAAAATGACACCAAACAACACTTGGCTTTAAGTCCCAATTTTAAATCCAAAATAGGCATACTAAACGGGCCCTAAGTTTTTTCTTTGTTATACAAGTGTGAGTGAAGAAGATTAAAAAGAAAAAAAATGATTTATTATTTTTTCAGTCATATACTTTATCTTGTTTCCATTTATAAATGTGTATAATTTGTATGCAAGGATGTTCTTCAATTAAGTTTTTTCTTTGAGAATGACTACAAATTACAAGTTAAAGTAGAACAAGATGTTGAGGAGATGACTGGGATTGAACCTAGTTATGCATATGACTCTAGTGGTAAACACAATCATCTCGTTGGTTCAGAAACAAATCATGTCAATATAGGCCAAGTCTATGGTGTAATGTTTGACCACAAAATTATAGACGTACCTCAACGATATGTCGCAATTCAATTATGTTGATCCTTTGTGTAACGAGAGCTCGGGTGAGTCACTGGCAGTCTATCAAAAAAAGGTAGAGGAAGTCACTAATTCTCTACGTCAGACCGAGGGGATGTTGGCTATGGCGCAAGCAATGAACGAGTTGATGCAAAATATTGTTAGTGGTTTACGTTCTGAAAATGAAAGCTTAAAATCTCACTATTCGTTGTCACGTGCTAGCCATAATAGTATTTTTAGGGACCTCACTAGAGCTAGGGAGCTGGAAGCGAACTTATCTAAGAGAGTTTATTATGTGTTGGAGTGAGAGAAGGGGAGTTAAGACGCTTCTCTTAGGTTGTGACCATTGAGCGAAACGTAGCAAGGTCGGGAAAGGGATCTCGATGAGCAACTATGATGGCCACATGAGCAAATTTATTGCTCAAACCATTAATTGCATACGTGACCACATCATCTTAAAGGCGAGCCAAGATGATTAAGCAAAGTAACAATAGACTCGCTCTTTTGAACAAATGCATCAATCATACGATCACCAAGTTGTATGACACAAATTTCACCTTTTAAAGCAATGGTACGTGTCCGTTTGTTATCAAGAAATATACTTTTAAGAAGATTCCAAGCATCTTTAGCAAACTTGGGATTAGCAGTAATAAGCCTACCTTGAAGGGTTTCAAATGAAGTTAGAAAAAATCCAAGATTCAACTACGGAGTCGGCTTTTAGCCATTCCGCGGTTGAAGCAGCCGAACTAGTTGCACTAGAAGACGTACCCATGATGTGTTTTAACACTTCAAAATTTTCACAATGATTTTTGAAAAAGTAACACCACGCAATATAGTTTTCTTTGTCTACATCAAGTTTAATGGGAATTTGATTAGTGATTGAGTTAACGACATATAGTTTATCGATATGTGATAAGATAGGAGTTGGGGGAGCATCATTATGAACGAGAGTGAGGTGAGTCGAATTAACAATCGACTAAAAAAGAGAAACAAAACAAATACAGTCGACTATAATGGTTGAGTTAACGACATATAGTTTATTGATATGTGATACTTGATAAAGGAGTTGGGGGATCATCATTCGTCATTATGAACGAGAAGTGAGGTGAGTCAAATTAACAATAGACTAAAAAAGAGAAACAAAAAGAAATACAATCGACTATACATGTTGCAATCAACTTTGTTACGGTCAATGAAAAGAGAAACAAAAATATATAAACTTTGTGGCAGTCTACTTTTGTCAGAGTCTTAGACTCTTAGCCTTAAGGCTAGCCGGCAAGGAGGAGATTTGAGTCACTTTAACTACCAACTCACTCACCACTCCCATGCACTCACTATGGTCTCACGCGTGAGTCACGCATTTCAAGAGTAAATAAGGTGAGCAAGTCACCTTCTTGATGTTTGTGTAACAAGTGTTGTGTAAAAAAAAAAAAAAAAAAAAAAAAATAAATAAAATGTGAGTGGAAGTGAGTGTCTTGTCCCCAAAAAAGTGAGTGGTAATGAGTGAAAGAGAGAAGAGATAGAAAACTGACCTGACACTGATGTGTAAAGTGAGTGCAAGGGTACTTTACCATCCAGCCTAAACCTTGTGGCAGTAGATATTGTTCGATCGATGAAAAAGAGAAACAAAAAAATTGACCTTGTGGGCAGTTGACTTTTGGCACTCGACTTTTGTTAAGATCGAATAAAAAAAATTTACTTTAAGATCTTAGGCTCGATACCATGTTAAGTGTAATATTCATAATTCAACCATTCAAGGGTGGCCTTTTGGCAAAAAAAAAATTTACTTGCTAGATGCAAACGATCCCAAAATGACCATGCCAACCTTTTAAAAAAGAAGAGTTTTACTTGATTTGAGTCTATGTAACGGTGGGTTAACCATTAAAATTATTCGGCCAAAAAGTCATAAACTATGGTTCTCCAAAAAAAAAAGTTAGACTATTTCATCACTCCATATCTTACTTAATATTAACTACTTATATAATGCACAAAGCCATTTTTAAACATCGGTTACACCAAGATAGTTAAAAATTAAAGAATACAACGTTTTATGTGATATGTACAATCAATTGATGCATCAACAAAAATATCAATTGAGTTATCAATGCCACAATTAATGATACTCTAAAAATCCACCTTCAATAAAAAATACAATTAACTTAACCCATTATACAAATCAACCAAGCTAGTAAGCTACTAAACAAAATAATAAAAACTAAGCAAAGCTCCATCAAACTTTTGCCATCACTTATAATCCCTAAACAAACAAACTAATCGGTAAAACTTTTGTCAAAAAATAAAACAAATTATTGACCATACCCAATGCCATAAATACTACTACAAATACAAGTCCCAATTCAAATATAAGTCCCAATTCAAATATAAGTCTACTTTTTTTTTTTGAAAGTTTACTATTATTCACACAACCCAACCAACGCCAATAAGCGAAGGGGCAACAAAAAAACCGATTACATCACTTCGAACTTACTTACACCACTTATCCCATCTAAGACTAGACTTCGCCCCTCGATTTTTATAACCACCCATAATATCTAAAATAAATACTTTTAACATCAATGGGTTTGTTGTCAAATTAATTTCTTCAAATTCCTAGCTTTCCATATAGACCAACAAATGATAAAGATAACCCCTTTAATGATTTTCCTTTTCTTCTTGTCCGTAATTCCCCACCTATGCAAAGCTCGCAAATTGTGGATCCGAAAAAGCAATTTCTGGGAGTAATAACTAAACCTAATACTTGAGCTTGAGCTTAAACCGATACATTACAGCTGCAGATTTACAATACTGCAATTTTGTTTGATTAGTGGGAATAAAACAAAATTTTGAAAGTATAGTTCCGGCTTGTTGTTTCTTTCTGATAGATTCGTTGAGTTTCCGTTAGTCCTCATAAGTTTCGTCTGCTATTTGTTTTCTTAATGATGTTGCTTGCTTGAAATAAAGTATGACCATCATGATATGTGGATCTGGTTTGTTATAATATGTTACTGGCTATCTGTATGTTATCCGTATGTGATATGTTTTGTTATGATATTAGTTATGTGGGTTGTCATGACCCGAGACCGAATATAATGACAATAAGAACTTGTTATGTGATGCAAGTATTATGACGCCTGATCAACGTGATAATACCGAGATCATATAATTTGAACTTATTGAAATTATATGACGTCTGCCTGTGGTTGATGCGTGAATGGACTTTGACTTGTATATGTTATTTGGCACTCCACATGTTTGTTAGAAATTCTGTACCTATTTGTGAGATTTCGTCGATATCTGTTACGTGTAAGTTTTGTGCGCGCTGGACCGAAATCGTTATGATCTGTGTGAACCTATAGATTGCTATGTCTGCCCTAAGCTTGTACGTCTTCACATACTTCTGCGACTAGTGAGACCGTTAGGATTTGTTCCGTCTATGCACATGTTTGTTCTCATCATTAGATATCTGAATAAGTTAGAATTTGTCGTTTGATTTTCTGCATCTCATCCGTTATCTGCCATTACTTTGATGAGTATATGATTGTCTGTTGTAAGTATTTGATTATTGCTTGATTTCTGAATAGTATGAGTTCGAATATTCTGATAAGAAAATCCATTTGTTCCGAGATAAGTTTAGCGTTCGCTATATTCCTCGAAACTGTGAAATCCGCATTTGTTTGCTGTCCTGTTCCGTCTTGTCCAATTTCGAGGACGAAATTTTCTTTTTAGAAGGGGAGAGTTGTAAAACCCTAAAAATATAAAACATATCAAAAGACTAATTTACCCTCACCGTAAAAAATTATAAACTACGTAAAATATAATAACGTTCGTTTAACGAAATTAAAACCTAACTTACGAATAATTAAAAACTTAACTAATATGTGTACGTGATCGACATTGTACGACGAAAGTTAAACGTCTCACTAAATCGTTTGGGAATTGTTTCGTTTCTTGGTGAGCCCAAGATGGGCGTGTTGTTTGTGTTCGGTTGGATCAAGACGCCGAGAGCCCAAAAGGGCGTGGGTTTGTTTGTTCGGTTGGACCCAAGCCGAAACCCACCCTATCTAAAGCCCTAACTTATTTGTACAACTATAAATACAATCACTTAACCTCAAATTGAAACCCTAGTTTTGCCTTTTCTCTCTTTTCTTCCTATTCGGCCGAGAACCCTAAACCCCTTGGTGTCGAGACTTTTGTTCCAACAAGCTAAGGTATAACAAATGTTCTTCTCGTCTTACTTTGATACGCCTAATGTTATAATGTATTGTGTCGTGTTTTGTTTAGCCGAGTTGTGTTCTTTTCTTTTTGGCCGAACCTTATGCAAACCGAAACCAACAAACAAATATGAATTGAACCTTGTAATATTAAGAGAACATGTAGTATATATGTATTGTTTGAATCGGATCATAGGTATGTCGAGCACAAGAGAACCGAACCACATATATATAATTCGGACAAGGTAAAACATGCAAACGTGATTAAGTAAGATACGTAGATGAGCTAGGGTTTGCGTAAAAACATGGAGGCCGAACCCTATATATAGAACCGAACCATGTAAGAGTTTGTGGAAGTGTATTAAACGAGTAAAATACATGCTAAACCTAAACCCTAAATGGTTTGTGAACCGTGTACCATGCGTGTGTTTTATAAGTCAAGTGAGCTTGTCGATATGTAAACGTAGTACGTGGTCATATCTAGTCGAAACTATTGTGCATGTGTGTGTAGATGTGTATCTAATCCGGATAATAAGTAACTTCGTTGTCACATGAAATCATAAACGTGCATGGGAATAAAAGTGGACGTATAATATGTATATAAGTAACGTATGGTTAAGACATGAATGTGTTGAGTAAATGAACAAGAGTTAATGAGTCGTGAATAAGTGTTTGCATGTGTGAGTGCGTGCATGGTGAAGCATAAAAAGAAAGGTTGTTTTCATTACGTGCTAGGTCAAAGTGATGAGTCATTAAAATCTGTAACATATCAATTTAATGCGTATTAATGTGGTATTTAAAAGATTGGAAAAAACCCTAGAACATAAATAGGAAGTCGGTTAGGGTTAAAAGCTAGGAGTGTAAATTCGTTATTTCATGTGAGAATGGAAAGTCTTAGAGTCAATAATAACCGTTGATTTAACGTATAATGAGCTAGTACTAAGCGTGATGTAAACATGCGTGAGTTATGATTTTATGTAAGGAACTAAGTGTCACGAATTAAAAGTATTGTATGCATGGTCTCATTTAGGTTGCATTCGAACAATGTTACGTGTGAGTCTTGATTAATCATGTAAGTTAAGAAGGCTTGCATAAGCTATTTTGAAAGAGAGTCCTAAAATCCGTTTTGACATTTATAAACCCTATACTTTGATCGACGATCATATAAGCCCTCAATTAAGATATTTGTCATATTAAACCCTTAAGTTTACCATTTGTCATTTACAACCCATAAGTTTGGCTAATTAATGGTTAAGATTCTAAAATGTTGGAATTCCGTCCGTCACTAAAAATGAGAATATCCTGATAATTCCAAGAATGTGAATGCGATAAATCCGTTATAACTTTAATGATGCTAATAAGTATTAAATAAATCATAATCCGTGTAGATTCATTGAAGGAGACGCGACGTTATATCTTCGTGATTCACTCATTCGTTTGCTTTCCTCTTATTTGCGTTAAGGTACAGATATTCTGACCTTTTCAGTAAAGGTTCCTCATGTTTTCCTTTCTTTGTCATTTCTCTTATGCTTATTAGGGTTTCCGATGCCATTGCTATGAACCCTTTTCTGATTGTGTGATCTGTTGCTTATCTGAACTTCTGTTTTTATTGAACCATGCAATATCTGATTTGAACTTGTGTTATGAAGACTCTGATATGTATATTTGTTGAACCTCACTAAGTTTAATTATGAACTTCTAAATATGAATGTACGATTTGTGATTGTGATATGAACTTCTGACTTCTGAATATCTGAATATGAACCTTATGATATGAACTATCTGATATGTTATCTGTGACCTTGTGTTTGCTTATGATCTGTGCCATATCTGAAGATCTGTTTGACCTAAGTTAGTTTGATACCTGAGCCAAATATTTCACTAGTCATGGGGGTTCCATGTCCGTGTCAGTGATGCACCTCTGACATGACTCTAGGGCAGTAGAGTGATGTTCTGCCACGTCCCTTTCCGTTATCTGTTTATTGATAGTATGACCACTATCCGTCTGCTGGGGCGTATGGATGCATCCTAGATCTGATCTGTTATCCGATATGATTTGTTTGGTGAATGATGTCGTGTGCAATACGCGTCTTCACAAAATTCTGGGAGCTAGCTATTCCAAAACTATTTCTGAGATTATTTCTGTATAATTATGATGTTTCTGATATGATACGTTCTGGGCTCGTGGTAGCTAACTAAACCCTTATCTGTTGACTTTTCTAAAAAAGTCAAACTGACATTGACTTTCTGAAAAAGTCAAACAGGATACTTCATTGGTAATACTTGACTTTTCTTAAAAAGTCAACTGCCTACTTTGACTTTTTGAAAAAGTCAACATCATGCATCAACTAGTGAATACTTTGACTTTCATAAAAAGTCAAACATCATACACTTGCATTATCATTCTCTTTTCAAGTTTTAAAACTAATATTTTTATAACTCTTGCACAAACTTTGTATCTTTTATAAAAATAAAATTTACATTTTGTCCTCAACAAAAAGGGGGAGATTGTTAATACAAATATCGTCATTAAACGTTATTTATATTTTTGATCTTTACCTAAGTTTTGTTAACGACAAAAGTAAATTTAATTAATAAAAGCTTAAAGCTTGTCAAGTTTAATAGATATTTAAACTAGCTTTTTCAAACAATATATTCATCATTCAAGCATTTACATTCATGATTAGTGACATCTTGATATGACTCTAATCATTATGTATGATAGTAGTTTTTAGAATGTGTTAGGTTCTTAAAACCAAACACTACTTAAGTACTTGCATATTTCTAAAAATAGAAATACAACATATGACATCATGTTATGCATCATGGAAATCATTGGAAGATTTCATTAGATATTTTGTGTGAATTTGTACTCTTCATATCTTGCACAATCTCACTTAGATATAGTTGACTTTAGCAAGATTTGATATCTTGGCTGTCAGACCCCCACGGTACCAAAATGGTACATGGGCGGAACCCTTTTAAGGGTTCCGTGGTCCGTGGACGCTCCTGTCCATTTTGGCTATAAATAGCAATGCCAAGCCAAGTAGTTTTTCATCCCTTTCTACTATACTCTTATACATATCTTCTCTCTAACCTTTCTAACTCAGTTTCATATCATATTAGTGATCTCTTTTGTATCAAAGGAGATCAAGTCACATTCAAGCTTCAAACGAGAAGTTGGAAGTTTTGTTTGTTTAGTGTTGTATGATCTAGTGTTGATTCATACTTCATTGTTGTATTAAACCATCATAATCTTGTGAGTGTGAGTGGTTAGTATTTTAGTCCTCAAAATACATTGTGTGTGGGAGTAGTTGTACCCTTGTAAAGAACTCGACATCTAGCTTAGTGTCGGAAATAGTGTAAGCGAAGTGTAAAGGTTTTCTCCACCGGTGAAAGGAGCTTGTTGACTAGTGAAGTTAAACTCTCGAGTGTGAGACTCGGGGAGTGGAGTAGGGCAAGAAAAAAGAGTCCTTGTAGACCAAACCACTATAAACAACTTGTTGTGGTTTGATCATTTCTTTCCTTATTTACTCATTACATATTACTTGCATATTTCATTAACATACTCAAGATCAATATCAATTGATCTTTCAATAAGTTTTAAAACAAAGTTTTTAAATTGGTAAACTATTCAACCCCCCTTCGAGTTTTATACAAAGTTGAAAGAAGACGTTCATGCTATACAAGTACGGTGTGAGACTTGAGAAGGATCACATTTGGACAAAGATTTCCCCTTCCGGGAAGAAGTCAAGGTTGTCGAAGAAGTGAAATATGGGGAAGTTAATATGCCGTTTCAAGGAAATGGAGGTAATAGGGGGAGATATCGTGTGAGACCAACTGGATACTACACAAGAATGGATAATCGTCAACCTTATGAAGACAAAAAAAACCCTGGCCTTGAAGATATCATTAATAAGCAAATTTTATAACAGCCTAAAACCGGGCCTAAGTATTTTATTACAAGAATGCCATTTGAATATTTGACTATGACTTTTATAAGTTTTAAGAACTTACGGGATTGGTTAGTCAAACCCGATAATCAAACTATAAGTGTTAATGTTATGTAAATGATTATAGAAAATATGATGTTTAATTATTATAATAAAGATGGACTTAAAGGACTAATGTTTTCATGTTGTAAATATGTTATAAAGTTTAGTGTGGCCAAATTAGAAAAAAAAGGACTTGATGAACTAAATGTGTTAATGGGTCAAAGTAACAATTATCTTAAAGGTGAAACAATTCCCTCGCATTCTAAAAAGTTCCAGAATGTTATGTGAGTGTGTGTATGTACGCTTTAAAAAGAAGATGAAAGAAGAACAAGATTTTCCAATGATCATATTGGTGAAGTATTGTGCTCCAAACCAAGAAATAAGTTAGTACTAATCATCCCATCGAGTAAGTAATTCTTTACCTTAAGTTAATTGGTGAATTCAAGAATTAGGGTTCTTGATATCAATTGGGAATTTGGGTAAAAGATGCTTATAAGCTAATTAAAGGAGTTATGATAATCATGGGTTAAGTTTCATTAAGTTAAGTCAATAAGTTAATAGGATTAATTATCATATAATCATCATATGATTATGTTAAATATGGTTAGAAAAGAGCTATGTTGTAGTAACTATGATATAAATGATTAATTATGTGTTTATGAGATAATAGTGATTTGGCCTAGATTGCAAGAGTGGATATTGATGATGTAGATGATGATATTCTTGTTTTTACTAGCTTGGAATCAAGGTAAGCAAACCATTTACAATATGATGTTATTATGATTTCATACACTATGTGTTATGTGACTTGTTATGTTAAGATAATTATATGACTTGGAATGATTGTGCTTAAGTGGAAGTGACTATAAGACTAGTTTGGTATAACTAGAAAAGGAAGGGATAACCTAGTATGGAAAAGGTTTAAGAGTGCTAGGTGTTGAAGAGAATGAATGTTTATGCTTTAAGAGGTTAAGGTATGTGCTAATTTTTAATGATTGTAATGGATTAATGGTTAATGATGTGCAATGTATGAATGATTTATAATGTTATGTCATGATAGTTTTACTTACTAAGCCTTGCACTTACGGTTTAGATGTTTACCATGTTTGTAGGTGCTCTTGCTAATCCAGTAAGCTTAGACTAATGCTTAAGGATTGCTAAGGTGAATAATGGAAGGTTACGATAATGTTTAGTTGGAGCTTAGGTAGATACCGAGCTCAAGTTAATGTTGTATCCCCGCTGGTCATTTAATGGTTTATAACATGTTGTCAAGTGACAAAGATTATGTCATGATTGTTATAGTATTTTGGTTGTCTAAGTTGTATCTTATAATAATGGGTTGAAGTTTAGTATGCAAATGGTTTATAACGGGTGTTTGGCATAACACCCGTCACTTTGTAAAGTACGTTTCCGTGGATCGTTATGACAAAGTTAATGTATGAAAATAAAGTTTATGATGTGTTAATGATTTCTAAAAGTTTTCATGTGGTGCCGTGTTCGGGAAGTTAGTTTTCTGGAAATTGCGCAAAAGTTCTTCCCTGATCATAGACCTTAAGATCAATGCTCAACCTGAAATTTTAGTTAAAAAGGTTCTTCCTTGACCATAGATCTTAAGATATATGCTCAGATCATAAAGTTGATTTCAAAAAGTTCTTCCCTGAGCATAGATCTTAAAATCTATGCTTAGACCAGAATTTTTATAAAGGGTTTCCAGATTTTGGTCAGCTTCGAAAAATTATATCTTTTAAACCTTAAGTCGTCACGGGTCGTGCCATCCATCGTTATATAAGTATTTTAGTATAGTTTCATTTAACAATACTTTAAAGGGATGGTTAGTAATTTATTTTTGTCAATTTGTAAAAGTGTAATAGAAAGTTTGTTATACTTGAGTGATTTCCACGTAAAGTTCTTTAATTTTTGGTCAAATCGGGCATGGGTCGTAACACATTGAGGAGTTGAAATGGAAGAGAGATGAGTTCTAGGGATGGATGAAAAAACTTAAGAAGGATATCGATACGAACTTGAGAAATTAGGATGCTGCAATCCTGAGCCAAATATTTCACTAGTCATGGGGGTTCCATGTCCGTGTCAGTGATGCACCTCTGACATGACTCTAGGGCAGTAGAGTGATGTTCTGCCACGTCCCTTTCCGTTATCTGTTTATTGATAGTATGGCCACTATCCGTCTGCTGGGGCGTATGGATGCATCCTAGATCTGATCTGTTATCCGATATGATTTGTTTGGTGAATGATGTCGTGTGCAATACGCGTCTTCACAAAATTCTGGAAGCTAGCTACTCCAAAACTATTTCTGAGATTATTTCTGTATAATTATGATGTTTCTGATATGATACGTTCTGGGCTCGTGGTAGCTAACTAAACCCTTATCTGTTGACTTTTCTAAAAAAGTCAAACTGACATTGACTTTATGAAAAAGTCAAACAGGATACTTCATTGGTAATACTTGACTTTTCTTAAAAAGTCAACTGCATACTTTGACTTTTTGAAAAAGTCAACATCATGCATCAACTAGTGAATACTTTAACTTTCATAAAAAGTCAAACATCATACACTTGCATTATCATTCTCTTTTCAAGTTTTAAAACTAATATTTTTATAACTCTTGCACAAACTTTGTATCTTTTATAAAAATAAAATTTACATTTTGTCCTCAACAAAAAGGGGGAGATTGTTAATACAAATATCGTCATTAAACGTTATTTATATTTTTGATCTTTACCTAAGTTTTGTTAACGACAAAAGTAAATTTAATTAATAAAAGCTTAAAGCTTGTCAAGTTTAATAGATATTTAAACTAGCTTTTTCAAACAATATATTCATCATTCAGGCATTTATTTACATTCATGATTAGTGACATCTTGATATGACTCTAATCATTATGTATGATAGTAGTTTTTAGAATGTGTTAGGTTCTTAAAACCAAACACTACTTAAGTACTTGCATATTTTTAAAAATAGAAATACAACATATGACATCATGTTATGCATCATGGAAATCATTGGAAGATTTCATTAGATATTTTGTGTGAATTTGTACTCTTCATATCTTGCACAATCTCACTTAGATATAGTTGACTTTAGCAAGATTTGATATCTTGGTGTCAGACCCCACGGTACCAAATTGGTACATGGGCGGAACCCTTTTAAGGGTTCCGTGGTCCGTGGACGCTCCTGTCCATTTTGGCTATAAATAGCAATGCCAAGCCAAGTAGTTTTTCATCTCTTTCTACTATACTCTTATACATATCTTCTCTCTAACCTTTCTAACTCAGTTTCATATCATATTAGTGATCTCTTTTGTATCAAAGGAGATCAAGTCACATTCAAGCTTCAAACGAGAAGTTGGAAGTTTTGTTTGTTTAGTGTTGTATGATCTAGTGTTGATTCATACTTCATTGTTGTATTAAACCATCATAATCTTGTGAGTGTGAGTGGTTAGTATTTTAGTCCTCAAAATACATTGTGTGTGGGAGTAGTTGTACCCTTGTAAAGAACTCGACATCTAGCTTAGTGTCGGAAATAGTGTAAGCGAAGTGTAAAGGTTTTCTCCACCGGTGAAAGGAGCTTGTTGACTAGTGAAGTTAAACTCTCGAGTGTGAGACTCGGGGAGTGGAGTAGGGCAAGGAAAAAGAGTCCTTGTAGACCAAACCACTATAAACAACTTGTTGTGGTTTGATCATTTCTTTCCTTATTTACTCATTACATATTACTTGCATATTTCATTAACATACTCAAGATCAATATCAATTGATCTTTCAATAAGTTTTAAAACAAAGTTTTTAAATTGGTAAACTATTCAACCCCCCTTCTAGTTTTATACAAAGTTGAAAGAAGACGTTCATGCTATACAAGTACGGTGTGAGACTTGAGAAGGATCACATTTGGACAAAGATTTCCCCTTCCGGGAAGAAGTCAAGGTTGTCGAAGAAGTGAAATATGGGGAAGTTAATATGCCGTTTCAAGGAAATGGAGGTAATGGGGGGAGATATCGTGTGAGACCAACTGGATACTACACAAGAATGGATAATCGTCAACCTTATAAAGACAAAAAAAAACCTGGCCTTGAAGAGATCATTAATAAGCAAATTTTATAACAGCCTAAAACCGAGCCTAAGTATTTTATTACAAGAATGCCATTTGAATAGTTGATTATGACTTTTATAAGTTTTAAGAACTTATGGGATTGGTTAGTCAAACCCGATAATCAAACTATAAGTGTTAATGTTATGTAAATGATTATAGAAAATATGATGTTTAATTATTATAATAAAGATGGACTTAAAGGACTAATGTTTTCATGTTGTAAATATGTTATAAAGTTTAGTGTGGCCAAATTAGAAAAAAAAGGACTTGATGAACTAAATGTGTTAATGGGTCAAAGTAACAATTATCTTAAAGGTGAAACAATTCCCTCGCATTCTAAAAAGTTCCAGAATGTTATGTGAGTGTGTGTATGTACGCTTTAAAAAGAAGATGAAAGAAGAACAAGATTTTCCAATGATCATATTGGTGAAGTATTGTGCTCCAAACCAAGAAATAAGTTAGTACTAATCATCCCATCGAGTAAGTAATTCTTTACCTTAAGTTAATTGGTGAATTCAAGAATTAGGGTTCTTGATATCAATTAGGAATTTGGGTAAAAGATGCTTATAAGCTAATTAAAGGAGTTATGATAATCATGGGTTAAGTTTCATTAAGTTAAGTCAATAAGTTAATAGGATTAATTATCATATAATCATCATATGATTATGTTAAATATGGTTAGAAAAGAGCTATGTTGTAGTAACTATGATATAAATGATTAATTATGTGTTTATGAGATAATAGTGATTTGGCCTAGATTGCAAGAGTGGATATTGATGATGTAGATGATGATATTCTTGTTTTTACTAGCTTGGAATCAAGGTAAGCAAACCATTTACAATATGATGTTATTATGATTTCATACACTATGTGTTATGTGACTTGTTATGTTAAGATAATTATATGACTTGGAATGATTGTGCTTAAGTGGAAGTGACTATAAGACTAGTTTGGTATAACTAGAAAAGGAAGGGATAACCTAGTATGGAAAAGGTTTAAGAGTGCTAGGTGTTGAAGAGAATGAATGTTTATGCTTTAAGAGGTTAAGGTATGTGCTAATTTTTAATGATTGTAATGGATTAATGGTTAATGATGTGCAATGTATGAATGATTTATAATGTTATGTCATGATAGTTTTACTTACTAAGCCTTGCACTTACGGTTTAGATGTTTACCATGTTTGTAGGTGCTCTTGCTAATCCAGTAAGCTTAGACTAACGCTTAAGGATTGCTAAGGTGAATAATGGAAGGTTACGATAATGTTTAGTTGGAGCTTAGGTAGATACCGAGCTCAAGTTAATGTTGTATCCCCGCTGGTCATTTAATGGTTTATAACATGTTGTCAAGTGACAAAGATTATGTCATGATTGTTATAGTATTTTGGTTGTCTAAGTTGTATCTTATAGTAATGGGTTGAAGTTTAGTATGCAAATGGTTTATAACGGGTGTTTGGCATAACACCCGTCACTTTGTAAAGTACGTTTCCGTGGATCGTTATGACAAAGTTAATGTATGAAAATAAAGTTTATGATGTGTTAATGATTTCTAAAAGTTTTCATGTGGTGCCGTGTTCGGGAAGTTAGTTTTCTGGAAATTGCGCAAAAGTTCTTCCCTGATCATAGACCTTAAGATCAATGCTCAACCCTGAAATTTTAGTTAAAAAGGTTCTTCCTTGACCATAGATCTTAAGATATATGCTCAGATCATAAAGTTGATTTCAAAAAGTTCTTCCCTGAGCATAAATCTTAAAATCTATGCTTAGACCAGAATTTTTATAAAGGGTTTCCAGATTTTGGTCAGCTTCGAAAAATTATATCTTTTAAACCTTAAGTCGTCACGGGTCGTGCCATCCATCGTTATATAAGTATTTTAGTATAGTTTCATTTAACAATACTTTAAAGGGATGGTTAGTAATTTATTTTTGTCAATTTGTAAAAGTGTAATAGAAAGTTTGTTATACTTGAGTGATTTCCACGTAAAGTTCTTTAATTTTTGGTCAAATCGGGCATGGGTCGTAACACATTGAGGAGTTGAAAAGGAAGAGAGATGAGTTCTAGGGATGGATGAAAAAACTTAAGAAGGATATCGATACGAACTTGAGAAATTAGGATGCTGCAATCCTGAGCCAAATATTTCACTAGTCATGGGGGTTCCATGTCTGTGTCAGTGATGCACCTCTGACATGACTCTAGGGCAGTAGAGTGATGTTCTGCCACATCCCTTTCCGTTATCTGTTTATTGATAGTATGGCCACTATCCGTCTGCTGGGGCGTATGGATGCATCCTAGATCTGATCTGTTATCCGATATGATTTGTTTGGTGAATGATGTCGTGTGCAATACGTGTCTTCACAAAATTCTGGAAGCTAGCTACTCCAAAACTATTTCTGAGATTATTTCTGTATAATTATGATGTTTCTGATATGATACGTTCTGGGCTCGTGGTAGCTAACTAAACCCTTATCTGTTGACTTTTCTAAAAAAGTCAAACTGACATTGACTTTCTGAAAAAGTCAAACATGATACTTCATTGGTAATACTTGACTTTTCTTAAAAAGTCAACTGCATACTTTGACTTTTTGAAAAAGTCAACATCATGCATCAACTAGTGAATACTTTGACTTTCATAAAAAGTCAAACATCATACACTTGCATTATCATTCTCTTTTCAAGTTTTAAAACTAATATTTTTATAACTCTTGCACAAACTTTGTATCTTTTATAAAAATAAAATTTACATTTTGTCCTCAACAAAAAGGGGGAGATTGTTAATACAAATATCGTCAACGTTATTTATATTTTTGATCTTTACCTAAGTTTTGTTAACGACAAAAGTAAATTTAATTAATAAAAGCTTAAAGCTTGTCAAGTTTAATAGATATTTAAACTAGCTTTTTCAAACAATATATTCATCATTCAAGCATTTATTTACATTCATGATTAGTGACATCTTGATATGACTCTAATCATTATGTATGATAGTAGTTTTTAGAATGTGTTAGGTTCTTAAAACCAAACACTACTTAAGTACTTGCATATTTTTAAAAATAGAAATACAACATATGACATCATGTTATGCATCATGGAAATCATTGGAAGATTTCATTAGATATTTTGTGTGAATTTGTACTCTTCATATCTTGCACAATCTCACTTAGATATAGTTGACTTTAGCAAGATTTGATATCTTGGCTGTCAGACCCCCACGGTACCAAAATGGTACATGGGCGGAACCCTTTTAAGGGTTCCGTGGTCCGTGGACGCTCCTGTCCATTTTGGCTATAAATAGCAATGCCAAGCCAAGTAGTTTTTCATCCCTTTCTACTATACTCTTATACATATCTTCTCTCTAACCTTTCTAACTCAGTTTCATATCATATTAGTGATCTCTTTTGTATCAAAGGAGATCAAGGCATATTCAAGCTTCAACAAATAGTTGGAAGTTTTGTTTGTTTAGTGTTGTATGATCTAGTGTTGATTCATACTTCATTGTTGTATTAAACCATCATAATCTTGTGAGTGTGAGTGGTTAGTATTTTAGTCCTCAAAATACATTGTGTGTGGGAGTAGTTGTACCCTTGTAAAGAACTCGACATCTAGCTTAGTGTCGGAAATAGTGTAAGCGAAGTGTAAAAGTTTTCTCCACCGGTGAAAGGAGCTTGTTGACTAGTGAAGTTAAACTCTCGAGTGTGAGACTCGGGGAGTGGAGTAGGGCAAGGAAAAAGAGTCCTTGTAGACCAAACCACTATAAACAACTTGTTGTGGTTTGATCATTTCTTTCCTTATTTACTCATTACATATTACTTGCATATTTCATTAACATACTCAAGATCAATATCAATTGATCTTTCAATAAGTTTTAAAACAAAGTTTTTAAATTGGTAAACTATTCAACCCCCCTTCTAGTTTTATACAAAGTTGAAAGAAGACGTTCATGCTATACAAGTATGGCGTGAGACTTGAGAAGGATCACATTTGGACAAAGATTTCCCCTTCCGGGAAGAAGTCAAGGTTGTCGAAGAAGTGAAATATGGGGAAGTTAATATGCCGTTTCAAGGAAATGGAGGTAATGGGGGGAGATATCGTGTGAGACCAACTGGATACTACACAAGAATGGATAATCGTCAACCTTATGAAGACAAAAAAAAACCCTGGCCTTGAAGAGATCATTAATAAGCAAATTTTATAACAGCCTAAAACCGGGCCTAAGTATTTTATTACATTCATCAGGTTCCAATCCAACTTTTATCCATTCATCAGCCTAAAAATAAATATCTAATGGATAAGTTCATAATGAGTCCGAATATATAATTCTAAAAGTCCCATTAACATGCTGTCTATGCTATGTAGTCCCATGAAAAATCTAACATGATGTTGGTGTAGACTACACTCTAGGACAGATGCAAGCGCGCAGTGAATTCTTAATGACAGTGGATGAGTCTTTCTTCTTGGAAAGATAACTTGATGTCCTTCGAGGAAATGTCCGTTCAAAGTGCCAAATTAATTTGGCAACAAAAATACTCTAAACAAAGTTGAGCTAATATCGGATGCCGCCACCTCCCCACCGCTGCTGTTGGTGGTGACGATCAAGGCCTCTCAGTGTTGGAACTCCATTTTTTGCTTATTTTACCTTCCATCACTTTTTATCATAGAGAGTTACTAGAATGGGTTTTTGTCATCCAAACACTCGAGGGTTCGTGGAATTGATATTCTATTATGATTGGAGCTTGGAAAACGACTGGAAGCGGATTGAACCATTGAAAATCATTCGATTCTTCGATAGGTAGTACGATAATTTTGGAGTTGTAGTCATGATGTATATAAGTCTATATGTATGACTATGAGATGAGTATGATTATTTCATTGGATTGTTGAAATTATTATGAAGAACACTTTTTGTATGGATTTTCAACTTTGAAGAATTCAATTTTGAGTTGTTATAACCTTTGGGATGATGTTCTGAGTAATCTTCGGATTTGAATTATTGTTGGATGATTCTGAAGTGACTAATTGAGTATAATTGTAAATATTTGAAGATCATTCCAATGAATTACGATAGATAGATGTTTGGAGTTCTTGAGTTGCCTTGTTGAGGGTAACGGGTTGTTGTAGTCGCTGAGACTTGGTTTTCGAATATAGTGATGAAATGTGTTTCATTCGGAGTTTTTGATTATTTGTTGATTCATTTGAGGATGTCAAGTTCTTGTTGCGACATTCTCGTCTTCGGTATTGAGATAAGTTAATTCTTGTCTCGTTATAAGGATAATGATTCTTTTGTATGTTGTACGTATGACGTGTAATATCCGCATTTTTCTTTTCCCGGTATTTTCATTTTTGGTGTATTTTTCTTTTTTAACGACTCGCTTATAACCGTTTTGGTATTCCAAGAATACTAAATACTGAACTTTTTGTCATCCGAGCTTGTTTCGGACTTGTTTTACTCAATTTCGTGTTTATTGTCTTTTCCTTCGCTATTTCGTTCGATTCTCGTAATCGTTGTTCGAAACCATCGTCTCGGGGTTGCCACAAATCCATATCATGTTATCATACATGTTGTGAGCTTTCGTATGTTGTTTCTATCATGTATCGTGTGTTTCGAATGTTTTGGGCCGTTTTGTAATTTCCCAAAGTTTTGGGGCGATTACTAAGGTTGTAGTTTTCCGAATCCTCGGGTAGTCGGATGCGCGTTGTTTTCATCCGAGATGAAATTCGCTGTTCTCCATCCTTGAGTGCTGTGTGTGCTGCTGTCTGCACTCGTTAGCGCATGCTATTGTTGTTGTGTAGCGCATGCTATTGTTGTTTTGTAGCGCACACTACGTTCGTTTAGTAGCGTGCGCTAACGACTCGAGCACAGCAGTGGCAGTAAGTTGTTTTGCTCTCTGCTCTCTGGACGAGCAGCTTAGCGCACGCTAAGATTGTATTTTAGCGCATGCTATGGTTTAGGCTTAGCGCGCGCTGGGTGTCCGGTAGCGCGCGATAATCCGGCAGTCCAGTATTGGGCAGAATGTTTCTGGACTCGGTCTGGTGTCCAGGTAGCGCACGCAATGGCCCGATAGCGCGCGCTATCGAGAGGCTGTTAGCACACGCTATTCTCTTGTAGCGCACGCTAACGGGCCAGAACCGTAGGTTCTGGACTGGTTTTTGGCTGGGTAGCGCACGCTAATATTGATCGTTAGCGCACGCTAAAGCTCTCTGGTTATAAATACTAGAGAGTTGACCTAGATTCATCACTTTTTCATTTCTCATTCTCTCTCCGAACCTTGGGCGATTTTGGGCGATCTCCGAGAAATTCGAAGTCTTGTAACTCCTAGCCATCATCAACTATCTTTTATCCATTCATCAGGTTCCAATCCAACTTTTAAGCATACCTAAGAAGCAAATTGATTCGCGTCCAGACGGTCAAGTTAACCACTTGTGAATGGCCAACCGTAATAAACGTTAAAACAGTCTGGAAACGGAATGCAATTAAGATCTGGAGAGTACAGTGTTTTCTCAGGTCGTTAAGTCCCAACGAGCTGTACGATTCAATCTAAACGTGTAGTGATCGAGTGATATTGAATGGGAAAAGGTTTGGTTTTGAATAATTATACCTAAAGGAAAAACTTTGTAATTTACAGCGACTTAAATGCAAATCAAAGAAACTTAAAAAGCTAATTATTATTAAATAAACGCTATCACTATTTTTACAGTTGATTTTTCTAGATTTTATAAAACAAAATAACTTAAATAAACTATTTTAATTGAAACGTAAACTTAAATTACCTAAAAACGTGTCTTAAAACGAAAACGAGCGTTATTTCTAAAAATTACGCGAGTGCGCAAGCAAAAACGTAAAATTTTTGAAATAAAAGGCCTACGAGTGTAAAATCAATTTTATTACTTACTAAATGACAAAAGAAAATTTTAGAAAAAAGAATTATATTTTTTTGACTTTTATATTTTTTATTATGAATTAAATACGAATTTACACTAATTAAATGTTTAAAAATACTAAAAATATTGAGAAAAATCTGAAACTTTTTTATAAAATACTTAACACTAATACAAATCTATGAAAAATAGAAAAGTTGCAAAAGCTTGTTCGAATAAGCTAGTAATAAGCTAAAATAGTCGTATAAGCTAAATGAGACAAAGATTTGATTTTGCAAAACATGAACGAGACAAGTCCCAAGGGCAACCGGTATCCAGGTACACTCGCATGTTCGAACCTTGACCTCCCCTTTTTGCTAACTATTTTTTTTTTTGAAATTTTCTTTTACAAACTTATTTAACACACTGAAATAAGCAACTTTTATAACTGGAACTTTTTACAAAAACGACTAATAAGTTTTGAACTAGCTTAAGATTTCATATCAGTTAACTTTTTTAGTGGAAATAAGCACAAGTTAAGCTAAAATGCTATAAAGCTAGTGAATAAGTTAAAGTATACTAGAAATAAGCTAAGGGACTAATGATAAGCTAATATTATAACTGAATAAGCAATCTTACTTGAAAATAAGCACAAATTAATCTCTAAATAAGCATAAGCTAGCTGGTTTGCACAAGACACTTGGTTGATTCACTAGGCACTTTTAGGGTAATATTAAGCACTAAAATAAGCTAAGAAATGAAAAGTAAAACTGGAATTAACCAGTTGAACTTTCCAAAAAGCTAAATTACAAGGATTGGCTTACACTAATGGGCGGCTTTTGAAATATTGATGAACACTGACTTATTTGTACACTGAGTAAAAATGGATGAAACTAAAAAGCTATTGCAGGCTTATCTAATAAGCTGAAAATGGAAAAACAAGAACTGGAACCTTTAGATGGCTAAATTACACAAGCTTAAGCTAGCTAATAAGCTCTCTGAAAGCTTGTGAAATGGGGTACCACAACTGTGCACAGGGCACTTTCTCAGACAAGGGTCTAAAACAAGCTAGGAAATAAGCACTGAATAAGCTAATTTTTAAAAGTGAACTACTATTTTTATAATTTAGTTTAGCAGCTAAATATTAATTTCCCAAAAGCACAAATCCTAGATCCTAACAGTAAGATCACAATGAAATTGTAAAGTTTATTCAAAATTTTTTGATTTATACTAAAGGTTTGACTTTTATGAACTTGTGATATCTATCCTACTCATTAAATACGTTATATTAAGCTGAATTAAGACTAATTTAAGCTAGAATAACAGGTTTTAAGCTAATATGATGACTTTCACAATGTAACTTCTTAACAGTTATGGCTTAAGGCAAGTTAAAAAGTGATTTTGACTTTTTATGGAATTAGGATTGATTTTTCTTGTTTGTTTGAGTTCTTAAGACCTACTAAGACATGTATGTACCAAACAAAAACAATGGATAGAACAACCTTCAATACAGTTACACAGACTAATCCAAACAATCCTTTATAGGACTGTTTTACAACTTTTCAAAGATTTAAGACCATGAAACTTATTACAAACCTTCTAAAATCATTTATTAAGACTGATTAAGCATCAAACAACAACACTATCAACTAAGAATTTTCACTTATGCTATTTTAACTGTGAAAACAAGATTTTTAGCAACTATAAATTTTAAAGAACAAGTGACTGTTTTTATGGTTTGATTATGCTTAACTACAACTAATGAATATAAAAAAACACAGAGATTTAAGCTTTTGAACACTTAAACAGTGAAATGACAAAATGGATCAAAAAGGGCTTACAAGTAAGTGGTTTCCAAGCTCAAACTGAGAACTGAAGTATACAAACACAACCTAAAGCTTCCCAGTAAGCACTAAACCAATAAGCAATCCAAAGTCAATCCTACTTCAGCTTTCTTGATCATTCTCCATGATTTTTTGAATTTCTCACTATTTTTCTTGATTTTTGTGAATTTTTCTATTAGAGCTATAAACTGAATTTGAAATGTTTCTGATAGCTTAAACAAGCTACTGGGAGCTTATTTGAGCTTACTTGATCCAAAACAACAGATACAAACTCATCTAGATTAATATAAGAATTTAAAGTCGAAATTTCACAATCATAAAAACTTGGTAAATTACTGAAATTGAAACTGGAAATAGGTTTGAGATACACTGGACTGGAATATGATTACAAAGTATTGAAAAACTTGATTATACACCGGAAAACTTAAAGCGACATAAGATAAAATAAATTACACTAGTTGATTCTTGTTTTCTGCTTCTCTCTTGGTACTTATCAACCTCATAGCATCATTATCCACTTCTCATCATTTCCCACTTCCTCTATCCCTCAGAGACGTTCGATTTCACTTTTGCGGGAAAAGCTATACGAGTGGGTTTAGTGGGAATTAACAATTAGAGCACTTTGGTTATTGGTGTTAGTGGAAATGATGATAAAGATAGGTAGGGTAAGTGTTTTAATAACTGGAAGGATAGTTGGTGAGGAAAACAGTGGTTTTTGGTTGGTTTGGCGCGTTTGGGAAGAAAGGTGCACAGTAACTGTTATTTTGACTTTTTGACCGAGGGGTTAATAACGTGGGAAGGGTTCAAAAAGGATTTTGGACTGGGGGTCAGGTTCAAAGGTCTAGGGGTCAAAATGGGATTGGGCTAAATACTGGATTTGGGCTTGGCTGTTTTGGGTTGTGTATTTGAGATTTAGGTCCGTTTGGTTATAGTTAACACAAGGACTAACCATGTAATTTTCTTAAACTCAAGGACTGAAACTGCAACTTTTCCAAACATCACACAAGGGCTAAAATTGTAACATGTGAATAGTACAAGGGTATAATTTGATAATTTCCCATTTTTTAAATACCCAAGGACTAGTTTTGACAATTTTCAAACTTGAGGGACCTTTTCTGTCATTTGCCCAAAATTCATTCAAGGACCATTTTTGACAATTTAGAATATTTCAGGGACCTTGAATGACATTTTTCTTTATTTTGAATTACCAGGGACTAGATTTGACAACTTTTGAAACTTGGGGGACTAAAACTGCCAATTATGCAAACTTGATACGTTTTTCATCTGATTTTGGTATTTTTGCATTTAAAACACTTATTTGTGATATTTTCATCATTTTGATGCATTTTTGAGTGTTTACAGATGTTTTTGCAGTTTAAAAGGTACAAAAATGATGAGTATTTACATACTCATCAATCCCCCACACTAAACTATTGCTAGTCCCTAGCAATCTTTATGAAGTTTTAATGGATTTTAAAGAACTCTTTACCAAAAGCCATCACTTCTGGAGTAGCCAATTGTTTCAGTTCAAGTAAGAACTTTGGTACAATGATAACCAAATGATTTTGAGCAAATCATCAGCTGTAAACGGTTTTGATTTGTCTTTACCAGAAGCCGTTTGCTTCTGGACTAGCCAACTCTTAACTAATTAAAGATATGGTGAGTTGATTACCATACAATTTTAGGCAAATTGCAAGCCATAAACGGATTTGAGATATCTTTACCAAGAGCCGTTTGCTCCTGGATTAGCCAATCCTTATATGGGTTAGACATGGTGGACTGATTACCATTTGTTGTGTTTCTAAAAATAAAAATTTTAAAATTTTGCCATTTTGGGGGAAAAAGGGACTAAAAGGGTACATTTACGATCAAATTCGCCAGAATTTCCCCCCACACTTAGAAATGAATATTGTCCTCAATATTCAAAGTCCCGGCTATTATGCCGAATCCTTGAACGTAAAAAGATAACATTACTCGCCAAGTGTGGAAACACAACAATTATTCTCTCTCTTTTTTTTTTTTAATATTTACAATTTTCATATATATATATATATATATATATATATATATTTTACACACTATATACAGCATGTGGGGCATCTCCCCCACACTAAGGTGGTACACACGGGTGAAAACCCATGTTTAGCTACTGTTTTTGATTACCGAGTCTCTAGCTTGACTCGATCCCCGCATTCATTGGTTCATGGGGAAAGTTTGGAGATCCGGGACAACCACAGATGGAATGTCCTCTCCAAAATAATGCTTCAATCGATGACCATTCACTTTAAAATTTGGACCATCGGGTTGAGATAACTCAATGGTTCCATAAGGAAATACTTTAGTGATGGTGAATGGTCCAGACCAGCGAGATTTGAGTTTTCCCGAGAAAATCTTCAATCTCGAATTGAAAAGAAGGACTCGATCACCGACGTTAAAAACGCGGTTCTTGATTTTAGAGTCATGAATCTTCTTTGTCTTTTCTTTGTAGATCAAAGAGTTCTCATATGCTTGATCACGAAGTTCATTTAATTCATTCATTTGAACTTTTCGGTGATCACCAGCTGTCTGAATATCGAAATTGGCATGTTTCAAAGCCCAGTATGCTTTGTGCTCAAGTTCAATCGGCAGATGACATGCCTTTCCGTACACAAGCCTGTATGGAGTACACCCGATTGGTGTTTTATAAGCTGTACGGAAGGCCCAGAGTGCGTCATCTAGTTTATCCGATCAAGAGGCACGGTTTTCGCCTACTGTCCTTTCAAGAATTCTTTTGATCCCTCGGTTGGAGACTTCCACTTGCCCACTTGTTTGGGGATGGTACGCAGTAGAGAGACGGTGATATACATGCTTAAATAAGATTGCGTAAATGAAATATGTGATACTTAGAGAGTTGAAGGACTTGCTTGCAAAAGAAGATTTATTATTTAGTCCTTCGTAGTATCTTGTAAACCCTAATCCTCTTATCAAAAACCACATAGGGACACGGGCCAAAGAATTATTTTTGTTCAAAAATACCAATCCGGTCAAAAACACAGGGTCTACGACCCAAATCATCCATATCTCATACTCGAGTGAATAACACAACGGTCACACTCGATACACAACCAAATCACAATGTATGGAAACAATCACCAGGGCCCGCATCCTTATGCCAAAAACCTCACAATCAAGAAACGAATCATATACGACACTTATACTGGTGCCATTCCAGCCAAGTACCAAAGCCTTACGTACGACATAACTCACACCGAGAATGGCGTTATGATATTCCGGACATATCATAATTATCGAAACAACGACGTGCCATAATCATCACGATACAACCTCCCGAGCTATACTGGCCCTGTACCTCTCGAGCAAGATACACACCCCAGGGACACCTCGTCAGGCCCTCCCTGGTGTATAGCCCAACCGAGTGATCTGCCGAACTCGAAGTCTAAACAAATCCCAGGGGACCCTCGCTGGTTTTACTCGGTTCACACAATCTCAAAAACCACATGGCACAAATCACAATCATCAAAAACACATTCTCCCGAAGTACATCAAACGTAAATCAAGGTACTTGTTAGAAATGGCCACTTTATCCGACACATACTCACAACCAATATTACACAACAACATATACTCATCAATAGACACGCACATCCACACATACACACACACACCTCTTGACTTTAAAGTCTTGATCTTTAAGTCCACTAAAGATGTAGTCTCACACAACGGTACCTTACGCAAACAAGACATTCCAATGCACGACACTAATACACATTCTTGGAGCAACCATTCGTTCACAAACACACAAAGTAGATCTTTGTGAAAGTTTTTATCTGGAGTATGCCGATTCTTTTAAAGTTCATTAAAGCATTCAAATTCCACATATAATCTATTGCCAACTATCACGTCTATGAAACACGAAGTGTATGGGCAAGATACTTGCCTCGAAACTGCGAGCGAACAAATACGACCAAAAACCACCGGACAACGAACGGATGAGGTTGAGCACCCCTCGAACTTCCAAAAACGACTAAGAATCCGGAAACCCCACGAATACAACGGAAATAACACCAACACGAATCAATAACACTAAACGGAATCCGAAACAACCCAAACAAAACAACAAGAATCCGAGGGTTTCTTTGAGGAAATCGGAAATCAAGTCCCGAGTGATAAAAATCGATAAACGAGTTATAAAATATGAAGATCATGACTAATACAACGGGATTACCATGAACAATTCATCAATATCGGACAAAATCAACTAATCAAGAAGAAAACCCCCAAAATACCCGAAAATAGGGTTCTAAGAATTTTACCTTGATTAAAATGGGAAAAGATGTTGGCATGTTGCAAAATCCATACTTGGAACTCAAAGATGTTGATGGGTGATGATATCAGCCAAAATCCATGCTTATACGCCCTCAAGATCGTCTAGATCGCCGGAAGGAAGAAATGGGAGGAAGAAATGACGAAAGTTGACCACTACAGTCCTATATATACTGTCAACAGTTAGCGCACGCTAAGGTATATGTAGCGTGTGCTATCGGCTGCAAAATGCAGTCCAGAACCCTCTGCCAGACTCCGTTAGCGCGCGCTAATAGGTGCATTTAGCGTGCGCTAATTATACAATGTGTAATCTTTGCTATTTCGGCCATAACTCCTTCGTCCGGACTCCGATTGACTCACCGTTCGAACCATTAGAAAGCTAACTTGATGCTCTATCATACTGCAAAGGTTCAGAACTTTTGGAGTTTCCTAGAATCGATGGTGATTTTACAAAGTCGAACCAATACGTCGATTAACCCGAAACAATAACAAAACTTGCTCGAATGACGAAATGTGCTGCACAAAACATGTCTGAAATGTGTCAACGAACACAAACAAGTCACTAAAATCGAAAAATATAGAAATAGAAAGTGTGGGTATTACAGATTTAGCACGCGTTGTCATGCACCTAGCGTGCACTATGCCTCGGCCATAGCGTGCGCTAATATACAGATTTAGTGTGCGCTAAGCTGCTCATCTAGAGAACAAAAGCAGTCAACTGCCGCTGCTGTACACGAGTCATTAGCGTGTGCTACCAAGCGAATATAGCGTGAGCTACACAACGACATTAGCGTGCGCTACACAACAACATTAGCGCGTGCTAACGAGTGCAGACAGTAGTACCCAAACAAAAGCGGATTCTACCTCGGATGAAGACAACGCGCATCTGGCACTAAACAACGGACCGAAGAAGACACACGAACAACAAGTTCGAGTCAGAACTAAAGTGCTAAAAGAAAACACGATTCCGACTACCCAAAGGTTCGGAAAACGACAACGTTGGGAATCGCCACATAACTTTGGGAAATTACAAAACGGCTCAAAACATCCGAAATACACGATACATGATCGAAACAACAAACGAAAGCTCACAACATACATAATAACATGAGATAGATCTGTGGCAACCACGAAACAGCGATTCCGAACAACGATTACGAGAATCGAACGAAATAGCGATGGAAATGACATCAAACACGGAATTGAGTAGAACAAGTTCGAAACAATTTCGGATGACAAAAATTCTAGTATTAAATATTCTCGAAATATGAATACGGTTACAAGCAAGTCACTAAAAATTAAAATACACCAAAAATAAAAATACCGGAAAGAAAAATGCGGATATTACAGCCACGACCAAATTTACATTATTAAATATTGTATCTTTATGGGATTACTGTGGATTTTTGTGAGTATTTTAGATTGGTAGACCTTGATGAAGGTTCTACGACGTGTAATGACCCTTATGAGTATTGATGTATTAAATTTATGGTATCAGAGCTTAGGTTGGGGATACCTAGGTTGTCGGTCAATTTGGGTCTGTCAGTTGAGTAGTAAGAGTCAGTTCCTGAGCCTAACATCATCGTGCTACCATTTCTTCGTGCGACCCGTGGCTGTAAATATCCTCAAAATGTTACGTTTCTTTATTATTTTTCTTATGTGAATTAGAATCGTGAGTTGGGGTACCTACGATGTAAATTGTGAACTGTGCTGATCTTGTCTCGTTTCATTTTTTATTCTTCAGTATGCTGAGAGGTCGTAGTAGACCAGCTCGGGGACGCGGCCAAGGCTGTGGTCATGGTGCTGCTTATGAGGGAGTTACGCCTTCATAGTCATCCACGGATTCGGCTTCGCATTCAGTGCCAAATATTCTGCCCTTGTGTTCTGACGGACATCAGGACTTATCAATTAGCCAGGACCAACAGCTGGGTAATAACACCGACACATGAGCTACTGTTATTCTTCAGCAGTTGGTAGCTCAATTAGTTCAGATAGCTCAAGGTGGGCACCAAAATCCGCCCCAGATTGCGGAAGATGAAGCCAGCAAATGGCTTCAGAAGGTGACGAAGATGCACCCCCTCATTTTGCTGGTTCTACTAATTCCCTGGGTTGGGAGACTTGGCCATTCCAGTTAGGCAGGACTTTTGATGTTGTGGCTTGTCCAGATGGTATGAGGGTGCCTATTGCCCAATACCTCCTAGACAAGTGGCACCTAGGGATCACATAGCTATCTGGGATGATTTAAGACCGCCATGTAGGCGGAGTATTATCCGTCGCCAGTTCGAGAGCGCAGAATCATCGAGTTCTTTACAACTACGCCGCAGGATATCCCGATATCCCAGGCCATCATTACCTATAATCAACAGTTAGGCTATGTGAGAGATCAAGTGAGAACTGAGGCAGATAAGATCCGCTATTTTAACATGTGTATGAAGCCGCATAACTGACAGAGCATGACACCACTTATGTGCGCTACATTGAAATAATATTAGGATCGTGCTTTGGCGATTAAGATGGTTGTTCCAAAATTAGAGCTTGGTTCCGAGTCTAAGAAACAGAAGACTACTAGCAACTTCTCAGCCGGTAAGGGTGGTAGGTTTTCTAAGTCGCAATCTGCTCCGGCATCAGGGATAAGATAGTTTCATCAAGCTAAAGGCTTACATGGTAACCAATCGGTTTAGTCCTTTATTCTTAGTAGCAGAGTGTGTTTTAACTGCAGTCAGAGTGAGCACTTGGTGAAGGATCGTCCATTTCCATTGGTTACTTGTTACTCGTGCGGATGGTGTGGTCATCATGTGGCTTATTGCGAGGTAGTTACCAAAACAGTCAGAACTCCGATGGTAACTATAGCGCAGGGAGAACCTAGTGTCAGTCAGAAGGCTCCAATTTCACAGAGTCCCCAGAGTTTAGGTCGTGGTAGAGGTTGGGGTCAGTCAGACCATCGGGTAGTGTCGAGTTCACGATCAGTACATCCCCATCTATACCAGATGAGAAGTACAGAGGAGACAAATGCTCTATTGACATCAGGTACCACTCGGATCCTTTCTCATCCAGTTTCGGTGCTATTTGATTCGGGTGCTACTCATTCTTTTATTGCATGGGATTGTATACATCGTATTGGTATTGACTGTTTATTCGAGTGTGATCCGTTCATAGTGGGTAGTCTAGTAGGGATCGTATGGTTGGGAATGGGAAGTCAAAGAGTGTCTAGTGAGGATCGGGAACCAGGATTGTCGCTCAAACCTCATTGTTGTAGATTAAAAGGGCGAGGGTTTGATCCTTGGGGATGATTGGCTGAATTGTCATGGTGCTATCATGGACTATCAGACTCGTACTATCTCGTTAGTGGCTGAGGATGGCACAGAACATACTCTTGTGGGTTGTAAACCGGGTAGATCGGGAAGTGTGGTCAACGCCTTGAAGGCGATGAAACTCCTGAACCAGGGTTGCGTAGGTTACTGGTGCTACATTTTGAAGGCAAAAGATGGAGTTGAGATGTCGTCGATTCCAGTCGATAATGAATATCCCGATGTATTTTCGGATGACTTACCGAGATTACCACCGCAGCGAGAAGTCGAGTTTTCTATTGACCTAGTGCAGAATGCAGCTCCTGTTTCTCGGGCACCGTATCGTATGGCACCTTCAGAGACATTATAGTTGAAGAAACAGTTGGGGAAGTTGTTGGATAAATGGTATATTCGACCGAGCGCATCACCTTGGGGCGCACCAGTGCTTTTTGTCAAAAAGAAAGATGGATCGCTTCGTTTTTGTGTCGACTACCGAGAATTAAACAAGCTGACCATCAAAAATAAATTCCCTTTGCCCCAGATTGATGACTTGTTTTATCAGCTTCAGTAAGTGACAATCTTCTCAGGGATTGATTTATGGTCGGGCTATTATCAGTTGAGGATTCGGGTATACCGAAAGCTGCTTTTCAGATGAGATACGGCCATTACGAGTTTGTGGTTATGAACAAAGTGTTTATCGAATATCTGGACAAATTCTTAGTTGTTTTTATTAACAATATCCTTATCGATTCCCGGAACCAGGAGTAGCACGCCGAAGACCTTCGTATTGTGTTTGATACTTTGAGAGCTGAGCAGTTATATGCGAAGTTTTTAAAATATGAGTTTTGGCTCAAGGAAGTAACATTCCTCGGGCATGTGATTTCAGCGGAAGGAGTTCGGGTTGATTCGCATAAGATACAGACGGTGCTGACATGGGAACCACCTAAGAATGTGAAAGAAGTGAGAAGTTTTCTAGGGCTTGCGGGGTATTACCATAGATTCGTCGAGTGGTTTTCCAGGATCGCTCGACCACTTACGCAGTTGCTTCAAAAAACTAAAAAATTTGAGTGGAACGTGGATAGGCAGAATAGTTTCGATGAGTTGAAGAGGCGTTTGACTACCGCACCAGTTCTAGCCTTGCCACGGGGATCCGATGATTTTGTGGTTTATAGTGATGCTTCAGGTCTCAGACTTGTTTGTGTCTAGATGCAGAGAGATAGGGTGATTGCTTATGCGTCTCGACAGTTGAAACCATATGAAAGCAAATTATCATACTCATGCTCTGGAATTAGCTGTGGTCGTCTTAAAGATTTAGAGGCATTATCTTTACGGATCATTGTATAAGATTTACACAGACCACAAAAGTTTGAAGTACATTTTCGGCCAGAAGGAATTGAACATGAGGCAACGTAGGTGGTTAGAATTTATCAAGGATTGTGATCTTGAGATTCTTTACCATCCGGGCAAGGCGAATGTAGTAGCGGATACGTTGAGTCGTAAGCCGATGTTACTTCAAATGTTAGAGGTACTTACGCCTCAAGGCAGGATTCGACGAGACGTAATTGGTCAGAAAATCGAGGTTTGGCTTAAGAGAATTCAGGGTCAGTTATGTGCGTTAAAAATAACTGCATCTTTGATTGATGACATCAAGGCGAGGCAGTATGATGACCCATTTTAGTTCAATTGAGGGAGGATGTGAAGAAGGGGAAAGTTCCTGGATTTGTAATTCAAGATGACGGATTTTTGAGATTTCGTGGAAGATTGTGTGTACCATGCGATGTTGAGTTGAGATAGAAAATTTTGAGAGAAGCTCATACTACACCTTATTCCATACATCCTGGTACAAGTAAAATGTACAAGGATATAAGGAGTAACTTTTTATGGGGCAACTTGAAGACGGATGTTACTGAGTTTATATCGAAGTGTTTGACCTGTCAGCAGGTTAAGATCGAGCATCAATGACCCACGGGGTTATTGCGACCACTTCCTACTCCAAAGTGGAAGTGAGAATATATTTCTATGGATTTTATTACCAGCACACCTAGGACTCGGACTGGAATGAACATGATTTGGGTCATTGTTGAATGACTAACCAAATCTGCTCATTTTTTGGGTATTAAGAATACTTGGGGGCCGGAGAAACTAGCCCGGGTGTTCATCGCAGACATTGTGAGGTTGCATGGGACTCCTAAGAGTATTATCTAATCGAGATGGTCGATTCGTATCACATTTATGGCAGGCCGTCCATCGAGCTTTGGGGATCGAGTTGAGACTCAGTACATATTACCATCCCCAGATAGATAGACACTTAGAACAGACGATTCAGACGCTTAAAGATATGTTGAGAGCCTGTACCCTAGACTGGAAGGATGATTTGGAGTCGCATCTACCTCTGATCGAGTTTACATACAATAATAGTTGGCACGCCTTAATTAAGATGGCACCATTTGAGGACTTGTACGGAATACGGTGTAGATCGCTGCTTTACTGGGATGATGCGTTTGAAGTGATTGGTACAGAGCCGGATTTATTAGTTGAGACGAGAGAGAAGATCGCCTTGATTCGTGATAGACTGTTGACTGCTCAGAGTCGATAGAAGTCTTATGCCGACACACATCGCCGCCCGTTAGAGTTTGAGATTGGGGACCATGTGTTGCTGAAGGTATCACCGACTCGGGGAGTTTACCGCTTCGGTCGGAAGAGTAAACTTAGTCCGAGGTAAATTAGGCCTTTCGAGATTTTAGAGCGAGTCGGAGATCTTGCATATCGTTTGGGTTTGCAAATCCATACCGGATCCTAGTCACACTATCGATTTTGTAGAGATCGAGTTGGGCCCTGTCATCACATTTGAGGAGAAACTGATTCAGATTTTGGAACGTCGGGTAAAACAGCATAGGCATAATACCATTCCATTGGTTAAAGTGCAATGGTCGAGACATGGATCAGAAGAGGCTACATGGGAGAGGGAAGATAATATGAAAACGAGATATCCTGAATTATTCACTTTGTAAGTTTCGGGACGAATTTTTTTTTAGAGGGCAGGAATGTAATATCCGCACTTTTTACTTTTAGTAATTTCTATTTTGATGTATTTCTATTTTGGACGACTCGCTTGTAATTATTTTGGTATTCGGAAACTATTTTGTTCTGCATTCTTGGCCATCCGAATGAGTTTCGGAGTTGTTTTATGAGAATATGCATATTAGTGTAACTTTTCTGCATTGAGGCTCGATTCTCGTAAATCTTGTTCGAAACTGACGCTTTGTTGTTTCTAAGAGTTCATTTAATATTTTTAGACCTGTTACGATTTTCGGAGATTGTTATCTGACCTCGAATCATGATTTTCGGGAGTTTGAGATGTAACACCCCCGAGTTATTCAGGGTAAATTACAACGCCGTGAGCCCCGCCGTGGGACCCACACGGCTATTCATACGCGGAACTATGAACTCTGACCGATAAGGTCCAAGTACAAATCAAATGGAAGACAATAAAAATGGTATCTAAAACCATATCCAATAAATTCGAATACAACACATCACAATTCAATACCATGGCGACACAGGCAGAAATATCAAGGAAACCGAAAACAGTACTCGAGTACTCAAAAACCATCCAAGTACGATATCACTGAATGGAAGAGATACAAACATAACCTTAGACAGGATACAGCATCACACTTGCCCATCATCTTCATGTCGACCCGGTACCTGCCTATCCGCTCTCTTGGATCCTGAAATACATGAAAGGTATTTCCCCATAAAGGGGTTAGCCGTCGAATAGCTAGTGCAAGTATATCAAATATGAAACACAATACTCCTCGACAATAAAGTAAAAGTAATCATCAACTCATAAATTCAAGACTAGTGTTCCGGAATAACGAAATCTCATAGCATCACATTCAATACATACATGATTAACCGTGGAACCGCAACAAAGGCTACGGAACCCTCAGAGGACCCATCGGTCCGTCCATGAGTGGTTAACCTAAAATATCCACGGAACTGCACCAGAGGCTACGGAACCCTCAGAGGACCCGCCGGTCCGTCCCAGAGTGGATATATACAATCATGCCATTCATATATCTTACTTTCAAAGTCGAGAACGTACAATCATAAACATATACTTGCCTTTGAGACATCGAGAAATCGGAAGGAAAAGAGTATAAGTTCGGTAGGTCCAAGAACGCACTTCTGGAACCTAAATGATTCGCAAGGAATATAATAATCAATAATACATACTCAAATCACACGAAGAAACTCTCGAAACCCATCTACGATTCACGAAACTACATGGGTAAACATCTAGAGGTTGGAAAATCACCCAAACCCTCTCAAGTCCGAACAAGGCACAAAAAAATCCATATAATCGTAGGGGAAACATGGGTATGGGTAGATACATCATAATCTCAAAGATCTCAAGCTTCAAAACAGATAAATCAGACGAATCTAAGAAAATCCTCAAAAATTCCAAAACTAGGATTCTAAGGATTTTACCTTGATTTGAAAGATGGAAATGGATTAGATGTTGTGTAATCTTTGTTATCCAACCAAAGATGATGACTGTTGAAGAAGAACTGCCTCAAATCGCCCCAAATCGCCTAATCCCAAGTTCTCCCATCGCAAAGAGTGAAAAATATGTGAAATGACAAGTGCAGGGGTTGACTGCCCATTATATATTGTGTTTGCTTAGCGTGCGCTAAGCTTCAAGATTAGCGTGCGCTAACGGGGTCACCCGGTAGTCCTGTGGCTACTGACCTGCGACGTTAGTGCGCGCTACCAAGCCTTAGCGTGTGCTAACTGGTGTCCTGCCAAAGTCCCAGTTCACTGTCCCACTCTGCTAGCGTGCGCTACTACTGGGCACTAGCGCGTGCTACGCAACACTTATAGAGCCGCTGCCTAGTGTACGTTACGTGATAGTCCAGAAAGTATGAATACCTCACTGCCTCTGCCAACCCAGCTCGTTAGCGTGTACTATGGACGATGTTAGCGCATGCTACTTAACACGAATAGTGTGCGCTAGCGAACTCCTAGCGTGCGCTAACTGCTAGTCGAGAGGGCAGAATTAGCTACTGCCTCTGCCATGCTCCGAACGCTAGCGTGCGCTAAGGCTCAAAGCTAGCGTGCGCTACTCAAGTAGAAATAGCGTGTGTTAGCCTAGGCCTATCGTGCACTATCTCCCTGCCCCAGAACACTACCGAAAGGTCCAAACAACATGATCATGATCCAAACAAGGTACGAAACTCTAAATCAACATCGACAACATCTCAAAGTGTTTACAGAGCGACAAAAGAGGAATAACGGTAAGGTCAAACAATCAATAAAAAGTACGGGTATTACATTCTCCCCCTCTAAAAATAAGTTTCGTCCCGAAACTTAAGAAATAAAAAGTTGGGGGTAATCCGATCGCATCTTCTCTTCCGTCTCCCAAGTCGCCTCCTCCACTCCATGTCTCAACCATTGCACTTTAACCAAAGAGATGTCTTTGTGTCGAAGTTGCTTCTCACGACGTTCAAGGATCTTCATCGGCCTCTCCGGAAAAGTAACATCCTCGGCTACGTCAATCTCATCATAGTCGATAACATGACTAGGGTCCGGCACGTACTTTCTCAAAATTGGAGGCAACGCCAAGTGATAAGATAAATCTCCAACCCTGTCCAGAATTTCAATCGGCCCGATATATCTCGGACTAAATTTACCCCTTTTCCCGAAGCGGAAAACTCTTTTGATGGGCGACACTTTGAGTAGAACATGGCCTCCCACTTCGAATTTCTAAGGTCAACGACGAGTATCATCATAAGAGTTGATATGTTAAATGACATTCCCAAATGACGAAATGAACTTAATTACAACCACCTGTACTATATCCAAACAATACCAAGAATCCTCAAAACATCATCATAACTCATAAGTGGGGAATGAACCATGTGTGCCAAATCCTATCCGTCGGATTGCACCATCAAACCTCAATCTGAATAAAATCCTAACACACAATATATCTGTAGATCAACTACCACAAAACAATGGTAACGAGTCCCGAAACATCGACGTACAGTCCGAATACTCATACGATCAATAACAATGATCAACCAATCAATCGACCGAGAATATCATCGACATGATAACTCCGATACTACCAACGAAAGATCAACAATAATCAAAAATATCATCAACATGATAAACTCCAACACGATCAACTAAGGATCAATAGCAACCGAGGATACCATCAACAAGATAAACTCCAAACGATCAACAATAATGGATCTCAAAGAAATAACCCGGACTGTCGAACATACCCCTCGGGCGTATGAACAATCAGTCGCAAACCGTCGAACATACCCAACCATAAATGGAGGATGAACGACCAATCCATATGGATCAAAGATGAACCTCATAGTATGCCCAATCCGGAAATGTGTCCGTGCACATGTCCACCCCGTATACGGAATCCAGGATATATGTGGGACATGTACCTAATCAGCCTCATGAAGTAACGTCTCGTGTGCACAGTCCAATGCGGAAACATCCACGCATGACCATTGTGTGCCCGGCTAAAAAAATTCTACACAATAACAAATCGGCATGCAGATATGACTCTAGATATGTCACGATGCAACATGACAACATAACTCAAAGAATCACATATCCAATAAGGATCAAGAGACTCACCAAAGTGAAAAATGACAAACTGGCAATGAAAAGTCGACACAACCAATCACTATCCAAAACGACAATCCTGGGATATTCATCCCCAATGAATGATCAACACGATCAATGATCTCAACAGAATAATTTTCCTCATAACTGAACAATACTTAAATTACCTCAAAGCCGAAGACAATATCCTTTCCACGGACAAACATCCCTGAACGAATATCCAAATGATTCAAAGAACCTCAAATGAAATTCAGTCACTTCAGTGCCAATTACCTTTATCCCGATACCAGTGTCATCACGATAACTACCCTCGAAATACGACAAACCATAACACAGACCGAAGATAACCCACATCTCCGCTTTCACCAAACACATGTAAATCATATACATTATGATTTAATCCAAATTTGAGCACAATAAACAAATCATCATCCGAACCAATTCCATTGCCTTCGTCTATGAGCTCCTCAGCCCCGACCAATAGCAATCTACAAAATCTTCAACCTTAACCGCAACACAATGGTCATAATCAACGATCAATTATCACAACCTTTTGCAATAATCGATTAACACACACTCGGTAACAATCAACAACTGATATAACCAATCAACAAACCCAATATCTCGATTAAACACAGTCTGAACAATCCAACTCAAACCATCATGAATTCATAACCACAACACGATATACTGCACTGTCTGTCTACTTAGCGCAGGTTAATCACATAACGTAGCGTGCGCTAATAGTCACCAGTTTGGGTGCGTTAGCCAGTCGGCTAGCGTGCGCTAACCTCATGTAGTTACATGCATTACAGGTACCGCTCAGCACATTGCGATTACGGATACGAATGTAAAGGAAATCATACTCCAAGATCAATCACAACCTTTCCAAATTCAATCTCATCATCATGATCCGTATCTTATCAAGAACATACGAACTCAACTACTAAAATCAACATAGTGTTGGTTTTAATTATGTTATCCATATATATAATCAAAACCATTATATATCCTATCACATATTCCTCTGTGATGTGATATATATACCAAGAATTCCAAGAATAATCAATAACTTCACGAACAAGGCTTTAATCCATGCTCCTCAGCTTAATCATGTTAAAGATCATCATCTCTCAGTGTTTCAGAACCTCAAGTATCCTCACAAGGCTCTCTCTATCGAGTGAAGGGAAGAAAATGGACGAAATGCATCTTAACACCCGTCTGTCCTTTATATACTGAACATTATTAGCATGCGCTATCCTTCCTTGATAGCGTGCGCCATCGAAGTACAAAGGCTAGTGCCTTGCTTCGCACATCAGCTTACGTACGTAATGCCCATGCAATAACGTACGTAAATACTCTATCTAGCATATGCAAGTCTTTGACCTTAGCGTGTGCTATTCGTAGTTGACTTGCTACAGTCTGCACCTACCCCGAAGATGCCCATGCCCCCACATGCCGAAATCACCCGTGATTACCCGGATTCCCTCTGACCGATCTGAAAATTAGCGTGCGCTAACCTTAGGGTTTAGCATGCGCTAGTCCTTCATAGCAAACATCCGTTGGCCTTTAGCGTGCGCTAAGCCTGCACATTAGCGTACGTTATGTCCACATACTAGCGCACGTTAATTCAGGATATACTTAGCCAATCCCAATTGTTCTGTCCGTCGTCTTGACATACATAATACGAACATACAGCATACTGAATACATATACTCAATTCAATAACATTATCATACGATATACCCGATATCAAAATTAAAACAACATGATACACGATATACTCAATCAAATGGAAGACAATAAAAATGGTATTTAAAACCATATCCAATAAATCCGAACACAACACATCACAATTCACTACCAAGGAAACCGAAAATAGTACTCGAGTACTCAAAAACCATCCAAGTACGACATTACTGAATGAAGGAGATACAAACATAACCTTAGACAGGATACAACATCACACTTGCCCATCATCTTCATGCCGACCCGGTACCTGCCTATCTACTCTCCTGCATCCTAAAATACATGAAAAGTATTTCCCCCATAAAGGGGTTAGCCGTTGAATAGCTAGTGCAAGTATATCGAATATGAAACACAATACTCCTCGACAATACAGTAAAAGTAATCATCATCTCATTAATTCTAGACTAGTATCCGGAATAATTAAATCTCATAGCATCACATTCAATACATACATGATTAACCATGGAAGCGCACCAAAGGCTACGGAACCCTCAGAGGACCCGTCGGTCCGTCCAGACTGGTTAACCTAAAATATCCGCGGAACCGCACCAGAGGCTACAGAACCCTCAGAGGACCCGTCGGTCCGTCCCAGAGTGGATATATACAATATCCCATTCATATATCTTACTTTCAAAGTCGAGATCGTACAATCATAAATATATACTTGCCTTTGAGACATCGAGAAATCGGAAGGAAAAGAGTATAAGTTCGATAGGTCCAAGAACGCACTTCCGTCACCTAAACGATTCGCAAGGAATACGATAATCAATCATCTATACTCAAATCGCATGAAGAAATTCCCGAAACCCACCTACGATTCACGAACTACATGGGTAAACATCTAGAGGTTGGAAAATCACCCAAACCCTCTCAAGTCCGAACAAGGCCCAAAACAATCCATATAATCGTAGGGGAAACATGGGTATGGGGTAGATACATCATAATCTCAAAGATATCAAGCTCCAAAATGGATAAATCAGACGAATCTAAGAAAATTCCCAAAACTAGGGTTCTAAGGATTTTACCTTGATTTGGAAGATGGAAATAGATTAGATGTTGTGTAATCTTTGTTATCTAACCAAAGATGATGATTGTTGAAGAAGAACTGCCTCAAATCGCCCCAAATCGCCTAATCCCAAGTTCTCCCATCGCAAAGAGTGAAAAAGATGTGAAATGACAAGTGCAGGGGTTGACTGCCCCTTATATACTGTGTTTGCTTAGCGTGCGCTAAGCTTCAAGATTAGCGTGCGCTAACGGGATCACCCAGTAGTCCAGTGGCTACTGACCTGCGACGTTAGCGCACGCTACCAAGCCTTAGCATGCGCTAACTGGTGTCCTGCCAAAGTCCCAGTTCACTGTTCCACTCCGCTAGCGTGCACTACTACTAGGCACTAGCGCGCGCTACGCAACACTTATAGCGTGCGCTAGCCGCTGCCTAGCATACGTTACCTAATAGTCCAGAAAGTATGAATACCTCACTGCCTCTGCCGACCCAGCTCGTTAGCGTGCGCTACGGACGATGTTAGTGCATGCTACTTAACACGAATAGCGTGCGCTAGCGAACTCCTAGCGTGCGCTAACTGCTAGTCCAGAGGGCAGAATTAGCTAATGCCTCTGCCATGCTCCTAACGCTAGCGTGCGCTAAGGCTCAAAGCTAGCGTGCGCTACTCAAGTAGAAATAGCGTGCGTTAGCCTAGGCTTAGCGTGCGCTATCTCCCTGACCTAGAACACTACTGAAAGGTCCAAACAACACGATCATGATCCAAACAAGGTACGAAATTCTAAATTAACATCGACAACATCTCAAAGTGTTTACAGAGCGAAAAAAGAGGAAGAATGGTAAGGTCAAATAATCAATAAAAAGTACGGGTATTACATGGGCCGTTTTGTAATTTTCATAGTTTTGGGCATTGTTATTGGAATTGTTTTTTTTCGCTCTATCGGATGGTTGGAGTTATGTGTTTGATTGGAGATTGATCTTGTATGTTGTTTTTCCTCATAAGCGCTTCGTTGTTTGTTGGTAACTATCGAGTTTTGTATCTTCCGAGACATATTCGTTCTGACCGGACTTCACAACTAAATTGCTGTATCAGAGCAGTTAGCGCACACTTATCTTAAAGATAGCGCGCGCTAATGTAGAATTTGTAGCACACGCTAATCTTACCCATAGCGCGCGCTAATCAGGCTGGAATGAGTCAATTAGCGAACGTTAAGGTCCTATTAGCACATGCTAATGAGGTTGGGCAGAACATTCTCGAGTTGGGCAAAAACTTCAGGAATTCTGGATCGGACCAGGTAGCGCACGCTAGCATAAATATTAGCACACGCTAACGGGACCGGACAGAAGCTTCTAGACTGCATTTTATCCAGATTAGCGCACGCTAAACCTTCCCATAGCGCACGTTAAGTCTCATTGGTATATATGGGACAACAAGGGTCAACTTTCGTCATTTCTCACTTCATTTCTTCCTTTCGGCGACTTTGGCGATGTTGGGCGAGTGTAAGGGTAGAATTCGGCTGGATATCATCACCCATCAACATTTTCAAGTTCCTAGTACGAAGTTATCAACATCTAAACATCTTTCACCGTCCTAATCAAGATAAATTCCTAGAACCCTAGTTTTTGAGAATTTGGGGGTTTTGTTGCGATTTTGTCTTCCTAATTCGAATTAGATTAGATTGATGTTAGATTATATTGTATAATCGTAATCCTTTGTTTTCTTGAAGTTTTGTGGATTAGATTTCGAGATTTCCATCGTTAATTGATTAGGATCGATCATGACATCGTGATGTTCGATGACTTATTCCAAAGGGTAGAACTTGTGACGATTTCTTACGTTTCCGAGGTGCTGTGGTTGATTGAATATCGTTATATGACAGGAACGAATTATTGAAGAGAATTCGGACAGAAGTCCTTTTCGTCCACCATTCCTTCGCGTTGTAATAATCAAGGCGAGTACATGTATTACATTATGTTATGTATGATGCGAATTTGACATGAATGGTGATTTATGAAAAACGTGTGCATGTGTTGTGGTTCTTCCACCTGGGGACGGTTCGACGGAACCTCTAGGGGCCGATGCTAAGGGGCACGACCGCGGAAGTGGTTTCTACCCGGGGACGGTTCGGCAGGACCTTTGGGGGTCGATGCTAAGGGGCACGGCCGTGGGTTACCAAATGTGGTTGTTTTTGCAATGATATGTGATGTCGTGACCATTATGATGGTGATGTTTAGATGAAACTTGTTATTTCGGAATATTGTTTTCTCAAATGTTTTCCAAAATGTGATAGTATTGTTAAATTGTGTTTGTATATATTGTTGTGTAATTGTGTACTTGCACTAGTCATTCAAATGTTAACCCCTTAAATAGGGGAAATGCGTTTCATGCATTCCAGGCATCAGTCGATCTGAGGAGCCAACACGGGAGACGCATACAAAAGATGGTCAAGCGTGATGTTATGAGGCTCAAGTTTGGAGTGTTCATTTTAGTATGTTTCAAAGCTATTTGTTGAAGTCCCTTGTGTGGACAACGGATTTATTTTAGATTCTGTCATACTGTGTTAAATTAAAATGCTTTGGTCGTGGCCACGGCCTAATTTACGTTATTAAATATTGTACTCCCTCCGTCCGCCACCCATGTTCAACAATTTCCTTTTCCATCCGTCCGCAACCTATGTGCATTGTTTATTTTTGGCAATTTTTTTACCCTTTCACAACACAAGTGGGTCCATTTACTCCACTCACAACACATCTTACCAACTAAGTCAACTCAAATATTAAAACCCGTGCCGGTCAAAAGAGTGCATATGGGTGGTGGACGGAGGGAGTATCTTAATGGAATTATTGTGGAGTATGTCAATATTTTAGCCTGATAGACCTTGATGAAGGTTGTACGGTGTGTAATGACCCTTATGAGTATTGGGGTGTTACAACTTGCGTTTAATATTCAACATTTTGAGAGCCGAACACCTTTATGCGGAGTTCTCAAAATGTGAATTCTGGTTGAAGGAGATTATGTTTCTCGGCCATGTGATCTCGGCCGAGAGAGTTCGTGTGGACCCGCAAAAGATTGAAGCAGTGTTAGATTGGACACCACTGAAGTTCCAATTCAATTCTTTTGTGCTGGCTAGACCCCCAAGTCAGGAGTGGCTCGTATCAAGAATTCCTTGATCGAAAGCATGATATATTTCGATATCGAGAAGTGAATGAACACAATCACATGCACGGAGGATTGAGAGTGTTAAAAAGCCTCAACTGATCGAACCTCCCAATTACAAAAAAAAATTGCTAATGTTTTTTTTTCAAGAAGTGTTTGGTTGAAATATCAATTCCACCACATGATATATTAGGACTGGGCTTTACATCCGAAGAATCGATTGAACCGGTAAAACCGAACTAAAAAAATGGTTTGGTTCTGGTTCTTAATATAAAAACGTGTTATTTTTAAGATCCAGAACCATTTTTTTTGTTCCGGTTCTAGATCTCCTATCATTAAGTGACAAAATCCATAAGAACCGAACTTTTGACCTAATATATACTCAAACCAAATCTAATTACCCTACTCTCATGTGTTGATTTGTGTTTTATTTTCTTTAGTTTTTTTTTTTAGTTTTGTGTTTGTAGAAGTATGAATCCTGTTTATTTTGTTTAAATTTTCGACAAGTTTTAAGTTTTAATTGGGAGTTTTGGATTTTGTCAGTTACTTCTCTTTATAAGTTTGAACTTATATAAGTTATTTCTTGATTTACATAACTTGTGGTAACAATAACAATATAGGGATTTATTTTCCATTTATTGTTCCCAACTGGAAAGATAAGAACCGGAAACTGAACTGGAAAAAAGTGGATCGGGTTCTTTTAGGTTCCAAACAATTTTAACCTAAAAAAGAACCGCACCGGTTGTTTTGGTTCCAGTTCCGAATCTATTAAAAAGTAAAAAAATGACATTTTTAGAACCGGTCCCACCCCTATGACATATACTATAATATTTCTGTAGTAAATACAACAAATGTCGTACTTTTTCCAAAAGAATTTTCTAAGTCACCAAATGAAGAAAAAAAAAAGATTTACACAAAAATAAAACTCCAAATTCAGTTTACATGCCTGACGATGTTCTGTGTACCCTTTGTGCACCCAATTTCTGGGCCGCAGGTTTACTCGTTCGGCCTCGTCCAGCTGATATGGGCTTGTGCACAGCTGTAGGTGTAGGAGCTGCAATGGAAGCCCAAAGGTCATCATCTGCCGATCCACTAGACTTCAAATGCAATTGCTTGGATGATGTTTTGGGAACTGGGGCGGCAAATGCACCCCCTGGATGATTGTCACCAACTACTCTTCTGGATTTTGTGCTCAAAGGCTTCGATGCGGATTTAGGGGCAGGATCTGCTACATCATCCCACAAGTCACCATCATCATCTTTAATTGGCTTCAATGTGCTCTTTAGTCCTAGATTTGACACTGGATCAAATAATACACTTTCTCTGAGATAAATTCCAAAACGAGTTAGGGTTGCTTTCTTTTTATGATATCTTCACACTGAAATCTAAAAAATATCCTCGAGGTTTAAACTAATTGCAAGAGAAAAAAAAAAGTGATCTTTCAATATTATAATATCCCTTGATATTTGTTTAGAAAAATTATAAGGCGAAAAAAAAGTGATCATTCAATATTATAATATCCCTAAATATTTGTTTAGAAAAATTATAAGGCACCCACATGGGTACCATACATGCATGTGTAGCAAACGATTTTCATCATGAATCCAATAGTGATTATACGTGTAGGTATGGTGCCTGTGTGGGCGCCTTAGAACTTCCAATTTGTTTATAAGGATCAGTACAAAAACTGCCATCGAGATCAGGGGCGAAGCAGGGGGGGGGGGGGGGGGGGGGTACACCGCTAGCCCCAGGCACATCCCAAAGTTTTGGGAAGTACTAAATATACTTAAACAATGAAGAAACTCAGGGGCTAACTATTACTCCCTATAACCACTTGAAGAGTCAACTTAAATGAATGCAAAACTTTTTATTTTCCAGTCATTTTAACAAAGGTACAACTCTTTTTAAACCACAAATTCTCATTTTTTTCTCTCTCCAATACGCTACTATTCTTGTTTATATACAAGATCATTAATTTAATAAATACAAATTATAATTAGATATTAATGTTTTATCTTGAAAGTGGACTCATCTATTAGCACAAAATCATTTTCTTGAAATAAGACTTACGTGAGTGACTTTTGAAATTTTTTTGCTTATGAAAGGAGTGATGCAAGAAAAAACAAAATCAGGTATATTTGTATGTTTGCAAGGTAGCCGCACTATTTTAGTAATTAGGTTAAACCTCAAAGGTATATTTCTGTTGAACAAATATGAACCCATGGGAATTTGCAATTCTGAAAGAGAAGTGGAGTTTTTATATTAGGCTGAACCTCAAGGTAATTTTGTAATTTAACCCTAATTCAGTATAGTTCTTTCCATGCCATGACTGGTGTAATTAGCCAGTACTATGTGCTGTCCATGATGAATGCTATTCAAATAACAATTTGACAGGAGTACCTTGTTGTTTTGGCACAAAAATGGGCCGTTTTTGGGCTGCTTGGATATTGGCAAGAGCTGCAGATGGTTTTACCTCCTCGAGTGGTTCAATGTCATCCCATCCATCTCTGTCACCGTCATGGTCTCCATGAATGCCATTTTCAAGTTCTCCCCATCCATCGGTTGACGTAGGGGAAGGAGGTTGCTGATGATCAGCTAAATCAGTTAAATCTGCCCTGGAACTTGCACGAACTGGCACTAAATTTGCATCTTCCACCACTGCGACATCAAATACTGATATCAGTGTTGACCCATACCTTCGAGCTAGTGCACACTCACAAATTATAGCTATAAGGGAAAGAATATCCCAACACTTTCCAATGTTTCGCAGCATAAATTTTATAAGAAAAATACATAAGCATAAACATATATAGGAATAATTACAAAACTTGCATGAGGTTTGAAGTAATTACCAAAAAACCATGGAGGTTTCAAAATTACCAATAACCCCTTGTGGTTTGATTCGGTCCTACATTTAAGGGGATCACTGTAATACTTTTTATGAAATTGGGGAGATGGGGGTGGACTGGTTTTGTGCTAGTAAAGGGGGAAATATAAGACCGAATCAGACTCAAGCAGTTTGTCTGATTTTAAATCTTCTCTAGGTTTTATAGCTATAAGGGAAAGAATATCCCAACACTTTCCAATGTTCCGCAGCATAAATTTTATAAGAAAACTACATAAGCATATATAGGAATAATTACAAAAATTGTATGAGGTTTGAAGTAATTACCAAAAAAACATGGAGGTTTCAAAATTACCAATAACCCCTTGTGGTTTGATTCAGTCCTACATTTAAGGGGATCACTGTAATACTTTTTATGAAATTGGGGAGATGGGGGTGGACTGGTTTTGTGCTAGTAAAGGGGGAAATATAAGACTGAATCAGACTCGAGGGGTTTGTCTGATTTTAAATCTTCTCTAGGTTTTATTGTAAATACCCCAAACCTCGGGGATGGTTTTTGTAATATATATATATATATAAAAGCAGGTGGGTGGGTGTGCACGAGTACAAGGGACAGGAAAAAAGGTGCACCAGAACCGGCATTGGATATTGAAGATGCAATAGGTGCAACTGGGCTTGATGAAGCCAGGGTACTCTGATCAAATGGTTTTCCTTTCAAAGTCAAAGAACTCATAGCCCATCTGCATCATCAAAGTGATACTGACTGAAGGAAAATCCTTTGCAACAGAATAAGTACCTAAACTGTTTGTGGTAATAAAATATACAGCTGCAAAAAGTAAGCCAAACACAGTTCCAGTCGACATGCAACCAGAGATCTAGGGGAGAAGAGGGAGAGAAAAAAAACCAGGCAGACGTTTCTACAAATTTCTACCAGCAAAATTGTATTTATTGGTTATGGTCAATCTATCAAATGACATGCAAAGAAAATAGAAAAGCACATTAAAATCCTAGAATTTTCTGGTTCTTCTCTTTCGTTCCTATTTTTTTTTTTTGGGGGTGGGGGGGTGGGGAAGTGTAAGGATTAATATCATAAAAGTTCACAATCATCACAAAGTACAAGGTGTCAAGGTTAATATCAAACTCAATGGTCGCGGGAATCCAAATGAACATTGAAACCTGTAAACTTCATAAAAAGAGTGATCTTTGATGCTTCACAAAAATGTCTTCTAGATCTATATCCCAATTAAGCCAGTAGACTTCTTTCAATAAAATCTCTTAATAAAAAAGAGATCTTACAAAAAAAAAAAGGTCCATCACATTTAAACTTGGTAACAAGTGAAAGAGGTGGCAAGGACCTCGATGACTCTATTATTTGGCTATATTATAGAACACAACTCACTAGTCTTACAATAACAAGAGTTCCTAGTGAAAGCAATTTATTTAAAATCCTCTCTAAACAAACCACAGTTAGTTACTAAAGCATCTCCTAGGCGATGGTTTATCCTTTGTTGTCCTAGGTGTCGCCTCCTGAGAGGTGATAGACGAGTGCTAACTGTAATGTTGCCTTGTTTATTTAACTTGTGCTTTTGTTGCTTAATGATTAATATTGATATTGGATATAATTTATTATTGTTTTATATGATACATTATTATTTATAGTTGCGTATTAGAATATTGATGTTGGTTATAGTTTGCACTGAATTTTCAATATCAATCCAGTGAAGCGACATGCCTACAACAATGATCTCAACTCATCGCCATTTCATGATGCCAGTGGAAAATTTTATGATGATGACAGTACTGGAATTTCATCTCATTTCTCCTTCGTATGAAGGTTGCGGCAGGAAGGGCATCAGGCGTAAAAAATTGCTACTCTGCTTTTTGCATTAGTGTTAACTAAATTTAGACGAACAATTGACACTATAATCGTCATGTCACCGATCGATTAATAGAAGTAACAGAAATACGAGATTTCGACACAGCATACCCAAGTAAACTTCCATTTCCAGGAGGAGATGAAATTCCTGTGCCTGCTGCACCTGTGACATTCCCAGTGGCTGTCTACAGAAATTAAAAGAGACGATCAACCCCAACAAAAATACACAGGGGGAGGGATACACATGAAACTAGCTACCAATACCACGTCCGGTGATATCATTTTCAAGAAATTAAAATATATATATTTATATACATGGACACCAGTCATCTGGAAAATACTTGTTGGGCAGTTTTGAAACAACTACTACCACAACGTGGCTGTAAATCTCATTTTACCAACACTACGATTTGGTTTTATCTTAAGAAGTAAGAACCAGTTAAACTATCTAAAGGAACTCGTCTCGAATAACACATTTACAACTCCGGCACCTTCACAAAAATGTCAAGAAAAAAAAAAAAAAAAAGAAGACCAGGATGGTAATTTACACACCTTCTCATGGAATTGTTTCACTAATTGCAAAAACTGTTCAACAGCTTGAAATGCTTTTGATCGAACATCACTGCACAAACAGAGACAATGAGCAGATGATGAGAACCACACAAGCAAGAGTCTAACACTATGAATAGCAATCAATAACAAAAGGAATAAAGTGTGAAGGACATATAAAGTGAAACAAAATACATATCTGATAACTACACTAGCAACAATAAAACAGCAATTTACAGGATAAAAAACCACCAAAAGGTTGAGAGGGAAAGGACAACAAAGAATGCAACAAATATCAAGCTCGTAACTAACCTTCAGGTAATAATGAATCCGCAAGACAGAATACCAAAAAAAGGATATTAGTGAGGAAAACAGATTACACTAAATATGGCGATCTTTAGCCTTTTGGATGAGAATACAGTATAATGGCATGTTATGCTGCATTAATCAACAGAAGGTCGTCTTTTGGGCAGAAGTCCATATTTCAACAGGTCCATATCGGGATGAATCTTACGGTTGCCTTGAAACATGCCATTATTTTAAAGAAAAGGATTGCATGAAAGGTGACAAACAATGTCTATTCCAGTAAGTAGAGATGGCTTCACTATAGTTCCGGACCTCCAGTATTGCACGCACGGCATGTTTCACAGACCAAAATAACATGAAAGTATGTCTCTCAGCCGTACACTTTAGGAAAAGGGCGAACGATATTGATGATAGTAGGTCAAATAAATAATAAATCAATCTATCAGAAGACAAAAATACCTGTCAGGATCAATAGTCAGGACAACAATGTTTGGCAAAATTCGAGTAGCAATCTCAGTGGCATCATAATAAGCAGTAGTGGCGCTCAAAGCCATAATACCTGACATGAAAAGAAAAGGGCATTTTAAAGAAGAGAGAGAGTGGGATGGGATGGGGATGGGGGGGGGGGGGGGGGATATATTTACTATTTAGTTCTAGGGGGAGGAAAGTTGTTGCAGTAGGATCTTGTCTCAGCCAAAAGGCAATGGAGAATTATCAGGGGAATCACTAACCCAAAGACATCCCAAAAGTCTTCCCAATATGAGAAGAATAAGCTTTACCTGCTCCTCTGGCAGGAGAGAATGTATCACGCAAAGCTCGAACTGTGAACGCATTTATCAGAACTCTTTTCCTTGTCTGAAACAGCAGTAATTTGTTGAGTAGTCAATATTACAACAAAAGGATCAGTAAGGACAACTTGGTACCTACCCCTTCATTAAGGTGACTGGCAATATTTCCAAGCAATATGGTAGTGTTTGTTCGAATTGCTGGTTCCTCATCAACCTGTATCACAAACAAAAGTTGAATTGGAATCCTGCTGAAGACTTCAAAAATAATATTATAAAATATAGAAGCAAAGCAGGATAAAAGCACAGCATATTCAAGTATACCCTGGTTTTTAAAAATGCAACAACTGCATACCTGTAACTTTGAAAGGAACTTTATCAATGATCCTGATATCGTGCGCTGAGAGAGCTGTCATATAATAAAATATGATAAGTAATTGATAATAGGGTGAAAAAATAATGATGACGAAACAAAACCACATACAGTTAGCTCCATAATCAGTCTGTACATTCCAAACACACTACTGAACTGAATTTCCAATAGCATTTAAGTTCAGCAATGTTCACTACACAGCCTCTGATGCACTTAAATCAAATTCATGCTGTCGCCATACCCACGTTATAGTACTCATAAACTCAAATTACTATACGATCAGAACTAACATAACTCACACACCTTAGGAGCCAGAACAAGCATAGATTTCAGCGTCAGTTCCCGTAAAAAAGCGGATGTGTCTGAAAACCCCGTAGCGACATGAGGATAAACCTATTATCAAACGAATCGTTCCTTCACTTCCTCATATTATACAGTGTGTCAGACATGTGTGCACCATTCATACGGAAGATTGAACTATAAACTTAAAATTATCATACGGCATACTTGTTCATCAACGATTTGCGCAGATAATGATTCGCCATACTGATCAATATGTTGAAGAAGACCAACACGAATAGCACGATCATTGGATGCAAAAAGCTTTACAATTGTTGGTAATACCTACAAAGCATAACAAAGTTCACCAACAAATTGTTCACGTTCATTTACAAGGAGAACGGCTCAGCCAAACATAAGCAAGATATAAAATAAAAGGTCGGCATACAAACTAGAGAGCAGTAACCTTAAGACCATACTCTTCTGCTGAAAGCCAAGATGCCATTTTCAACATTGCAGTCAACGCAGGTGCAGTAGCTGAACCAAATTCTAATGCAGATGCTAACAATGGAAGCAACTGGAGAACCCAAAATTCTCAGTCAAATGAATGGCATAACATAAACAACAAAAGATTGGTCACATTGGATACCTTCTTCTGCACTATCTGGCGAGGAAGCTGGTCGGCGAGATTTGGAAGCTTACGAAAGAAATTGTCCTTTTCCACACTGTCCTTCAAATTAAGAATTTCCATAAACTGTATGGTCTCTACCAACTTATTTTGAAAATATTCTGTTGATACATCACTGGCAAATCTTAGCTCATGAAAAGAAATTCTCCACATTTAGTTCAAAACATGATATATTTGAAATCCTAAATCAGTCATTTCATTTTATTGGAGAACTCAAGCTGACAAAAAAAAAAACGGCATACCTACTCATTAAGCCATTAACATTACAATGCAGGCGCAAGTTCAAGGATATGCTAAAACGGAACTTTTCAACAGTGGCGGTTTATAAGCATCGTGTATGTTAAACAAACTTAGATAACAAGATAGACAAGCCACCATATTACTAAAATGCGAAAAATCAAATTTATCTTACTACCCCTAGAACATTCTCTATACAAGATGAGCCAAATCCCATTTACCTTGGAACCACTGGCAACCTGGCAAAAGAAATGACTAATTGAAACTAATTTGTTTGTGATTAGTTAGTTACTATATTTGTGAAGTAAAGGCTATATGATTTTAGTTATTAATTATCACGACACTTCTATGCACAGTCCTCAAACAAGTAACTGAGTCGATGTCGGTCTTTGAACACAATAGGGGCTGCAGGTGCTTTCTCATCCTATAAATAGTTCGTGATATGTATCAACAACCAACTTTTAAGCTTTTATATTTGAGCTCTTTCCCCCACCCACCCCACGGCCAAACAAATAAAAATAAAGAGTATAGAACTCCAAGTATGGAAATTAATTCATGGTGAATAGAACCTCATACATACAAATCAAAATTGAGAAACAGGAGAGAGAAGAATGTTTGATATCAATTATTGGCTGTATAATAACTTCCGAGTAATCTGTGTACTTGTTGCCACAAAAATATAGGTCAGAGGCCACATCTTGATGAGAAACAGAGTTGCAAGATGGTGTGAGCCTTGGGTATGAGTTTGAGATGAAAAGAAAAGGCTTCGAGACTTTGAATACAATCCGCAGACCACAAACATTAATGACACAGACTTCAAGGAATAAATGCAGACCTCAAAGAGAATAAAATGGAGTTCAAGTGTGATAACATAGAAACCAAACAAGCATATAACTTGATCAATTTCCCATCATTAAAGGCCCATGGTACAACCAAACCAGGTATCACATCCAGGCGGTTAATCATTTTTAATAAGACGCTAGCATATGCACTGCATGGTTGAAAGTGTCCTGAGAACATGGTAACTCGAGAAGAAAATGCAAACCAACATCATTAACAAGCAAAACAAGACAACAAGCCAATCAATTTTAAAGGAGAGTGAACTGATCACTGAGTTGGTTTTCCAAATTGAAGGGCCGATATCAGTTGACCACATGCAAAACTTGAGTGATTTATATACAAATTCATCCAAACTACATTTAAACAAATGCACAGAACATTTTGCATGTAAAGAGGAATAAATTTAAGAGCAAACAGAAGCATGGGTAAGAAAGAGGGAAAAAGTAGCAAATATCTTGTCATAGAAAACTGATCAAATAGAACTAGTAATAACAATACCATGAAACTAAAATATGAGAAAAAAATATATTGTGATGGTCTTTACCCTACAACACTAAAAAATGCTTAAATATGCTGATGCATCCATCAACAGAGCAGCATTTTTAAGGAAATAAATGAAAACCAAAGTACCCAGAGGTGTAAACTAAAAAATTGTCTAAATCACCAAGGTACCATATGTATTTCAACCCTTACATAAAAATAAAGAACTCACCGCTATTCTCCAAAAGCTTGAATGGATTTAATCTGCGAGAAGGCGTAGAACTCAAAAGACGCTGATAATCTTGAAGTAGAGACTGTGAGACAGGAAAATAGACAATTTCTAAGTGAAAAGGAACTTATCAAATCAAATGACAACTGAAGCAAGTACAGCATATTAAGATTCCATTTATATGAGTGATCCTGATGCAAAATAAAATATGTAACGGTACTTGGAACAACGCCCTAGGCAAGTCAATGGAATGGTAAATAAACAGTCTCACCTTCGGTATGCTAGCAGTGTTTCGCAAGTCCTCTGTTCTACTCAACTTCAAGCCAGAGAAGAGTTCATAAATTAGACAGCCTACCCATTGCCACATAAAAAAATAAAGTGATTTTATCAAAGGATAAATACATAAATATAAAAAAATAAAATAAAGACAGAACTAGGGTAAAAGAAGTATTTTCAGGAGAAAGAAAAAGGAAAAGAAAGGAAAGGTATTGCATAGCTAAAAAACATGAAAATAGAAGGAACTGTTGCTGAAAGAGGACCAGCTTCCAAAACGAAGGTAACCAAACAGGAAAAAACTAGCATAACCAAGCAGACTTCTGTCAACTCGAAGAACGTTCCATTCAGAAATTTGCTTTTCATAGAGCGCTTGGTTCATATATATCTTAGTTTCTCACACTAACAGTATATGGAAAAATAATCATCTTTTCTCAGTACCAATTCAACTATGTATGACTCGAATGATGTGACTATGTTTCTTTTACATACAGGAATCACACAAAATGACGAGCAAGGCAACCTTCAGTCCAGAAAGTATCATCAAGCTTCAACAAACACATATCAGAGAACCACAGAACTACACACCCACAGACTCGAATCATAGTAATCAAGCAACATGTTTGCTTTCTGCTCAAGACATTTAGCCTCCCATTCATCCACATATCTGAACTGTGTCATTCTTAATTTATGCATCAAACAACTTACTGAAAGCCTCAATTCCTATTGAAGTGTTCAATAAAATACCCACTTACCCACACCCCAAGAATCTATAGCCCAAGGTGGAGACTTTCTGATAGCCGACCAGTCAGATTTTGCCAATTCCATTGGTTTGTATTGTGAACCAATTAGCCATTCATATTGCTGCCTCAAACATGACAAAAAAATGATGAAACAAAATTATCCTCCAGACCATTTGATACAGCACTAGTAAAAAACAGCAAACTGCATCTTTTTTTGCCATAAAACATGCATTAATTGAGCAAACCACACACAAGATTAGGATACATAATTGTTGTGAAAATAATCAGTTCGATGGTGCAATTCTCTACAATAGATAAGATATTACACATATACAACTCTTACCAAATTATACAAGTTGAAAGGCATCTTTCCATTTCTATTAGGAATGAATTTTCGAATTCGTTACTCAATTAGGTTCTTGTTTCAGATTGAACATAAGTTTACTCAATATTGATTCAAAATAAATATTATATATTTAGAGTCATGTTCCATGATGTATGTGTTGATTTTACAATATCAATCACGTATTGTGACATGACAATAGCAATTATCTCAAACTCATCGCCGTCTCATGATATTTTCCATATAAATGGAAAAACCTATGATGTTGACGGTTTTGGAATTTCGTTCTATTTCTCCTTCATATGAAGGTTGCGACAGGAAGGGCATCCGGCGTAAAACTTTGCCACTTTGTTATTTGCATGAGTTATGGTGTTAACTAATTTTAGACAATTAAACGACACTATAATCTTCATGCCACCGACCCCAACATAGTTGGGATTAAGGTGCTGTTGATGATGTTGATGATGAAGATTGAATGTCACGCGAACTTATTAACTCAAACAGTCACACTCAGCATCCAACTAATCCAAATATATTTTCATTTCAGCACAAAAGTCAAGAGACTGTTCTGAAAATGAAAACATTTTCATGATATTACGAGATCTGAAACGTGTTTGGCTAACAAGTTTTTGCAACAATTCAAGAAAGCATTATTAAAATGGAATTGTGTTTTCTCAAAATGGCAGGATAGGGTTTACAAATAGAAAACAATTTCAGAACCAGAAAAATTTTCGAAATATTTGGGAAAATGAGTTAAAACGAACGTGTTGCATCTTCAAATAAAAAAAGATGCAAACAACAGCCATTATTTCAAACTTAAAGATGCTGGAAGTCTTTTATTCAAAGGATAGCAAGATTTTTATGACAAGTTTGAGATATAAACATCATATTTCAATTTTGTTCCCCTCGCAAGTACAAGACAATTTTGTGTTTGCCAGAAATCCACTGAGGAAAGTTGTCAAAAAGAAACCGCCCACTCACAAGCATTGGTCCAGTAGAAGCTTCACTATTCCCGTCAAACTCAGATAAGACATCAAAGGCATGGAGTTTCCAGTCCAATGTTTGAGTGACAACAACACTAGCCATACAAACATTACCATGAACCTGCAGCAACCAACATGGTTAATATCCTTGAACATATATTGGAAAAAGCAGGAAAACAGTGAAGGGGTGAGAAGGCCACTGAATCTCATTTTTCTAAAGCTAGTCATATAAAGTTGGACGGGAGCACATGCAGTTAAACTCGTCTCCAAAAGGAAATGTTATTACACAAACAATAGCCCACAAGATGCATACCAATTTGCAATCATTATTCAAGAAGCTCACAGCTTTAGCTATCCGGTGCAGGCCCCATGCATAATATTCATCCCTGAAAGAAAATGAGACGAGCAAATAAAGTTTTAATGGTCTGGCAAACAGGAGTATAGGACCCAAGAAAACATCTCATAGACCTCAACTAAACATTGTTTTGATTAAAAATAAGTTTATGGACTTCTTGTAGCAATGCTAACGATAATGTAATTAATAACTAAGCCTACTAATTATGACAGACAAATAACAATCTAAATTCAGCCATTTTACTACAGTGTTTTGATAAATTCTCTAAACCATAATCTGAGGAATCACGGCATCACAAGTACACATCAAACAAAAGGAAAGCATCTTAACAGCAGTCAACAGATTAAAATGCTAGAATAACAGCTTGCAAGAGAACAATTTGATGACATTTGCACCTTTGGCTGCCTTTCAACTCCAATTCCTTAATCTTTTCAGAAAGTGGCATAACAGGCTCAGTCACAATGTAGATGGTAACCTTTGCATTTGAACCTTCCAAAGTTTCTGCCTCAGTACTGTGCAGAAATGACAAAATATTCGGATGCCTGACCTGTAAGAAGTTAAACATAACCTTCAGCAAAATGGAACTGAGATTAGTGCCTGGGAAACCAGATGCATATCTATTCACCAGACTCCAAGAACTGGAAACAATATGACATATAAAATAAAGACATAAAAAATTAAAAGATAACAGGAGGACATGAATCTTCTATAAGAAAGAACCATAGGCTAACGGTTTCCCAACCTCAGCAAGCCTATCTGTGGGATTTTCTTAACAGTTTGATGCATTAGCCTTGCCTTGTCTTTTAGAAAGATTTTTTCACTATTTCAGGTTAATGTAATTGCAAAGTGAACTACTAAGGGAAAGGATATATGCAAGTCAACTACCAGAGAGAAAGAATACTATGTATCTTTCATCTAAAGGTAAGCCCTTTATCAACATTAAATAATCCTTCAAAGTGCCAAGCCACTTTTCCTATATTAGCTATTAGTCATTGATAGTATATAGTTTACGCCAAAACTTAAATTCAGTAAAGAGGCATGAACATGTTCAGTTTCATACACCAGTAGTCAATACTTTAATGCATTGCAGTCGGGTTCTTATTCATCTTTTTTTTTTTTTTTTTTTTGGGGGAGGGGGGGGGAGGGGGGAGTTTGGGTTTTACTTTCTTCCTGAATAAAAAATCTCCAACAGCAACAAGAGTAATGTTCCAGATTCATGATGCATTAGTTGCAAAAGAATCAGAAATTAGAACAAGAAGTATAGAATCGAAAGTTATGCACAGAATACTGATGTAAAGGCAAATGCTGAAGACAGACACCTGCGATAGATATAGGATGGCACTATATCAACCACTGTAAGAACATAGTGGCCATTAGAGATAATATGTAACAACAAAGTTGTTGCAAGAGGATAAAGCAGACAAAAATCAATCATATCCAGGAATAAGGCATATACAGATATTTTCAGGTTTGGCCCAATGTTAGAGAACACGAGTCAATAAAGGGCAGCCCGGTGCACGAAGCGTCCCCGCAAGGCGAGGGTCCGGGGAAGGGTTCCACCACAAGGGTGTATAGGGGGCAAGCCTTCCCTTGCCAATTAAAGTGGCAAAAGGCCGCTCCTAGGACCCGTGACCACAGGTCACACGGCAACAGCTCTTACCGCTGCGCCAAGGCTCCCCTTCGTTAGAGAACACGAGTCAATAAACTAAAAAAAATAAGGCATTTAAAATTTAATCAAATCGGGGACCTAAGTTCCCACATAGAGCACAACCACAAGAAAAGATGGAAAAAAACAAGCTGGTTGGATTTTTCAAGGAAAAAAAAAAGAGCTCCAGAAAATGCTTCACGCCAAAACTAGCATTGGTGGTAGTCAGTCAAGGATGTCGGGGAAAAACAAGAAATGTTACTGTTATTATGTAACTGAAACACACCCATTAGAGTCTCACCGTTCGAAGGCGTTTAACACCATTACGGCCAGCAACTAAATGCCCATCGTTGGCATTGCTCCCTGAAAGAGAAAATATTGAGACAGGAGCCCCATCATCCTGCCAAATGAAAACAAAAGAAAAGACAATAATTAGACCTGGTTCATGATCACTACAAAACACTTCAAAAGCACCAATAAAAGTTGTCAATAAGAATATGATTGATAATCGAATACGAAATAAATCTAGTATAAACTATCCAGCAGATTGATAATACCCTGTCTAAAAAGGTGAAAATAAACTACTTTCTCAAGCAAAAGAGATACTAAGTTCATTATAATTGACGTGATAAAGTCTGTTCAACAAAATAATTAGCCTTAATTATTTCTCATTCCCTCTCTCTCACATATTTTGTCTTCTTCCATTGTGTTTTACCTTCATGGGACGTGAACACAAGGGAAGGGTACGGTACTCAAAACTAAAAACATGTATCAAATTTAGTTCTCGTATAAGATGATGCAGAAAGAAAACTGCCTTCATCTACAATGGGGAACCGTGAAATATTTATATGATGAGCTTCAGAACTCAATGAACAAAAAAGGCATAAGTATAAACAGATCCGTAGTAACAGCCTACATAGCAGACACCAGACTTCCTGAAAAGTACGACAAGAAAACTAGAAAACTTTGTGAAAGAGAAGTGAATTAGAGTGTGAAGGAATATAATTACAACAACAACATCTAAGCCTTAATCCCAAAATGATTTGGGGTCGGCTAACATAAATCAAACTTTGAAACCGTCAATAATCGTTACATAAATAACATAAAAGGAGAAAAAGAGGGAAAAAAGTAGAGAAAAAAGCAAATAAAAAAGAGAATGAATGTTAAAAAAAATAGAAAAAAATAAAAAATCCTGAAAAATAAATTAAAAGATAACATGGAATTAAAGAAAATAGGAATAAAAATACAGATAAAAAAAAAGGAATCAGATTCCATCCACCATGCGTATTCTTTCCCGCCATATTTGCCTCTCTATCGCCATACTTTCTCCAATTCCAAGAAACCGCATATCATTTTCAATCATCTTTATCCAAGTTTTCTTGGGTCTTCCTCTACCTTTCACAACATTACTTGTTCCCCAACTTTTTAGCCTCCTCAGTCCTCACTGGTCTTCTTCTCATGATCAAACCATCGTAATCAGTGTTTTAAAAAACGGAAGACTCGTACGAGTCGACTCGCGAGTCGACTCGAGGCGGATGCCCGGCGAGTTAGGGCGTACGAGTCTTTGTTTTTTGCAAATCGCCCGAGTCTTTTGACTGAGGCGTACGAGTCGACCCGATGCGAGTCGACTCGCTTGAAGTGGCCGAGTCTATCCCTTTTTTTATTTTATTAGTTTTTTGACTTCTTGTCCTTTATTTTCTGTCTTTTCCCGTCCTCTCTTTTCTATCTCTCTCTGTGACCGATCCCAAACTCGACTCTCTCTGTCTCTCGCCTGCCGCGTATGTGTTTATTTTTGCTTTTCTTTTCCCACTCATCCAGTTCTGATTATCCCCGAACAATGCATCTTTTTTTTTTTAATTTAGAGTTTAACTTTGTTAAAATCTCTTGCTTTTATTTTCTTAATTTCTGACTTTTTCTAAAAACATTTTTAGCTTATTAATTAGATTTGTTTTGGTAAACAGCTCTAAAAAATTTTCATAAACAACTCGTTTTTTTTCCTGGTAATCAGCTCTAAAAAATTTTCCTAAACAGCTCGTTTTTTTTTGGTAAACAGCTCGTTTTTTTTCTGGTAATCAGCTCTAACGTTTTTCCTAAACAGCACTTTTTTTTTGGGTAAACAGCTCTAAAAATTTATATAATCTACTTACTAACAAAACTATATACTAATTTATAAACTTTTTCATTTTATTATGCATAAAGGAAAGAGATTGTTGGATGAAGAAAGTGAATGGGAGGATCTTGATTCGGAAGAGGAGGATGATAGGGTGATTAGATATGACGACTCCATGAATGATCTTTTGAGTGGTGATGAAGACGGAAATGAAGAATTTGATGAGTTTTTCAAACCATTGGGCACGGATGATTCCTTATTTAAATAGGCTACGAGGGAAATTTGATTGTCTATTTCTTGTCACGACTTTTGGTTCAAAGACGCTTCTTTTGTGTTGTTTCTATCGGTTTAACGATGAACTATGTATTGGCTTTGATGTTTTTATTCTAGTTTTTTGTTACAGTAGCAGTAGTATTAAGTATTGTTGTTGAACTTTGCTTTAGATAATTTTTTATATTTTTTTTAACTTTTTCGTTTCAACAAAGTTGAGGCGTACGCCTCGTTCCGCCTCGAGGCGTACGCCTCGTCTCATTTGCGCAAAACGCCTCAAATACGAGTCGCGAATTTTAAAACATTGATCGTAATCGATTCTCCATCATCTTGTCTTCTATAGCCGCAACTCTTACCTTCTCTCTAATCACCTCATTTCTGAGCCGATCCTTTTTTGTATGACCACACATCCATCGTAGCATACGCATCTCCGCCACATTCATCTTTTGAACGTGAGACTGTTTTGTATAACAACACTCGGTGCCATATAACAGCGCAGGCCTAATTGCCGTGCGGTAAAATTTACCCTTTAATCTATGAGGCATGTCAGGATCACATAAAACCTCTGTGGCAGTCTTCCACTTCAACCCCCGGCCTTTATTCTGTGGGCCACATCGCCATCTAACTCTACATCCTTTTGGATAATAGATCCAAGATACCGAAAGAAAGTGGATCCATGAACAACTTTCTCATCAAATGTGATCATCCCCGCCTCTCTATCACTGTTTTCGCTAAACCTACACTCCATATATTCAGTCTTACTTCTGCTCGGCCTAAAGCCTAAAGCTTCCAAAGTATCCCTCCAAAGTTCCAATTTCTGTTGCACTCCAACCTTCGTTTCATCAATCAACACAATATCATCTGCGAACATCATACACCACGGAACGTCATTTTGAATTTCTCTTGTCAATTCGTCCATGACTATGGCAAAGAGAAAAGGACTAAGAGCAGATCATTGATGCACCCCAATCGTAATAGGGAAGTCCTCCCAACATTAGTGCGTACACTTGTACTAGCTCCCTCATACATATCTTTTATAATGTCAATATATTTCCGCAATACACCCTTCTGTGCTAAGGCCCACCAAAAGTATAACAAACTTGAATATTATTGCCCCAGCAATCTTGGCCTAAGTCCTTATTATATCTTCAACTCCTGTTTCACTGATTCTTATCAAGCAAATATAATACTCATACGTCCGAAAACATAGTCAAACAGCCTGCAGTTATTTTCACTAGGGGTGTTCAAAAAAACCGAACCCGAACTACCCGGCCCAACTACCCGATGACCCGAACTAAAAAAGTCTGGGTATTTTAAAATTTTTTCCGGGCTGGATACCCAACCCGGAGAAAGTCATATAAGCGGGCCGGGTCATGGGCCGACTTGTTGCTTATTTGGGGAACCGAAAACCCGATTATTTTTTTAATGATTATTTTTTTTATAAATTTAACTATTTTATTAGTAAGTGTATGAAATTTTATCTTTCAAATAACATGAATTATATTTAATATGAGAATTCATGTTAATGCGTTTTTAGTAATTATATTTATTCTCACTAGTTTAGAAATTTACAAGAAGATAAAATCATTAAATAAGAAATAATATATTCTCTCATATATATAATTGAATAATGAATTAAAGATAATTATATAATAAAAAAGAAATGATATATATAAATTTTTTAGTTAGTTTTGAAATTTACTTATTGTACCAAAAATATTTACAATATTTTAGTGCTTGTGAAATAATATATGTAATAAATTTTAAAATAAATTTATATTAAAATGACAAATTATTTATATAAAATGTCAAATTAGTGGTATTAAATTTTGGGCCGGGTACCCTTATTTCTCACACAGTATGGAATGAGTAGTTTATATAGTTAACCGATTAATTTAGCTCTAAATTTTTATACATAGGTGCAGTGAGGGAACCCTAAAATTTTCACCTCGATCATTAATCCACTGATGCCTTTTGTTGCCTGTTCGTGTCCTCTTCTTCTCAATTTAATTTAGCCCTTTAATTTCCTTAACTTATAGATATATTTTACTTCTATTCTACACCACCATTAACACACAATAAAAAGAATGTGAAAGGTTAGTTAAAGTATAAATTGCTCATTCCATGATACATTCTCTACTCATCAGTCATCACGAAAACAAAACTCAAATTTTCAGTTATGGCTCAAACTCAAGGGAGTTAAGAACCAAGAACGGCATCAGTGTAAGAAAAATAGGTGCGAGAACCTGACAACCCCGTTTAATTTTATCCTCAGACATCCTACTATGAAGAAAAACAAGGAAAGAAAGAACAATTACTAAATTCACGCAAGTACAAGAAACAAAAGGCCTGATAAATGATATATCACAGTATCTCCACAAATTTTAATGCCAAATCTCAGATACCTTAGGAATGTTTGGATGTGTTTTGCGTGTTGGGGAATGGTTACAGGAGAACAAATTGAGAATATAATTCTGGAAAATGTATTAGGGGGGAAATGTACTGGAGAAGATGATATGTGTTCACATGTGATACAGAAGAATGAATTCAATATGAGATTGCTTTGGCAGATCACAGAGAAACATAGCCTCTGTACTCTGATAGAATACATTTGTAAGTAATGGTGATAAACCAACATTTAGTACAAGTCTCATGTATGTACTGTAAAACATAAACAAGTTTCATCTCAAATAAAGGCAATATGTGTATGCTTGTTGGAAACAGAGGACAAGGCATAGAGTACTAAATCAGATAAAGTAAAAACATGGGTATCTAGACCTCTCCATATAAGCCATAGACCATTCAAGTTCTACGTCACGTGAATGAAGTTCAAGAAAAGTTTGGAGGCACCATATTTAAATTCATCATGTCATTGCATGTATGTTTCTTGGTCATTTTTCGTAGGCAAACATTACTAAAAAACTCTTTTCCTTTTGTACCTGACATTACTAGACTTGATCTAACAGAGTAAGCGTCTTCAGATTGTACTATCAAACATGCTAGTTCCTTTGACCAAGTAACACACTATAAAGCAACTGATGACAACATAATTAACCATGTTAGTATAAATCTAAAAATAAGAATAGTTGTATATTCAGTTGTTAGATGTCATCTAATGAAAAAACAAGGTATCTAAAAGAATACATTATGTACATCAATAATCAGTGAGAATATGTACAACTTAGCCATTGGTATCGACCAAGAGTTGGAACAAATTATAGCACCACGATGCCAATGCATGATTTACAGAAAAAAAAAAAAAAAGAAAAAGGATTTCTGGATATAAGGAATGCTCAATGTGATTTGCAATTGTAAACCTACTTGTCATTGTTTTTAGTTGCAAGTCAAATGTTGGAAGGTAAAATAGTACTCGACTTGCAAACATGAGCGGCTAATGGTATTCTTCTGACTCTCGCTGATTAAAAAACCTTCAACTACGAACTTAAGCCATTGAAACAACAGCAAAGCAATAAAAACTTGCTGATACACTTAATTTGAGGAATACCAAATAAAAAAGTCAGAGTTTCTGTCAGTCTCACCGAATCAAAATCCGCAATCCACTGCATGAATCCCTACCCCCCACCTCTCTCGACCAAAAGACAATGCAGAAGCTTAAATTTCACAAACACTACACTCCTCAGAGTTTTACTAAAACTAATCTAATCATCTGGAAAACATAAATACCTAATGCCAGAAATCCGTGAACTTCATATTCTGCAAACCAAGTCCAATCTAACAAACCAAAGAAAAAAAAAAATTATTTTCCTCATCCCTTTCAGTTCCACTGTCTCCAGGAAAACTTCATAAATTATTTTCCTCGGAATAAATAATAAATAAACACTCCAAAAAACTACGGAACTTCGCTCCGCCCCACCAACATTAATTTCACTATAGCAGAACTTAATAACGCCATAAAGAGAAAACTCGAAAAGATAACCAACCAAATTGTATTAGAATCCAGAAGCCATAATCAGCTCAAACACAGAGTAAATAGAACAGATAGAAAACCTTGGAGGTTCCACGGTAGTGCACCCAGGAGCCCCACGCTGTAGAGTACGGCTCCCCGATGTTATAAGGCAGATCCTTGAGGCCCGCACCCGATCCACCAACCACTCCTTTCAAGAATTTTAGCATCTCCGGTCGGATCCTGGCCCGATCGAGTAAAGGGAGAGAGAAAGTCGATCTACTCTGCTGGAATGGGGGATTTGCCGGTTGCGGGAGAAGTGGATGGGACTGTATGCTATGGCACCAGTGCGAAACAGAGGATAAAAGTTTTAAAAAGCGTTAATTAATCGATCATTATTGGTTTTCTGCTTTGAAGATGTACTATTAGTTCCTTGATCCTCTAAAGGGGAGTCACCGTTGATTGAATGGAGAATGATGATTAACGTTGTTGATGGGCTTATCACCGCCGGCGGCCCGGCAATAGTTCACGAGAAGCCACGTGTACATAAATAACATTTTTTGTCCTAAATCTCTTTTAACCATACGAGACGTTTAGACAATGCACACAGTTTATATAAAAGTGCACCTTACGTAATGTTCAATATAAACTGTTGAAGTATAAATTTAATGGTGCATTTGACTGAAATGTGCATCGCAATTCTTAGCCAAATAATTTTAAATAAGTTGAATTAACCTCGAATCTAGGGGTGTCGAACGGTTCGGTTCCGGTTAACCGGACCGAAATTTTCTAAGACCTAACCATAATTGCCCAAAACGGTAACCTAAACCGACCATATAAAATTTCGGTTAATCTGAACCGGCCGGTTATTTTCGGTTCCGGTTCGGTTGAACCGACAGAACCATTTTTTTTTTGCACGGGTTAAATTATAAATTATAAAATATAAAATTAATATTAATATTTAATACATATATAATATATTATTATAAATTTTTAACAAAATATAAAATATTAATTTAACAATATTAGGGTTTTAAATTTTTAATTTACAAAAATTAAAATAATAAAATATATAAGTATAAAATATAAAAATAATATTTAATAAATATATTCTAAAATCGGTTTTCGGCTTGGAACCGTTCTGTTTTGGTTTCGAACCGAAAACCGAAAAATTATGTAATAAGGAACCGAAAACTGAACCTTTAACCGATTATAACCGGAACCGGCTCGGTTCCGGTTTGGTTCCGGTTTTAACCGAGAATCGGGAACCATTTAGACACCCCTACTCGAATCTAACATAACTGTTAAGTGTTAAGCCTCGTATTGACTTAATCAATTGATAGTTTGATTTCCACAAATACTCGATAAATATAAACTTAAACAACCCAAAATGAAAATCAAACTCATACGACTATATAAAAACTGTAATATTTTGAATTCTCAAAATAAGTCTTAACATTATTATACATTTACATTATTATAAATTTACATTATTAATTAATTTCTTTAACAAAACAATAACCATAAAAAAATCAATCACCTCCTCCCTCCCACCGTCTCGGTCAAAAAGCAAAAACCCACACGTCTCATAGCAGTGCGATATTGTATAAAATTGTTTGCTACCTAATGTTTTGTGTAAAGTTTTAAATGTGAAGATAAAAGCATGTATTTGAACAAAACGAGCATCGTAATTCTTATCAAATAGTTTAAGACAGAAAGATAAACTGAGATCGTTGTTTGTTTTTTGAGTCCTGTTTGTAATTTAGGTGTAGACGATTATATGTTGGCTGATTTGACATGATGTGCTTATTTTCAGTGATGCTGGTATTTAGTATTGATCGGAAGGTGTGGTAAATTAAATGAAGGAATGCATTATTTATAGGTTCTTGTAACTTATATATGGTTGTAAATGACTAATGTTCTCAATTATTATTGAGTTAATGCGTCGGTTTTGGAAGGCAAGAACACAAGTGTCATGGGGTTATTACGGGAAACTCTAAAGGCTCGTAATCATATATAATGAAAGATTGAGTCCTAAAAATGATTGGGGAGTATTAATGACATCAATTTTGAAACATTTATTAGGGTTTTGCAATTTAGCCCTCACATTTTCCTGAAACTTTCAATTTAACACCAGAAATTCTGTATACTTCAATTTAAACCCGTTTTGATTTATGATTCTTCGATTTTAACTCACTCAGCTTCTCAACTCTTACAATTTGACCCCACTCAATTTTAAAACCTCCAATTCAGTCCCATTTTGACCAAGACATTAAAATGTTGACCTTTCAATTAATATTAATAATTAGTCCGACTTTATGCATATATTTTAATTTCCGTCATTATACCGTAATATTTTATAATGATTAAAATATTATTACATGTAGACTTTATCGAGGATTTACGGGCTTAGGACTGTGAGTCGAGCATCTCCATATTCAAGTCAGACAGCATCATTTATTCGTGGGAATTTTCACTATCACTTTAATTGCTTTAATTGGATTGTATATGTGATATTCAATTCAATATGTGATATTCAATTCATGTTTAAAAATTGACGATACATGTGAATCAGGCTCACATGTATACGTGTAAAGAGGCTATCTTAAGATATATGTTGTTGCGGGGACGGAAAATGCTATACTACCCACTCTACAAGTCCCTAATTCCCCCCCAACATCTTAATTAGATGGATTCTAATTGGACCCCTCATGTATAAATATGAGTTCCGCGAATAAAAACACGACACGTGTCATTCGGTACATATGTTGGGACCAATTTTAGGGGTGTATAGCACAACTCTGCGGGGACACCTGCGCAACCTCAATATTCACATGCATGCTCGATTCATGTTATATGTGGTATTTTGTGTATGTTTCATGTTGTTGCGGGGACACATGCGCAACCTCAATATTCGTGTTATGCGTGCTAGATTCATATACGTAATATTTGTGTGTATGTATTCATGTTGAGGAAAAGATATATTCATTTTATGTTTTTCATGAGATTATGTGATGAGTGAGATTTCCACGAGCTCGAGGAAGCTCACCCCCACCTTTATTGATCCCGCAGGTTAAACCGAGCCGGATGAACGAAGGAGCGAGCCGAGAGGGCATATGAATGAAATTTATTAAATGATGTTTTTCTTATGTCAAATGTTTCGAAATTCTTTTGGGGAAACTTTTGTTAGAAATTAACAATTTATAATTTATTCTTCCGACGCAAATTTTATTTCGTATCTATGACGTGTTATTGCCTTAATTAAAGGTATTTAATTTATGTCAGTGTAGCGACTCGACTTTGTAGGTGTTATTCTTCGTCAAATTTACCTTTTATTTATTTTTCCCAATAATTACCCCTAGAAAGTCGGGGCGTTACATAGTGATATAACTTATATTACACATATTAACGCAACCTTGATATAAAGTATATAAACATCTGCACAAACATTACGTACAAAATACGTAGATATTCAACCAAAAGCACAGCCGGTGCATCGCACGGGTTCGTAACGCCTCGTGTTATGAAATGTTTGGAAGAAAGGGTGAAGCAAAAGGTTGAAATGAATGTGAAGAATACGGATTGCAAGCTTGGCTTAATTGATGTGCATTCAAGTCCATCGAAGTTGAATAGATGCTGATGGGATTGTGAATTTTAGAGCATAAGAATTAAAGTAATTAAGAATCCACATTAATTAAGAGGATTGAATCTTCTAGTATTATAAATTACAGCTCTACAAAGTGGAGCAAAAAATTAATTAGGCCAATATAATAGAATAAAAATTATGAGCGACTGTTTGAGGAACTATTTTTTGTTAAAAATTCCCTTGTAACAATTTTCATCGGTAGATTAGATCTATTTGTTATAAAGTTCATAACAAGAGAGAGATGAAAGATGAGAATAATAATGTGTGTATTGCTTATGAGAGCTAAATGCATTTATTTATAGGTACATATTTAGGATTTCATGAGTATATTGGTCATTAATTAATAAATATAAGTTTACAACACTCCCCCTTTAATGACCATAAATATATGGTGCCTCATTAAAACCTTGCCGGGAAAACCCAGTGGGATAAAACACGGTCGAGAAAAAAGAATGCAGCTACTCCTCTACAATCAATCACATGAGATCTTTGAGTTGACGCATTCTGATCTTGTGTCCAGTCTACTGAATACTGATGTTGGCAACGCCTTTGTGAATAGATCTGCTACATTATCACTTGAGCGAATCTGTTGAATATCAATTTCACCATCTTTTTGGAGATCATGCGTATAGAAAAGCTTGTAGGAAATATGCTTTGTCCTATCACTTTTGATATAGCCTTCCTTGAATTGTGTAATACAAGTCGCACTGTCTTCGTACATAAAGTTGGATTCTTCTTTGCCATAATTAACCTGCATGACTCGCCAATGTGATGTGCTAGATTTCTCAACCGTATACATCTCGACTTGCTTCACCAAAATTATTTTAGAATGATTTGAAGATGTTGTTGTTAGGTTTGCTTCACAAATTTCCAAGATATGGCAATTTCTCCATATATGAATACATAGCCTCTTTGAGATTTGCCCTTGTGCAGGTCTGAAAGGTAACATGCATCTGCATATCCCACCAGAGAACATCCAGAACTTTCTGAATAATATAATCCAAGATTGATGGAACGCTTTATTGTTGCCCGAAATATTATCTGAAGATAGATATTGCTGGAATGGTCGAGCAACAGCAAATTGCGAGAGCACGTCCGAGGGAATGGAAAAACACAAGATTTGTCGGGTTTGTTAGGTCCGGGCTTGAATGCTCTCGCGAGATGTTATTAATACAAATATTCGGGGATACAAGTATTAATGTAAGAATCTAAATACAATGAGTGTAAAAGATCCTAATTATCTAGCTCTTGAGCGAAGCTTTGCCTGATTCGTCTCTGCCGACCGTCTTTTGTGCAAGAGGTGCTGAGAGGGGAGAAAGGCCGAGAGATAGCTGTTGCCAAGAGTAAGATAGCCAAGATGTGAGTTGTGCTTTTGAACTAGGCGTGAAGCAGCGAGAATGACACAGAGTTTCCCAAGTGCAGGCAGCCTTCTATTTATAGGTGCTGAGATGCCCTGTTTACTGGCGGGCGATCGCCTTTCGTGCAATATAATAAAGGGGCGATCGTCTTTATGTCACATGGGTTGTCTGCATAAAGCTTGCGGCTGCTGCTGGCAGCCAGCTGTGCGGTCCAATGAGGAGCCGGCACGCGTCCTGAGTTGCTGTCACGGGCGGTCCCACGGTACACCTTTCGACGGGCCTGTCGGTTGGTGGAAAGATGCTGACAGGCTGTGGTCAACGATCCATGTGCCATGGCGCCTTTTCCGGATCTGCACATGGGTCTCTGTCCCGAGCTTCGGCCTTTGCCGACTGGACGATCATCAGCTTCGTGTGGCATAAGGCAGTCGTCAGCTGGTCGGCCACCAGGAGTCGATCGCCAAGTACTAAGAGACGATCGTCTTAGATGTCGATCGCTCAGCACCGGGACTTGTCCTGGGACCTTCAATTGTCGGATCTGCTTTGGCTGCTGGGCTCCGGCTCGGTCGCCCAGTCTCTGAGGCGATCGCCTATCGATACGTATAATTCTCGACACAACAATTGCCCCCCAGCTTGCTCCGATGTTGAAGACACTGGGTGAGGTGGTTCTTGCTGGCGATCGTGTAGGATGAAGACGGGCGATCCGATGAACGGACTTTGGTTTTCGGACTTGGGCGATCTGGTCGATTGGTTAGCTATCTTCGGTCTTGTACCTGCAAAAAACAATTTTGGCCGACCCCTCGTAGAAACTTGATAGTCTCGTCGTTGAGGAAACTGTGCACAGTCGCGGGGTTCGATGGACCGACTCCATGACCATGTCTTGTGCGTGAGCGACATTGTCTGTCTCGTGACTCATTTTATTGTGAGGGTCTTCTGTTAGGCTGCGCCTCGCCTCGTATTTAAACGAAGGGCGTGCGGTCTTGGTCTAGAGGAGTCCTTGCACGGGGCGTCGTCGGATTAATCGACTCCACGTCCACAGCTAGTTAGCTCTTTTTCTACCTCGGATCGTCATGTTAGATGGCAATCCTCGACGGTATACGTTGAGACGGGGGTAGTGACGCGTCACATTGTCCGGGTTCACCATGTTAGATGATGAACCTTTGAGGGCGGGCGATCGTGTCCACTGATTTGCTTGGAGGGTCCTTCGACTACGCCCGCCTCGTATTTAAATGAAGGGCGAGCGATCTCAGCCCATAGGAACCTTGCATGGCCTAAGCAGTCGGTTCCATCGACCACCAGGACCATGGCTACACTCTTCCACCTCAGATCGTCATGTCAAATGCCGACCTTCGACGGTGTATGTTGTGCGTGGGAGGCGATCTCGTGCCTTAGTCCAACATGTTAGATGATGGACTATAGATGGCGAGCGAGTCTTCCAGTTTTGGTGATGTTGCTTGATATCGGCGATCGGGCTGGAATACTGGAGATCGTCATTCGGGCGCCGATCGCGCTGCTCATAGGCTGAGAAGAAACCTTTGCCTAGCCAGAAAGTCTGCGGCTTTAGCGCCGTTGAGGATGATCTCGTCTACCCGGTCGATGTAGTCTGCGTCGGACTCTTCTTCTCCCTGCCTGATTTGCATCATGTGATGGGGATCTTGGTGGCGAAGTAAGCTGTGAAGCTGTTCGCCAGTTGGTCAAAGGAATTGATGGATCGCGACGGCAGTAAGGTGTACCACCTGTGGGCAAGGTCGTCCAGCGTCAGCGGGAACATTCGGCACCTAGTCGCTTCTGATCCCCCACACCCGGTTATGTAGATGCGGAACTTGCTCAGGTGAGTTTCAGGGTCTGATCTCCCCTCGTACAAAGGTGTTTGCGGAGGAGCGATCTTAAGCTGCACGGGGGCGAGCTCGATGTGGACCGTGAGTGGCTTGCTCGGCCCGACGATCTTGCTCTTGGCGCCTACCCCAGATTCCAGGAGCGCCTTCATGTCGTTGAGCTGGCGTTGCATCGCGGCCATCGCTGTAGATTAGTCGCTCGTTGGTCGGCTTTCGGAGCGGGAGCCGAGGCGATCGTGTACCGATCTCCTGAATCCGCTGTTTCCGACCTCGATTCCTTGGCGAGGAAGAGCCAGATGGCTGGCCTGCCTTCTGGGAGTCGGATACGCCAAACTCCTGGTGACGGACTCGAGCTCTGTCGTCTCGTGGCTGGGGCCGGACTGCCCCGGTCGCCATGACGGGTCGCTGCCTAGGCGATCGAAAACAGAAGCGCCCCGGCTGGCTAGCGCCTCTTCTTGCGATTGGGAGCCTCCTGGCGATCGCTCGGTCAGTAACGCCTTGAACTTCCGTTTGGTCATGCGGCGGATGGCCGAGGGGGTAAAAGCGGGCGCGTCGAGAGCACTCCGTTGCTCCTGTAGGATGGCCAAAGCCTTTTCGATCTGTTCTGCGGTTTGGAATTGATCGAATGAGAGGCTTGGTCCGTCCCTCAGGGGTGGGATCGAGCGTCTCGGACCGCGGCGGCTACCCTCCGCCATCGGCTGTGGCTCGGACTGAGACGGAACGAGGCGTCTGGCGGATTGGTCAGCGGCTTTCTTCGACGTGGAGGCAGAAGTCATGATTCTGCAGGCTTTCTATGAAGAACAGTGAGTGTTTCTTCAGGTATATGCCCCGGAGAACAGTGAGTGTTCTTTGAGACGGTAAGAATAAAATTGAGGGTTAGATCCCCTTCTTTTAGCGCCAATTTTTGTTGCCCGAAATATTATCCGAAGATAGATATTGCTGGAATGGTCGAGCAACAGCAAATTGCGAGAGCACGTCCGAGGGAATGGAAAAACACAAGATTTGCCGGGTTTGTTAGGCCCGGGCTTGAATGCTCTCGCGAGATGTTATTAATACAAATATTCGGGGATACAAGTATTAATGTAAGAATCTAAATACAATGAGTGTAAAAGATCCTAATTATCTAGCTCTTGAGCGAAGCTTTGCCTGATTCGTCTCTGCCGACCGTCTTTTGTACAAGAGGTGCTGAGAGGGGAGAAAGGCTGAGAGATAGCTGTTGCCAAGAGTAAGATAGCCAAGATGTGAGTTGTGCTTCTGAACTGGGCGTGAAGCAGCGAGAATGACAAAGAGTTTTCCAAGTGCAGGCAACCTTCTATTTATAGGGGCTGAGATGCCCTGTTTACTGGCGGGCGATCGCCTTTCGTGCAATATAATAAAGGGGCGATCGTCTTTATGTCACATGGGTTGTCTGCATAAAGCTTGCGGCTGCTGCTGGCGGCAGTGTGATCCAATGAGGAGCCGGCACGCGCGTCGAGGATTCTTTATCACGGCGATCCCACGGTACACCTTTCGGCAGGCCTGTCGGTTGGTGGAAAGATGCTGACAGGCTGTGGTCAACGATCCATGTGCCTGTAACATCCCAATTTACAAACGGGACATTACACGCCGTAGAACCCCCGTGAGGTCTACCAGGCTAACTCGTGACACATGAACCACAATGATAACATGAAAGATGTACCCAAAAAGTAAATAAGGCCGTGGCCTCGGCCAAAACATTTTAATGGAGTACATGAGACATAAGTTAAATACCAAAATGTTGCCCACGCAGGGGACTTGAACCATGTTCAAAAATAAACAATCTATCTCCAGTACTCAACAGATGCAATGGCAAAACAGAAAAAAAAATGCAGACTCGAGCCACATCATCATCATGCCAACCCATCCTTTGCATGCGCATCCCGTGCCAGCTCCTCAGCTCGACCAGTACCTGAAATGCATAAGACGCATTTCCCCCATTTAAGGGGTTAGCATTCGAATAGCTAGTGCAAGTACATAATTACACAACATTATATACATACACAATTCAACGCAAATAAATCGTTAGGATAAATCATTTTGAAAATCAATATTCCGGAATATCACATTAACACCAAAGCCGTGTATTAACAAGTTACCCACATCACAATTATCCACGCTTGGTAACTCACGACCGTACCCACTAGTATCGGTCCCCAGAGGTCCCGTCAGACCGTCCCCAGGTGAGAAACCACTTCCGCGGCCGTACCCATTAGTATCGGCCCCCAGAGGTCCCGTCGAACCGTCCCCAGGTGGAAGAACATCAACACACGCACCCACTTCCACTTCCATGGCCGTACCCATTAGTATCGGCCCCCAGAGGCCACACGCCATCCCTAGGTGGAAGAGAAACAATCACATTCGTTCATCATTCGCATCAAAATCATATGCACATAATGGAATGTAATACATGTACTTGCCTGAGTAATACTACGTGAAGGAAAACGGCGAACGGAAAGGTTTCGGCCCGAACAACCTTCACAAATATGATCCTAACACAATAACGATGGACAACAATCTTAAAACTACGTAAATGATGGAATACATCCTAGTTTTACCCGCTGAAACCCTTAGTCGAACATAACTTGGGTATCGTCGACTATAAGTGACGAACAATGGAGAACTTGGAGTTTAAAACCACAAATCATCAATAAAATGAAGGATTACACGTGCACGATCGAAGTCTAGCGATAACCCAGTAATAATTCGGACTGAAGGAGTCAATTCCCAAGAAATCCCCAAAATTCCCCTAAAATCTCAAAATAAGGGTTTTGGGAATTATTACCTTGATTCGGATGGTGGAAAGTGATTAAGAACTTGAAGAATCCACGCAAGGAATGCACGGTGGTAGTGTATGGTGATCTACAGTCGGAATCGGCCCTAACCCCCGCCTGGAATCTCTCAAAACCGAGAAGGATAGGAAATGAAGGAAAAATGACGAAGTTGACTGCTGCTGTCCTATTTATATTTAACAGACTTAGCGCACGCTATGCACAAGCATTAGCGTGCGCTAGCGGGGCATGGCAGAACAGTCTGCCATCTGACCTCCCGTTAGCGTACGCAAACTAACATGGTTAGCGTGCGCTAGTAATGGGGATTAGCGTGCGTTAACGCTGATTAGCGTCTGTTGCACAGTCCCGATCAAGTCATCGAACCCATCGACCAAAGCTCGAAATCGATAGCGCACGCTACGAGCCCCAGGTTAGCGTACGCTAACCACACAATGATAGCGCACGCAAATAAATCCTGAGTAGCGTGCGCTACTCAGTGCAGCTTCTGCACGATCCACTGCGCCAACAGCGCACAAGTGCCGAAAAAAGAAGCAATACCAGAATCCAGAAACATAAACACGTAATAATCAAGACGACAAAGTTGAGCGTTGAAAGAGAATACAATCTCGATCACTAGAGAGTTTGAAACGAAGCAAATAAGGCAAAATTCCCCAAACTTATGAAAATTACAAAAACGGCCCAAAATGCCCGAAAAATCGCAATATAACGTCGGATTAACAAACCGAAAGTTCCAACACGACCAACTCAACCATACAAACTTATACGAACCGAGAAACAACGAAAACGAACAAGTTTTACGAGAATCGAACGCACGTGCGGCAAGATATAATTCACAATGAAATTATGCAAAAACATCCTCGAAACTCGGCCAGACGGAAAAACTCCAAGAACAAAATAGATTCAGAATTCCAAAACAGTGCTAAGCGAGTTGTCCGAAACGAACATACATCAAAAATAGAAATTACCGAAAATAGAAAATGCGGATATTACATTATCTCCCCCTAAAAATAAGTTTCGTCCCGAAACTTACAACGCGAACAACTCGGGGTATCTCGACTGCATACTCTCCTCCGTCTCCCATGTGGCTTCTTCGGACCCATGTCTCGACCATTGAACTTTATCCAGAGGGATGGTTTTATGACGAAGTTGCTTCACCCGACGCTCTAAAATCTGAATCGGCCTCTCCTCGATGGTAAGGTCGGGTCCCAATTCGATCTCTCCAAAATCGATAATATGGCTAGGGTCCGATATGTACCTCCTAAGCTGGGAAACATGAAATACGTTATGAACGTGACTCAGGGACGGCGGTAAGCCTAACCGATAGGCAAGCTCTCCCACTCTCTCTAAAATCTCAAACGGCCCAATAAACCTCGGACTAAGTTTACCCTTCCGGCCAAAGCGGTAAACTCCCCGTGTCGGCGATACCTTAAGCAAAACATGATCTCCCACCTCAAACTCCAACGGACGGCGGCGCGTGTCGGCATAAGACTTCTGCCGACTCTGGGCCGTTAACAATCTATCCCGAATCAGAGTAATCTTCTCTCTCGTCTCAACTACCATATCGGGCTCGGTACCAATCAGCTCGGACGCATCGTCCCAACACAACGGCGATCTACACCTCCTCCCATACAACGCCTCAAATGGCGCCATCTTGATCGAGGCGTGCCAACTATTGTTGTACGTGAACTCGACCAACGGCAAGTACGACTCCCAATCATCCTTCCATTCTAGGGCACAGGCTCTCAACATATCCTCTAGCGTCTGGATCGTCCGCTCTGACTGCCCGTCAGTCTGAGGGTGATAAGATGTACTGAATCTCAACTCAGTCCCCAAAGCTCGATGAACAGCCTGCCAGAAATGTGACACGAACCGGCCATCACGATCCGAAACAATACTCTTAGGAGTCCCATGCAATCTCACGACCTCTGCAATAAATACTCGTGCTAGTCTCTCCGGGCCCCAAGTGTCCTTAATACCCAGAAAGTGAGCTGATTTGGTCAGTCGATCGACAATAACCCAAATCATGTTCATTCCATTCCGAGTCCTAGGCATATTAGTAATGAAATCCATAGAAATATCCTCCCATTTCCACTCCGGATAGGAGTGGTCGCAAAACCCCGCGGGTCGCCGATGCTCGATCTTAACTCTTTGACAGGTCAAACACCTCGACACAAATTCGCTAACGTCTGTCTTCAAATTACTCCACCAGTAGTTGCTCCTCACATCCTTGTACATTTTATTCGTACAAGGATGTATGGAGTAAGGCGTGGTATGAGCTTCACTCAAGATCTTCTGTCTCAGCTCACTATCATTCGGTACACATAGTCTGCCGCGAAATCTCAAAACGCCATCAACCTGAACCACAAATCCAGGGGCTTTCCCCTGCCTCACATCCTCCCTCAACTGGACCAAACACGGATCATCATACTGTTTCGCCTTGATATCATCAGTCAAGGACGAAGTGATCTCTAATGCACATAACTGGCCCTGAACTCTCTGAACCCAAACCTCAATATTCTGACAAATAAGATCTCGCTGGATCCTACTCTGCGGTGTAAGTACTTCTAACATCTGCAACGCCATCGGCTTACGGCTCAACGCATCCGCCACTACGTTAGCCTTACCCGGATGGTAAAGTATCTCGAGGTCATAATCTTTAATTAACTCTAACCACCTACGCTGCCTCATATTTAACTCCTTCTGACTGAAGATATACTTCAAACTCTTGTGATCGGTAAAAATCTTACACGACGACCCATAGAGATAATGCCTCCAGATCTTTAAGGCGAAAACGACCGCAGCTAACTCCAAATCGTGCGTGGGGTAATTCACCTCATAAGGTTTCAACTGGCGGGACGCGTATGCAATCACTCTGTCTCTCTGCATCAAAACACATCCTAGACCAAGGCCCGAAGCATCACTGTACACTACGAAATCCTCGTTCCCCTGAGGCAACGCTAACATGGGTGCGGTAGTCAAACGTCTCTTTAACTCGTCAAAACTGTCCTGTCTGTCTGCAGTCCACTCGAACTTCTGAGTTTTCTGGAGCAACTGAGTGAGTGGTCTAGCGATCTTAGAAAATCCCTCAACGAACCTACGGTAATAGCCGGCAAGACCCAGAAAACTCCTCACCTCCTTCACATTCTTAGGCGGCTCCCAAGCCATCACTGCCTCTATTTTCTGTGGATCTACCCGAACTCCCTCTGCTGAAATCACATGCCCGAGGAATGTCACTTCCTCGAGCCAAAACTCACACTTAGAGAACTTCGCGTACAACTGCTCAGCCCTCAAAGTGTCTAATACAATCCGAAGATGTAAGGCGTGCTCCTCTCGACTCCGTGAATAGATAAGAATATCGTCAATAAAAACGACTACGAATTTGTCCAGATACTCAATAAAAACTTTGTTCATCAACTGCATGAACAACTGCCGGGCATTAGTTGCTTGAATGGCATAACCACAAACTCGTAATGGCCATATCTCGTCCGAAAGGCGCTTTCGAATATCGACGTCCCGAATCCTCAATCGTAGTAGCCCGATCGCAAATCAATCTTGAAAAGACTGTCGCCCCCTGAAGCCGATCAAACAAATCGTCAATCCTCGGCAAAGGGTATTTATTTTTGATGGTTAGCTTGTTTAATTCTCGATAGTCGATGCATAAACGAAGCGATCCATCCTTCTTCTTGACAAAGTACAGCGCACCCCAAGGCGATGCGCTCGATCGAATATACCCCTTATCTAACAACTCTCCCAATCGATTCTTCAACTCAAGCATCTCCGACGGTGCCATACGGTGCGGTGCTCGAGAAATAGGGGCCGCATTCGGCTCAAGATCAATAGGAAACTCCACCTCTCGATGTGGTGGTAATCCCGACAAGTCATCCGAAATACATCGGGATACTCGCTAACGACCGGAATCGACGACATGTCAACCCCACCATCTTCCGCCTGCAGAGCGAAACACCAATAGCCGACACAACCCCGGTTCAAAAGTTTCATCGCCTTCAAGGCGCTAATCACACACCCGATCTACGACTACGGTACGAGAGTATGCTCGGTCTTTGTCTCGGCAACTATCGTGATGGTACGAGTCCGATAGTTCATGATAGCACCATGACGATCCAACCAATCGTCCCGAGGATCAAATCCTCACCCTTGAGGTCTATAACAATGAGATTCGAGGGCCAATCCCGGCTCCCGATCCTCACCGGGCAATCCCTAACTTCCCGGTCCCCAACCATACGATCCCGCCGGGCGTACCCACTACAAACGGCTCACACTCAAACAAGCGGTCAAAACCAATACGACTCACACAATCCGAAGCTATAAAGGAATGGGTCGCACCCGAATCAAAAAGTACCTTGGCCGGATGAGAAAGGATCTGAGTGGTACCTGACGCCACCGGAATGTCTGCCTCCTCCGTGCGCCTCATCTGATATAATCGGGGATGGATCGAGCCCGAACTCGGCGCTGCGCGGCGATTGGTGACCCGACCTCTACCACGACTCGAACCCTGCGGAACATGAGTAGCCGGTGAACCGTGATCCTCCGATCGGCGGTGGTAGTCGAAAATCTAGCGGCCCTGTAGCCCTCTCACAATGAGCTACTCGGTGCCGATGCATCGCAAGTAAAGCAAGTAACTAACGGAAGTGGGCAATCCTTCACAACGTGCTCGGCCGACCGCAATTAAAACAAACTCTCCCGCCCTGGCAACAGATCGAAGCGGTTACCACGAGATCCACCGGCCGATGGAACGGCCTCTTCCAGTGTAGGAGCGAACGAGACCTCGAAACCGGACCACCTTTTCCGCCGAGAACCCACGAGCGGTCTTACGCTTCTTAGCTTCCAAAACCGACTCGATTCCGGATGACCATTTCGATCGCGCAGCGCGATCCAGTATTCCTTCAAAGTGGCACACATGAGCGGCGCCATACTCGCCTAATATCTTTGCTTCATGCGCATATTGAAGTAACGAATTTTATCGAGTCTCGTTCTCACTTGATCCCTTACGAAGCCCAATCACGATTGTAAGAAATGATGGCACGAGAAATAGGTACATCCCGAGGTGTAGCGGTGAAGAACTCCACACAATTCTGCGCTCCTTGGTAGCGGCGGACAATATTACGCTTCCATAGCATCCCCGAACTCATCCCAAGTGGCCCGACGGTCTCTGGGCGCAACGGCCTCCCACCATTCCGCAGTTTCCTTATCGAGGAGGTACTGGGCAATGTGTACCCTCCTGTCCTCAGGACAAGCTACGGCATCGAAGGTCCTGGACAACTGAAAGAGCCAATTCTCCCAACCGAGGGAGTCAGAAGATCCGGAGAAACGAGGAGGGTGCATCTTAGTCACCGTCTGAAGCCACTTACTAGCCTCCTCTTAGGTGTCGGGGCGGATTCGACGTCCACCACCGAGCTATCGAGTAAGTTGGGCTACCAAGCTGGCAATCTGACGGTAGCCGGCGTCGGCATTATTACAGCGGCCGAGTGAGAGGCTGAGTCCGCAGAGGACTGGGAAAGTGAGCCCTCCTCATTATCAGCACCACGACCACGGCCTCGGCCGCGTCCCCTAGCCGGTCTACCACGACCTCTCAACATACTGAAGGAAAATAAGAAAAGAACAAGATCAGAAAGATTCACAGTTCACAAAGTTGGTAACACAAGTCACGATTCTGAACAATGCAGGAAAACGAATTACAGAAATATAAGAGTTCGAGGAGACTTACAGCCACGGGTCGCACGAAAAGACGGTAGCATGATGATATTAGGCTCAACGACTGACTCTAATAACGCAACTGACAGACCCAAATTTCACCGACAGCCTAGGTATTCAAAACCTAGGCTCTGATACCATAATTGTAACATCCCAATTTACAAACGGGACATTACACGCCGTAGAACCCCCGTGAGGTCTACCAGGCTAACTCGTGACACATGAACCACAATGATAACATGAAAGATGTACCCAAAAAGTAAATAAGGCCGTGGCCTCGGCCAAAACATTTTAACGGAGTACATGAGACATAAGTTAAATACCAAAATGTTGCCCACGCAGGGGACTTGAACCATGTTCAAAAATAAACAATCTATCTCCAGTACTCAACAGATGCAATGGCAAAATAGAAAAAAAATGCAGACTCGAGCCACATCATCATCATGCCAACCCATCCTTTGCATGCGCATCCGTGCGACTCCTCACTGACCAAGACTAAATGCATAAGACGCATTTCCCCCATTTAAGGGGTTAGCATTCGAATAGCTAGTGCAAGTACATAATTACACAACATTATATACATACACAATTCAACGCAAATAAATCGTTAGGATAAATCATTTTGAAAATCAATATTCCGGAATATCACATTAACACCAAAGCCGTGTATTAACAAGTTACCCACATCACAATTATCCACGCTTGGTAACTCACGACCGTACCCATTAGTATCGGTCCCCAGAGGTCCCGTCAGACCGTCCCCAGGTGAGAAACCACTTCCGCGGTCGTACCCATTAGTATCGGCCCCCAGAGGTCCCGTCGAACCGTCCCCAGGTGGAAGAACATCAACACACGCACCCACTTCCACTTCCATGGCCGTACCCATTAGTATCGGCCCCCAGAGGCCACACGCCATCCCTAGGTGGAAGAGAAACAATCACATTCGTTCATCATTCGCATCAAAATCATATGCACATAACGGAATGTAATACATGTACTTGCCTGAGTAATACTACGTGAAGGAAAACGGCGAACGGAAAGGTTTCGGCCCGAACAACCTTCACAAATCCGATCCTAACACAATAACGATGGACAACAATCTTAAAACTACGTAAATGATGGAATAAATCCTAGTTTTACCCGCTGAAACCCTTAGTCGAACATAACTTGGGTATCGTCGACTATAAGTGACGAACAATGGAGAACTTGGAGTTTAAAACCACAAATCATCAATAAAATGAAGGATTACACGTGCACGATCGAAGTCTAGCGATAACCCAGTAATAATTCGGACTGAAGGAGTCAATTCCCAAGAAATCCCCAAAATTCCCCCAAAATCTCAAAATAAGGGTTTTGGGAATTATTACCTTGATTCGGATGGTGGAAAGTGATTAAGAACTTGAAGAATCCACGCAAGGAATGCACGGTGGTAGTGTATGGTGATCTACAGTCGGAATCGGCCCTAACCCCCGCCTGGAATCGCTCAAAACCGAGAAGGATAGGAAATGAAGGAAAAATGACGAAGTTGACTGCTGCTGTCCTATTTATATTTAACAGACTTAGCGCACGCTATGCACAAGCATTAGCGTGCGCTAGCGGCATGGCGAGCGATCGCCATCTGACCTCCCGTTAGCGTACGCAAACTAACATGGTTAGCGTGCGCTAGTAATGGGGATTAGCGTGCGTTAACGCTGATTAGCGTACGCTGCCTGGTCCAGTACCGAAGTACTGAACCCACTGACCGAAACTGCCTCAAATCGATAGCGCACGCTACGAGCCCCAGGTTAGCGTACGCTAACCACACAATGATAGCGCACGCAAATAAATCCTGAGTAGCGTGCGCTACTCAGTAGCAGCGATCTACCATCGGCTGCGCCAACGGCGCCAAGTGCCGAAAAACGAAGCAAGACCAGAATCCAGAAACATAAACACGTAATAATCAAGACGAAAAAGTTGAGCGTTGAAAGAGAATACAATCTCGATCACTAGAGAGTTTGAAACGAAGCAAATAAGGCGAAATTCCCCAAACTTATGAAAATTACAAAAACGGCCCAAATGCCCGAAAAATCGCAATATAACGTCGGATTAACAAACCGAAAGTTCCAACACGACCAACTCAACCATACAAACTTATACGAACCGAGAAACAACGAAAACGAACAAGTTTTACGAGAATCGAACGCACGTGCGGCAAGATATAATTCACAATGAAATTATGCAAAAACATCCTCGAAACTCGGCCAGACGGAAAAACTCCAAGAACAAAATAGATTCAGAATTCCAAAACAGTGCTAAGCGAGTTGTCCGAAACGAACATACATCAAAAATAGAAATTACCGAAAATAGAAAATGCGGATATTACAGTGCCACGGCGCCTTTTCCGGATCTGCACGTGGGTCTCTGTCCCGAGCTTCGGCCTTTGCCGACTGGACGATCATCAGCTTCGTGTGGCATAAGGCGGTCGTCAGCTGGTCGGCCACCAGGAGTCGATCGCCAAGTACCGAGAGACGATCGTATTAAATGTCGATCGCTCGGCACCGGGACTTGTCCTGGGACCTTCGGTTGTTGGATCTGCTTTGGCTGCTGGGCTCCAGCTCGGTCGCCCGGTCCCTGAGGCGATCGCCTGTCGAGACGTATAATTCTCGACACAAAACGCTTTAACGCAAAACATGTTTGACATCATTCCAATGTCTTGAAGTGGTCGAAATGGATCCTTAATTATATCAAGTGTTCTAACGACCATGAGTGATGTCAGTGGATGTGCTTTATCCATGCAAAAATGCTTTACCACTTTTTCTGTATAGGAATATTGATGAACAAATAGTCCTCCATGGACATGTTCAATTTGAAAACTCAAACAGAACTTTGTTTTTCCTAAATCTTTCATCTCAAATTCATTTTTCAAGCATTCAACTGTTTTATTGAGCTCTTGAGAAGTCCCAATTAAGTTTAAGTCATCAACAAAAACTAGTATAATTGCAAATTCACTGTCAGTTTTATTTATGAAAACGCAAGGGTAGACAACATTATTTTTATATCCTTCTTTCAACAGATATTCGCTAAGTCTATTGTACCACAATCGTCCAGATTCTTTTAGCCTGTACAACGATCTTTGCAGCTTAATTGAGAATATATTTTTGGGTTATAAATTACTTGTTGTTGGTAACTTAAATCCTTCAGGGATTTACATGTATAGGTCACTTTCAAGTGAACCATATAAATATGTAATTACTACATCAATGAGGCGCATATCGAGCCTTTGTGACACATATAGACTAATCAAAAAATCAGAAAATAATCGTGTTCATTACTGAATAGTATGGTTCCTCATAATCAATTCCTGGTCTTTGAGAGAAATCTTGTGCTATGAGTCTTGCTTTGGGAGTATCTTGTAATTTTAGGATATTTTTTTTTCTAACAAAGACCCATTTGTATCCTACGGGGATAATATTTTTTGGAGTTTGAACTACAATTCCAAACACCTTTCGTTTTTTATCAAGGAATTTAGTTCATCCTCTAAGGCTTATTTCCATTTTTGCCAATCATCTCTATTTCGACAGTCTCCAACAGACTTCGGTTCAGGATCCTCATTTGAAATTTCATGAGTCATATTAAAGGCAAATATGTCATCTATGATTACATTTTCTCGCTTTAATAATTTACTAGAAGGATAATTTATTGAGATCTCATTACTTTCAGACATTAATAATTCTTCAGGAACCACGTTACTTTCATTTGGTTGGTTGATCATCACTATTGTTTGGTTCTTATCTTGCACCTTACCTTTTATAGGTACCATGTCTTTTGAACCAATTGGTCAACCACGAATTTGGCGTACTTTGGATTCATTTGCTGCTACTAGTTGTCCTTCAGGGACAACAATTCTGGCTGGTGCTTTTCCAGCATGTATATATGATTTTGTCACTCTTCGTGTATCAACGAAAGCATCACGTAGTTGATTTGCAACCTTTTGTAAATGAATGATCTTTTCAACCTTTTGCACACATTGACTATTCCCCGGCTCAAAATGCGATATAGTTTTTTCATTCCAAGAGATATCCTTTTGCTTTTCTGTATATAGTTTTGTCCCACCTAATTTTGGGTATGTCATTTCATCAAAATGACAGTCTGCAAAACGCGCAGTAAATAGATCCATATCAAAGTTTTAAAATACTTTATAATTAAAGGTGGATCAAACCCGATGTATATACCAAGCCTTCGTTGGGGACCCTTTTTTGCCATTACAGGGATGCAATTTGGACATGAACAGCAAAACCAAAAGTTTGTAAATGAGAAACATCAGGTTCTCAACCAGAAACAAGTTGCATGGGAGAATATTGGTGATAAGTCGTTGGCCTAATATGAATTAATGTTGTTGTGTCATTTGGCATGACCCCAAGCACTATGGGTGTTCAAAACCGGGTATCTGAAATTTTGGATATCCGAATTTTCGAATATCCAAAAATTCATATAGTAGATTTTAATATCCGAAAAAAATATAAATTTTATTCGGATATCCTTATATTCAAAAAAAATATTCGGATTTGGATATCAGATATACGAATATCCGAAAAAACTTCGGATATGAATATCAGATATCCGAATATCCGAATACCTTCTATTACTTAAAATATGAAAAATAATTTTTTTAGGTTTTTTCGGATATTTTGGATATTCGAATATCCGATTTTTCTGAAAACTGCTATCCGATATCCGAATCTGAACTTCGGATTTTTGGATATTTCGGATCGGATATCGGATATCGAATATTTTTGAACACCCCTAACAAGCACAAGTTGGGAGTTTTGATTTCATAAGTAATGGTATTGCAATCAATTTAAGACATTTAATAAGCGACTCTGATAGACCATTTTATGTATTGACTTGAGCAACTGAATATTCAACCTCAATTCTGTAACACCCCCAGAATCTGACCGGGAATATTACACGCCGCAGACCCTCTCTGTGAGGATCCACCAGGCTAGACATCGAAACAGAACATTACATCACATACCGACATAACAAAATAACAAACCAATAGACCGATTTGGTCTTTTATTACTAACATACAAATCAAGGTATATATTTCTTTCTCGACTCATACCCATGCAATGGTAAAATACACTCACAAACAAAAGTACGACAACAGAAAAGACCATACAACGAACTCCGACCGACTGTACCCAAAACTGGCCTTCATGTGATTAGTATTATTCGTCTTCCATCATCCTTCGCACTGATCCTGTGTTTTGCTCCCAAAACCTGCATGTACCTGGACGCAGAACAGACATCCACCCCCCGAATACTCGGGGGTTAGCAAAACTCCACTGTTTTGCTAGTACAAGTATAAGGTGCAAATACGAGCCATACACAATACATTCCGAGAATATAACAAAAGACTTCCCGAGATATATTATTTAGTTAAAATAGTTGAAGTCTTGAAAGTAGAAACGAAACAAGTAAACACTTTGTAAACACTTCCAAATCTCGGGAGTTTTGAAAACATTTGAAATTGAAAAGTTCTTAATTCCTCAAAAGCCACTTAGGGTCACAATCCCAAAGTTCATTTTCCAAAATGCAAATCCGTTAACAAAACACGCGGTCCACGACGCAACTATTCCGGTCACAAAACACAGGGTCCACGACCCGCCTTACAAGGACGTTTTACATAAAATACATTATTCTTATGCCATTCTAGTCAAGCACCAAGACTCGATATATAATGCCATTCGACCCCGAGCACAAAGCATTGTGATACTCCAGGCAATATCACTATAAACGAAACCATCAATATCACGGAAACCACATTTGGTAACCCACGATCGTGCCCCTTAGCATCGGCCCCCAGACGCCCCGTCGAACGCTTCGGGTGGGAAACCATTTCCGCGGCCGTAGCCCTTAGTATCGACCCCCAGACGCCCCGTCGAACGCTCCGGGTGGAAGTTCAACCATACACAAGTCCACTTCATCGGCCGTACCCCTTAGTATCGACCCCAGACGTCCCGTCGAACGCTCCAGGTGGAAGTTCGACCACACACGCACCCGAGTTCACTTCCTCGGCCGTACCCCTTAGTATCGACCCCCAGACGTCCCGTCGAACGCTCCGAGTGGAAGTTCGACTACACACGAACCCGAGTCCACTTTCTCGGCCGTACCCCTTAGTATCGACCCCCAGGCGTCCCGTCGAACGCTCCGGGTGGAAGGACAACAACTCACACACCCAAAAGATCATAATTCAAGTTGCAAACCACAAGCCTCGAAAGTCAATCATAGTATATATAGTCGAGGTACCTTACTAGAATGGCCAGTTCATCCAACACATACTCACGACCAAGTAACGATACAATCAACACTAGAATTCAACGATGCAACTAGTACCAATAACATAGAAAACGAGAGAAAATACCTTTCCAACCACGCCGAACGGCACAACCTCCTCATAAAGGAGTTACCACCTTTATCACACAATATCACATGATCATCAATAAACACACGTTCCCCCACACATACCTCAACGAAGGGTTAGACTTTAAATCTACAAAAGACATAATCACACAAAACGATACCCTACGAAAGTAAGGTATTCCTATACTCAACAATAATACACATACTTTTTTTCCATACATGCACACGAGGGGGATCGTCCACTGTCCTGAGTACCCCCCAAGAGGCTCGAACTCACCCTCGATCTAGAGGTAAGTTTGCCAGCTGACCTGATCGCCTCATTGTCCCCCGCTTGGGTTACAGGCCCGCGCTTACTTAGACAAGCACATTTAACAACGAAATTATACGAGTCATCTTTAAGGAAATATTGAAAAACATGTCGATTTCCTTTGAAAGTTAATTATAGACATTCATTCAGCACATATCATCGATAAACAACTATTAAATCCACAAAACACGTAATGTATGGGCAATATACTTGCCTCGATAGTCGATACCGGACACTCCGACGAACATGGCTCAACTGGGAAACCTCGAACGCCCACAACTCTCCGGCGGAAACGACGGTAACACAACCGATTGGGAAACGGCAAACGGAAGGGTTCCAACTCGAGTTCTTCGTAAGGAACCTGACCTAACATCATGTCTTGAATAAATTGACGATCGTACGAGGAAGGATAATTGTAGAACGGCAGAATCTTCTTTGTGACATTTTATCGAGCACCTTCAAAGAGTCGATTAGAAACTCAATAAAACGACGAATCCTCGGCAATCCAACCGTGGAAAAACAAGGGATTCGATATAATACAACTTAATAATCATCAATCCATCACTATTCCAAGTTATCACGGATCAAACGCGCGAAATCAAGCAAAACCCCCAATTTTCCCAAAACTATGATTTTAGGAAAACTAACCTTGATTCGTTGGATTGAAGGATGTTATGGAGTGATTAATCGATGATATGAGCTCTCAAAATTCGTGGATTAGTTGTATAACAACATATTTTCGACTTCTCCAAGACTCCAGCCGCGGACAGGAAAAATAGGAAATAAAAAAACGAGTAAAAATATGACTGCTCGGTCATATTTATACTGGTGCAGCCTAGCGCAGCTAGCGTGCGCTAACGGGCGGTCATGGTCAAGAATGTTCGGCCGGGGCCCGCCATCATGCGCTGGACACGTGCGCTGTCGGCCTGGGCCAAAATTCAGAGACTTCCTGGACAAGACTGCTCGGCCAGGTAGTGTGCCCAGCCTTCCGGCCGTAGCGTGCGCAGTGTCCGCCAGTGGCGTGCGCTACCTGCTGCCCACTCGAAGTCCAGAACCCCTCTGCCCCTGCTGTCTCGGCTGACTAGCGCACGCAGCTAACCGGCCATAGCGTGCGCTGCCTCCCGGCCGTAGCATGTGCTACCTTTCGGCCGTAGCGTGCGCTACGCCGGTTCCTGCCGCACCCACCCGGCCAGTGCCCACAACCGTCCGGCCAGTGCCCGCAACTGTCCGGCCAGTGCCCGCAACTGTCCGGCCAGTGCCCGCAACCATCCGGCTAGTGCCTGACCACCATGACTCGACGACATGATTATCCGAAATTGCACGGAACGAACACGACAAACGCTCGTGGGCAACGTCATTGATCCGAAATGAAAGCAACATACAACAAAACACCGTATACAGCCATGAACACCAAAATCAGTTGTCGATAAAATAATTTCAGCGCTCGGCAACTGGGAAATATCCAAAAAAAATCCAAAATAACCGGAACGAAAATCATGGGTATTACATTCTATCCCCCTAAAAATAAGTTTCGTCCCGAAACTTAAAACAAAGCAAGGCAACTCTCGACAACACATCAGAGCTCCATGCAGTATAAAGCGACTACGATCCGATTAAATACGCAAGAATGCTTACAAAAAGCAACGAGCATGAATCGCTACGGTTGATAAAACCGAGCAATACAAAAATCAAATCACGGTTCCAACGCTGAAAGGTATGGAATTCCAGTCACTCAAAGATTTGGAAGACCAAATGCGAAGACAATTTCCCAACACTTATGGAAATTACGAAATGACCCAGATGTTCAATAATCACGATTACGAGATCAAATAATAATGATTGTACAATGATGAACAAATAGCAATGATCGAACAACAACGATCAACTATGAAGTTCACACCTCAAATCAAGACATCAATAAACTTGTAGGAATCACGAGGTGTTTCGAACACAGTTCACAAGAAATCGATCCGAACTTGGAAAGATCACAATGATATACACATCAATTTGGAACAATATCAGAACTCGCTCGAATGACAAAGGTGAGAAACAATACAAGGTCATAAGCATTAACGAACATAATCGCCTCAATACGGTCGAACGAAATGGAAACGAGAAGAAAAAAAACGTGGGTATTACAAATTCGAATTTCCATGCAATAATCCTCAAATGCTTGAGATCTTCACCAACATTGTCAAGACGGATTGCGCGATTGAATTATCAGGGAATTGAGCTTGTAGTTTATTATTTGAGCAGGTAGTCTAGCAAATTCCATATTTCTAGTTGAAAGTAGGCTCACATAGGACCATCTGGTAGACGCATCAATCAATACCATAAAGTATCGAAATGGTCCACATGGTGGGTCTACTGGTCCACAAATATCTCCTTGAATTCTTTCTATGAATGATGGAGATCTAATGCTAATTTTTGTACTTGAAGGCCTAGTGATTAACTTGCTTTATGCACAAGCATCACATGTATTTCATTTTCTAAGGAATCTTCTCGTTCTTTATATTATGCTCATATGAAGTGTTGATTATTCGAACGCATCATAGTTACTCCTGGATGTCCAAATCTATTATTCCAAAGCATAAATATATTTGGCTCATTGAACTTCAAGTTCATAACAAGATTTGCCTCAATTAATTTTATGAATGTTCAATACATTCCAGACGATAATGTGTAGAAATTTTCTTTTGTTTGCTTCTAGCCAAATACAAAAGAATGTATACAAAAGTATTCATTATTATCTTCCAGTTGTCTCGATACGGTAGCGGATATCCATAAAACTCAGTAAATTTCCTCTCGATTTACTAGAGTAAAGTCATAGTCTATAATTAATTTAGTATTGTTTGGTAAAATAAGACATGCTCTTCCGGAGCCTTCAATGATGTTTGATGCACCTGATATGGTATTAATATTATTTTTGTTGGGATAACAAATACCCTGTATCGAAACAGCCAGGATAATCAATCCTTGTATCGAATAGTGATGATAAGAGGTTTTGACATATATGCCAATCCTCAATACAGTAAGGAAACTGTATCGATAAGTTGAAGTGTCAACCTGTATCGAAGGCCTGTCACAGATCCAGCATATAGTGGAACCTTTCAGTACAGCAAAGAAGTCTTATAAAGACTAAGTATGGAAGCTGTCTCGAATTGTCAATACAGTGATCTTCCATACAGCTCTCAACAGGAAAAAGAAGGAATCTTCAGAAGTCAAGTCCCGTTGATATAAGAAGTATTTAAATACCCAAAGATAAAGTATTTAAATACTGTAAGTCAACAGATCTTCAAATCCCGCAAAATCCGGATCGTGATTTTCATCCCGTTAGAATGGAATCTTGCTCAACGGATTTATCTCAATGAATATATTTTCCAGAAGACTATATATATCTCATCAAGGCGTTGAAGATCGGATACGAAGCTACCAAGTAACAAAGCTATTATTATATTCATCAGAGCAAAACATATCTCCAGAAGCTTACTGCAACTCAGATCTAAGAGATATACAGTGCTCAACATCTTGAACAACACTTCATCAGCTAGAAGCTCAGAAAGTCAAAGCTGTTGTTCATACCCTGTTCTATCCTTTGAACAAACCCAGATCAGCCCTGTGTGGACTGAGTAATCGTTGCTTCTCCAAAACTGTGTGTGAAGGAATTGCATCGAAGAAGACGAAACTTCAGAACTGTGTGTGAAGAAGCCAGTCAATCAATAGCTCAAACCAATCTGTGTGAATGGTTGAAGCTAAGATCTTTATATCAATCTGTGTGAACGATATATTGATTGTGTGTTGTTATAATTACGTAGTTGTGTATGCAGTAATTATAATAAACTTTTTACTCCTGTGTGGAGGACCAGTGGACGTAGAGGGGTTTACCTCGAACCACTTTAAATATTGTGTTATTTACCTTCTGCCTTACTTGTTTTAATTACTGTGATTATTTAAGTATACAATGCACATAGAGTTGCTGTTTCCACAACAACTTACTGTATTTAAGACTTCCGCTACGCACTCAGATTTAAAATCAGTACAACTTGTTGTTTAAACTACTTCCCAAGCTGTCTCCAGTATACTTAGTGGCCAACAAGTGGTATCGGAGCTGTTGATTCTAAAAAGAATCAGTCATATTTTTAACCGAATCAGATCCAAAATCACTTACTCTTTGAAACAGTCTCTTTCATTTCTTTATTTTCACATGGATACATCTATGATCAACAAAGTGCCTATGTTCTCTATTAACGAATTTGATGATTGGAGAATTAGGATGGAGGCTCATCTTGCAGCAATGCACGAAGAGATGATTTTTGTTATACAGGATGGCCCCATCAAGATCATGAAGGTAAACACGGCTGCAAGGATTGAAGGCCAAGCCCATGCTGAGATGCTCGAGAAGGAACGCGAGCAATGGACCACAGATGAAAGAAGGCGAGCCAACCTCGACAATGTGGCTAAGAACGCATTATTTGTCACTCTTGACAAAGGCACGTTCTCGAAGGTAAAGAGCTGTAAATCAGCCAAGGAAATCTGGGATAAACTCAAGATGATTTATGAGGGAACTGAGCTCTCAAAGGAAAACAAAATTTCAAAACTGACTGAGCAATTTGAATCTTTTGAAATGAAACCAACTGAGACACTTGAGGAACTTGACCTCAGATTCACTGGTATTGTTTGTGAACTTGAAGCTTTGTGCAAAATTTATACCCAAAAAGAGAAGAATTTAAAAATTTTCAGATCTCTCCCTGCCCGATGGGACATTAAGACCACAGCTATGTGTGTATCTTGCAATCTTAATGAAATATCTACTTTTGATCTCTTCTCTGACCTCAGAGCTTTTGAGTATGATATTGACAAAAGAGATAAAGCTGAAGAATCTCCTTCAAAGGTCACAACACTAGCCGCTGTATGGAATCGTCGACACAGCATGCCCAGCTCATCGAAGCCTAGTCACAAGAATGCTGACAGTGACGACGACATCCTGTCTCAAGATGAAATGGCGCTTCTCATGCACAAATTCAAAAAGTTCATCAAGCAGTCTGGAAAGACTCCCTACAGGCCCAAACCTGTCCACAAGGTAAGTACCGAAACTTCATTCGGTGATGCTAACCTGTGCTATAATTGCAGGAACCAGGGCATTATGCAAATAAATGTCCTCATCCCAAAGTTCAAAGGTTGCCGGAAGCCGAGCAACAAGAGAGAGATGAAAGAAGACGTGCTTGGAAAAACAAGCTCAAGGCCCTGATTGGAGAATCAGAAGCCTCCCCCACACCATCCAAATCAGAAGAATGTCTTCAGGTGGTCACTGAAAATGATTCATCTGATGATGAGTTCGATGATAAAGCATATATGTGCTTTATGGCCAAGGACATTCCGGAAGGTGAAGATAGCGATGATGAGGTAAGCTCAACCTCAGCTATTCCATCAAATGCATCTCATACTTTTGAAAACATGATTAATGAATTTAAAAATGTTCAAAAGGCCCATGAGACATTGAAAAATGAGAATATACAGCTCCAACTGTCTAACCTAGAGCTGAAAGATGAAAATGACTTTTTGAAAATAAATTATGAAAATATGTCTCTTGATTGTGAAACCAGCAAAGTCGATTTTGAAAAACTCATGGAGAGCAATAATCAACTTGCTCATGAACTAAGTGAGATTAAAACTCACAACGAGAGCAAGACAAATGATTTGGTTCTACTTCAAGCCAAAGTCAAAACTCTCGAAATACGAGAAATTGAACTTGAGACCATTCTGAAATCGTTTGAGAAATCGTCCAAAAGAATGGAAGAAATTCTGAGCACTGGGCAACATGCTCATGATAAAAGTGGCTTAGGATACAACTCATGTTCAAACAAAGGGAAAACTAGTACAGTGTTTGTCAAGAGTGTGGAACACATTCCTGTATCGAAAGAAACTTCGAGTCCTGTGAAGGAACCTGTTGTACAGCGAACAGCAAAGGCTGCCATTCCGCCACCGCAATCCTATTCCAGACAGTGGAATCACCAGCCATTCAGACCTGAAAGGCGCACTCAACATCATGCTCCTCGAGCATATCAACAGCGTCAACAACCGTTCAGAAGGAAGGCTGTATCCAAATACCAAAGGCCCACACGGCAGTACTATCAGTACAGCACGCCGAGTTATTGGATACAGGAGCCCCGTTATTCCTCGAAACAGCAGGTGTCCGCTCAGTATCAACAACAACATTGGGAATCCAACTGGAGACCCAGAAGGCAAGCTGTTAGGCCAAAGAAAATGGCTCCACCTCCAAGATGGCACTCGTACTGGATTAATAATAATAACCCTGAATTTTACATGCATAATAATTATCATGATTATAGCGACTACGGATATGCCCCACGTAGATATCGCAACACTATATCGAATGTGACCTACAGTAAACCTATTGCTGTCAGGAAAACTTAGGTACCTAGAGGAACTAACATTCATGGACCCAAAAATCAAAGGGGACCTAAATCTACTTAATCTCTTTGCATACAGGACATCCTAGAGGAGGACACCTGGTACTTCGATAGTGGATGCTTTCGGCACATGACTGGAGATAGAAGCAAGCTATCAGATTTCGTAGAAGGTCGCGGTCTAAAAGTTTGTTTCGGTGATAAATCTAAAGGAAGAACAAGAGGGAAAGGAAACCTACTTGTCGGAAAATTCAAAGTCACCGATGTTTCATATGTTGAAGGCTTACAGTACAATCTACTTAGTATTAGCCAGTTCTGTGATAAATTGTTCTCGGTGAAATTCTATATAGATCGCTGTAGAGTCAAGAACATCCAGACCAAAGAAGTTGTGCTTACAGGAAGCAGATCAGGTAACATGTATATTGCTGACTGGAAGCCTATGATGTAATACCCGAATTTTCAGTATGAATTTTTCGCGTTATTTTATCTAAGATATACTGGATGGCTTGATGTCTATACAGTATGGATAAAATAAATTGAGAACTGAGACAGCTGTATTTGTACTCGTATAACTGTCGTAGTGGTTCGACAATTATTTTGAGGATACCGTGTATCAGGTTATCGTACTTTTGATATTGGGTATATCGTATGATGATGTTATTGGATTCAGTACATGTATTCAGTATGCAGTATGTTCGTATTTTGGTATGTCGAGACGGACGAGGAGAATTGGAAAATGGCTAAGTATAGCCTGATTAGTGCGCGCTAATGTTCAAGTATAGTGCACGCTATCGTTCATGGTTAGCGCACGCTAGAGGCAGAATGTAGCGCACGCTAAATGCAGTCAGATCAGAAGGAATCTGCGTGTGGACCCGGCTGCTTTCGGCGCACGTTCTGATAAGTCGACGGTTGTTATCCTGAAGTATTAGCACACGCTAAAGCATGAGGCTTAGCGCATGCTAATTGTAGATCGGTCAAAGGGAATCTTATCCTTGTGAGATCGGCATATGGGGGCACATGCGGTACGTAGGCTGTAGCAAGTCAATTGATATTAGCGCACGCTAAATGCAAGGACTTGCGTACGCTAAACAGTGTAAGTTACGTACGCTAATGCATGGGCATTACGTACGTAAGCTCATGTACGAGGCAAGACAGTGGCCTCTGGGCTGCGATAGCGCACGCTAACAAAGTCAGTTAGTGCACGCTAGGGCAATAACGCACGCTATTTTATGATAGTAGCGCGCGCTAGTAATGTATTCTATATAAGGGGACAGACGGGTGTTATGAAGCATTTTCGTCCCTTTCTTTCCTTTCACTCGATAGAGAGAGCTTTGGGAGGTACTTGAGTTCCTAAAACACTCTGAGATGATGATCTTTAACGAGATTAAGATGGAGAGCATGGATTCAAAGCTTTGTTCTTGAAATTATTAATGAGTCTTGGAATGGAGTTCATAGAGAGAGTCTTGAGGTTCCAAATACTGGATTATGATGGAGTTGAGCGTCCTTATCAACATTTGGAGCTTGGAAATGGTTGGGAACGGATTCAACCTTGATAATCCATCCTTTTCTTGAAAGAGGTAATTAATCTTCACTTTGGATTTCGTTTTGGGGATTGAATATTGGTGTTCTTGAGTTGATGCTTATCATATTAATGAGTTGATAAGTATGATTTCGAGATGGCTTCCCGGGTAACGTTGATGTTATTGTTGGTATGCGGATATTGATATGTTTTGTATGGTTTTGAATGGTGTTCAGGAGATATGTCGATTATGTCTCCCTTCATTTCGGATTTGATGTTAAGATGATATACAGATATATTTGACTTAAGTGATTAATTACATGTTAGCATATCGTATTATGATGGTTGTCATGAACGTGATTATGGAATCATGGTACTTTTAGTGTTCTTGGTATATATCTCATCAAAGAGGAAGGATATATGTTGGTTTGATTATTAACATGGATAAGATAATTGAAACTAAACATTATGTTGATTATAGTGATTGAGTTCGTATGATAAGATATGGATCATGATGATGAGTTTTGATCTGGAAAGTTATTGTTAATCTTGGAGTAAGATTTCCTTTTCATTCGGATTCGTAGTCGCAAGGTGTTAGTCGATGCTTGGAATGCATGCCACTGTACAGCATTAGCGCACACTAAGCTTACTGGCTAGCGCACGCTAACGGGAACAACTTAGCGCACGCTACGTTATGCGTTTAACGTGCGCTAAGTAGGCAGGCAGTGCAGTATTTTTGTGTTATGATTATGAATTCGTGATGGTTTGATTTGGTTTGTTCAGACTGCGTTTATTCGAGGTTTTGTTGAAACCGTTGAGTTTGATTGGTTGGTTATGTCAGTTGTTGATTATTATCGGACGTGTTGTCATTTGATTATTACATTAGGTTGCGATATTTGATCGTGGATTACGACCGTTGTGTTGCGGTTGAGGCTGAGTAGTTCGTAGTTTGCTTTTGATCGAGGCTGAGGAGCTCATAGACAAAGGCAATGGGTTCGGTAACGGCTTCGTGTTATCGGTATCGAGGCAAGTTTATACTTGTTCAGTTTATAATACTTGATGAAAGGTTTCGTTTCATTTCATTTATAATTCGTATAGCAATGTTGTTAGAAATGTAAGTTGTCGGATAATGAGTTGTATATCGTGCTCTGGTTTGTATTAAATCATAAGGTATATAATTTAATTGTGTTCAAGGAAGACGTGAGTTATCTTTGGTCCAGGATATAGAATATCGGATATCGAGGAGAATTATCGTGATGCCGTAAGTATCGGGATAAATGTTTATTGGTATTGAATGGATGGTACCTTATTTGAGATTATTCGTATAACTGTGTATTCGTTCAGGGATGTTGTTCGTGGAAAGGATATTGTTTTCGGCTTTGAGGTAATTTATGTTCAGTTATGAGATAATTATTATGTTGAGTTGTTGTATATGTTGTACGTTGAGGCTCTGTGTATTGAGATTCATATTGGTTGTTCGTTGAGGGGTGTTGATCCCAGGACTATTGTTGGTATTAATGGTCGTGTTGATCGCCTCATTGAGGGATGTTGATCCCAGAACTGTTGTCTGAGATTGTTGATCGTATGGATTATCCTTTGGGGTTTGTGATCCCAAGATTGTTGTTTTGAATATTGATTAGTCGTGTCGACTTTTCATTGTCAGATTGTCGTTGTTCACTTCGGTGAGTCTTTTGATCCTTATTGGATATGTGATTCTTTGAGTTTCGTTGTCATGTTGCATCGTGACATATCTGGAATCATATCTACGTTCCGATTGGTTATTGTGTAGGATTTTTAGCTGGGCACACTATGGTTATGTGTTGATATTATTCCGCATTGAACCGTGCACACGAGACGTAGTTTCGTGAGGCTAATTAGGTACAAGACCACACGTGTATTTGATCGATACCTGGGGTGGCTTGTGCACGGACACATTTCCGTATCGGGCGTACTGTGATGTCCATCTTGAGCCATACTGTTTGGTCGTTCATAGTTCCATGTATGATTGGATATGTTCGACGGTTTGCGACTGGTTATTCATACGCCCGAGGGGTATGTTCGACAGTCAGAGTTATTTCTTGAGATCCATTATTGTTGATCATTTGGAGTCTACCTTATTGAGGGTATTCTCGGTTATTGTTGATCCTTTGTTGATCATTTGGAGTCTACTTTGTTGAGGGTATTCTCGGTTATAGTTGATCCTTTGTTGATCGTGTTTGGAGTTTACCTTGTTGAGGGTACTCTCGGTTATCGTTGATCCTTCGTTGGTCATATTGGAGCTATCATGTCGATGATATTCTCAGTGATGTATTGGTTGATCGTTGTTATTGACCGTATGAGCATTCGGACTGTACGTCGATGTTTCAGGACTTGTGTATTCATTGTTTTGTGGTAGTTGATCTACAGATATGTTGTGTATTATTGGTTTATACATGTTGATATTTGATTACGTAATCCGACGGACAGGACTTGGCACAGATTGGATTACTCCGTACTTGTGAGTTATGATAATGTTTTGAGGATACTTGGTATTGTTTGAGTACAGTACAGATAATTGTTGTTAAGTTCATTTCTTCATTTGAGAATGCGAAATACGGATTATGGTAAGGATTGAATTGTTATGAATTGCCATGGATTGGTAAGGTTATGACGGTAAGATTACGTTGGTAGTATTCTTACAGTATTACTACATTGGTACGTAATTATTTATGATGATGTGATCAATATCATCGTTGAGTATTGTGGCTGACCCGGTCGTGGGCTTTATTTTTAGGTACTCGGAGATCGAGCTAGTAGCTGTCGTGAAGGGGTGAGCTTCCCGGGTGATACTGGCTGTGACATTTATTTGAGTATCGAGTATTCTTTTCTGGTTGTATTTCCACTGCAAATGTGTATTTTGAACTGTGTTTTATCCGCTGCGTGTGTATATTTCAAAATGGCTTTTAGGTATCTTTATCCGCTGCGTATGTGTATTTTAAATGGCCCTTTTGGCACTTTGCGAACTTGGGTTATTTCGTTAAACCTTTTCCTAAACTATTTTATCGGTACGTTTAAGCGGCGTCTTAACGTACATTTTGAACTATCGAGATTTGGCACTTCGCCTTGTATTTTCAAATGGTATTTTATGACGGTATTTCAAAATTATGCTTTTGAAAATATTTGAGTATTGAAAATATTACCGTCATCGGCCTTTTGGAGTTTTTGAATTGGTTTTGTAAACGGTTTTTAGCCTGGGGGGTTCCGGCGCGGGACCCACGGCGCTGTAATATCCCGGATGGTTTTGGGGGTTTTACAGAAGATGGTATCGGAGCTTGGGTTTTGTGAAACCCGGGCGTGTGTGTTATGTGGCTCTACCGGGACGGTAGTAGCATGACTTTTGAAAATGATTTTTTCTGACTTTTGAGTCAAACCGGTTTTGGAGTTTCCAAAATTTTTGAGATCTTTTCAAATTGTTATTTGTGATATTGGCGTGTGTTGGTATTGTTTTGAGACTTCGTGTGGGAGTCGTGTGCTAGTATCACGGGAGATCATCGGCTTCACGCACCTGTAAGTATATTGGTTTGGTTATTCGCTTGTGGCGACACTTGATTGTTTTGTGATGAGTTGGAAAGTTTTGGATTTATCTCTTGTTGGTGGCAGATTGCAAGTTTCGAGGACGAAACTTATTTTAAGGGGGGTAGTATGTAATACCCGAATTTTCAGTATGAATTTTTCGCGTTATTTTATCTAAGATATACTGGATGGCTTGGTGTCTATACAGTATGGATAAAATAAATTGAGAACTGAGACAGCTGTATTTGTACTCGTATAACTGTCGTAGTGGTTCGACAATTATTTTGAGGATACCGTGTATCAGGTTATCGTACTTTTGATATTGGGTATATCGTATGATGATGTTATTGGATTCAGTACATGTATTCAGTATGCAGTATGTTCGTATTTTGGTATGTCGAGACGGATGAGGAGAATTGGAAAATGGCTAAGTATAGCCTGATTAGCGCGCGCTAATGTTCAAGTATAGTGCACGCTATCGTTCATGGTTAGCGCACGCTAGAGGCAGAATGTAGCGCACGCTAAATGCAGTCAGATCAGAAGGAATCTGCGTGTGGACCCGGCTGCTTTCGGCGCACGTTCTGATAAGTCAACGGTTGTTGTCCTGAAGTATTAGCGCACGCTAAAGCATGAGACTTAGCGCACGCTAATTGTAGATCGATCAAAGGGAATCTTATCCTTGTGAGATCGGCATGTGGGGCCACATGCGGTACGTAGACTGTAGCAAGTCAACTGATATTAGCGCACGCTAAATGCAAGGACTTGCGTACGCTAAACAGTGTAAGTTACGTACGCTAATGCATGGGCATTACGTACGTAAGCTCATGTACGAGGCAAGATAGTGGCCTCTGGGCTGCAATAGCACACGCTAACAAAGTCAGTTAGCGCACGCTAGGGCAATAACGCACGCTATTTTATGACAGTAGCGCGCGCTAGTAATGTATTCTATATAAGGGGACAGATGGGTGTTATGAAGCATTTTCGTCCATTTCTTTCCTTTCACTCGATAGAGAGAGCTTTGGGAGGTACTTGAGTTCCTAAAACACTCTGAGATGATGATCTTTAATGAGATTAAGATGAGAGCATGGATTCAAAGCTTTGTTCTTGAAATTATTAATGAGTCTTGGAATGGAGTTCATAGAGAGAGTCTTGAGGTTCCAAATACTGGATTATGATGGAGTTGAGCGTCCTTATCAACATTTGGAGCTTGGAAATGGTTGGGAACGGATTCAACCTTGATAATCCATCCTTTTCTTCAAAGAGGTAATTAATCTTCACTTTGGATTTCGTTTTGGGGATTGAATATTGGTGTTCTTGAGTTGATGCTTATCATATTAATGAGTTGATAAGTATGATTTCGAGATGGCTTCCCGGGTAACGTTGATGTTATTGTTGGTATGCGGATATTGATATGTTTTGTATGGTTTTGAATGGTGTTCAGGAGATATGTCGATTTATGTCTCCCTTCATTTCGGATTTGATGTTAAGATGATATACGGATATATATGACTTAGGTGATTAATTACATGTTAGCATATCGGATTATGATGGTTGTCATGAACGTGATTATGGAATCATGGTACTTTTAGTGTTCTTGGTATATATCTCATCAAAGAGGAAGGATATATGTTGGTTTTATTATTAACATGGATAAGATAATTGAAACTAAACATTATGTTGATTGTAGTGATTGAGTTCGTATGATAAGATATGGATCATGATGATGAGTTTTGATCTGGAAAGTTATTGTTAATCTTGGAGTAAGATTTCCTTTTCATTCAGATTCGTAGTCGCAAGGTGTTAGTCGATGCTTGGAATGCATGCCATCAGATAAAGATTAGCGCACGCTAAGCTTACTGGCTAGCGCACGCTAACGGGAACAACTTAGCGCACGCTACGTTATGCGTTTAACGTGCGCTAAGTAGGCAGGCAGTGCAGTATTTTTGTGTTGTGATTATGAATTCGTGATGGTTTGATTTGGTTTGTTCAGACTGCGTTTATTCGAGGTTTTGTTGAAACCGTTGAGTTTGATTGGTTGGTTATGTCGGTTGTTGATTATTATCGGACGTGTTGTCATTTGATTATTACATTAGGTTGCGATATTTGATCGTGGATTACGACCGTTGTGTTGCGGTTGAGGCTGAGTAGTTCGTAGTTTTCTTTTGATCGAGGCTGAGGAGCTCGTAGACAAAGGCAATGGGTTCGGTAACGGCTTCGTGGTATCGGTATCGAGGCAAGTTTATACTTGTTCAGTTTATAATACTTGATGAATGGTTTCGTTTCATTTCATTTATAATTCGTATAGCAATGTTGTTAGAAATGTAAGTTGTCGGATAATGAGTTGTATATCGTGCTCTGGTTTGTATTAAATCATAAGGTATATGATTTAATTGTGTTCAAGGAAGACGTGAGTTATCTTTGGTCCAGGATATAGAATATCGGATATCGAGGAGAATTATCGTGATGCCGTAAGTATCGGGATAAATGTTTATTGGTATTGAATGGATGGTACCTTATTTGAGATTATTCGTATAACTGTGTATTCGTTCAGGGATGTTGTTCGTGGAAAGGATATTGTTTTCGGCTTTGAGGTAATTTATGTTCAGTTATGAGATAATTATTATGTTGAGTTGTTGTATATGTTGTACGTTGAGGCTTCGTGTATTGAGATTCATATTGGTTGTTCGTTGTGGGGTGTTGATCCCAGGACTATTGTTGGTATTAATGGTCGTGTTGATCGCCTCATTGAGGGATGTTGATCCCAGAACTGTTGTCTGAGATTGTTGATCGTATGGATTATCCTTTGGGGTTTGTGATCCCAAGATTGTTGTTTTGAATATTGATTAGTCGTGTCGACTTTTCATTGTCAGATTGTCGTTGTTCACTTCAGTGAGTCTTTTGATCCTTATTGGATATGTGATTCTTTGAGTTTCGTTGTCATGTTGCATCGTGACATATCTGGAATCATATCTACGTTCCGATTGGTTATTGTGTAGGATTTTTAGCTGGGCACACTATGGTTATGTGTTGATATTATTCCGCATTGAACCGTGCACACGAGACGTAGTTTCGTGAGGCTAATTAGGTACAAGACCACACGTGTATTTGATCGATACCTGGGGTGGCTTGTGCATGGACACATTTCCGGATCTGGCATACTGTGATGTCCATCTTTGAGCCATACTGTTTGGTCGTTCATAGTTCCATGTATTATTGGATATGTTCGACGGTTTGCGACTGGTTGTTCATACGCCCGAGGGGTATGTTCGACAGTCAGAGTTATTTCTTGAGATCCATTATTGTTGACCATTTGGAGTCTACCTTGTTGAGGGTATTCTCGGTTATTGTTGGTCCCTTGTTGATCATTTGGAGTCTACCTTGTTGAGGGTATTCTCGGTTATAGTTTATCCTTTTTTGATCGTGTTTGGAGTTTACCTTGTTGAGGGTACTCCGGTTATCGTTGATCCTTCGTTGGTCATATTGGAGCTATCATGTCGATGATATTCTCAGTGATGTATTGGTTGATCGTTGTTATTGACCGTATGAGCATTCAGACTGTACATCGATGTTTCAGGACTTGTGTATTCATTGTTTTGTGGTAGTTGATCTACAGATATGTTGTGTATTATTGGTTTATACATGTTGATATTTGATTGCGTAATCCGACGGACAGGACTTGTCACAGATTGGATTACTCCGTACTTGTGAGTTATGATAATGTTTTGAGGATACTTGGTATTGTTTGAGTACAGTACAGATAATTGTTGTTAAGTTCATTTCGTCATTTGAGAATGCGAAATACGGATTATGGTAAGGATTGAATTGTTATGAATTGCCATGGATTGGTAAGGTTATGACGGTAAGATTACGCTGGTAGTATTCTTACAGTATTACTACATTGGTATGTAATTATTTATGATGATGTGATCAATATCATCGTTGAGTATTGTGGCTGACCCCGTCGTGGGCTTTATTTTTAGGTACTCGGAGATCGAGCTAGTAGCAGTCGTGAAGGGGTGAGCTTCCCGGGTGATACTGGCTGTGACATTTATTTGAGTATCTAGTATTCTTTTCTGGTTGTATTTCCGCTGTAAATGTGTATTTTGAACTGTGTTTTATCCGCTGCGTGTGCATATTTCAAAATGGATTTTGGGTATCTTTATCCGCTGCGTATGTGTATTTTAAATGGCCCTTTTGGCACTTTGCGAACTTGGGTTATTTCGTTAAACCTTTTCCTAAACTATTTTATCGGTACGTTTAAGCGGCGTCTTAACGTACATTTTGAACTATCGAGATTTGGCACTTCGCCTTGTATTTTCAAATGGTATTTTATGACGGTATTTCAAAATTATGCTTTTGAAAATATTTGAGTATTGAAAATATTACCGTCATCGGCCTTTTGGAGTTTTTGAATTGGTTTTGTAAACGGTTTTTAGCCTGGTGGGTTCCGGTGCGGGACCCACGGCGCTGTAATATCCCGGATGGTTTTGGGGGTGTTACATATGAGCTCCTCAATTCCATGCTTTGTTGCCAAAGGCACTGCAGATCTTAGTTGGTTATGGCACAAGAGGATGTCTCACGTCAACTTCAAGACGATCAACAAGCTCTCAAGACAGGGAATGGTAAGAGGATTGCCAAACGTGTCATTCAAAAAGGACAGCGTCTGCGGACCGTGTCAGAAAGGCAAGCAAATCAAGTCAACCCTAAAGAGCAAATCCTACCTTTCAACCCAAAGAGTGTTGGAAATGCTACATATGGATCTCTACGGTCCTGTAGACCCAGTAAGTTTGGGAGGTAAGAAATATTGTCTTGTTGTTGTTGATGATTACTCCAGGTATGCTTGGACAATTTTCCTAAGCAAGAAGAAGGAAACAACATCAAAGATGCCCGAGCTCTTGAGAAAGCTTCAAAATGAAAAGGCATTGAGTATCGTGTCCATTCGTTCCGACATAGGTACAGAATTTACTAACCACCTTATAGAGCAATACTGTTCGGAAAATGGGATACAACACGAATACTCAGCTGCCCGTACACCTCAACAAAATGGTGTTGCCGAGCGAAAGAATAGGACGCTGAAAGAAGCAACAAGGACAATGATCGCCGCAAGCAAGTTGCCACAACGTTTCTGGGGTGAAGCAACCAATACAGCACGCTACACTCAAAACCGTTGTATCGTCAACAAGCACCACAACAAAACAACATATGAGGTATGGAACAACAAAACTCTATTAGTTTCATATTTTCACATTTTTGGATGCTGGTGTTATGTGTTGAATAATGGGAAGGATCAACTTAGAACCTTTGATGAGAAATCAGATGAAGGAATATTTGTAGGATACTCCTCCATCAGCAAAGCTTACAGGATCTTTAATAAAAGAAAGCTGACGATCGAGGAATCAGTTCATGTAGTATTCGACGAACCTCACCATGACCCTATAGGAGTATATGATATTACTCAGAACATCCAACATCTTTCTATCTTAGATCCTCCAACTCCCATAGAACCTGTTGTTGACTTAGAAATCAACCCCGCAGCTGTAAGAATCGACGTAGATGAAGCCGACGCTATACAAGCTGAAGCTGTATCTACAGAAACTCTCGATACAGTACGGGACCCTGAATTAGAACCCGACCGAAGATGGTTGAGAGATCACCTGCAAGAGCTGATCGTTGGAAAAATAGATGCTGGTGTTTCTACCCGTAGGAGAATACAGAGTACACAAGGAAATGTACTTTGTGCACAAGAAGAACTATATACTGAGGTATCACCGTTCCCTGAATGGAAATCTCAATCCGAGCTTAGAAGACTCAACATGTGCACTATTGCTGTATTCTTAGCTCAGTCCGAACCTGTTTCGACCATAGACGCTCTTAATAATTCTCATTGGATAACATCTATGGAAGAAGAGCTTAATGGTTTCGAAAGAAACAATGTATGCTATCTTGTACCCAGACCTACACATCAATCGGTTATAGGAACCAAATGGGTGTTTCGAAACAAGAAGGATTGAAATGGACTTATTATAAGGAACAAATCAAGGCTAGTCGCACAAGGCTATAGCCAGGAAGAAGGCATAGTATATGATGAAACCTTTGCCCCTGTAGCCAGACTAGAAGCCATTAAGATATTCTTAGCCTTTTCCGCCCATAAGAGCTTTATTGTACACCAAATGGACGTCAAGAGTGCATTCCTAAATGGAGACCTTGCCGAAGAAGTTTATGTTGAGCAACCACCAGGGTTTGCCAACACAGATGGCATCGACCTAGTATACAGGCTAAGGAAAGCACTGTATGGACTTAAGCAAGCCCCTAGAGCATGGTATGAGACCCTATCCCTGTAATACCCGGTTGTAATTCATTCATTTTCATTCAGTAATTTATCAGTCTGTAATAGTCATTCAGTAATTTTTACTCATTAATAATCACTCATCATTCATGATTCATTCATTTGCGTTCACTGTTGGCATGTTGTAACCGTATATCAGTTACCGATCGTCATTTCATCTCCGTTTATAGATCGAGACGGGAGTATTATCATTTTCATTGTGATTGGTAGCCTTGTACTGGGAGTATCATCTTTGGCTTGTGTTGGACTTGTTCACTTTCACATTCGCATGATATGTCGGATCATTCATCAGTCGTAGCGAGGAATCGGAATTATCGGATTTTTCACCTTGTCCAACATTGAGTTACGGCCGTAAGGACTATAGGTTACGGCCGTAACAAGGTTTCGTTGATTTCAGGCCATTTTGGACGAATGGGACTTATGACCATAAGGTTTCGGAATACGGCCGTAAGTTGAGCAGGTACGGCCGCAAGGCTTGGCCGGTTACGGCCGTACATGTCCAGCAGGCTGCCCAGGCATTTTGGCCGAAGGTGAGTTACGACCATAAGAAGGGTTGGATACGGCCGTAAGTGGTCTTCGTAAATTTCAGGTTTTGTCGGGCAAGGGGGACTTACGGCCATAAGGGTTGCGGCATACGGCCGTAAGACGAGGAAGGTATGGCCGTAAGGCTTGGCCGGATACGGCCGTACGGTACAGGCAGGGTGCTTGGTCATTTTCGACGAAGGGGGCTTACGCTCGTAAGTTTGGCCGGATACGGCCGTATCATCCGAGTTACGCTCGTAAGGTGTGCGGGTACGGCCGTAAGGATGTCGGCAGATGTTTTTGACGAAGGCGAGTTACGCCCGTAACTCAGGAGCGGTTACGGCCGTAAGTCTGTCGACAGGCTTTTGGACAAAGCCGAGTTACATCCGTACGAGTTGGACGGTTATGGCCGTAAGGCCGTTGACCTGGGATGTTACGGCCGTATGAAGGCCGAGTTACGGCCGTAACTTCCGGTAGTATATAAGGACCCGGCCGGGACTTTTTCATCATTTTCATCCTTTTTTCTTCTTTGTTCCGAGAGAGAGACTTGAGGGAGGGATTTTTCCATCATCAATCATTTGAGTGTGTAATTTTCATCATCTTCATTCATTTGGGAAGCTTGGATACTCGTTTTAACTCGTGTTCATCGGGTCGAAGTGGTTGGATCTTCAAGAGGTAATTTCTTCAACATCTTGGATTTCGATTTTGTGTTGAGATATGATGTTTTGGACGTTATAATCATGTTATATGAAGGGATATGTATATGATTATGAGTTTGTATAAAGATTCATTGGATTATTGAGGGATTATTCAAGAACCCTTTGAATATCGAGTTGGAATTGGGGGTTTTCGATTAATTGTTGTTGAAATCACGACTTTGGATATTCATAATGGATTATTGATCGTATAGAAGATGTTTTGTTGGTTTTAAACACTTCTTGGGGATTTGATGTGGGTATTTTTGAGGTTTGGTTTAAACAATCGAAGTTTGGCCACAAAGTGTTCGATATAATGACCCAATGAACTTGGTTTAATCGTATCGACGTTTTGAGTTCGTTATATTCGTGTTTGATTCGTATATTGAATGGATTGTTGGTAATTGTATTATTCAAGGTTGTTCGAGCGACCGATATCTCAATTAGGACGTTGTTCGTGGAAGGATAATTGTCACCGGTGTTGTGTAAGTTAATTCTTACTCAGTTAAAGGGATATTCATTTCCTTTTGTTGTTGTTCATTCATAATCATAACTCATTCATCATTGTATTAACCGTATCAAAACTTGTCATTGTCAATTAATCACTTCAGTCACAAGGAACGACGGTTCCAATCATTTCATTGAGCTATCATTCATTTCACTATCATTTCATCTCGGTGAGTCATTATTCGTTTCCGATGTCACTTTTGTTATATCGTGGCATTCCGGGTCATACTGGCGTGCCGGTTGGTATGTGTAGGATTTTCATGTCGGGCACATTTAAGTCGTGTGTTGGTTGTTGGCCTCACATTGGACTGTGCACACGAGTCGATTGCTTCGTGAGACTGATTAGGTACAAGACCACACGTGTATTCGATCGATACTCGTTGGTGGCTTGTGCACGGACACATTTCCATCCCGGGCGTAGTGTGGCGCCACCCTTTGAGCCGTACTGTTAGTTGATTCATACAGCATGTTTGATTGCGTATGTTTTCAACAAGATTGGGTTATAATCTAACCGATTCATTTTGATCGAACTTGTGGTTTATACTACATATATATGATTGTGTTTATTCAACTCTTGAGGATTGTTGTTCTGTATAACTGACCCCGTTTGGGGATATTGTTTTTCAGGTCATGGCAAGGCAAAGGCACAGGGAGAGCACGTTGACGGCGAGGAGTCCCAATGATACTAGAAGGGCCCCCAGTCTTTTCAGTCATTTATGTTTCCTTCATTTATTCCGCTGCAGACATTCCGTTTGAATACTCATTTCACTTAGTGTTGTATATTTTATCTCCATATAAAATATACATGTATTATGAAACTCCTCATCGGAGTAATTATTGTTGTAATGTGGTTCGGTACTACAATTACCCTGTGTAATTCATTAGTTTTCATTCGCCTGGTGGGTCCCAATCGAGGGTCCATGGCACTGTAATATCCGCCTAGTTTGGGGTGTTACAGAGTTGGTATCGGAGCGTGGTTTTGAATACTACCTTCCGAGTCATGTCTCATTTGAAATCATCGTCATCGGACTAGTATCATTGGACTTTCACGTCACGTGTGACCTGTGCAGATGCCGAGCCAATCAGACCGAAAGAACTATAAGACTTCTAACGCCATGGTATAATTTCTGGCAATAATCATTCATTCATAATTCATCAGTTAACAATCCTCAAACATCATTTTCATTTTGACCAGGACGGTCATTTTAACTCATTAATCACTCAATTCATTTCATTACTCGCTTTTGATCCGAAGATCATATAATTAATCTTGTTAGCTTGTTCAGGATAATCATTTCAATAATTTCATCAAATAATCATGTCACCTCAGTTAATCATTCATGTGATCACTGTGTTAGAGCGTGTATGCTCATTTTCATCATCTCATGTCATAATCATAACGTGATATTCATGCGGGGAATATAATCATCATGTGACTTTCCTACTTCAGTATGGAGAGAGCAAGAAGAGGACGCGGAGGACGAGGCCGTGGTGCGGGCCGAATCCCGAGAGCTCGTGTGAATACACGTGCGAACGCGAGAAATAATGCTAATTCATCGAGCAGCGACACTGCCACTCATTCACCTGGACGTGATCATTCACTATCGGGGAGTCGTACCCGGGGCACAGCTCAGTCAGAAGGTGTTCGGGTTGATCCACTCGCTTTTATGCAGGGCATGATGGCCCAAATGACTCAGATGGCACAACTAATGGAGACGATGCATAATTCAGCTAATCAAAATCAACAGGCTCCTCCGCCGCTACCTCAGAGGCAAGAGATGGGTGTAAGTAATATCATTGGCGATATCTCTCGCCAGCGACCACCTACCTTCGAGGGCTCATCTGAGCCGATGGATATTGTTCATTGGCTTGAGCATTTCGAGAAGTTATTTGCTATGGTGGATTTCCCTGAAGGGCATAAAGTTTCAGTTGCGGCTTACTATCTTGGTAAGAGTGCTCATTCATGGTGGTTGTCGTTGAAGCCCACCGAAGGATCGTGTACTTGGGATCAGTTCAAGACTCTCATGATGGAGAGGTATTATCCGGCCCCACTCAGAGAGGCCAAGCTGTCAGAATTACTCACTCCCGATCACTCAACGGACGACGATGTTCTTGTCATCGCCGAAAAATTTCAGGAACTTCTTCCGTTCGCCTCATCTATCATTCACTCTGAGGCGGACAAAATCAAGTATTTCAGCAAGAGGCTGAAACCTCATATGCGGCTACAGATGCTTAATCATAATTGCACCACCCTGGCCGAATTCATCGAGAAAGCTCTTACTTACGAGCTTACTGCTAAGGAGATTGCTAAGCAACAACCTTCATCTGCTGGCAAGAAGTCTAAGAACCGTAATCAGTCTGACGGCAGTCAGGCCACTTTCAAGAAACCACGTGCGGGCTCTACCTTTTCTGAGCGACCTCCTATGGCGCCCAAACCCGCGGAATCCCAGTCACGGGTGGCCAGTTCGGCTGTCACCTGTTTCAACTGTGAAGAACAGGGTCATTTCAGCACCAAATGTCCGAAACAGACTGTCACGTGCCATAACTGTGGAATTGCTGGGCATAGGGCCCGTTTTTGCCGAAGCGACTCTAAACCCACTCCGGCGTCATCTCAGGCCCCAGGACATTCAAAGGTGCAGATCGAGCCACTCACCGGGCTGTTTAAGACGACAGAGCTAACAAAGGCGGAGCCAAGAGCTATCAGACGGGAGCGTCTGGTTCGGGGGCCGGCAAGCCCCGAATTTACGAGATGAAGAAGACCGACGATCCAGAGGCCCGAATGATCTCAGGTACACTCGATATTCTATCCCAGCCTGTGTGTACCCTTTTTGATACTGGTGCATCGCATTCATTCATTTCCGAGTCATGTTTGAGTAGACTACGTCTGGGTAGTGCTACTAGTTGTGAGCCTTATGTCATTGGTCTACCTGATGGTAGACGAATTATCGGAAATCGTGAGATTCAGAATTGTTCGATTCAGCTTCAAGGTCGTGTATGGCCAGCGGACCTAATCATAGTAGATTTGCCGAGAGACGACGCCATCTTGGGTATTGATTGGATGGATCGTCATGATGCCATCATTAGTGTCCGCAAGCGTATGGTCACTATCAATTCAGGCGATGGGGTCGAATGTGTGTTTCAGGGAGGTAATCCCAGCTGTTCGGGAAGAGTTATTAATTTGATGAAAGCAGTGAGATTGCTCAGTCAGGGATGTGTTGGTTATTGGTGCTATATGACCAAAACCGAGAAATCATCAGTAATGTTGTCGGATATTCTGGTAGTGAGGGAATATGCCGACATTTTTCCCGACGAATTACCTTGTTTGCCTCCACAGAGAGATGTGGAATTCACGATTGAGTTGGAGCCCGGTACGTCCCCGATATCAAAGGCACCGTACCGGATGGCCCCGACCGAAATGCAGGAGTTGAAGAATCAACTTGAGGAATTGTTCGAGAAAGGTTATATCCGACCGAGTGCGTCCCCGTGGGTAGCACCAGTGTTGTTTGTCAAGAAGAAGGATGGTTCGTTCCGCTTGTGTATTGATTACCGGGAATTGAATCGGGTGACGATCAAGAATAAGTTTCCCTTACCCCGTATCTATGATCTTTTGGATCAACTTTAGGGAGCTTCAGTATTTTCCAAGATTGACTTAAGATCTGGATATCATCAGTTGCGGATCCGAGAGTCGGATATCGCGAGGATGGCGTTTCGAACACGCTATGGTCATTATGAGTTCGTGGTTATGCCGTTTGGATAGACTAATGCACCTGCGGTATTCATGGAGTTAATGAATCGGGTTTTCATCGACTTTTTGGATCAGTTTGTTGTTGTCTTCATCGACGACATTTTGATTTATTCTCGTAACCGAGAGGAACACGAGGTTCACCTTCATCAGGTTCTCGACGTGTTGGGACGAGAACAACTTTATGGAAAGTTTTCCAAATGTGAGTTCTGGATGTCCGAAGTGACTTTTCTCGGGCATGTAATTTCATCAGATGGAGTGCGTGTTGATCCTCAGAAGACGGAGGCTATCCAAGATTGGTTACCTCCGAAGAATGTTAAGGAAATCCGAAGCTTTCTCGGATTAGCCGGTTATTATCGGCAGTTTGTGGAAGGATTTTCCAAAATTGCTCAACCATTGACGAACCTTTTACGAAAGGATAAGAATTACACGTGGTCCGACGCGTGTCAGCGGAGTTTTGAGGAACTCAAGAGCCGGTTAATGTCAGCACCTGTACTTTCCTTGCCGCAGGGGACGGAAGGATTTGTGGTTTATAGTGATGCGTCCGGACAGGGTCTCGGATGTGTGCTCATGCAGAATGGGAAGGTTATTACCTATGCCTCACGGCAATTGAGACCTTACGAAGTTAATTATCCGACCCACGACTTGGAGCTAGCAGCCGTAGTGTTCGCTTTGAAAATCTGGTGTCATTACCTTTATGGCGTCACCTGTCAGATTTTCACCGATCATAAGAGTCTAAAGTATATATTTACTCAGAAGGAGTTAAATATGCGACAGAGACGGTGGTTGGAACTAATCAAAGATTATGATATCGAGATCCTTTACCACCCGGGCAAGGCGAACGTTGTCGCCGACGCCTTGAGTCGTAAGTCCGTCCAGGAGCAGATGCTTGCTCGTTTAACAGTTCAGAAGGAGCTTCAGCAGGAATTTCTTAGACCCGAGATCGAGGTCTGGCTTCAGCGAATTCAGGGACAGCTTTGTATGTTAGAGATTTCATCGTCACTTGAGGAGAAAATCAGGGAGAATCAGGGTTCAGACCCAGCATTGTTGCGCATCCGTGAGGATGTGGCTCAGGGGAAAGCCCCTGGATTCGTGGTCCACGAGGATGGACTTTTGAGATTTAAGAATCGGTTGTGCGTACCGGCGATTGACGAGTTGAAAAACTCGATTTTGAGAGAATCTCATGCTACCCCTTATTATGTTCATCCGGGGTCTAGCAAGATGTACAAGGACTTGAAATAAAATTGCTGGTGGGGTAATATGAAGCGAGAAGTCGCAGAATTTGTTTCGAGATGCTTAACCTGTCAACAAGTCAAGATTGAACATCAGCGACCGGCGGGTATGCTGAAACCTCTCCCTATTCCAGAATGGAAGTGGGAAGACATTTCTATGGACTTCATCACGAGTTTGCCGACGAGTCATCGTGGCATGAATACGATCTGGGTGATTGTGGACCGCTTAACTAAATCAGCTCATTTCCTTGAGATCAAGGATACATGGGGTCCCGAGAGACTTGCCCAGCTGTTCATCAAAGAGATAGTGAGACTGCACGGTACTCCTAAAAGTATCATTTCCGATCGTGACGGACGGTTTGTGTCTCATTTTTGGAAATCAATTCATCGTGCCATGGGAACTCAGCTTAATCTCAGTACCGCTTTTCACCCTCAGTCCGACGGACAATCAGAGAGAACTATTCAGACATTAGAGGACATGTTGAGGGCATGCGCCCTCGATTGGAAAGACGATTGGGAAGCCCAACTACCATTGATCGAGTTCACGTATAATAATAGTTGGCATGCTTCGATTAAGATGGCACCTTACGAGGCCTTGTACGGTCGTCGTTGTCGATCTCTGTTGTGTTGGGACGACCTTTCGGAATCAATCGACACCGAGCCCGATATGCTTATAGCCGCCCGGGAGAAGGTAGCTTTGATCAAGGGTCGTATGTTGACAGCTCAGAGTCGACAGAAATATTATGTAGACAATCGTCGTCGACCACTAGAGTTCGAGACGGGTGACCACGTTTTGGTCAAGGTGTCCCCGAGTCGAGGTATTTTCCGTTTCGGAAAACGGGGGAAGTTGAGTCCGAGATTTATTGGACCGTTTGAGATTTTGGAACGAGTAGGCGAGCTAGCTTATCGTTTGGCCTTACCTCCGGCGTTGAGCCGAATTCATAACGTGTTTCACGTTTCTCAGTTGCGGAAGTATGTTGCCGACCCGAGTCACATACTTCAGTTCGACGAAATTGAGATCGCGGATGATCATTCGTACGAGGAGCGTCTTGTACGAATTTTGGAGCGCCGAATCAAACAGTTGAGGAATAAGACGATCCCTTTGGTCAAGATTCAGTGGTCTAGACACGGAATCGAAGAGGCCACTTGGGAAACCGAGGAGAGTATGCGGGAGAGTTATCCCGAGTTGTTGGCCCTTAGTTTCGGGGACGAAACTCTTTTTAAGGGGGGGGAGTATGTAATACCCGGTTGTAATTCATTCATTTTCATTCAGTAATTTATCAGTCTGTAATAGTCATTCAGTAATTTTCACTCAGTAATAATCACTCATCATTCATTATTCATTCATTTGCGTTCACTGTTGGCATGTTGTAACAATATATCAGTTACCGATCGTCATTTCATCTCCGTTTATAGATCGAGACGAGAGTATTGTCATTTTCATTGTGATTGGTAGCCTTGTACTGGGAGTATCATCTTTGGCTTGTGTTGGACTTGTTCACTTTCACATTCGTATGATATGTCGGATCATTCATCAGTCGTAGCGAGGAATCGGAGTTATCGGATTTTTCACCTTGTCCAACATTGAGTTACGGCCGTAAGGACTATAGGTTACGGCCGTAACAAGGGTTCGTTGATTTCAGGCCATTTTGGACAAACGGGACTTACGGCCGTAAGGTTTCGGAATACGGCCGTAAGTTGAGCAGGTACGGCCGTAAGGCTTGGCCGGTTACGGCCGTACGTGTCCAGCAGGCTGCCCAGGCATTTTGGCCGAAGGCGAGTTACGGCCGTAAGAAGGGTTGGATACGGCCGTAAGTGGTCTTCATAAATTTCAGGTTTTGTCGGGCAAGGGGGACATACGGCCGTAAGGGTTGCGGCATACGGCCGTAAGACGAGGAAGGTACGGCCGTAAGGCTTGGCCGGATACGGCCGTACGCTACAGGCAGGGTGCCTGGTCATTTTCGACGAAGGGGGCTTACGCCCGTAAGTTTGGCCGGATACGGCCGTATCATCCGAGTTACGCCCGTAAGGTGTGCGGGTACGGCCGTAAGGATGTCGGGAGATGTTTTTGACGAAGGCGAGTTACACCCGTAACTCAGGAGCGGTTACGGCCATAAGTCTGTCGGCAGGCTTTTGGACGAAGCCGAGTTACGGCCGTACGAGTTGGCCGGTTACGGACATAAGGCCGTTGACCTGGGATGTTACGGCCGTATGAAAGCCGAGTTACGGCCGTAACTTCCGGTAGTATATAAGGACCCGACCGGGACTTTTTCATCATTTTCATCCTTTTTTCTTCTTTGTTCCGAGAGAGAGACTTGAGGGAGGGATTTTTCCATCATCAATCATTTGAGTGTGTAATTTTCATCATCTTCATTCATTTGGGAAGCTTGGATACTCGTTTTAACTCGTGTTCATCGGATCGAAGTGGTTGGATCTTCAAGAGGTAATTTCTTCAACATCTTGGATTTCGATTTTGTGTTGAGATATGATGTTTTGGACGTTATAATCATGTTATATGAAGGGATATGTATATGATTATGAGTTTGTATAAAGATTCATTGGATTATTGAGGGATTATTCAAGAACCCTTTGAATATCGAGTTGGAATTGGGGGTTTTCGATTAATTGTTGTTGAAATCACGATTTTGGATATTCATAATGGATTATTGATCGTATGGAAGATGTTTTGTTGGTTTGAAACACTTCTTGGGGATTTGATGTGGGTATTTTTGAGGTTTGGTTTAAACAATCGAAGTTTGGCCACAAAGTGTTCGATATAATGCCCCAATGAACTTGGTTTAATCGTATCGACGTTTTGAGTTCGTTATATTTGTTGGGATTCCACAGAAAATAAACGCAGCGGAAGAATAAACGGAATCCCTAAGAGGATCGATCAAGTAACGTATATACGAAAAGAAAAATACGAAGATCAAGGAATCAAAGTCCCATACCTATGATGTCTCTGAAAAACCTTCGTATGATGATGATGATGATGATGATGAAGAGCCCTTCGTTCCAAGCACCTAAATCAAGGTGCCTCTACTTCACACGCCGGAACTTGACGGAAAAATCAGCAAACTTCCTTTATCTAAGAATGCGGCTAGGGAAGCTTGTAGGAATTTTTTCTCTCGATCTTTTCTACTAATAACTTGTCTCTAAGATCAAGTATATGCTGTAGAAAATTTTTCTCACTCTTGAAGCTCTCTAAAAAACGAAATAAAACACTTGGGGAAGGAAGAAGGAGACTTTATGATTGAAAAGACTTTCTTTTCACAATCCTTAAAACCTCACATGTAGAAGATGCTTTTAAAAGCATCTCTACACCCCACATGACCCCACAAGTGTATAATATAATGAGAGAGAGAGACAAAGTAGAGATGGGGGGGGCCTTATAGGGAATCTTCCAAGAAACGGGTCGAGTTAATTCGGCTCGTGTATTGGATGTTCGTCAAACGAATCCCTCGTGAATCGGATGTCCGTCAAACGAATCCGTTTTATTTCCAATGTGTTTATACTAATTAATTAATCCAATTAATTATTTATATCAAACACAAATATACATTTCTCTAAGAAATATAATTTATGAATTAAAGTAATCACCCAGTAACCTACTTACAATTCATAAGACCGCTATTTGATTTATTCGATAAATCACTAATATCTAATATTATAAGAGAGATTATTAATTCATATTTATCCATCAATGATCCTATTGCGCGACTCCGTAGGTTCGTCTCAGCCGGCATTGGGAGGAACCAATGAGTGCGGGCAGCACTTAGCCAGCCTAGCGGGCCGCACTGTAAACCCCGACTGAGAACGAATGAACGAATCATTCCAGAACCATTATGTCGTGAATACTATATACGTATAGACCCTTCATCAGATGTCCCGGTCAAGTCTTCGGGTCATGGTAAAGTCAAACCCTAATGTTGACTAAACTCTATACATGTGTTAATGCAAATCAAGACCGACTGATTAATAGTGTATCTAATACGACTATATCAGAATGATTTGGCCAAAGACTTATGATCTTATTTGCCATTAACCGTATAGGACATTCGCCTGCTCACTAACAGGAGATAGAATCCTTTCTTGGCGTACAGCAAAGACTGCTACCTGCCCGTATAGTCCACACTTTGAGGTCGACTCAGCAATTAAGAAAATGAGTCTAACTACTCTAATGACAAACTAAACGTCACAGGCACATCTTCTACTGAACCCTCAAGTCAAAGGTCCACGTATACTATCACAACCTTTCGATTCGTCATCGACTCTCCGAGAGTGAATACCGTGTGACTGAATCGAGTATGAGTCGTGTTCGAGTATACTGGTCCCACCAATATACTTATAACTATGCTACCAAGACGTGCACACGTCCTAGCATCAGTTATACAAGTCTTATTAAAACTTAATGTCCTGTTAAGTTTTATCGACTTACGAACTAGTTAAGCATTTGAGCTCTAAACACTTCTAGTGCCTATCTCCTTATCTCCATAAGGAGTAGAATGTTCACTCTCAAATGCAAGGACTATTATTCTATATACCAAATCACAATGCCAGTGATATACAATAATATAGAAATAATAATTGCCTTATTAAATATAATATTCATAATTACAATACAATTGCTCTCACTCTCTCATCCTCTGAGTGGCATTCGAGGGCATATTCCTAACAATATTCGTGTTTGATTCGTATATTGAACGGATTGTTGGTAATTGTATTATTCAAGGTTGTTCGAGCGACCGATATCTCAATTAGGACGTTGTTCGTGGAAGGATAATTGTCACCGGTGTTGTGTAAGTTAATTCTTACTCAGTTAAAGGGATATTCATTTCCTTTTGTTGTTGTTCATTCATAATCATAACTCATTCATCATTGTATTAACCGTATCAAAACTTGTCATTGTCAATTAATCACTTCAGTCATAAGGAACGACGGTTCCAATCATTTCATTGAGCTATCATTCATTTCACTATCATTTCATCTCGGTGAGTCATTATTCGTTTCCGATGTCACTTTTGTTATATCGTGGCATTCCGGGTCATACTGGCGTGCCGGTTGGTATGTGTAGGATTTTCATGTCGGGCACATTTAAGTCGTGTGTTGGTTGTTGGCCTCACATTAGACTGTGCACACGAGTTGATTGCTTCGTGAGACTGATTAGGTACAAGACCACACGTGTATTCGATCAATACTCGTTGGTGGCTTGTGCACGGACACATTTCCATCCCGGGCGTAGTGTGGCGCCACCCTTTGATCCGTACTGTTAGTTGATTCATACAGCATGTTTGATTGCGTATGTTTTCAACAAGATTGGGTTATAATCTAACTGATTCATTTTGATCGAACTTGTGGTTTATACTACATATATATATGATTGTGTTTATTCAACTCTTGAGGATTGTTGTTCTGTATAACTGACCCCGTTTGGGGATATTGTTTTTCAGGTCATGGCAAGGCAAAGGCACAGGGAGAGCACCTTGACGGCGAGGAGTCCCAATGATACTAGAAGGGGCCCTAGTCTTTTCAGTCATTTATGTTTCCTTCATTTATTCCGCTGCAGACATTCCGTTTGAATACTTATTTCACTTAGTGTTGTATATTTTATCTCCATATAAAATATACATGTATTCTGAAATATCCTGGATGTGTTGTATGAAACTCCTCATCGGAGTAATTATTATTGTAATGTGGTTCAGTACTACATTTACCCGGTGTAATTCATCAGTTTTCATTCGCCCGGTGGGTCCCAGTCGGGGGTCCATGGCACTGTAATATCCGCTTAGTTTGGGGTGTTACAATCCCAGTATCTAACCGACAATAGATTTGAGAAAGGTGTTGTGGACAAGACATTGTTCAAAATACAGGAAGGTGATGACCTTCTAATGGTACAAATCTATGTAGATGATATAGTTTTTGGTTCAACTAACCTTGCTTTATGTCAAAGGTTCTCTCATCTCATGCAAAGTAAATTTGAAATGAGTATGATGGGAGAACTTAGTTATTTCCTAGGTTTGTAGGTAAAACAGTTCCCTACAGGTATTTTCATCAACCAGGAAAAATACAGTAAGGAGCTTCTCAACAAATTTGGAATGAACACTTCCAAATCATCGCCAACCCCCATGAGCACTTCCGTGCAAATTAGTGCTGATGAAGCCGGAAAGCCAGTTGACCAATCACTCTACAGGAAGCTTATTAGTTCGCTCCTGTACCTAACGGCTAGCAGACCCGATATCCAGTTTGATGTTGGAGTGTGTGCGATATATCAAGTAGCACCTAAGGAATCACACTTCAATACAGCTAAACGTATCCTTAAGTACATTAAAGGAACAATCGATGTAGGATTGTGGTATCCTAAAGAAGGCAGATTCGATATAGTTGGATACAGCGACTCGGATCTCGGAGGCTGCAAGCTAGATAGGAAGAGTACAAGTGGAACTTGTCACTTTCTTGGACCTAGACTCGTTTCTTGGTTCAGTAAGAAGCAATTGGCTAACTCACTTTCCACGGCTGAATCAGAATACTATGCTGCTGGTAGTTGCTGTATGCAGGTCCTTTGGATGCAGCAGCAGTTGTCAGATTATGGAATTGAAGCCAGAGAGACGCCAATCATGTGTGATAGCATGAGTGCAATTGCAATAACGCACAATCCTGTCCTGCACTCGCGCACTAAGCATATCAACATGAAGCATCATTTCATAAGGAATCATGTTGAGAACACGGATGTTCGACTCGAAAAGGTTCATACAGATATTCAGTTGGCCGACATCTTCACCAAGCCTCTCGACACAACAAGATTCAACATGCTTAGACAAGAATTGGGAATGCTACAGCCCGACTCCCTGTAAGTAATTTACTGTTTTTACTCAACAATTGAGGGGGAATGCTGTAAGACCCAAGAATACAGTATCCACCGTTAATTATCTATACACTCAGAGCCTTCAATACAGAACTGTAGGAAACAAAGACATATGAATCATCCTACAGCTGACGTGTGCAATAATTAAGGGGGAATAGAGTATGACCCATGAATACAGCATTCATCCAAAAGTTTTTGTATGGAATTAAAACCTATATGTACCTTTTAAGGGGGAACGCTGTATCGTCGCGGATACAGCACATACTATAGGATTTCGATTCAGTATATATTATATTATATTATTTCATTTTAAAATCATTTTTGTCCACGTGCCCTGTTTTCATGTCAAACGTCATTTACATTAAATGCCTTACACGACATATGGACAACTGAATCTCAAAAGCCGTGATGTTTTTAAATTGTTTAATGTTTTAAAACCGCCGTTTCAGGCATTTAGGGTAACAACAAATGTCAGAAGTGGGATCCGCTCATATTTTAGTATTTTGTGGATAAGTGTACCAGTTACACTCAGTTCATCGTGACCGTTCTTTTCAAAAACCGGCTCCCATCCCTTAAAATATGACCATTCGTACTCTGGAAAACCCTACTTCGCCGCCCACTATAAAAGGATTGATACTGCCAATTAGAGACTCTTTACGCTTTCTGCAAAATTTAAGAGTACTCAAGCAAATACAGCCTACAAAGTTTTCTGCGTTTTACTGCAAATTTCGTTTATTCTCTTTCATATTTTCTTGAGAATTATCAATGGCTGGTCAGACATCTTCTCCCGCACTCAAGAAATCCTCAAACATCATCGATGGACGGATCTTCTCAAGATCTGTCGTCATCGAGCGTATTCTCTCTGAAACCAATAACGTTGAACCAATGGAGGTCATCATCACCCGACTCCGTCAGCAAGGTCTCTACCGCCTTGGGAGTCAAACCGCCGAGAAATACGATGTTCACTTGGTTGAGGACTTTTACCTCAACATCGTCGTTCGCTTTTTGTCGCTGGCCCAGGGAGGTCACGTTGCTGACATCACTGCTATCATTCAAGGAGTGGAGATCTATATCGATCGAGATCTTATTCAGAACATTTACAGGCTGCCTGTTGATGGCCTTACCATGGAAGAACTTGAGACTTTTGGGTCTCAAGAGCTGATAACAAAGTACTATGGGTTGTTCACCGGCTCAGCTATTGTTGACATGGTTCACACCACCTGTCACAAGAAGAATTTTTGTTTGCCATACGTGTACTTGCATGATTTTTGTTGCAGGATCATCGAAAATCGCACTGGTGCATTTGAAATGTGCACAAATCTGAGATTTAGAATGATGGTTGCGATTTTGACCTGTGAAAAGGTCAACTGGTGCCATATTATCTTGAAGCGCTTGCAGGAGGAAGTATCCAAGCCTGCCACTCAAAAGAAATCGTTTGGTTTAATTTTAAACCATATTTTGATGAAATGCGGACTTTCACAATCCGCAGATGCGAAGAAAAACAGCTCCCGGATCTACTTAGGAGGTGTCAATCCTTCGGCGTATAACCAGAGAACTCTGGTTTGCAATCATCCATCCATCCGAAGTATGCCCGTGTCTGAAGATCCAAGGGATGTTTCTTTGAAGTCCCAGGATGTGAAGTCTTCAAGGAAGAGGAAAAGATCTCACAGCAAGACACCCACTGCTGCTGAGAAGCCGAAAAGGAAGCTAAGGAGGCTTTCTAAAGCTAAATCCACCAAAACCTCCAAGGAAGCTTCTACCGTGGCGCAACCCACTGAAGAACTACCCCAAGGCCCAACCCCTGTGGAAGAGGTGCCCGCTACTATATCGACAGTAGATCCTGAGCCTTTGGCGGCTAAGACGGATGATCGGACATCTGCCAACTTAGAAGACGCTAGCGAGTCGGCTGCCCCTTTGGAGCCAACAGCTACTTCTCCTATGCGGGATTCCACACCCGTACAGGATCCATCTTCCTTCGGGGCACCATCCCCTGTAAGGAATCCCTCTTCCCTACAGGATCCCACACCTGTAGAGGAACCCCTCGCTACAGTGGACTCAGATGTTGTACGCAGTCCCTCTCCGGACACCATTATCAACAAAACCCTTCTCTCTGTGCAAATTGATCATGCTTATGAAAGATTCCTTAAATGGAAAAGCTACAGGCTAGCTCCGTATGACACCTTATACAACTGGAGCGACTGGAGCCATGAAGAGAGATTTGTATTGGAAGTGACGGACTCAACAAAAGTTGAAGCCCTGATCCAATGGGACAATCTCTACTGCAAAGAATTGATTGAAAGCCATCTATTGCAAAAATCTGACGCCAAGAGAAAAGGAAAAGATAAGTCCGAGGACTCTCCACAAGATCCAAAATATGATGATGACTCAGACGACGACGACGATGCCTTACAAGCAGGTCTGGGAATGAGTCATGAGAAGGCTCAAGACAGAGATGCCTCTCAAACCAAGAATGACGAAGGGCCATCAAGCCGAAGTGAGCCCCCTTCGCCACAGCAATAGAATATTCCTGACGACGAGGAATCAGTCCCTCAAGTTGAGGAAGAAGAAATTGTTTTGGAACAGGCACCCGAGCCTGCTGCCGCAGAAAAAGAGGATGTTGCTGAGAGACAACAGGAGGAATCAGTCCCTCCTGTACCCATGTCTACAGACGCATCTTCGCAACAGGAGGATACAGCACCCCCTGCCGCCGAACTCGAAAATGCTGCTCCCACCCCATCAACCGTGGAATCCGACGATGGTATTATACCTGAGGATGTCCAACTCAATTCACGCCCTACCGTGAATCTGAGAAGGATGAATGGAGTCGAACACTTTGCCAAGCTGGATTCTCCGAGCACTGCTGCTAGGAAAGAGCGATTGCGTGCTCTTGGTCTTCATACCGTCTTCATCCATGATGCAGTTAATGCCCTGTATTCAGTGGAAAAAGCTCTTAATTGGATGCACACTTCTGCTGTTGAAGAGATGACTGGTTTACAACATGAAGTCTCTCGCGTAGTCGAAGCCTTCACTATTTTTCCAGAAGTCTTCAAACAAGTACTGAAGAAGATGCAAGAGAAATAAGAGCAACTCCTGAGAGAAGAGGCATCCAAAATACGCATATCTGAGGCTAAGACCGCAGCAGCTATGATCGAAACCACTTCTCATCTTCGAGCCCACGACAAAAGTATCAAGGATATGTCGGAGGTGCTCTCCACCCTTGTCGAGAGAATGACAAACATTGAGACTAAAACAGGATGCCGCACTGGAAATACTAGGACGTCTTGATGACGCCAAAAAGGGGGAAGAAGCAAGAGAAGTATCTAGGAGAATAAGGCTTCAGCACGAAAGGGAATTTAATGCTGCTCAAGACAGCATTACCGCTGAACTGAATAAACTAGCCCCTCCCTCTCAAAGTTTCAAGATTTCAGGTTCCCGACCTGAGTCATGATCCCAATGTCCCATGGCAAAGCTTAATCCAAATGTTAGGATTGTATACTGCAAAGCATACTTTATGCTTGTATTACCTAATTTCCCTATTACTACCTATGAGGATATTAATTATATTTAATCACATGTTTTGCATATTAATTCACGTTGTGGTTATGCAAATGAAATGTCTAATTATTTTATATTGTAGATAATGTGGTGTGTTGGTGTCACACGGAAGATCACATTATCGGTGCCTTATAAAATAATATAATAGTTCACAACCTATATAATTATTAGACAAATTATATAAAGGGTTGTAGTGTGTGCTTGAGAATAGTTGGTCTTGACTATTAGCATACATTAGCGTATTTGCATACGTTGAACAGGTTCGAGGTGAGATAGTGTCTTCAGACCGACTGTAAGAAGAACGTAAATCTCGGATAATTATTATTTCTTAGTTCTAAGTATATAATATTTAATTGTGTATTTATAATAATTATTGCTTTGATTTACCATAGGTGAGAGTCAAAATGATCGACTCAATAAGCCTCGTATCTTGGGCAATAATATTGTTTATACGACAATTATTATTATTACTAGAAATCGTGTCCCGACTCGTGCGGGTTGATGATGTCCCCTTGAGGAGCTCGAAAATGATTATTATATTAAACCTGCAGTGGATTTAATTCCGATATAATAATAAGGTTCGAGTGGTACTACTCTTGGATAAGATATTAATTAATTAAAGCTGTCAGTAGCTTATAATTAATTAATGGACATTCGATATCTTAAACACGGGAAAAAAATATATTTAATAAGGAGCCCAATTTCGTAATTTGGGATTTTGGTAGGAAGTGCAATATCAAACTTTTTAGTGGACTAAGTTGATATTAATTGATTCATCATATATTAGGAAGAGTCCTAATAAGGTAAGATGAATTAATTGGGAGTCCTTCCATAATCCTCCTTTAGATCCCTAGTAGTAGTCCAAGAGCCTATAAATAGGACATTATGGTGTTGGCCGATTTTATGCTTCAACTTGCACAAGAAATTTCGATTTTCTCTTCTAAGTGTTTAATTGTGGATCTTGACTTGTGTCTTTGATTCCACAATTGAGATAACACTTTAATTCTTGCTACCTATCAGAATTACTTGAAGAAAATAAAATCGAGAGTTGTGAGGCAAGGTAGATTCGGCCGATCCATAAGGTGTCCAAGCAAGTTCCGGTAGCTCGTTGCCCACACAACGTCCGGTTCAAGGCGGATCATACTCTAGAAGATCTGAAGGTAGAGATACAAGGCGATCAAGAAGGAAATAACCAACCGCTTCAAAAGGTAATATCCTATGATCTTGGATCTAGATTAGGATATTTTAATTAATCAACATATTTAATTAATAAATAATAAATAATATTTAAATTGCTTGTTAGTCTTAGTAATTAATTAATTAGCATGCCTAAATAGATCTAATGCTCGTAGATGCGTAAAACGCTATAATCATATTTTCCCAAACTTCGCTCACGCATTTTACTTTCCAACAATTGGTATCGAGCCGGATTTTTAGGCTTTTGCTACTTTAATTAATTTTAGTGATTAATTGATAGCAATTTAAATATTCATATATTTTGATGTTGGAATATTTTGCTAGATGTGTTCTTGCAGTGATATGATCCAATTATCATGGTTTATATGAATGGTGCATTTATTTATTTATTTTTATTAATTATGCAATTGTTGGTTTGGCCCGTTTTTGAGGCATGTAATGGTTTTTCCCGTGAGAAAATCCGGGTAGTTCTAGGTGGTTTTATTTTTCCGTAATCTTGATGTAATTTCGATGTATTTTATTTCGTATAAAATTGTAATCGAATTCGGAAAAGACGGGATCACGAAGATATAGAGCGAGAATGCTTTGGCCAGGCGGAGCTGTGGGCGGCAATGAAGTGCCAGCAGAGGCCGCCGGCGTGAGCGAAGCGGCCGCCAATACGCTGGCGGCTGTCGGGCAGTTATTTGGTTGGGCCGGTCAAATCGATTTTGGTCCGTCCATTTTCGCCGTCGTTCGTTGCGTCCATTGGGAAGTCGGGATTTAAAATTAAATTTTTCTTTATGTAATTAATTTTGCATAAAAGTAAAATTTTAATTTTGAAAATCCACGGCCGTACGGGAGAAGCGACGAGATGCTTGATTCAGTGGGAGAGATCGAGCCGAAGATTTTCTCGGATTCAACTCAAGGAAGAAGACCATGATAATTGGATAAATTTAATTATCCATGCTTTATTTTGGTTTTTATTGTTTTGATGTATGGCATGTATGGATGTATGCGTGATATGTGTCCTTGCATGTTAGGACGAGAAAATTAAAAACCTTAAGGCTAAAATAACTAAGTGATTAAATTGATTTTTATTTTAATTAAAATCAAATTGGCCTCCATAATTAATTTAAATTGTGAAGTAATTAGCATGCGCGTTGACATTAGAGTCTTCCTCCATATCGGATGTGCTAATTATAGGTTCACTAGTTTTAAATTTCAAAAATGATAACATAAGGTAAATATTACTTTTTATGATAGGACCTCTCCATCTGTAGGACTATTATTTAAAAGATAATATTTTAAGGATGTTAAATTATGGTGTTCACTTAGGTGTATTAATTAATAAGCTCCCCATCGGAGTCTATGTTAATTAATACATGGCCAAGAGGAACCAACTATTAATTTTACTTGTCATAACGAAATTTGACTAGATAGTAAAATTAAAGACGTAAAACTCTACTTGAAAAATGTATGTGTAAACGTCCACACGATCGTGGCTTGCATGTGCGGATTTTTTGAGGTGTTGGTTGCTAGCATATATATTGTGTTTTTGAGGTTTTTCGATATATTTTGCTATGCATTATGTGATGGATGTTTTTAATTTTTATTCTCAGATGTCTTTCAATCCACTAGTATTATTCTCAAAGAAAATAAACTAGATGGCACTAACTTTGCCGATTGGAAAAGAAATCTTGACATTGTCACCGATCACGAGGGCATAAGTTTGTCTTAATCGAGGAGAGCCCTCTAGAACCAGAACCGGATGCCACTCCCGAAGAGTTGGCGGAATTCCGGAAATGGAAAAAGTCTGATGAGATGGCTCGCTGTTACATTTTGGCTTCACTGACAAATGTATTGCAGCATCAGCATCAGACGATGGGTTCGGCCGCAGAAATGATGAAAAGTCTCACCGAGATGTTTGGTCATCAGAACCGGGCGGCTAGACAAAATGCTATGAGGGTATTGATGACAACCCAAATGTCTGAAGGGACTCCAGTAAGGGATCATGTTCTAAAAATGATGTCTCATTTGAACGAACTGAGCATATTGGGGGCTACTATCGATGCGGAAACGCAGGTCGATATTATCTTAGGCATCTTACCTAGAAGCTTTGAGCAGTTCCGCCTCAACTACAATATGAACCGTAGGACATATATAGTTTGGCGGAACTTCTGACAGAGCTTCAGTCTGCTGAAGGTCTCTTCAAACAAGGTTATCATCAGATTCTTGCGGCAACCGGTGCTACTTCTTCCAAACCCAAATGGGGAAAGAAGAAGAAGCAGGTTGGCCAGAAGCAAGTGGCAGCCCTCAAGGTGAAAAGCAAGTCTCCTCACCCCGAGGCGAACAAAAAGCCAAAGGGAAAGTGCTACAAGTGCGGTCAGAAAGGACATTTTAAAGCGGACTGCCCTGCTCTTAAGAAAGGTATGTCTCGTGCACTAGTAGTAAAAACATGTTTGGCATCTTGTTCTTCCACTTCGTGGATAGTTGATTCAGGCTCCACTGATCATGTTTGCTTTGACTCGCATGGTTTTCAGGTAACCAAGCAGCTTAGTGCGGGCGAGATTACCATCAACTGGGGCGATTATTCCTGGCTTATGGTACATTGCGGTGGGAGTCGTGCGGTTGAAGATTAATGATAAATTATTAGTTCGAATAATGTATTATTAGTACGATTTTAGAATGAATTTAATTTCGGTTTCTAAATTAAAATGCGATGGTTATTCATTTCTTTTGATGATGATGCCATTATTAAGAAAAGAAGCGGTGAATATATTTGCAGAGGTACTTTTAATGATGGACTATATATCGTTAATCCGCACAAACTCCTATGCATAAATCACTTAACTCTTTGTCTAAACCTAAAAGAGAAAAGAACCTTCAAGCATAAATCAAACATATCATGGCATTTACGGTTAGGACATGTAAACCTTAGAAGGATTCAAAGATTGGTAGATGATGGCCCATTGGATGATCTCCAAGTTGAGTCATTTCTAATTTGTGAATCCATGCGGAAGGTAAGATGACCAAAAGGGTTTTTAAAACCAAGGGAAACCGTGCTCAGGATGTGTTAGAATTGGTTCATACGGATGTATGTGGTCCAATGAATATCCAGGCTAGGGGAGGTTTCGAATATTTCATCATGTTCATAGATGATTATTCGAGATATGGATACATCTTTTTGATGCGACGTAAGTCTGAAGCTTTTGACAAGTTCAGAGACTTCAAGGCTGAAACGGATAAGCGTCATGGGAAGAGTATCAAGTCACTACGATCTGATCGTGGTGGCGAATACCTTAGTAGAGAGTTTTCGGATTTCTTGGCGAATGAGGGGATTTCATCCCAGCTCACCGCGCCGGGAACTCCACAACAAAATGGTGTGACTGAAAGAAGGAATAGGACTCTTTTAGAAATGGTTAGATCAATGATGAGTTATTCAGATTTACCTATTTCGTTTTGGGGATATGCCTTAGAAACAGCGGCGTACATTCTAAACCTGGTGCCTTCGAAATCAGTTCCAAAAACACCCACAGAACTGTGGAGTGGGCGTAAGCCCAGTCTAGGACATGTTCGGATTTGGGGTACTCCAGCACATGTGCTGAATAAGGAAGCTGATAAGTTGGCATCTCGCACAGAAGTACGAGTGTTTGTGGGATACCCTAAGGGAACGAAGGGTGGCTTGTTTTATAGTCCCCAGGATCAGAAGGTCATTGTTAGCACCAATGCCCGATTTCTGGAAGAGGATTATATGATTAGTCACAAGCCCATGAGCGAAATAATTCTGGAAGAGCTGAGGGGCGAGATTCCGACTATACCAATCGTACAAGCGCCAACTAACACTGCACCACGTATCGATTCTGAAACTTTTACACCAACTCAGAATTTGCCTCGTCGTAGTGGGAGGGTTGTTCGTCAGCCCGAACGATTCATAGGCATGGGAAAGTCTTCAGACTCAATCCCAGACGAAGATGAATCGGTTCCCTGGACCTATAAGGAGGCAATCCAAGATAAAGATGCTGACTCCTGGCAAGAAGCAATGGAATCAGAAATGGGATCTATGGATTCCAATCAAGTGTGGGAGCTAGTAGAGCTACCTGATGGTGTACAAGCCATTGGGAGTAAATGGGTCTACAAGCGAAAGAAAGGACGTGACGGGAAGGTTGAAACCTTCAAAGCAAGGCTTGTTGCAAAAGGTTACACTCAGAAAGAGGGTATCGATTATGATGAAACCTTTTCGCCGGTAGCCATGCTTAAGTCAATCCGGATTCTTTTAGCTATAGTTGCGCATTTGGATCTGGAGATTTGGCAGATGGATGTCAAGACTGCATTCTTGAATGGGAGTCTAGACAAGGAAATCTATATGCGCCAAGCAGAGGGATTCATTGCTAAAGGAGAAGAGCACTTGGTGTGCAAACTTAAGAAATCCATTTATGGACTTAAGCAAGCATCTAGATCTTGGAACACTCGTTTTGACGAAGTAGTCCAGTCATATGTATTCGTCCAATGTCTGAGTGAGAGTTGTATGTATAAGAAATGCGATGGAAACGTGTTGGTGTTTCTTGTACTGTATGTAGACGATATCCTTCTGATTGGAAACAATGTGAAGGAATTGTCGGACGTACGGGTATGGCTATCTGAGCAGTTCGATATGAAGGATCTAGGAGAAGCGGGACACATCCTTGGAATCAGGATTTTTCGTGATCGGAAGAAGAGGATGTTGTGCTTATCCCAGGCATCCTATATCGATCTTGGCGATTTAGCATGGAGAATTCCAAGAAAGGTTTTCTACCTTACAGACATGGAATTCAACTATCTAAGAACATGTGTCCTAAGACACAAAAGGAGATAGATGACATGAAGATGGTCCCTTATGCATCCGCTGTGGGAAGTCTCATGTATGCTATGCTTTGCACTAGACCAGGTATCTGTCATGCCGTCGGCATGGCTGCTAGATATCAGTCGAACCCAGGACCAGGACACTGTATTGATGTCAAGCACATAATCAAGTAAATTAGAAGGACAAGTGAGTACATGCTTGTATATCAATCAGACTAACTGTTTACGGTGGGTTAAACTGAATCAGATTTTCATCGGACAAAGAAAAGTCCAAGTCTACTTCGGGTTATGTGTTTAGCACAGGAGGTGGAGCCATTAGTTGGAGGAGTGTGAAGCGAAATGCATCTCGGACTCTACCATGGAAGCCGAGTACGTGGAAGCCTCGAGGCGGCCAAGGAGGCGGTGTGGCTCAAGTACTTCTGCGGGACTTAGATGTGATTCCCGATTTGCCAGAGGGTATTACACTTTATTGTGATAATACTGGTGCGATCGCAAATTCGAGGGAACCACGAGCCCATCGAGCAAGTAAACATATCAACCGCAAGTACCACATCATACGACACTTCGTAAAGGAAGGAGACGTAGTTGTAGCCGAGGTTGCATCGGAAGATAATCTTGCCGACCCTTTCACGAAAGGCCTACCTTCAAAAGTTTTGAAAGGCATGTGGAAGGAATGGGATTACGGTGTATGGCGGCATTGCTTTGAGTATAAGTGGGAGAAATGAGAGACTATGTAATAGAGTAGTATACTTAAAAGCATGCTTTGAGTATAAGTGGGAGATTGTTAGGATTGTATCGCAAAGCATACTTTATGCTTGTATTACCTAATTTCCTATTACTACCTATGAGGATATTAATTATATTTAATCACATGTTTTGCATATTAATTCACGTTATGGTTATGCAAATGAAATGTCTAATTATTTTATATTGTAGATAATGTGGTGTGTTGGTGTCACACGGAAGATCACATTATCGGTGCCTTATAAAATAATATAATAGTTCACAACCTATATAATTATTAGACAAATTATATAAAGGGTTGTAGTGTGTGCTTGAGAATAGTTGGTCTTGACTATTAGCATACATTAGCGTATTTGCATACGTTGAACAGGGATCGAGGTGAGATAGTGTCTTCAGATCGACCGTAAGAAGAACGTAAATCTCGGATAATTATTATTTCTTAATTCTAAGTATATAATATTTAATTGTGTATTTATAATAATTATTGCTTTGATTTACCATAGGTGAGAGTCAAAATGATCGACTCAATAAGCCTCGTATCTTGGGCAATAATATTGTTTATACGACAATTATTATTATTACTAGAAATCGTGTCCCGACTCGTGCGGGTTGATGATGTCCCCTTGAGGAGCTCGAAAATGATTATTATATTAAACCCTGCAGGTGGATTTAATTCCGATATAATAATAAGGTTCGAGTGGTACTACTCTTGGATAAGATATTAATTAATTAAAGCTGTCAGTAGCTTATAATTAATTAATGGACATTCGATATCTTAAACACGAGAAAAAAATATATTTAATAAGGAGCCCAATTTCGTAATTTGGGATTTTGGTAGGAAGTGCAATATCAAACTTTTTAGTGGACTAAGTTGATATTAATTGATTCATCATATATTAGGAAGAGTCCTAATAAGGTAAGATGAATTAATTGGGAGTCCTTCCATAATCCTCCTTTAGATCCCTAGTAGTAGTCCAAGAGCCTATAAATAGGACATTATGGTGTTGGCCGATTTTATGCTTCAACTTGCACAAGAAATTTCAATTTTCTCTTCTAAGTGTTTAATTGTGGATCTTGACTTGTGTCTTTGATTCCACAATTGAGATAACACTTTAATTCTTGCTACATATCGGAATTACTTGAAGAAAATAAAATCGAGAGTTGTGAGGCAAGGTAGATTCGGCCGATCCATAAGGTGTCCAAGCAAGTTCCGGTAGCTCGTTGCCCACACAACGTCCGGTTCAAGGCGGATCATACTCTAGAAGATCTGAAGGTAGAGATACAAGGCGATCAAGAAGGAAATAACCAACCGCTTCAAAAGGTAATATCCTATGATCTTGGATCTAGATTAGGATATTTTAATTAATCAACATATTTAATTAATAAATAATAAATAATATTTAAATTGCTTGTTAGTCTTAGTAATTAATTAATTAGCATGCCTAAATAGATCTAATGCTCGTAGATGCGTAAAACGCTATAATCATATTTTCCCAAACTTCGCTTCCGCTGCGTTTTACTTTCCAACACCAAAGACCTTTTGAAATTCGTCTGCCAACCAACCGCCATCCAACTGCCGAAGAAGTGAAGCAATGGAGGAAGAATGAACTGATGAGATACTTTGTTAAACTCATCAGGGAATCCGCCATCTTCAAAGGTTATAAGACATTAGCGTAGGCTGCAAACAAATTCACGAAGATGTTAGAAGAAGGAAAGCTTTTTCTCCAAATCGAGATGAAATCCAAGCATAGAAGAGGAGATCGGATCACCCATCCAGAAGACTGGATTCTTGCCTTTGATAGATCCTACGAAGGTAGAGCAATATACCTAGATCGAGGCAACGATTCCTACAGCACTGGTGGCGTGGAACCGAGAATGATCCAGGGAAAAAGCCATGGAGACATGCGGACTATAGGAGCTGAAATCCTTAGTATATTAGTTTTGTTTGTAATTTTTCTTTCGAAACAGCAAATCTTGTACTCTATTTTTGAATATCAATAAAAATGTTTGCTTGTCTTGAAAGATTACAACTCGTAATCTACTGTGTTGATGTATGATTACATAACTTAAATTGTTGAGATAACAATCACAAGTATAGAAACTTGTTTGAAAATTAAGCTGTACGAACTTGTCTACGAACAGTTCATAATTTCAGTTGTATGCATCTAGAATACATTGTAAGATTGTGTCTGCGCTCCAATCATAAGCTTAAGTTGTAAAAATTCTTAGATATACCGAACTCGCCTGCGAGCAGTTCATAAATTAGACTAAGTTGCTGAAAGAAAGATCATTTGACAGAAGACCAAGAAATCTGCCAGAAGTCATCAAGAAAGTCATTCGCTTCATGAAGAAGGTTTTGGTATCATCAAGAAGACTTGAAAGATTTAAGTCTTGGCAAATTGTCAAAAAGGGGGAAATTGTTGGGATAACAAATACCCTGTATCGAAACAGCCAGGATAATCAATCCCTGTATCGAATAGTGATGATAAGAGGTTTTGACATATATGCCAATCCTCAATACAGTAAGGAAACCGTATCGATAAGTTGAAGTGTCAACCTGTATCGAAGGCCTGTCACAGATCCAGCATATAGTGGAACCTTTCAGTACAGCAAAGAAATCTTATAAAGACTAAGTATGGAAGCTGTCTCGAATTGTCAATACAGTGATCTTCCATACAGCTCTCAACAGGACAAAGAAGAAATCTTCAGAATTCAAGTCCCGTTGATATAAGAAGTATTTAAATACTCAAAGATAAAGTATTTAAATACTGTAAGTCAACAGATCTTCAAATCCCACAAAATCCGGATCGTGCTTTTCATCCCGTTGGAACGGAATCTTGCTCAACGGATTTATCTCAACGGATATATTTTCCAGAAGACTATATATATCTCATCAAGGCGTTGAAGATCAGATACGAAGCTACCAAGTAACAAAGCTATTATTATATTCATCAGAGCAAAACATATCTCCAGAAGCTTACTGCAACTCAGATCTAAGAGATATACAGTGCTCAACATCTTGAACAACACTTCATCAGCTAGAAGCTCAGAAAGTCAAAGTTGTTGTTCATACCCTGTTCTATCCTTTGAACAAACCCAGATCAGCCCTGTGTGGACTGAGTAATCGTTGCTTCTCCAGAACTGTGTGTGAAGGAATTGCATCGAAGAAGACGAAGCTTCAGAACTGTGTGTGAAGAATCCAGTCAACCAATAGCTCAAACCAATCTGTGTGAACGGTTGAAGCTAAGATCTTTATATCAATCTGTGTGAATGATATACTGATTGCGTGTTTTTATAATTATATAGTTGTGTACGCAGTAATTATAATAAACTTTTTACTCCTGTGTGGAGGACCAGTGGACGTAGAGGGGTTTACCTCGAACCACTTTAAATATTGTGTTATTTACCTTCTGCCTTACTTGTTTTAATTACTGTGATTATTTAAGTATACACTGCACATTGAGTTGCTGTTTCCACAGCAACTTACTATATTTAAGACTTCCGCTATGCACTCAGATTTAAAATCAGTACAGCTTGTTGTTTAAACTACTTCCCAAGCTGTCTCCAGTATACTTAGTGGCCAACAATTTTCTTCCAATGTTATTTTAGAATGTAATTTTTATCTTGGAGATTGGTGTGCGTAGTTCAACTGTCGGCTAGATAAATATCACAAGAATTTATTGGAATGCTGTAGTGATTTAAAGAAATTTTTAGAGCAAAATAATTTAATTATTATGAAATAATTATTCTAATTCTCCCAAAGCAACCAAAAACAAATCAAGATATTGAAGAAACATTTAAAATTTCCTAACAAAAGCAAATTAATAATTCTCAAATTAATTAATATCGTCTAGCGCACCACCTCTGATCAAGTGATCAATATCTCCTCTTGGAACAACAATAAAAATCGGAGACATCTAGGTGAGTTGTATCAAGTGGATTGTCATAATCAAGGACATTAATTTCGATCTTCTCATTTTTCTTGATTGATTTATGATAAAGATCCCTGAGGTACTTTTCCGTACGACAGGTACGTGATCAATGCTCAACCATGCAACATCTATGGCATTTATCTTTCTTTTTGGATGGGTTATTATCGTTGGATGTTTTGTGCCTTTTGTTGTTGGATATTTCTCTATGGGTCGTACCACGTCCAAAACCACGCCCACGTCCACGCTTATATCCGCGACCATGGCCACACTCATTTTCATGATTGTATGTAGCATTAGCTTCAGGCAATATTGTGGAACCAGTGGGTCGTAATTAGTGGTTTTGCATGAGCAACTCATTATTTTGCTCAGGAACCAAAAAACAAGATAAGAATTCAGAATATTTTTGGACCACGCTCTCGATATTGATATTGCAAGATCATATTTGAAGTATTGGACGTGGAGAAAGTTCTCTCAAAAATATCTTCATCAGTTATTTTTTCTCCACAAAGTTTCAATGTAGAGCTGAGTCTGAATAACTCCGAATTGTAAGTACTCACAATTTTAAAATCTTGCAAGCAAAGATGTATTCATTCATGTCGGACTCTACGGAGGACTATAGTCCTATGATGGTCAAACCACTCCATTTAAATTTTTCATAGCTCATGTTATACCCGGTTGTGAATTCATTAATTATCATTCAGTAATTTCCACTCAGAAATTTTTTTCACTCAGTAATAATCATTCATCATTCGTATTCATTCATTTCGTGTTCATCGTTCGGCGTATCTCGGAGTCGTGTATCAGTTGTTATTCATCATTCATCCCTGTTTGAGTTCGAGACGAGAATATTTTCATCATTATCATCATATTTTGGTGGTATGTGTGTGAGGTAGCGCACGCTACATACTCTTGTTAGAGCGCACTAATGGAGTACAGGTAGAGCACGCTATAGCTCAGTATTAGCGTACGCTAGCGCAAGTGAGGCTGACAGTCCATAAGGTACTGGGCTGATTTGGGAAATTCGTAGCGCACGCTACGAGTGGTATAGCGTATGCTAATTGTGCTGGCAATGCACGCTGAGGCATAAGAGTAGCACACGCTAATGCGAGCAGGGCAGAGGACAGTAGGTTCTGGACTCCAGTGTCTGGGTATCGAACATCAGTTAGCGCACGCTAACATTCTAGGTTAACGCACGCTATTGGAAGGCTTTAGTATGCTACCAAGTTTGTAGCGCACACTAATGAAGCAGTCAGAGCTCATTGGACTGTCCAGTAACCCGCTAGCGCACGCTAAATATCAGGACATAGCGCACGCTAAACTGGGATCAGTATAAATTGGACAGTTCGGTCCAGTTTCGTCATTTTCACTTCTCTCTTCCTCCTCCCGTCGGTTTTGGGCGATTTTGGACTTTTGGTGAAGGGTTCTTCGATCTGAAACCACCTATCATCATTTTCAAGCTTCTAAGTCGAATTAATCATCATTCAATCCTTTACAACACACCAAATCAAGGTAAACATCTCTTAGATCTAAAATTTCGGAATTTGAGTGTTTTACTTCTGATCTCTTCTAGTTAGCTTGATATTATGTTGGAATATGTTAGATATGGAATATATACCTTGGATACATGTATTTCTATGGATTTATTGGTGTATATTTCGGAATTTGTGAATATTTGGAATTGTTCAAGAACACCTTGGGTGTTGACTTTGGAATTTTGGGGGGTTTCGACTAGATGTTGTCGTAATCTCGAATGAAGTATTCCTATTGGATTATTAATGGTATTATTGAGGTTTTGATGGATTGAATCATTCATTGGAAGTTAGTTTTCAGTATAATTGAGTTTTGGTTGTAAACAATTGGAGATTGTTTACAACGTGTTTGTTAGAATGCCCCAATGAGTTTTGGGTAGTGTTGTATCGACTTTTGAGTTGGTTGTGATTATGCTTGATTCGTATATTAAGCATATTGTTGGTAATTATGTTATTCAAGGTTGTTCGAGCGGTGGGTTTTCCCTTTAAGGACGTTGATCGTGGAAGGACTTTCTCGCCTTTAGTTTCAGGCAAGTTTTATACTTGTACTAGTTAATGAGATTATTGTTATCATATATATGTATAAATGTGTTGTATCATTCCGAGACTTGGTCTCTTTATGAGTTCATCGATATTAGGGGATCGTTCGATATGATACTCTTCGGCAATTATGCCAAATGTTATTATTGTTCATTAATGGCCGGTTCAAGGCATTGGGATACTCGTTGTTAATATTATTATCGATAGCCGGTTTGCGGTATCGATGTATCGATTGTTGTTGTTAATATTGATGTCGATATAAGACATTGTTGTAATCATTGTTATTAATATTGACGCCCTGTCATTCATGTTGTATTGGCCGATTGAAGGCATTGGCGTATTCGTTCTCATCTTCGTCGCCGGTAACCAATTAAAGGTGCCGAGGCATTCATTGTATCATTATTATCGATTGGCCGTTCTAAGGCAATCGAGGTGTTCAATCATTCATTGTATCATTGTTATCGATTGGTCGTTCTAAGACAATCGAGGTGTTCAATCATTCGTTGTATCATTGTTATCGGTTGGCCATTCTAAGGAAATCGAGGTATTAAATTGGGGCTATCGAGGATAGTTCCCATCCGTTGTGTCAGTGTTATCGATTGACCATTCTAAGGTAATCGAGGTATTGAATTGGGAGCGCCAAGGACGGTGCCCATCCGTGAGTCATTGTTGTCGTGTTGGCCGACTCAAGGCAGCACACTATCATTCTCGTGAATTCGGTAATATTGAGATCATTGCGGTTTGTGATTAGTTGTGTTATGGAGGCTAGTCTCGGCTAGTGCTCGATGGGTAAGTTTGGGGAGTTTGAAACCTTCGCGGTTGACTTCCCAACACCTACAGTCAGTAGGTCAATGGTCACTGTGTGATTTCATTATGGGTAAGTTTGGGGAGTTTGAAACCTTCACGGTTGACTTCCCAACACCTACAGTCAGTAGGTCAACGGTCACTGGGTGATTTCGTAAGTTTGGGGAGTTTGAAACCTTCGCGGTTGACTTCCCAACACCTACAGTCAGTAGGTCAATGGTCACTGGGTGATTTCATTATGTGTAAGTTTGGGGAGTTTGAACCTTCGCGGTTGACTTCCCAACACCTACAGCTCAGTAGGTCAACGGCCATTGGATGGTTTCATTGTGATACGGCTTCGTGCCGTGGCTTCGGCCCTTATTGATATAGCTTCGGGCTATTTTGGCTTCAGGTGCTTGTGTTGATTGACAGCTTCGGCTGAGTGTCTTTCAGGACTTTGTAATGTCTTGGTAATTTCATTGGAGCCTTCGGGCATTGGGATTCATATCTAATCCAGTTCTAGTTTTGGTTCATGTTCGTGTAATTCATTGTGGTGTTCTATAATTATGATTCGCCATTGGGCATTTATGTTCTGATCTGTTGAGCAGGTATTAATATTATGCCATGGGTATAGTGTTTCACGAATGCTCGGTTCTTACCTTGGTTTGTGAGCATCTCGTATTATTATTATCATTATACCGTTTGATTATGCTTTTGGATGCATATCATGTTATACATGTATTTGATGTTCATTATCTGGATGACTGACCCTGTGAGGGCGGAACATATTTGCATGTTTTAGGTTGTTTACGAGGAGAGAGTTGAGACACAGGGGCATGACGATGGCGACGAGGCATTCGAGCGATACTAGTCCGAGTTATTCATGTTGGTCAGTCAGTTGGAGTGTGCTCCAGTTTTGTCAGTTGATGTCATGTTGTATTATCCGAGCAAGGCTCGTGGATGTCATTGTATTTTATTTTGGCCATGTAGGCCCACTTTTGTCGTTGAAGTTCCTTATCGGAATATTGTGTCGGATATCATGGTAGGGACTGTGATCTCCCTTGTTGGTTAATTTAATGTATTTTAGTCGTGTTCGCCGGGTGTGGGGTCCACGTCACTATAATAACCCAATGAGATTTGGGGGTGTTACAGCTCACTTGGATCTTTGACTGTGAGATACCCAACTTTGAAATCATCATGGAGATGATGACAAAGGAAAATTAGTGTCTTAGCATGATCGTGCTGTGATTATTTGTTTCCTTGTTTTATTGTCTCACCCAAACCATTTGAGATCAAGTGGATATCAGCATTAAGAGTCAATGACAAATAGTTCTTGCTAGATATATCAAGTGCAACAAACTCAAGTTTGATTATATTGGCCACGTGTAATTCTATATAGTAAAACTAAGACAAGTAGGCCATAAAATTAAATTTTCCTTTAGAGATAAACAATGTGACATATACCACTTTTGCATTTAAAATTTATGCTACTTCAAGAGCGTAATAATTTAATTTATGATATTATCATATATCAAGATTCTTCAGGAACATTTTATTATCTCGGGTGATTAAATACAAATATGATTTATTTTTCAGAACAAGTATATTTGTCAATAGTATTGCAATTAATTGTGCTAATTCGGGAGCAATAATTTTAAGGAAAAAACACGACAAAAAATAAAATAGTACAAAATAGAATAAATCATAAAAAATACTTCTTCAAAAGCACTTACAATATTCTTTAGGAATATTATTTTGTGTTTTTCATAATTCACACAAAATTTTAGATCTCATAGTGTACTTCAGGAATACATTATATTTAACTAGAATATGACGAGATAATATTGTGTTTAATCAAAATTACAACACATATTTTATCTTAATAATATTTAGACTATAGAGAATTGTTAGATCTTATTTTCTCAGGAAATAATGAACAAATTTGGTAATAGATTTTAGATCATGATACGTATTATTTATATATATATATATGATACGAGGTAATACATTGAGGTAATGATTGCGGATCAGATCGTACCCCGTACGGATAAGTTCAAGTATTTGGGTTCGATCATTCAGAAGGAAGGTGAGTGTGAACATGATGTCACACATCGCATCAAGGCGGGGTGGCTAAGGTGGAGAGCAGCGACAGGGGTCCTGTGCGACAAGAAAGTCCCTCTAAAGTTGAAGGGTAAATTCTATAGAGCGGCAATCCGACCTGCAATGTTGTATGGCTCCGAATGTTGGGCGATGAAGCAGTCGCTTGAGAGCAAGTTGGAAGTGGCTGAAATGAGAATGTTACGTTGGTCGTGTGGTCGCACAATGCTAGATAGAATCGCGAACGGGGTTTTCAGGAACGCGCTGGAAGTGGCGCCCATTTCAGCGAAAGTTAGGGAAGGGAGATTGAGATGGTTTGGCCACGTTTGCAGGAGGCAGGCATCTGCTCCGGTGAGGAGGGTCGAGAGTTTATTGGTTGTCGGGGAGTGGAGGAGAGGCAGACCGAGGAGGACGTGGGAGGAGCAACTAAGATTAGATTTGAAGGCCTTAAACCTTTCCGAGACCATGACTGTTGATAGGTGCGTTTGGAGGCGCCAGATCAGAGTTGTGGATTCTTTTGTAGGGAGCGGTACTGTAGTTGAGAGCCTCAGGGTTGGGTTGTCTCGGTTAGCTTTGACCTAGAGCATTGCATTTTTACTTTTATTGTATATTTTATCCTATTGTCTTTGCGTGTGGTGTCTTTTTGACAGGAGGCATGCAGAGCCAACCTCTCTTTTGTTAGAGCAGCGTTCATCGGGAGTGAAGTAGCCAAATTCCGCTTAGGTAAGTCCCATGTGGATCAAGCCATGGGCTCAGGTATGGTCTCGAGCTTTTTCGAATCATATGTTTTCCTTTGTATTTATCACACTAGATTCTGCTGTGCACTAAGTTGGAGGTCTTCACGGAAACAGCCTCCCTACCGTAATAAGTAGGGGCATGGTCTGCGTACATCTTACCCTCCCCAGACCCTGCTCTGAGCGGGATATACTGAGTATGTTTGGTTTGATTTGATTTATATGATATCGGTAGATATCAAGATAATATGTATAAACTCAAGATCGGGTATCATATGTTCAATATAATAATAAATAAGTACAATCCAAAAGTCAATATTGAATAACAAAGAAGTATTTTGAAATATCATCAATTTTAAACATGTTTTTTTATGGATGCCAAAACCATCCAAAAATATGTCATATAAACGAAATTCTAAAAAAGATAAATACAAAATTCGCATAAAAAATGGTATATCAACAAAAATCTAAACTATTCTCCACAAACTTTACACACTCAAAACCATAAATGTACAAAATCATTCGTGAAAACCATATGATCCCTAAATTCGTCAGATTATTAAGCAGATCCAAATGAGTCTTCATCATATCCATCTAATAGAATAGAAAATAGAAGCAAGAAGTATGCTACCTTGCTAGAGAAGCCGAATTCGAATGATATATTCAATTAGTAGGCAAATTGTGCTCATAACATGTAAAATTGAGAGAAAAGAGAGAAATGAAGGAGGAGAATAATAATGTGTGTATTGCTTATGCGGGTTGAAAGCCTTTATTTATAAGTATACGTCTGGGGTTTCAGGGTTATACTGGTCATTCATTAATAAATATATTATTTACAACCCTATTTATAAATTTTGAAATAATATTATTATTATATAATTTTATCAGATCTAATAGTCATCAACATATTAAAATAATAACCACTATATTATTTCATTATTTTATACACATCTATGGAAAACTGTTTAAATAACGGTCTCTCGAACTAGTTTTAAAAAACAATACAACAAGATAAAAACTTTTAAATCATTTGTAGTTGAGCTTATAACACAAATAAGAAAAACTTTCGAATTGTTTGTAGTTGAGCTTATAATAATCTTATACTTGGATTGTGAAGTTGCTAGAATGCATGGGGGATAAAATCTAAAGATGGTGAAAGTGTAAAGTTGCTCCCATTATATCGATCACTTGTGGGAGAGTATCCATTTTCCGGTTGATTGGAAGTGAAGAAATAGAGTTTTTCTTTGAAAACGTCTCTTGGGACAAGGAGAAGATCGCTCATGAGATTAGAGGTCGTGTTTGGAGTTGGCTATTGATTAAGGAACCATTGTTGTACTTATTAGTTTTAATATTGGTTAGTGAATTAGAGAATAGTTGTATATGGTTAGTTTCTTTGTATTTGTGTTTCTCCAAGAAAATTTTTATTACTATAATTTGTACTTTCGATTTATAGGTAATTTTGGTACTTGTATGTTTCAATGAAATTTTGCTCGATAAAAAATCATAATTATATACATGTTCTTAGGATTCATTCTAAATAAGGGATGTTTTATATGTTTGCAATTTATTCTGAATTGTGATAATTGATTGTGGGACTTCGAATAATTTTTTAATTGATAACCACTTAGATGTGCATATTTGATCATTCGGACTCTATATAAGGATATATTAGGACCATTTCGATTTATTCATGTCATCCTTGCACTACCATATTCTGTTATGAGTTCTCTCCCTGTGCGCCGTCGGGGAAAACCCTAATGGACTTTGGTATTCGAGTGGCTAAGAAATCACGGCGAAGAAAAGAGTAGCCACCTGACAAGGACAAAGGAAGTGGATTTGCTCCGATTGGAACTCCATCCCTTAGAACCCAAAATAGATCTTATTTAGCGTCTCTAATGAATGAGGAGATAGGGGGGAGAGTATGGAAGATGAAAATGAAATTGTGATTGGGGAGAAAGATGTCACTCGTGGCGAAGTTAACGGGATACCTTTGATCCATTTATCAGACCGAATACGATCACAGTTGAGAGTAGGGGTGTCGAAATAGTTCCCGGTTCTCGGTTAGATCGGAACCGAACCGGAACCGTATTTTCGGTTAACGGTCCTGTTTTCGGTTCTGTAGTTTTAAATATTTTGGTTTTCGGTTAGAACCGGAACCGAACGGTTTAGAACCGAAAACCGATTTTATAATATATTTATTAAATATTATTTTTATATTTTATACTTATATATTTTATTATTTTAATTTTTGTAAATTATAAATTTAAAACACTAATTTTGTTAAATAAATATTTTATATTTTGTTAAAAATTTATAATAATATATTATATATTTATTAAATATTAACTTTATATTTTATAGCTTATAATTTTAAAGCAGGTTTTTTTCAAAAAAAAAAACGTTTTTTTTTGTTTAACCGAACCAGAATCGAAAATAACCGGTCCGGTTCCGGTTAACCGAAATTTTATATGGTCCGATTTTCGGTTCTCATTTTTGGGCAATTATGGTTCCGGTTAGCCGAAAATTTCGGCCCGGTTAACCGAACCGAACCATTCAACAGCCCTAGTTGAGAGACCGGGTGGCTAGCACAGTGGTGATCAAGCTTTTGGGGCGGAGTATAGGATACACACTGTTGGCAAGCCGGCTTCAAGTCCTCCGTAAACCGAAAGGCCATTGGCAACTAATGGATTTGGAAAATATTGGAATCGTTAATGAATTTAATTTTATTTTGTAAAATTAAATATCATAGGATCGATCTACGTTCCGAGTAGATGATCGTGGTATATTCACTTTCTCTAAACCGATTCCCGGTGAGTGAAAAATAGTGAATTAAAGTTTATCACTTAATTGTGAATTAATAAGGGATGAAATCCCGCATTGAATAATGAACCATCATTATTCTAGTATATAAGGAGTTACCTTTATGCATGTAATAATTAATGGCACATGTGTATGGGCTTAAATCCCACACGCGCGCACACGCGCGCGCCGCCGCCGCCCGCCCGCCTCGGCTCGGCCGCGGCCGCGAGTCGCGAGCCGCGTGCCGTGGACCGTGGACCGTGGACCTTGGACCTTGGGCCTCGGCCTCGGCCTCGGCCTTGGCCTTTGGACAAGCTCAACAACGTAGTTGGGCTCGTATGTACACATAAGGATGTCCAGGTACATCCGTCAAATGGTTAAGGAGCTGAATACGGTCAGTGCCCCGACTGCTCAAATTGATCCAACCCTAAGTAACCTCCCAGGTGTTATGAGGAGGAGTAATTGGCAGATCTGAATTATGTAACTCCTGCCAACTTTTGGAATTCGAAACTCATATGTTCAATGCAGGCATGAATGCCTGCATTATGACAGCCATAATGGCTGTGTTTAAAACCCCCTGCAGTGTGAATGGCCTATAAATAGGCATGCATCCCTCTGCATCAGTACATACAATTTCGAACTCAGTATAAACATACAATTTTCATCATCCTCTGCATATCATAAGTCGGAGCTTTGTCCTCACCTCTTCCAGTTCGTCGGAGCTCTCCAGTTTGCGGTGTTGCTACTGTAGAGACATAAAGTCGTTGACCTTTTGGGACGAACCGCCAATCCGTGAACACTACCTGGGCGTTTCTCGTCTTGCGTGCAGAAGGCATCTTCGGGCGACTTCTACCACAGTCTAGTTTCGTTTATTGTTTTGTTGTTGTTTCGATTATCTTCTTGTATTTCTAATTTGTTTCTGGTTAGTGCAGATTCAGTTTCGTTTTTTCATTGTATTTTTTTTAATTCCGTCTTGAGTCCTGTATTTTCAGTTTTCGAGTTGTAGTTGTAGTTTCCAGTTGTAATTTAATTTCCGCCCAGCCAGTTTGTAACACAGAAATTTTACAACAAGCGCAAGACGAGAAACGATACTTGCTGTTGTTACTAAATCACACAACTGGAGATGTCGACTACCGTTGCTGCCACCGCTACCTCTGCCTCCGCGACCGTCACCTCAATCATGGCGAACTCCATTGGCTCAACCATGTCATCAACTATCGGCTCGATAGTGTTCAACACAAATGCTTCAACGATGTCAACAACAACTGGTTGGGGTTTTAACAACCCATTTCTGAATACCGGTGGGTCCACCTCGAGTGGCACCATTGGTTCCACTTTTAGTGGTACCGTGGGATCCATGTTAGGATCTAGTGTTGGAGCCTACGGGTTCAACACGAGTGGTTCCTTTTTTGGAACAACCTCGGGGCCTAGGATGATGCCTACCGCCGAGAAGCCGTCAAAGTTTGGTGGTGCCGACTTTAAAAGGTGGCAACAAAAGGTGTTGTTTTATTTAACAACATTGGGGTTTGCTAACTTCCTTAAGGAAGATGCGCTACCGGCTCCAAGTGCTCAAGAGACTAGTTTCACAGTCCGAGCTGCCTATGATAATTAGCACAATGGAGACTATCTTTGTAAAAACTTTATTCTGAATTATTTAGAGGATAGTTTGTACAATATATACTCTGTTGTAAACACATCAAAAGAGATGTGGGAAACATTTGAAAAGAAGTACCGTAGTGATGATGCAGGTACAAAGAAGTTTGTAGTCGCCAAGTATCTGGACTACAAGATGGTTGATTCAAGGCCTGTCATGGAACAAGTACAAGAGTTCCAACTCATCATTCATGATGTCAATGTCGAGGGAATGGTCCTACCGGACGCTTTTACTGTTGCAACTGTGATCGAGAAGTTGCCCCCCAGTTAAAAAGATTTCAAGAGCTACCTTAAGCACAAGCGAAATGAGATGACTCTTGAAGACTTGATTGTGAAATTGCGCATCGAGTCTGACGTGTGCAAAAATGACCACAAACCAAAAGGCCTGATTGATTCTAAGGCCAATCTGTTGGAGCATGGCGGTCCCTCCAATAAAAGGGCTCCTCCAAGTGTCCAAAACAAGAGCAAAGGGAAGCAACCAGTCAAGAAGTTTGATGGCGATTGCTTCAACTGTGGCAAACATGGGCATACGGCGAAAGACTGTCGAAAGCCGAAGGCCAACAAGAAGAAGAAACATGTTGCCAACATCGCCGAGACTAACGGCGAATGGAAAGAGGGTGACCTTGCTGCTGTGGTCACCGAAGAAGTCAACCACGTTGAGAACCAAGGTGGTTGGTGCGTCAACACCGGTGAGACCGCCCACGTTGGTGCCGATAGGAGCCAGTTTAAGAACTATCAAGCTGTTGAGAGGAGGAAGCTCAACATGGGGAATCCAGCTTCATCTGAAATTATCGGAGTTGGAGAAGTGGACCTCAACTTACGTCCGGACAGACACTTACCTTGAAAAAAGTGCTTCATGTTCCGGATATGATGAAGAATTTGATCTCAAGCTCTATACTAGTTAAAAAGGGGTTTAAACTAGTGTTTGAGTCAGATAGAATTATCATAAAAAAGTTTGATAGGTTTCTAGGTAAGGGTTACCTCACGGAGGGACTCTTTAAACTTAATGCTTTGGCTAAACGCCATGTAACCAAGTCCAGTAATGCTAATGAAAATGCTACTGCTTCCTCTTACTTGACTGAGTGTTCTGATTTATGGCATTGTAGATTAGGTCATGTAAATCTAAATGCTATAAAAAGATTAGTAAACTTAGATTTACTAAAATTAAATGAAGTCAATACTCAAAATAAATGTGAGATTTGTGTTGAAGCAAAAATGACGAAACTTCCGTTTCATTCGGTAAAACGAAACACACAACCCCTTGAATTAATTCACACAGGTGTGTGTAATTTAAAGTTTGTGCTAGAGGTGGTAAGAAGTACTTTATCACTTTTATAGATGACTGCACAAGATATTGTTATCTTTATCTTTTGAGAAGTAAAGATGAGGTTATTGAAGCTTTTGAGAACTTCAAGAATGAAGCCGAGAATCAATTAGGCTGTCGTATTAAGATGGTTCGAAGTGATAGAGGTGGCGAATATGTAGCCCCGTTTGAGGAATTATGCAACGAAAGTGGTATAATTCATCAAACAACAGCTCCATATGCACCACAATCTAATGGTGTTGCTGAACGTAATAATTGAACCCTTAAAGATATGATGAATGCCTTATTTATTAGTTCAGGGTTGCCCCAGAACATGTGGGGGGAAGCTGTCCTGACAGCCAACTACATATTGAATAAGATTCCACGCAAAGGTAAAGATATTACCCCTTATGAGTTGTGGAAAGGTAGAAAACCTTCATACAAATATCTCAAAGTGTGGGAGTGTTTGGCTAAGGTTGAGGTACCTCTACCTACACAAGTTAAAATCGGACCTAAAACGGTCGATTGTATCTTTATTGGGTATGCACTGAACAGTAGTGCCTATCGGTTTGTTATTCACAAGTCAGAAGTTCCTGAAATGACTGTGGGAACAACAATTGAATCAAGTAATGTTGTATTCTTTGAAAACATATATCCTTGTAAGGATAATGATAAAGTTGAGAACAATTCTAGCAATAGAGTTGAAGATGAAGGAACAAGTTCAAAACCTGTGGATGTAGATCCAAAGTCATGTAAGCGATCGAGATCTAATCTGGAAGATGTAGAACCGAGACGTGGTAGTAGGGTTAGGACACCAAAGACATTTGTACCTAACTACATAGCATTCATGTTGGATGAAGAACCAACATCGATCAAAGTAGCTTATGCCAGACCAGACGGGTTGCTCTGGAAAGAAGCTGTTCAGAGTGAAATTGACTCAATTTTACAAAACCAAACTTGGGTTTTGGTTGATTTACCTGAAGGTTGTAAGCCCTTAGGATGCAAATGGATCCTTAAAAGAAAGTACAAGGCTGACGGGTCAATTGACAAGTATAAAGCTCGTTTAGTAGTCAAAGGTTTCAAACAGAAGGAAGGGTACGATTTTTTCGATACTTATTCACCTGTAATGAGAATTACATCTATTCGAGTGCTTCTCGCGATTACTGCTTTGCACGATCTTGAGATTCATCAAATGGATGTTAAGACTGCTTTTCTGAACGGTTATCTGGATGAAGAGATCTATATGGAATAACCTGAAGGGTTTGTAGTACCTGGACAAGAGAAAAAGGTATGCAAACTGGTTAAGTCTCTATATGGATTGAAACAAGCTCCACTACAGTGGCACTTGAAATTTGATAATGTAATGTTATCAAATGGTTTTAAAATAAACGAGTGTGATAAATGTGTTTATATTAAGAACACTAATAATGGTTATGTTATTGTGTATCTTTATATAGATGACATGTTAATCATGGATAACAATATACAAGTGATTAACGATACTAAGAATATGTTAAAAAGAAATTTTGACATGAAAGACATGGGGCTAGCCGATGTGATTCTTGGAATGAAAATTTTGAGAAAATCGGATGGAATCATCTTGACACAATCTCACTATGCCGAGAAAGTTCTCAAGAAGTTTAATGCTTTTGAAAGCTTGCCGGCTAAGACCCCAATAGATTTAAATGATCACTTAAGCAAAAATCGAGGGGACCCCGTTGCACAAGAAGAATATGCACGAGTCATTGGGTGTTTAATGTATCTTACAAATTGCACTCGACTCGATTTAGCTTGCGCTGTAAACAAATTGAGTCGTTACACGAGCAATCCAAGCAAAGAGCATTGGAAAGCTCTCGTTAGAGTTTTGAGGTACTTAAAGTATACTCAAAACCTTGGGCTACACTATTCGAGATACCCCCCGGTACTTGAATGGTACTGTGATGCGAATTGGATATCCGATATGAAAAGTTCATTTTCTACAAGTGGTTACGTGTTTACCATTTGGGGTGGAGCTGTCTCGTGGAAGTTCGCGAAACAAACGTGTATAGCTCGATCCACCATGGAATCGGAATTCATAGCTTCAGACAAAGCTGGTGAAGAAGCCAAATGGCTCAGAAACTTTCTAGAAGATATTCCATGTTGGTCCAAGTCAGTACCTGCAGTGATGGTTCACTGTGATAGCCAAGCTACTATTGGTAGGGCGAGAAGTAACGTGTATAATGGAAAGTCTTGACATATTCGTCGACGCCATAATACCGTGAGACATTTGATCAAAAGTGGGGTTATCTCTATTGACTATGTGAGGTCATTGGATAATCTAGTGGATCCGCTAACCAAAGGGTTAAACCGTGATCAAATGAATAAATTGCTAGAGGGAATGGGTTTAAAATCCACAAATTGAGAATTTTAATAGTGGTAACCCAACCAAGATGACTGGAGATCTGTTAGGCGTATTTTTATGCGCTTATTTATCATTATTTTATATCTATTTTGAGTCTAAACCTGCATAAATGAGCTTTTAATGCACTATCTTTATATGTTTTGTAGGAAATTGGAGTCCGGAAGCTCGAACGGCGAAAAACGGGCCAAAACGGCGATTTCTGGTCATGAGCCGCGGCACAAGAAAAGCGGGCCGTGGCACACGAAGGTGACTAACAAGTGCCGAGCGAACTGTACTGTGATCCGCAGCACAAGTATGCTGAGTCGCGGCCCAGGAAGAAGAAAAGGCGCCCAGGCATCTGCGCTGAACGTTGGGGCCGCGGCACAGATTAAGTGAGCCGCGGCCCACGGGGCGGTTTTGCTGAGTCTTCCGCGTTTCTGGGCCGATTTTGAAGCCCTTTTTCGACCCAATCCCCAGACGCATTTTGGAGGCTAATGATAGTTATAAATAGGGGTTTAAGGTCAGATTTGGAGGGGAAGAAGAGGAATCATTGGACGGGATCGAAGAACACAAGAATCCGGGGAGAGCGGAAATGAAGAGATTTGTGGGCGACGACAAGACCACGGATCCCGTACGGTTTTTCTTAATTTTTCCGCATCTTATTTTCTAAATCTGTTCCAGTAAGATTGTGATTGTAGCCGATTACATGACGATTTGATTTATTTATTTTTATTTCAATTCACTCGTTATTCGTATTGAATTGGATTTTTCTCACTGTTCTCAATGCTTTCAATTGTCTGGTCAATAGTTGAATTGATTTGAATGTCTTTATGGATTCGGGAGATGAAATTTAGGCATAGTTCTTGTGAGAAAAGTCATGATTTTCGTGAGATAGGGATATACTCATGGGAATTGTGAAGCCTGTTTATTGTGGGAATTCATGAACTGTTTTAGCTATTAATTATCTAATTCGAATAGGGATATATCGAGTTAATAATTCTTAGTATTTTCTATCGATCTTGGGAAAGACTTTAGAATAATTTAGGAATTCCTGGCTTACAATAAATTGAATAAAAGTGAATTAAATTAAATAAAAAATTATTCCTGATTGTTTGATGTGATAATCATAATCCTACGCCCTTATTATTATTATTTTTATTATTACTATTATTATTTTTCTATTTATTTTTCTGCAATTAGTTTAGAAATAAATTCTATATAATTGTTCTTCAAATAAAATTACGAGTTGACTATATTTTGGTACTTAGTGAAATCAGTCCTCGAGGGAACGATATCTTACTCATCACTTTATTACTTGTCTATGACAATGTGCACTTGCGTTCACCGAAATTTCACAACAAGTTTTTGGCGCCGTTGCCAGGGACTGATTTTTCGCTAATATCATTACCAAGTGACTCTAATTTTAATTTGAAATTTTTTTTCTTCTTTAGATTCTATTTTTTTTCATTATGTTTACTGTTGATTATCGTGACCCTTGGCATTTCATAAATTCCGATGATCTTAATAATTTGCCTAATAGGGTCAGTCATCCCCCTCCCCCGAAACAAAAGACCATGCTTAAGCAATGTGTAGACGCTCTCAAAAATCCTGATAGTACCCCTCTTGAGCGAGAATGTGCAAGTCGTGGTCTTGAGATTCACTATGGTTATTTTCCAGCTCATCGATTTAGTAATGAACTTGAGGAGGAGGTTAAGAAGAAAGACATGCTGAGTTTTAGGGTCGATCCCCCAGCACCTGATAATTACATAAAGTGTGATGAGCTTGTAGAAGAAGTTACCATTGATGATGTTTCCAAAGAAATTTCATTAATTGGTCATCAAACTTCGAATAATAAGGTGAACACTTTTGTGCCTAAAATTTTATTAACGGTGCCACGCATAATTTTTCCTAAATCCATATTGGGAGAGATTGACCCCATTACTTGTGATTTTGTTTAGGCTGATTCTTTGAGTTCTAATGAGGTTGTTCATGATATGTCTTTATTATTTACCCATTCGAACTCTGCTTATTTTTACATATCTTATAATTATTATATTCTTCTATTATTTTTTGGTTGTCCGCATAATTATTCTTACTCATTATTTTTGGCAACCAGGCATGAACCAAAGCCTCCCTTGTGGAATAAGAGGCTTATAGATTGCAAGAAGGGGGTATTTGGCAATCTCCCTAGAAAGAAGCCACATTAATTTTTTATTTGCCACGTCGTGCTCAAGACGTAAAATAGAGCGCTTGATGGGAGGCAACCCATCATTTTTACTTGCTTTCTACTTAGTTGTTTTTATTTGATTTTTCGTTAATAAATTTTTTCCTTTGTTTGTTATTTTGTTTGGATTCGTGTATTCTTATTGGCCCTTATTTCTCTAATATTTTTTTTATAGTCCCAATGAGTTATCATTCTTCATATTCTAGTCTTTCTTGACTTAATGTCTATAGTTATTTCATGACTAGAGACTAAGTTTGGGGGTCCCTGGTGATGTTGGGCATTATTTGAAGTATGGATTGACAGACAATTCCACTCAGACATGTGCTGGCGTTCAAGAAGACATTTGGAATAAGATTCACTTTTCCTTATCTCTTTTATTTTCACATGAGTTTTATTGTTGATGATTTTATGTGTAGTGGAATAAATTGAAGCATGCGATATTTTCTTAATTTTTCTTGGTTATAAATTGCGATTTCATCATTGCTTTATTGTCCTTGCATGGTGTTGATGTTTTTTGTCAAAAACGTGAATTTTTCGTGCTTCTTTGTGTAAAACTGATGTTACGATACTGATTTCTCTTGGAAGAAACGGCTGAGTTTTAGTCGAGTTGCGGTCAGCGATATCTGTTTCTGTTGAGTATGCATTTAGGTCTGATATTTTGCGTGATTGTAGAAATTTTAGCGTATAAGAAAGGAGACACACGTGTTTTCAAATCACCGTCTATACGTTTGGTTACATTTTTCGTGTAGCTAGTTGTCCAGTAACATGAGTCTTGTTAGCACTTAAAGTGAGTTTAGAGTTCGACAGTTTTCCCAAAAAGTCGAGAATTTATACATGTTCTATGATGGGAAGTCTTGTAACCGGGGGTATTCACGTGACCCGTTGTTTACTCTCACGTAAAACGACAACCCTGAATAGACTAATGATTTAGAAATATCGCATTTGCCGATGATGGAAAGCCTAGTAACCGGGGGTATTCACGTAATCCGTTGTCTACTATCGCGTAAAACAGCAACCTTGACATGCGGAAATTGCTATTCGAGTTTTTTCTCCGCTGTAGAGGGGGACTTAGTAACTAGAACCATCCATGTGCCCCATGACTGTCTTTTACGTCAAACGGTTCCCCAATACATGAGAATGGAATTCCACCCTAGGATTATCCCGATGAAACATCCCGAGATCCGAACCTAGTGGTTAACTCGAATCATTATTATGATCATACATAAGGGAATGCTGTCCGAGGAGTAATTTTGATTATGAAACTCTTAAATTTTGCCACTAGACTGGGGGACTGGGCGAGTTGGCTTGTTTACTCTAACCCTTCGTATTAGCGGTCGGTTAAATTCACGCTTGTTAATCTTTGAGCTTGATTTTCCTCATGAACGATCGATTAGCTAAAAATGGTTACTTTGTGGAATCAATGTCCTTGATGTGACTCACTATTACGATACTCGTATTATTCTTTGAGATTTTTAGGGTAGTATTGATTAAGTTGAGCACTATGGATTTGCATGATCATTCACGATATTTTTTTATTTGAAAATTGATTTTTGCTTGAGGACAAGCAAAGGCTCAAGTTTGGGGGTATTTGTTAGGCGTATTTTTATGCGCTTATTTATCATTATTTTATATCCATTTTGAGTCTAAACCTGCATAAATGAGCTTTTAATGCACTATCTTTATATGTTTTGTAGGAAATTGGAGTCCGGAAGCTCGAACGGCGAAAAACGGGCCAAAACGGCGATTTCTGGTCATGAGCCGCGGCACAAGGAAAGCGGGCCGCGGCACACGAAGGTGACTAACAAGTGCCGAGCGAACTGTACTGTGAGCCGCGGCACAAGTATGCTGAGCCGCGGCCCAGGAAGAAGAAAAGGCACCCAGGCATCTGCGCTGAACGTTGGGGCCGCGGCACAGATTAAGTGAGCCGCGGCCCACGGGGCGGTTTTGCTGAGTCTTACGCGTTTCTGGGCCGTTTTTGCAGCCTGTTCTCAACCTAATTCCCGGGCGCATTTTGGAGGCTAAGGAAAGCTATAAATAAACATTGAAAGTCAGAAAAAAGGCATCATCGAAGACATCGTAGGACGGGAGCATCAAGGAACTATTGGAGGAGATTTGTGGGCGACAACAAGACCACGGATCCCTTACGGTTTTTATGAATTTTTCCGCATATTATTTTCTAGATCTGTTTGAGTAGGATTGTGATTGTAGCCGATTACATGACGGTTTGATTTATTTATTTTTATTTCAATTCACTCGTTATTCGTATTGAGTTGGATTTTTCTCATTGCTCTTAATACCTTTTAATTGTCTGGCCAACAGTTGAATTGATTTGAATGTCTTTATGGATTCGGGAGATGAAATTTAGGCATAGTTCTTGTGAGAAAAATCATGATTGTCGTGAGATAGGGATATACTCATGGGAATTGTGAAGCCTGTTTATTGTGGGAATTCATGAACTGTTTTAGCTATTAATTATCAAATTCGAATAGGAGTTAATAATTCTTAGTATTTTCTATCGACTTTGGGAGAAGCTTTAGAATAATTTAGGAATTTCTGGCTTACAATCAATTGAATAAAAGTGAATTGAATTAAATAAAGATCATTCCTGATTGTTTGAGGTGAAAATCATAATCCTGCGCCTTTATTATTATTTTTTTCATTATTACTATTATTATTTTCTATTTATTTTTCTGCAATTAGTCAAAAACTTGTTGTGAGTAAATCCCTCACACTATGCCGCAAGTGCACGGTATCAACAAGTAATAAAGTGATAAGTAAGATATCGTTCCCTCGAGGACTGATTTCACTAAGTACCAAAATATAGTCAACTCGTAATTTTATTTGAAGAACAATTATATAGAAATTATTTCTAAACTAATAGCAGAAAAATAAATAGAAAATAATAATAGTAATAATAAAGACAATAATAATAATAAGGGCGCAGGATTATGATTTTCACCTCAAACAATCAGGAATGCTTTTTATTTAATTCAATTCACTTTTATTCAATTGATTGTAAGCCACGAATTCCTAAATTATTCTAAAGCTTCTCCCAAACTCGATAGAAAATACTAATAATTATTAAGTCGATATATTCCTATTCGAATTAGATAATTAATAGCTAAAACAGTTCATGAATCTCCACAATAAATAGGCTTCACAATTCCCATGAGTATATCCCTATCTCACGACAATCATGATTTTTCTCACAAGAACTATGCCTAAATTTCATCTCCCGAATCCATAAAGACATTCAAATCAGTTCAACTGTTCACCAGACAATTAAAAGATATTAAGAGCAATGAGAAAAATCCAACTCAATACGAATAACGAGTGAATTGAAATAAAAATAAATAAATCAAACTGTCATGTAATCGGCTACAATCACAATCCTACTCAAACAGATCTAGAAAATAAGATGCGGAAAAATTCAGAAAAACCGTAAGGGATCCGTGGTCTTGTCGTCGCCCGCAAATCTCCTCCAATAGTTTCTTGATGCTCCCGTCCTACGATGTCTTCGATGATGCCCTTTTTCTGACTTTCAATGTTTATTTATAGCTTTCCTTAGCCTCCAAAACGCGCCCGGGAATTAAGTTGAGAACAGGCTCCAAAAACGGCCCAGAAATGCGGAAGACTCAGCAAAACCGCCCCGTGGGCCGCGGCTCACTTAATTTGTGCCGCGGCCCCAACGTTCAGCGCCCCATGCCTGGGCGCTACATTTTCTTCCTGGGCCGCGGCTCAGCATCCTTGTGCCGCGACCCCCGGTACAGTTCGCTCGGCGTCTTGATGTGCCGTGCGTGTGCCGCGGCCCGCTTTCCTTGTGCCGCGGCCCCAGGTCAAAAATCGCCGTTTTGCCCGTTTTTCGCCGTTCGAGCTTCCGGACTCCAATTTCCTACAAAACATATAAAGATATTGCATTAAAAGCTCATTTATGCAGGTTTAGACTCAAAATGGATATAAAATAATGATAAATAAGCGCATAAAAATACGCCTAACAAGATCCCAAAAACTTGGTTCAATGGGAAAACTAAGCTATGAGAGTTCGTGTGAAACACTCATCTAAGTTTATTCCCTATAGAGCAATTTAGTGTTGAAAGCTTGCCTAGTGGTGAGGTTAAGTCTATGACTTTTAATGATTCCTAAAGACCTCGAGGAGGTTGAGTATGGCAAGATACTTGGTAAAGAATCACCTATATAAGTGAGAAGTGGGGGCCGCTTCATGAAATACACTTATGAATCCAAAGGGGTGTCCAAGGCCCACAAAGGACATAAAACGTGAGAACGGATGAGGTTGAAGTGTTCAAGTGTTAGCACCATTGTCTCGGTGCACGCCGTGGGGGAATAGTTCAAAGAATCAAGCTACTAATCCGCCTGTGTACCCGATGATGTTAACTATGGAAGGTTCAAAGTCACGAACTACCTATCCTTATACTTTAACGCTTCTTGAGGACTGAGCTTGAGTCTGCAAATTGCATTTGGGCTATTTTCACTCATGTGGGGGATTGTTGGAATCGTTAACGATTTTAATTTTATTTTATAAAATTAAATATCATAGGATCGATCTACGTTCCGAGTAGATGATCGTGGTATATTCACTTTCTCTAAACCGATTCCCGGTGAGTGAGAAATAGTGAATTAAAGTTTATCACTTAATTGTGAATTAATAAGGGATGGAATCCCACATTGAATAATGAACCATTATTATTCTAGTATATAAGGAGTTACCTTTATGCATGTAATAATTAATGGCACATGTGTATAGGCTTAAATCCCACACGCGCGCGCACGCGCGCGCCGCCGCCCGCCCGCCTCGCCTCGGCCGCGGCCGCGGCCGCGAGCCGCGTGCCGTGGACCGTGGACCTTGGACCTTGGCCTTGGCCTTGGCCTTGGCCTTGGCCTTGGCATTGGACTTGGATCTTGGCAATTGGTCTTTGGGTTGGTCTTTGGGCCTGTTCGTGGGCTAGCTTAAAGAATTTTTTGGACAAGCTCAACAACGTAGTTGGGCTCGTATGTACACATAAGGATGTCCAGGTACATCCGTCAAATGGTTAAGGAGCTGAATACAGTCCAGGTGCTTCCTGACTGTTCAAATTCAGTCCAACCCGGAAGTAACCTCCCAGGTGTTATGAGGAGGTCCTGCCAACTTTTGAAATTCGAAACTCTTGTGTTCAATGCAGGCATGAATGCCTGCATTATGACAGCCATAAGGGCTGTGTTTAAACCCTCCCTGCAGTGTGAATGGCCTATAATTAGGCATGCATCCCTCTGCATCAGTACATGCAATTTCGAACTCAGTATAAACATATAGTTTTCATCATCCTGTGCATATCATAAGTCGGAGCTTTGTCCTCACCTCTTCCAGTTCGTCAGAGCTCTCCAGTTTGCGGTGTTGCTACTGTAGAGACGTAAAGTCGTTGACCTTTGGGGACGAACCTCCAATCCGTGAACACTACCGGGGCGTTTCTCGTCTTGCGGGCAGAAGGCATCTTCGGGCGACTTCTACCACAGTCTAGTTTCGTTTATTGTTTTTCTGTTGTTTCGATTATCTTCTTGTATTTCTAATTTGTTTCTGGTTAGTGCAGATTCAGTTTCATTTTTTCATTGTATTTTTTTTTAATTCCCTCTTGAGTCCTGTGTTTTCAGTTTTCGAGTTGTAATTGTAGTTTCCAGTTGTAATTTAATTTCCGCCCAGCAAGTTTGTAACACAGAAATTTTACAACAGAAAATAGGTAATATCTGGTCAAGATTAAAGAACAAAGAGACTTCACGATGGTTTTGACAGAATGACCTTGGGTGATCTATGGCGCTACCTAACAGAAGAGATGTTAAACGGGCTAGCCCTAGCGGGCTTCGGGCTAAACGGTCCAGGTCAAAAGAGCCCGGATTTAAACGAGCTAGGAAATATCGGCCCTAACCCTAACCCTAACGGGCTTCGGGCTAAACGGGCTAAATATTTAAAAAATTTATTTTTTATTTTTTATAAGTCATAAACAAAAAAAACAGTAACAATATATTTTATATATATAGTAACAACTATACTATAATAAATATAACAAAAAATACACTTTTATTTATATACATATATATACACACACTATATTAAGAAATACAGTAATAATATATATTATATATACTATTAATATATATTACGTATATAATATTAATATATATTATATATATAATATTAATATATGTCATATAAATATAGTATTGTTGTAAGTTGAAATTAATAATATATATATATATATATATATATATATATATATATATATATCGGGCCGCTAAACGTCCGGCCAAAAGCTCAATTTAAACGCAGGCAGAAATATCGCCACTAACTGAGTTTTGGCGGGTTAAACGGGCCAGCCCGCCGGGCCCGAGCCCGTTTAACATCTCTACCTAACAGTACAACCATGGTCGTCATCGTTCTACATTTCAAGATCATCCCCATGAAATGGTTGTGTGGATCAGGTTGTCGGGATTGTCGGAAGACTTATACGAGAAAAGTGTAGTCTGCGGAGATTGACTGAGACTGAAGCACTCCATGCCTTGTGCCTCCATGTAGAAAAAGAGGATTATGGGGATTAGATGCTCGTGGATAGACGGAGATCATGGCCGTCTTTGGGCTGTCATGCGGTGTCTTCTTCTTGTAGTACTGCTTTAATATTATTTTTCCAAAAGAAAAGATTGTTATGTATATATAATAATAATATTCGATATATTTAAAACGAATAATACACAAAATCCTTAAAATTTGAACAGGGCCTCCAAATTGTTTGAGACGGCCCTGACGGAGATGACAGCTGGGGAAAAGGAAAGTCCATGAATGAGGCCAGAAATCAAGGAGGGAATAGCAGAAAAATGGAGAAATTAGAAAAATTGAAAGGCCGGAAGATGACTCTGTTGCGGCGGCCCATGGCTGAGAGAATCAAGACAGTCCCAACTTGATCTCGGTGAAGGAATCAGAACCACCGGATCCGGCAATGGCTGTGGTGATTAAAGTGTATTCAATTATAACTGAGGGGATCGATCCAGGGGATACGGTGAGAATGGTTGAGGCAACAAAGAGTATTGAATCAATAATCAACAGATTGGAAATTCCGGATTCTGCTATGTTTAAGGAGAGCTCAAATGTTCCATCGGCAGAGGTGGTGGTGTAACACCCCAAGACACTACCGGGAATATTACACGCCGTAGACCATTATCTCATAAGGATCTACTAGGCTAACAACCATGATACGAACAACGTTTCACCGACCGAGGTCAAACAATTAAATAACACAGACCGATAAGGTCAAATACTAATTTGACTGACCAATGAGGTCTCATGAATAGATCAACCCAAAAATAAACTCATTATTAAATATACCCATGCAGGGGTCAAAATACAATACAGCGGAAGACTAAAAATAACTCAACAATATAACAACATCGAACTGGACTATGAACTCTTGATTAGTATCGCGACTCGTCTTCTTCCATGCCGTCCCTGTGATTGCTCCAACGAACTAAGCACACCTGAAATGCATGATACACATTTCCCCCATTTAAGGGGTTAGGATTTGAATGGCTAGTACAAGTATTCAGTCTATACAAAATATATCACGCCAAAATCAGTCACATTAATATAACAACAGTCGTGAAAGAAATCCCAGAAAGGTTTTTCAATAAATAAGGTGCAATTCATGTCTGAAGATAATATATATCAACTCGGGGTTTTCAGAAAACGACAAAAAGTCTTTTGGGACTTCAAGTCCGAGATTATAAAACCTTTCCAAAAACAATAGGGTCTCGGCCCAAATTTCTTTTATGTAACGAATATTTTCATTAATAGTAAATCCTTCTGGACCTCACGTCCCTAATTACGAAACCATTTCAAAACATTTGGGTCTCGGCCCAAAGTCATTTCCCACAAATAACATTTATACAACCATAGGGATCTCAACCCAAAACATTTCAAACTAAAAGACACGAAAACAATATCAAGGTTTTTTTTCCAACACCAAAACCTCACAATCAAAGAGCTAAACACTTACGACACATAACCTAGTGCCATTCTAGCCAAGTACCAAGATCATATATATAATATATCTCAACATCGAGATCAAAACATTGTGATATTTCAGACATATCATAAATATCGAAAATCATCAACATCAGAATAACAACACATCTCAAATCAAAACCATCCACACTTGGTAACCCGTGGCCGTACCCTTTAGTATCGACCCCCAGACGTCCCGTTGAACGCTCCGAGTGGTAAACCACTTCCGCGGCCGTACCCCTTAGTATCGACCCCCAGAGGCCCCATCGGACCATCCCTGAGTAGAAGTATCACAACACACGCACCCAATGTCACATCCGCTGTCGTACCCCTTAGTATCGGCACCGAGACGTCCCGTCGAACGCTCCGAGTGGAGGAACATTAACACACACACACACACGTTCAAAATTCATAGTTGCAAACCACGAGCCTCGAAGGTCAATCACAATATATATAATCAAGGCACTTGCTAAAAATGGCCAATTATCCGACGCATAACCACGACCAACCTAACTATACTACAACCTAACAATCCTAAACGCATCCCCGCACATCAACGGCATAACAACCGAACAACCATCACGACTAACCCAACTCATAACATGCAACTTAACCCACATAACCCGGTGATCACCAACTCTACATGGCTAAGGGTTCACCAATCCCTTTACCAACCATAATCAACCGGAACAAAATAGTTGCTCTGCTCGTTTAAGTGTGTGACCTTGTAGGTTCTAATTAATACGGCAATGAGTATAACAATAATTTTACGACTCATAAATCATAAGCAGCCTCTAGCTAGACATTATGACTACCCGCATTAAAAGAATTAATTCGACGGCACGAACGAAATCCCATTACTGTATAATATTTAATCCTATCTTCGCGTGATATCCTAATTAAGCATAAGACATGGATAAATCGACCTTATAGCTTAATTAATATTCTTGATCTCAAGTTACAATTATATTGATCACTTTGAGCATGGCCATGCATTTAAACAATTTAACTTATCAAGGGCCCGTGGACATCTTCTCCGTTTTATAGGAGGGACAAGTCCCCTCTGGACAAACTACTTCCCTCTGCATAAATCGTACCGTATCCAATCACAAACTGCATGGTCCATTGTTACAGAAGACGTTGGTATTGTGTTAAAATGCGATACTCATTATGTAGGAAACTGTAATGTCTTTAGGTTAAGGACTTAAATAATATATAACAATCAGATGAATTATAATGACTTAATCCATATATAATTCTCTTTGTTAGGTCATATCCAATACGATGTCTCTACATGTATCTATAATGTGATATAAAATCTCGTGTTCATGACCTGTAAAACATAGCCATCGTATCATTATCATATTAGTAATCATATTACTAGGGATATCTAGAATAAATATTCTTTAATGCTTTAACGAGTTTTACTATCAAGTCACATACTTGATGATCGTAAGCAGAATATTAATTCAATAATATAATCAATATTAAATAATAATAAATGTCTTCACATTATTATTAAACAGTAGACTTAGAGCATAATACTAACAGAAGCATCATCTCAAAGAGTTCAAATGTTATTAGAATCGCAATCATGGCACTTTATAGAAAGTTGTCGCTCATTAACCGCCATAGTCCTGTCGTTTCAAATCCGAACAACTGCTGCGGCGTCCAAGGATATTAGATTCAGGTGTCAAACCATAGGCAAAGCCACTATATAAAGGGGATTTGTCGCCAAAAATGTAGGAGAAAAATCCTTTGTAATATCCCTTGAAACCACACCTTTCGCCTTACCTAAATTATTCTACATCATCTCGTCTTGAAGGAAAACCCAAGCCTTAATTGGATGAGTGAGTAAGGCCCTATTCTTTTGGACTTATTTTTCAGTTTTTTAGTTCAATTTAGTTCGATTCGATTCGGCCATTCGATTCGATCAAGTCGATTGATTGATTCGATTCGATTCGGTTAATTTCGATCTTATTATTATTATTATTAATCTTAATTATCATTATTGTTAGTATTACTAATAATATTACTATTATCGTTGCTGTTGTTAATTACTATTATTATTATTATTATTATTTACCATTATTATTATTATTTACCCTTAATAAATATTTTAGTTTAGTTCGATTTAGTTCGATTCGATTCGGTCCAATTCGATTCGATTCGATTCATTGATTAAATTCGATCAAAACGAGTCTAACTCAAGAATGCCACTCTTCTCACACTCAAGTGTAGGAATATGCATTATGTGGTTTGGAAACCGGAAATGGAGTCAGAATGGAATGGAGAAAATGGTTTCTAAACCATGTCAATCTGGAAAATTTTCAACCTGTTAATGCGAGGCGGATGCGGATTGGGCCCAATATATATATATATATATATATATATATATATATATTAAATTTTTAATTGGTAAAAAATAATTGGACGTATTTCCTTCGATTTAAATAATGTGTAAGTCACTATGAGAAATTGAGAAGATTTATACTTTTTTATTTTTGATTTTTTAGATGCTTAATATTTGATTATAGAATTAGAATGTAGAAGAATGTTGAATTCCATCCCAAGGTAGAATCGGCTCAACTCGCATCAAAATGTAATTCAAACAGTAAATATAATGGTGCTGCTAAATAAACACCCCATAAAAACCCCTCTTTTAGAGTCAACCCTTTTCTGCTAAATAGACAACCCATTTCAGCATTCAAACCTTGAAAAATGTGCAAAAAAACTGATATCATTGTAAATTGAGTATTTTTTAAATTTTAACATTAATTCTAATCTAACTACTAACCACTTGTATTTTGTTATAAAAGAGATAAGTTACATTAATCAAACAAAACAATACAATAAGATAAATCTTCTAATCACTGTAATATTATTTAAATAAATCCTCCAAACACTGATGCCATCACCGCCGACGGCAAGCATCACCGCCGTCGGTCGCCGGATACCTACAGAAATGATCACAACCGAGAGAGACAGATAGAGAGAGAGCCTGTAAAGAGAGACAACTGAGAGAGAAGGAGTAAGGGTTTCTAACACATGCATATCCTCAGTTGTCCGATCTCTTTACAGTTGGCCACCGGAGCACCGTCGCCACCGCCGGGAAACAACAAAAAGAGAAAAGAGAGACAGATCGAGAGAGAGAGAGAACGAGAGAGAGAGAGAGACAATACTGGGAGGGGGGTTACTTGGGAAATTCAGATCCGATATTTAAGGAGAGAAAAAGAGAGATTACAAGAGAGAGAGATCGAGAGATCGAGAGAGATCGAGAGAGAGAGAGAGGTACGATGGCGGAACTGGAGGCAGAGGTCCGTTGAAATAGGGTGACAATGGTGCTCCGGTGGAGACGGTACTCCGGTGGCGACGTGGTGTTTTAGGCGGCTGTACTTCCTCCGAGAGATTGAGAAATGAGTCTATGGCTCTTTCTAACCTAACTTCACTTCTTATAGCCTTTCATTCCAACTTTCTGTTATGAGGTTTTTTAGGTTTTTTAGTGGGTAAATGGGTTGATGGAATGGATTTTTATGGATAAATGGGTTGATGGAATGGGTTTTTAAAATTGATGGGGCTCCTAAATTTTTTTTCTACAAGTTTTATTATATAATTCATTTCTTGAAGTGAGAAAGAAGACATGAATGCAAAAAGAAAAGCGGACTTTGGGAGGGTTTCATTAGCAGGATCCAAAACAGTAGCTGAACCTTTTTTTCATTCTTGTTTGGGATGTGGATAGGCTCATCTGTATTTTTTTTAATAAATATATTTATTTTTCAATCAGTTTTTTTATATAATTTTAGTTTTATAACTAATTATTTTTTATTATAATTTGTAGTGTTTATCGAAAAGATGTCGAGTTTATATGGAAAAACTCAGATGAAGGCAATGAATTCTCTGTGGGGATATCACCATTTTTTACCGACCAGGTATAAATACTTATCGTGATACTAATTTTTTATGGTCATCGTAATATTTACTAATATTTTTTATTTGAATTTTAGGTGTTCGATTCTCTTAATGAGTTGATGGAATGGGTGCAAAATACGGTATTCTCGCTTGGTTATGTCATCGTGACGAGAAGATCAAAGGGAAAAGAAAAATGATGTGGTGTCTTATGTGACACTTATTGGTGATCGTGGCAGTGAATACAAAATTAAAGCAACAAGTAAAAATTCTGGCACCAAAAAAATCAATTGTAAATTTTAATTAGTAGGTTCGTATGTTAAACAGTATGACAGTTGGACGTTAAGGGTGATATGTGATCAATATAATCATCCACCTGCACAACATTTGGAGGGACATGCTTATGCTAGGCGGTTGAAAGAACACGAAAATCAGTTGGTGGCTGACTTAACAAGTCAGAATGTTGCACCACGTGACATACTCTCGATATTAAAAGAGCATGACGGGAATAATGTTTCTATACTAAAAACCATATACAATGCACGGAACAAGCTTCGCTCGTCCCAGAATGACGAAAAAACTTCGATGCAGGTCGGTATATTCAACAAGTATATTTTAAATTTAATTTATATACTGAATTTTTATTAATTAGCGGTATTTCAATGCAGGTTCTTATGACAATTTTGAACGATAAAAACTTTCTTATTGAGTTTTCCGTAAATAATATTTCAAATGAATTGGAAAACCTATTCTTCGTTCACCCATTGTCGTTAGGTATATGGAAATCATTTCCACACGTTTTGATTGTAGATGCAACATATAAAACAAACAAATATAGTATGCCTTTTCTTCAGATTGTTGGTGTAACTTCAACCAACAAGACATTTAGCATAGCTTTTGCCTTTATCATTAAGGATAGGGAGGAGAACTATAAGTGGGCATTAATATGTCTAAAGTTGACACTAGACAAGTGCATGCACCCGCGCGTTATAGTGACGGACAGAGAGTTGGCATTGGTGAATGCATGCCAACAAGTTTTTCCGGATGCCACTCAGTTACTTTGCCGATGGCACATTACTAAAAATATTAAAAAGCATTATAGACCGTCATTCAGGCCGTAAGTTGAGTGGGACTCCTTTCGTGCTATGTGGAGTATATTTATTGAGTCTCCAACGTGGATCGCATACACCGAAAACTATAGAAAACTTCAATCAATGTTGAGCAAACATCAAGGTACAATTCTACTTATTCTGTAACTAATTGTTTATAATTTTAGAAGATTTTTGTGTACATAAATAACATTTATATAAATCCAGGTGTTTTAAATTATCTAGATGATGTTTGGTTAACCAAGTATAAGGAAATGTTTGTCTCTGTTTGGATTGATCAACATCTGAACTTTGGACAACGAACTACCAACAGAGTTGAGAGCCAGCATGCAAAGCTAAAGAAATACTTATGTAAAAAAAATTATACTCTAGATAAGTTTGTTGGTTCTATTGATCGATTTGTGAGGTCTCAACTTACAACGATACGTGAATGTTTTGAAAAGAGCAGAAGTATCCTCAAACGCGAACACAACTTGTCATGTTTCAAATTATTGTGGGGTAATGTGTCACTTGAAGCTCTAGATATACTTGTAGGGGAACTTCAGCGGGCGGCTGGATATCTGCTAGGGTTGTATACGTCAAGGCATACTTTATGCTTGTATTACCTAATTTCCTGGTCTTTATCTATGAGAATATTTAATTCATTTATTACATGTTTTGCATATTTATTCACGCTATGGTTATGCAAATGTAGTCTAAATTATTTTATATTGTAGATAATGTGGTGTGTCGTGTCACACAGAAGATCACATTATCGGTTCCTTATATAGTATATTTAGTTCACAACCTATATAACATTAGACCGTTATGTGAGAGGTTGTAATATATGCTTGAGATTAGTTGGTCTTGACCATTAGCATATATTAGCGTATTCGGTATACGTTGAACATGATCGAGGTGAGATAAATTCTTATGTACTGACTATAAGAAGAACGTATATCTCGGACAATTATTATTTTTTAATTCTAGTGATTAATATTTAATTGTATATATTTAATATTTATTGCTTTGATTTATCATGGGTGAGAGCCACAATGATTGACTCAATATGCTCGGTATTTTGGGCAATATTATTATTTATATAATAATTAATATTATAGCTAGAAATCGTGTCCCGACCAGTCAGGTTGATCATGTCCCTTGAGGCACTCGAAAAGATTATTATATTAAACCCTGCAGGTGGAATTAATTTTCTGATATAATAATAAAGGTCGAGTGGTATACTCATGTATAACACATTAATTAATTAAAAGCTGTGAGTAGCTTAAATTAATTAATGGACATGCAATATCTTAAACACGGAAAATAATTAATTCAAAAGGAGCCCAATTTCGTAATTTGGGATTTTGGTAGGAAGTGCAATATTAACTTTTTAGTGGACTAAGTTGATATTTAATAGAGTCATTATATTAGGAAGAGTTCTAATATAGGAAGATGACATCTATTAAGAGTCCTTACCATATCCTCCTTAAGGTCCTTAGAGTAGCCCAAAACACCTATAAAAGAAGAAACTTCCAAGTGACCAAGAAATCGTTTTTTTTGCTTGTGTGTTTAATTGTGGATCTTGACTTGTGTCTTGGATTTCATAATTTAGTTAACACAATATTTTTCTAAAAATACCAAAATATTCAAGAAAAATAGAGAGAACAAAATCGAGAGTTTCTTGGGGAAAGATTCGGCCGATCCATATTGCACTCCAAGTAGTCCGGTAGATTGTTGTCCACACGACATCCGGACATAGGCGGGATATACTCTAGAAGATCTTGAGGTAGAAATACAAGAAGATCGGAGAGGAACACAAATCGACCAAAAGGGAATTTCTACCACTTCGCGTCAAAGGTATAAATTACCGACTCCCACGCGTAAATATGTTTATTTAATTGTTTATTAATCTATTTAGTTAATTAATTGACAAGCCTAAATAAATCCGGTTTTTATGTTGGTTAGTTTATAAAACCTTTCATTAAATAATTTCCACCAACTTGCTTCCGCTGCGTTTTATATTCCAACAATATCAACTTGACTTTTCAAACTGTGGTTGTAAACTATATCATAGTTGTGGCTTACCATGTGCTTGCATGCTATCAGTCAACTTGAACTCCGGTGGGTACATTTAACAAGTATTTTTTAAATTTAATAATATATTGAATTTTTCTAAATTATTGGTACTTCAATGCAGGTGAGTGTATTCCATTGGATTCGATAGATGTATTCTGGAGAAAGCTTGATTTTTCACCGTCAATTTCTATGGAAAATGAGGATATTTATTGTGATGGTGATTTTTGAAATGTTTAAAGAAACCTACAATAGTTAGTCGAAAGCTGTGAAAAAAATATGATGAGAAAGCTACTAGACACATTGTAGCCAAGTAAAACACTCATTAGAGAACCCGCAATTCAAAAAAATACGCGCGAACGTCCAAGCTTGATGAAACAAAAACAAAAATGAGTCGATTCTATAAATCAAGCTCCTAGAAGGCGCAGCTTTTCAACCATGTCAAAATCTGTTGAGTTGAACAAGGAACCGACAAGACATAGTTCGTATGTAACCGCACTTCCAGACTTGAAAAAAAATTCGAGACTTGAACGAAGAGCCTCAGTCATGCTACATTCATTGACTAATAGATGAATTTCAATTGATGTTTCATCTTTACATCACACATATTCAAGATGTCAGAGGTGATGGAAACCGTGGATTTCGAGCAATATCTGTTTGTCTTGGGTATGGCGGAGATGAGTGGCTCTATGTTCGGCGTCAACTGCTAGACGAGTTATTGAGTTCATACTATGCCTATGCTAGAGTTTTCAGTGATGGAATCGATGAACTACATACTTCATTGAATTTCTTACAATCGCGTGCACCTACAAAACACTGGATGCTTATGCCTGAAACAGGGATCTTGATTGCCAACAGGTTTGGTGTGGTCCTTACCTTTTTAACCAAGCAAGACTCTATCACTTTTTTTCCTCTTTGAAAAGGTCCGGAAAAATTTTTGTACCATAGGATTATTATGATATCACTTGTATATGATAGTCATTATGTGATGGTACAATTAGAAGGAGATTGTATGATGCCTATCATTTCGGCTTACTGGATCCGCCACAAAGCCCTGTGTGCAACTGGATGAGAAACTATGTTCATGTCACGTCTGGAACTTTATAGACAACTGAATCCTTGTAATCCCGAAACACCTTTTATAACTATAGAGGATTGTTAAAGGGTATTATTTTGAGTCTCTAATTCTTGTGTTTATGTTCATGAAAGAATGTTAAATGATAGTATTATTTTTGGGCTCATATTTTTGTTTTTATGTATTCATTTATATTTTTATAATAACATATAAAAAATATATATGTTATTAATATTTATTAATTAAAAATAAATAAGTAATCATTTACCTAAATATTTAATCATTAAATAATATAAAAATACATGTATTAATTAATTAATTTTTATTGATTAAAAGCAAACTAGTAATCATTACTTAATTACTAGTATAATAATGACATTTGACTAAAGGATGTTTCTTAATACTATTAATTATATTTGACTAAAGGGTATTTTTAGTAAGAGTGTTTTTTTAGTAAAAGGGGTGTTTATTTAGCCACCCAATATAATTTAGATCAAAATTAAATTCATTTTGATATTTAAAAATCTCAAACCACGTAATATAATATGAATATAATTCGAGTCCTAAACAACAGCGCCAGGGGACGAAGGCCCTACCCAAATGTCGAAAGCCGCCAACGAAGAAGTAAGAAAAAAATTATCTACTCTTAATTTAATCACTAACTAACCCACTTACAAAATCCCCCCACTCCACCCCCACCCACACACACAACACAACACACATTAAATTAATTAAATTGTTTCAACTATTAGTCTTTATTTTCAAACTTAGGAAAATTCTATATGGTCCAATTATACACTTTATATTTCAACGAGGCCGGGTCATCTCGCGGACTTATGTTGGGCAAGAGACTTTGAAGATGAATATTTCCTAGCTAGAAAATAAACACCAATGACTTGGTCATCTTTTAAGGGGTATTTAGTATTTACATCCGGATGGTGTGAAATAGCTTCAAATTAGATTAATACCCACAATTTAAAAATTACAAATTCGTTCAAAAGTCTACGTTGGAGGTGTGACTCGAGTGTGGATGTAATTGTTCAAACATGCATCCACATTATCAAGCAGTTTGAACAATCACAAATCCGTCCAAAAATCAACGTCGAAAGTGAAATTTGAGTATGGATATAATTGTTCAAATTGTGGGTACTAATACACAATTAAATCAAATAATAAGGGCATATTATATAATTCGCCTTTTTTAATCTCTAATCTTCTACTCACCGTGTTCAACATAATCAAATATAAATTTGAATATTTATTTCCAAATTCTTTCCCTAATACTTATATATATACACACACCACACATATTGTCACGAAAACGGAAACAAACTATCACCAATATCCAGTGGCAAAAAGATAAAAAAAAATAAATAAAAACATGGATGAAAACTTTGCATCATCCGTGTTATATGGGTGCAAGTTGGCTAAGGACCTGGAACAAAACCTTGTAGTGTTTGCCGACCAGCCTGATATTCTCCTGATTACTTGTGAAGAAATTGTTCGAATTTTCAGCAACATTAAAGAGAGATTAATTAATTCTCAAGGGGAGATGAGTGTAGTTAGGCAGCCCCAAGAACTGCAACAGCTTGATGATCATCACATTGGCTCTGGAATTCAAGAATGGCCGAGGACGCCCGGTCATGCCGCCACGTACTCCACCACCATCACCACCATTAACCGTGAGGCGCCATCGAGTTTACTCAATGCTCAAGCAATATTTATTGGTGATACGAACAAAGATCATGAGTACCCGGAAAGTGCTAATATGAAAGGAATGCTGACGTCGTCTGGTCTAGAGTTCACGGTGGGCGCCTCTGGCGGGATAATAAGGTCCTCGGTGAATGCACCGGATTCCAGCAGACCTTCGTCCTCTCATAAACTGAGGAAGGGGTAAGAAATACTTTAGATTGACTTATAGGCGGATCCAGCATCTGAAAATTACTGGTGCACCGACGCACCATAGAAAAAAAATGACGGACGAAAAAAAATCTTAATTTTTCACCTTTTTAATAAAAAAACGACCAAAACGACGTCGTTTTGACCAGAACGACGACGACGTCGTTTGGACCAAAAAGACGACGACGTCGTTTGGACCAAAAAGACGACGACGTCGTTTTGGTAACTTTTTTTGGTGGTGCACGTGCACCACCATGTCCTCATATGCGTCCGCCCATGCATTGACCGCATGTCTATATATGCCTGCATTCTTTTTTTTTCCCATATGTGTGTGTAGCAATATGTGTGGATTTCCCTTTTTATACTCAGGGTGTCTTCCTCATAATTGTTACGCATAGTTTTTACAATAGATGTTTAGCTACTCTTTGTCTTCCGGTTTTTCCTATATTTATGTATTAGATCGGGATTCTCTATGTCATGTGACATGCATTTTCTTTTCAATTGATCAATATATCAATAGGAACGACAAATTGTATCTCCATGCACCGCCATGAGCACTTAACTAGGTGTTTCCTCATGATGTAACAGTGTGACAAGTATATGCGAGATTTTTTATTTAGAATAAGAGTATGATAAATGTATATCTATAAAGCAAAGAGCACTTTGATAGGTTCTTTTGGGATGCCAGATACCTGCAATAGAGGCTTGCGTTGTGACCTTACTTCACACACTTGAGGAATATTTGCAATCAGTTTTTTTTTTTTTTTTTAAAGTGAGTATAGGTAGGAAAAAGTGAGGTGGAAAATGGTTTTAGCAAAAATTTTTAAGGAAAAAAAAAGTGATTCTTAACTTTTAAGGAGAAGAAGACATTATTAAAAGTTTGCAACATTCGCATAAGCTAGAATATATGATTAGCAGAAGATCCCAAGAATCGTTTTGTCATTTGATCCAGTTAATTAAACTCGAATAAGCGGGTTTTTTTCCTAAAAAGTTGGCTTTATAAATCGGCTTTACAACTCAGTCCACAAAAAGATTTTACCCACCAAGGTTGCGATACAACCATTGATTTTATACAATGTCCACATATAATCAATTCAGATTTTCGCTACTTCATTTAGTTTTTTATGTAATGCATTATCAATATTAATGCATGTCATGTGTAAATGATAATTTTATTTTTATACACATGACATTCACGCAATATTTTACGTTTGTATTATAACTAGCTACTACAGTTATCCAAAAGTTTCCGTAAATACTTATGGGGTTAATATAATTACTCAGAAAAGATGAAGGTAACAAAATAGTCAAGATGGTCCCTGCTCCTCGGATGGGAAATCTCGATATTCCTCCGGAAGATGGTTATACTTGGAGAAAGTACGGTCAAAAAGAGATACTAGGATCCACATATCCAAGGTAATTAAATTAACATTTCCTCGTTTCGTTTTAGACTTTTATATTGTTCACTATGACTATATCTTTTGATTTATACGTGAAAAAAATATAATCATATGGGTTACCGTTAGATTCCTGTTCGATATATAATATTAATTTTATAGTTTTACTAATAAATAATTGAAGATACTAAAAGTTAAATACTACTCCATTAACAAAGGGTGAATGTCGAAATATTAGGTTATAATCGAATGGAGAAAGCAAGTACTTTTCGAGTTAATTACATAAATAGTCCATGTGCTTTATTGGGTTTCACGGGTTTCGTCCATGTGTTTTTTTTTCAGCAGATCATTTCCTTATGATTTTTGACCCGTTACGAGTTTAGTCCTTTGACCAATAATTCTGTTAGTTGACCGTTAACTTGAAGGGTATTTTCGTCTTTTTATATATTTTATTATTATTATTTGAGTACGTTGCAAAAATCGTCCCTGTGGTTTGGTCGAATCGCAGATTTCGTCCTCGAGATTAAAAAATTCAGATTATTATTATTATTATTATTATTTTATTATTATTATTTGAGTATTTTGTAATTAACTCTTTATTTTATTTATTTTTTGTTTTTTACACTTTCCGTATCATTTTTTAATTCTTTTTATCTTTTTTTTTTTTTAATTTTTGGTTTTTCAGTTTTGTTTGTCTTTCTTTCATTAAATCGGTTTGATTTCTATTTTTTTGGTTATTTTGAAATTTTAATTTATCGATAAATAAACTAATTAGTTATGAACCATCATAACTCTTAACTTATTTCATAGTTATTAAGTTAAATATAGAAATTATCTTTTCCAACAACATTATCAGTACCATAATATCTAACAATTCCAATCTATCAGATAAACTACGAAGCAACAATATAAAAATTCATAGAAATATGAAATATCAGTCTTAGCAATTTTATTTTATTTTTTTTTGTTGCAAAGGTCTAAGACTAGCATTTCATATTGCTTAGACTAACATTTTATATTTCTATAAATTTTTATATTGTTGTTTCGTACTTTGTCTGATAGTTTTGAATTGTTAGATATTAGGGTACTATTAATCTCATTGGAATAATGTTGTTGGAAAAGATAATTTTTATATTTTACTACTTTTTGTATTTATTAACATTGAAATAACTACGAAATAAGTTAAGAGTTATGATGGTTCATAACTAACTAGTTTATTTATCGGTAAATTAAAATTAAAAAAAAATTGAAATCAAACCAATTTAATGAAAAAACCCGAAACTAAAAAAACCGAAAATTAAAAAAAAAAGATAAAAATTTTTACAAAAATAATAAAGAAAATTAAAAAAAATAAAAAATAAACAAAATAAGAGTTAATTACAACGTATTCAAATAATAATAATAATAAAAAAAAAGAGTTATTAATAATGATAATGAAATAATAATTTGAAATTTTCAACAACGAGGACGAAATATGCAATTCGACCAAACCATAGGGACGATTTTTGCAACGTACTCCAATAATAATAATAAAATATATGAAAGGACGAAAATACCCTTCAAGTTAACGATCAACTAACAGAATTATTGGTCAAAGGACCAAACTCGTAACGGGTCAAAAACCACAAGGACATGACATATTGAAAAAAAAGTATAGGAACAAAACCCGTAAAACCCAATAAACCACGAGGAGAATTTATGTAACTAACCTGTAAATTCATTTAATAATTCCTTTTTTTTTTTCAATTACACGGTTTCTTTTGTCACTTGATTTTTCATCATGTGTTCTTACCATGCACTACGTATTATAGAATCATGCATCGTACAATGCATGGTTCAGATATTATGGTCAACTCCGACGACTTGAAAGTGGCATTTATATTCAATTTAAGAATGAAGCTGATTTTCATGTGAATTTATATCATGGACTATAATTTATAATATACTTACTTCCTCCCAATCACATTTACGATTAAACTTCGATAAATAAATATTTGATAAATGAATAACCTCGTCAAATGACTAATTTTCTCTGGTCCCAATTCTTTATAACATATTCAATTTTTTTTTTCAATAAATGAAAAATATCGCTAAATGAATATTTTTCTCCGATCCCGATCATATTCATTTATCGAGGTTTTACTGTACCTTTTAATCTCCAGTCCACATCTATCTCTAATACCTTTTACTTTTTAAACTAAATCATATATTTATCATTATTATGTATACCAATTATTATCTAAAATAAACCAAATATACACTATTTACGAACTTTTGTTGGTGCATAGGGAGTATTAGAGATAATTCGTGCCATAATGACACGATGTCGGTGCCATAATAAAATTTAAATAATTAAATTATCTGATTATCTTGCTAGAAAAAAATACTGATTCCCAAAATTCTATCGGCGATCGATGGACCTGCCGTAAAAAGGAAAAATAAAATGACGGGCCGATCATGGTCGATCGCGACAGAGTGCGGCAGAGGTCTAGGCGGACTGGAAGCGGCGGCGTGCGGCACGATGCGGCAGTTGTCGATCTGTGTCGATCGGAGGTCCGACAGGGGTCCGACAAGATGCGACAGTGGTCAATCTGGGTCGATCAGAGGTCCGACAGGGGTCCGGTAGGATGCGACAGTGGTCGATCTGGGTCGATCGGAGGTCCGGTAGGGGTCCGACAGGATGCGACAGTGGTCCGGCGGTGGTCCGGTAGTGGTCGGCGGTGATTCGGTAGTGGTCCGGCTAGGGTTAAGAGCCATTTTTTTTTTCAGAATTTGTGAAAATTTCTTAGAGGTACGTGCTGATAACTAGGGGTGTCCAAAAATACCCGAACCGAATATAACACCCCAAAAAGGCGGCTATTACAGTGCCGTGGACCCCACACTGGAACCCACCAGACGATATCCAAAAAAACAGATTAAATAAGTATTACTTGTGATACCGAACCACAATAAATAGTCGTTACTCCGATTAGGAGTTTATTAAAAATATGGCCAACGGCCTTATGATACACAGGATCCGAGATACAAGTATAAACCATAACCGGACAACAAATTATTTGGGCCCCCCGAACTAGTATCCTTCGAACCCTTCGCCGTCAACATGCTCTTCTCGTGTCTTGCCTTTACCTCGACCTAAAATACAACACAAGTATTTCGCCCAAAACATAGGGTCAGATATACATGATAATTAATTCTTCCCACATTATACAATTCACATATATAGATCTCAAGGAAACATCCTGACTATTAATCATACCCCTCGGGCATATGAAACAATCAGTCACAAACCGTCGAACACATCCAATCATACATGGACTATGAACGACCAACAATATGGCTCAAGATGGACATCACAGTACGCCCGATCCAGAAATGTGTCCGTGTACATGTCCACCCCGTATACGGAATCCAGAATATACGTGTGACAATGTACCTAATTAGCCTCACGAACTACGTCTCGTGTGCACAGTCCAATACGGAAACATCCACGTATGACTATATAAGTGCCCGACTAAAAATCCTACACAATATCCAATCGGCACGCAGATATGATTCCAGAAATGTCATGATACAATATGACAACGAAATTCAACGAAATACATATCCGATTAAGGATCAAGAAAACTCACCGAAGTGACAACAAGGACCAACAAGATCAACGATTCAAAGCGACGTATTTGGGAATGCAACCCCATGACGAAAACGGAATAACGTCAAAGACAATGTCAAATTACGACAAACATTTCATAAACATTTCATACACATGAAATGTATAAACATCACAAGAATCTAATCATCATTATAACCAAGCAAGATAACTTGCTTCAATACGGAGACGAGAATAATCCTCTTCTTGTCGAAACGAACGAACGGTCCTCGACTAATATCGTTTACTCGTGCAATCAACCTTAAATGAAATACATTTTACTCAATAACATATTCGTATGATTATCAATATAGAATTAGTAAGACGACACCCTACAATCCTTTAGAATAGTTCGCTATCTCAAAATATCGAAGTCTTATGCCAAGAGTTCTTTTTACCTCATTACAACCATAAAATCGGTTCACAATACTTTTACCGAATGTTCACATGATTCTTCATAAATAAGAATTCTATCAAGAACATGTTGAATAACCACTTATGATGTTAATATCATCTTATGGTGATTAAAATTTCCAAAGCATTACAATGTTGAAAGGTAAAATCTGCACAATTATGTTCATCCACCTCCCATCTAAATTGAATATTAGGCTTACAACAAGGTTATTAGTTATGAGGTTACACCATATTCATGAAGGTTATCAAAATAATTCTTTACCAAGCTGGAAAATCCATTAACATCATTTATGAAATCACCTAGCTTAAGTTTTAGAATTACCACACTAATCTCCTAACATTCAACAAGGTGTTCCTATCAATCTTCATGGATTTGTGAATCTGAACCATAATGATGATAAAGTTTCTAAGGTTTTTGAAATAAGGAAACATTTTACTATCTTCAAACATTGGAAAGTTCTTCTCAAGGTAAACGAATATCAAGCATGATGTTTAAACACTTTATGATATCAATTTTATTGTTTAAATCCAATTCTGGTGAGGTTAACCGATTCAAAGATGTTCTACTGAGCTAAATTCGTCCAGCAAGATGAGTATAATAGTTATAACATGGTCAATATCACTATATCATCAAGAATACATCCATCTCAAACTTTCATTTATCATATTCATCAAGAAGTGTTCAAAAAGTTGGATTAAAACTATGTTTTACTTGATTAATCTAACTTTAGGTGAAGTATACTTCATTACCAACATCAACATATGAAAACAATACAGAGAAGAAAGTACACCTACCTCCAGAAACGAAGAACAACCTCAACACTACGAGAAAGTACACTTCAAGCTCAAGAACACCTCCTAATCTTCAAGGAAATGAGCTCCACTCCAAGATTTAAGGCTTAAAAGCAAGTTGGAGGAGGTTGATATCGGTTTGGGAGTGCATAGGGACGATATATGGAGAGAGAATCGGTTTAGAGTTGTGAAGAAATGAAAAACAGGCTGGTCCTATAAATAGACTGTGCAGACTTAGAGCACGCTATCGGGAAGCTTTAGCGTATGCTAACACACTTACATACGCTAACCGGTTAATATTACGTACGTAAGCGGCTTACAGTGGCTACTGTCTTGAATCCGCTGGCCATTAGCGCACGCTAATGAAAAGGGGCTACGCACGCTAATAAAAGTTGACTCTGGCCGACACGACAGCTCATACGTCACCCACATGCATGCCAACAGAGAACAAGTTCACGTGTTGAAGTCAACTGATGTCAGATTCCTTCTTAGCGTACGCAACAGACAAGGCATTACGTACGTTAAATCACGAGTTTAGCGTACGCTAGTTAATCTACGTAGCGTACGCTACATCAACAGAAAAAGTTCAAAAAATGCAACTCTCCAATTAACATCGAATCATTAAGTATGAGATGAAATAACAACGATATGAAGCTCAAATATATAGCACCTCAACATAATACTAAATGCAATGATCCACGATAATCAATTTATCCGAATATACAATGACAGATAAAAATGAAAAATTACAGTCGGATATTACATACTCCCCTCTTAAAAAGAGTTTCGTCCTCGAAACTAAGGGGTAAATAACTCGGGGTATCTCACTCGCATACTATCTTCGGTTTCCCACGTAGCCTCCTCGACTCCGTGTCGTGACCACTGAACCTTCAATAGGGGGATCGTCTTGTTCCGCAATTGCTTGATTCTCTTCTCGAGTATCCGCACAGGACGCTCCTCGTACGAATGATCCTCCGCTAATTCAATCTCTTCGAACTGAAGTACATGGATCGGATCAGCAACATATTTCCTCAACTGGGAGACATGAAACACATTGTGAATTCGACTCAAAGCCGGTGGCAAAGCCAGTTGATAGGCCAGATCACCTACATGCTTCAAAACCTCAAACGGCCCAATGTACCTCGGGCTCAGCTTGCCCCTCTTCCCGAAACGAAAAACACCTCGGGTAGGAGACACCTTCTTTAACACATGGTCACCAACCTCGAACTCAAGCGGTCGTCGACGGTGGTCAGCATAGGACTTCTATCGACTTTGAGCCATTAACAACCGACTCCTAATCAAAGTGATCTTCTCACGGGCTGCTAATAACATATCGGGTTCCGTACCCAGAGATTCTGACAGTTCATCCCAACACAAAGGGGACCTACAGCGACGGCCATACAATGCCTCATACGGAGCCATCTGAATCGAAGCATGCCAACTATTATTATAAGTGAATTCCACCAAAAGTAGCTGGGCTTCCCAATCGTCCTTCCAATCAAGAGCACATGCTCTCAACATATCCTCTAGAGTCTGGATGGTTCTCTCAGACTGACCATCGGTCTGTGGATGAAAAGCCATACTGAAATTCAACTGCGTGCCCATTGCACGATGAACTGCCTTCCAGAAGTGCGATATGAATCGCCCGTCACGATCCGATACAATACTCTTGGGGGTACCATGTAACCTCACAATTTCCTTAATAAAAAGTTGGGCCAGTCTTTCGGGACCCCACATGTCCTTAATTTCCAAGAAGTGGGCTGACTTGGTCAGATGGTCCACAATCACCCAAATCGTATTCATTCCTCGACGACTCGTCGGCAAGATAGTGATAAAATCCATAGATATATCCTCCCATTTCCACTCGGGAATCGGGAGCAGTTTCAGCATTCCTGTGGGTCGCTGGTGCTCAATCTTAACCTGCTGACAGGTTAAACATCTCGAAACGAATTCGGAAACCTCACGTGTCATATTCCCCCACCAATAATTCTGCTTCAAATCCTTATACATCTTGCTAGATCCCAGGTGAATAGAGTATGGGGTATCATGGGATTCTCTCATGATAGAGTTCCTCAACTCTTCGTCTGCGGGTACACAAACTCGATTTCTAAAGCGTATCAATCCATCCTCGTGGATCAAGAATCCAGGGACTTTCCCTTGAGTTACTTCATCCCGAACTCGAGATAAGAATGGTCCGTAACTTGCTTCGATCTAATCATATCATCAAGAGACAAAGAAATCTCAAGGGTGCAAACTTGTCCCTGAACACGCTGTAACCAAACTTCAATTTCTGGCCTCATAAGGTCTAACTGCAACTCCCTCTGTGCTGTCAAGTGGCTCAGCATCTGCTCCTGCACTATCTTACGGCGCAAAGTGTCGGCAACTCGATATCATAGTCCTTGATTAATTCTAGCCACCTTCTCTGTCTCATGTTCAACTCCTCCTGAGTAAAAATGTACTTTAGGCTCTCGTGGTCTGTAAACATCTAGTAGGTAACTCCATATAGATAGTGACGCCAGATTTTCAAACCAAACACCACAGCTGCTAACTCCAAGTCATGGGTCAGATAGTTAACTTCATAGGGTCACAATTGTCTCGATGCATAGGCAATCACTTTCCCTTCCTGCATTAGTACACATCCAAGGCCCTGTCTCGACGCGTCACTGTACACCACGAATCCTTCTGTTCCTTTTGGTAAGACCAAAACAGGTGCCGAAATCAATCGACTCTTGAGCTCATCAAAACTTTGCTGACATGCTTTTGACCACAAATACTTCTTATCCTTCCGCAGTAACCTAGTCATCGGCTGCGCAATTTTAGAAAATCCTTCTACGAACCGTCGGTAGTAACCTGCTAGACCGAGGAAACTACAAACTTCCTTCACGTTCTTCGGTGGTAGCCAATCTCGAATGGCTCCTGTCTTCTGTGGGTCTACTCTCACTCCTTCGGATGATATCACATGCCCAAGAAAGACAACTTCAGGCATCCAGGACTCACATTTAGAAAACTTCCCATAAAGTTGTTCCCGCCTCAACGTATCGAGAACTTGGTGGAGATGGCGCTCGTGCTCTTCGTGGTCACGAGAGTAAATCAGAATGTCGTCAATAAAAACGACTACAAAGCGATCCAGATAGTTAATAAAAACTCGATTCATAAACTCCATGAATACCGCCGGTGCATTAGTCAACCCAAATGGCATCACCACAAACTCATAATGCCCATAGAGAGTACGGAAGGCTGTCTTTGAAATGTCAGACTCTCGAATCCTCAACTGATGATAACCAGATCTCAAGTTGATCTTAGAAAACACGGCAGCTCCCTGAAGTTGATCCAATAAATCATCAATACGAGGCAAAGGATATTTGTTCTTGATGGTTACTCTGTTCAGCTCACGGTAATCAATACATAAACGCAGAGATCCGTCCTTTTTTCGTACAAATAACACTGGTGCTCCCCAAGGGGATGCACTCGGTCGAATATAGCAGTCAACTCCTCAAGTTGGTTCTTCAACTCCTTCATCTCGGTCGGAGCCATACGATACGGTGCTTTTGAAAGCAGGGATGTACCTGGCTCTAACTCAATAATAAACTCCACGTCATGATGAGGAGGTAAGCCTGGCAAATCGCCTGGAAATACGTCTGGGTAGTCTCGGACTACCGGAATGTCGGTCAATTCAACTGGTCGATCTGCTGTTTTGGTCATGTAGCACCAATATCCAGTACACCCTTAATTAAGTAGTTTCACTGCTTTCATAGCGCTGATGACTCTCCCAGAACGACTGGGATTATCACCTCGAAAAATACACTCGAAACCATCATCCGAAGTAACGGTTACCATCCGCTTGCGGACACTAAGTATGGCATCATGACGATCCATCCAATCGATACCCAAGATTATATCATCCTTAGGTAAATCGACTACAATCAGATTTGACAACCACTCACGCGGTCGTTAAATGCGAATCGGACGATCTGGACTTCACGATTCCCAATAATTCTTCTACTATTGGGTAGACCAATCACATAGGGTTCACAATTGATAACATGGTCTAGAGGCAAACAACTCAAACAAGAAGTAGATATAAAAGAGTGTGAAGCACCGGTATCAAAAAGAACACACACCGGCTGAGAGTGGATCTCGAGTATACCTGCAATCATGCTGGCCTCGGGATCGTCAGCTTTCTTCATTTCGTAGATCCTGGGTTTTGCGGCTCCTGCACCATGTGCACCACTTTGATTCCCATGACCTGTTTCCCTATTTTGCCGCGGTAGTCTGATAAGAAGCGGACGGAGGCACACGGTCCTAGACAACAGACTGATTTGGAGTATGAGACGCCACTGGTTCACGTACGGGCCCATTTCTGCAAAAACGAGCACGATGCCCATTCTTCCCATAAGTATAGCATGCGACGGCCGGCCTCGGGCATTTGGAGCTGACGTGCCCCTGGTCTCCGCAGTTATAGCACACAACAGATGAAGGGACCACTCGAGAGTGTGATCCGGCTGGCTTCGATGCCATGGGTGGTCGATCAGAAGGTTTTGGCAATGACTGGGGCTTCCTGAATGTCCCACGGTTACTCTCAGTCTGGTTCTGGTTCCTGGACCTTTTGTTGTTGGACTGTGGTTGCTTCCTAGAAATCTCCTTCGCGGTGAGCTCGTATTCCAGAGCCTTCTCGATGAACTCCGACAGGGTCGTACAGTGGTGATTCAACAACTGCATTCTCATTCGGGGTTTAATCCTCTTGAGAAAGTATTTGATCTTATCAGCCTCTATTCGGATAATTGTCGTGGCGAAAGGAAGAAGGGCCTGAAATTTCTCGGCAACAGATAATACATCATCGTCTTCAGTCGTTCAGGAATTCTGACAGTTTGGCCTCACGGAGTGGCCCTGGATAGTAACGGTCTAGCATGAGGTTTTTAAATTCCTCCCAAGTATAAACACCATCAGCTGGTCTCACGGAAAGCCACCATGTATGAGCGCCTTTGCTAAGATAGTAAGCTGCTACAGAGTCGCGGTTCTCTTCCGGGCAGTCCACCATTTCGAAAAGTTTCTCAAAATGATCGATCCAATGCACAATGTCAGCAGGCTCAGAGGAGCCTTCAAAGGTCGGAGGTAGCTGGCGAGAGATGTCGCTGATGATCCGACTCACAGGTCCGCCAAGCACAGGAGGAGGATGAGGCCCCTGTTGCTGGCCAGTAGTGGCCCTCTGCATAGCTTCCATTAGTTGACCCATCTGGGTCATCTGCATCATCATACCCTGCATCACAACGTAAGGATCGACACACGCATCCCCACGCCCACTGTGGTACGATTGATCCCTAGAAGGTGAACCACTGTCTGCGGAACTAGATCCACATTCGCGCATCTGTTGGCTTGAGGTATCGGGATTCGGCCCCTTCCGCGGCCTCGTCCCCCTCTACCACGACCTCTCAAATTCCTTTTCATACTGAAAGAATCAATCATAATGATAACCATAAGTACAGTTCAAGATACTATTCAAAATTCACGCTAAGTTAATAGCAACAAGGAATCACGTATTTAAGGAAACGGTTCACAATTAATTATCGACACCACGAATATCGCACCGAATATTACATCGACGTCAAGTCGAACAGTTTCAATCATATAATCAATCTAATATTTATCTCGAATTATTAATCAGATAGATCCTGCCACAAATCCTCGAAATAATCAGGTCAACAAAGAGATCCATTCCGATATCAATATCATGCCAGTAATTAAATCATGGCTCATAAAGTACATACCTTATTTGGCTCGTAGGGTCAGGCGCTTGCACAGGTCACACGTGACACGAAGGTCTCTTGATACTAGTTCATTTCACAATGATTCATAAAAAGAAAACAACTCTCTGATACCATCTTCTGTAACACCCCAAAAAGACGGCTATTACAGTGCCGTGGACCCTACACTGGGACCCACCAGGCGATATCCAAAAAAACAGATTAAATAAGTATTACTTGTGATACCGAACCACAATAAATAGTCGTTACTCCAATTAGGAGTTTATTAAAAATATGGCCAACGGCCTTATGATACACAGGATCCGAGATATAAGTATAAACCATATGGAGATGGAAAATACTTCAAATACCAATACAACCAGATAGTAATTTAAATGAAGCAGAAATAAAATAACATAACACGGTTTAACATAACCGGACAACAAATGATTTGGGCCCCCCGAACTAATATCATTCGAACCCTTCGCCGTCAATATGCTCTTCCCGTGCCTTGCCTTTGCCTCGACCTAAAATACAACACAAGTATTTCGCCCAAAACACAGGGTCAGATATACACGATAATTAATTCTTCCGACATTATACAATTCACATATATAGATCTCAAGGAAACATCCCGACTATTAATCATACCCCTCGGGCGTATGAAACAATCAGTCACAAACCGTCAAATACATCCAATCATACATGGACTATGAACGACCAACAATATGGCTCAAGATGGACATCACAGTACGCCTGATCCGGAAATGTGTCCGTGTACATGTCCATCCCGTATACGGAATCCAGAATATACGTGTGACAATGTACCTAATTAGCCTCACGAACTACGTCTCGTGTGCACAGTCCAATACGAAAACATCCACGTATGACTATATACGTGCCCGGCTAAAAATCCTACACAATATCCAATCGGCACGCAGATATGATTCCAGAAATGTTACGATACAACATGACAACGAAATTCAACGAAATACATATCCGATTAAGGATCAAGAAAACTCACCGAAGTGACAATAAGGACCAACAAGATCAACGATTCAAAGCGACGTACTTGGGAATGAAACCCCATGACGAAAACGGAATAACGTCAAAGACAATGTCAAATTACGACAAACATTTCATAAACATTTCATACACATTAAATGTATAAACATCACAAGAATCTAATCATCATTATAACCAAGCAAGATAACTTGCCTCAATACGGAGACGAGAATAATCCTCTTCTTGTCGAAACGAACGAACGGTCCTCGACTAATATCGTTTACTCGCGCAATCAACCTTAAATGAAATACATTTTACTCAATAACATATTCGTATGATTATCAATATAGGATTAGTAAGACGACACCCTACAATCCTTTAGAATAGTTCGCTATCTCAAAATATCGAAGTCTTATGCCAAGAGTTCTTTTTACCTCATTACAACCATAAAATCGGTTCACAATACTTTTACCGAATGTTCACATGATTCTTCATAAATAAGAATTCTATCAAGAACATGTTGAATAACCACTTATGATGTTAAGATCATCTTATGATGATTAAACTTTCCAAAGCATTACAATGTTGAAAGGTAAAATCTGCACAATTATGTTCATCCACATCCCATCTAAATTGAATATTAAGCTTACAACAAGGTTATTAGTTATGAGGTTACACCATATTCATGAAGGTTATCAAACTCATTCTTTACCAAGCTGGAAAATCCATTAACATCATTTATGAAATCACCTAGCTTAGGTTTTAGAATTACCACACTAATATCCTAACATTCAACAAGGTGTTCCTATCAATCTTCATGGATTTGTGAATCTGAACCATAATGATGATAAAGTTTCTAAGGTTTTTGAAATAAGGAAACATTTTACTATCTTCAAATATTGGCAAGTTTTTCTCAAGGTAAACGAATATCAAGCATGGTGTTTAAACACTTTATGATATCAATTTTATTGTTTAAATCCAATTCTGGTGAGGTTAACCGATTCAAAGATGTTCTACTGAGCTAAATTCGTCCAGCAAGATGAGTATGATAGTTACAACATGGTTAATATCACTATATCATCAAGAATACATCCATCTCAAACCCTCATTTATCATATTCATCAAGGAGTGTTCAAAAAGTTGGATTAAAACTATGTTTTACTTGATTAATCTAATGTTAGGTGAAGTATACTTCATTACCAACATCAACATATGAAAACAATACAGAGAAGAAAGTACACCTACCTCCAGAAACGAAGAACAACCTCAACACTACGAGAAAGTACACTCCAAGCTCAAGAACACCTCCTAATCTTCAAGTAAATGAGCTCCACTCCAAGATTTAAGGCTTAAAAGCAAGTTGGAGGAGGTTGATATCGGTTTGGGAGTGCAGCGAGACGATATATGGACAGAGAATCAGTTTAGAGTTGTGAAGAAATGAAAAACAGACTGGTCCTATAAATAGACTGTGCAGACTTAGCGCACGCTATCGGGAAGCTTTAGCGTACGCTAACACACTTACGTACGCTAACCGGTTAATATTACGTACGTAAGCGGCTTACAGTGGCTACTGTCTTGAATCCGCAGGCCATTAGCGCACGCTAATGAAAAGGGGCTACGCACGCTAATAAAAGTTGACTCTGGCCGACACGACAGCTCAGACGTCACCCACATGCATGCCAACGGATAACAAGTTCACGTGTTGAAGTCAACTGATGTCAGATTCCTTCTTAGCGTACGCAACAGACAAGGCATTACGTACGTTAAATCACGAGTTTAGCGTACGCTAGTTAATCTACGTAGCGTACGCTACATCAACAGAAAAAGTTCAAAAAATGCAACTCTCCAATTAACATCGAATCATTAAGTATGAGATGAAATAACAACGATATGAAGCTCAAATATAATTCGGGGCTGATACTTTGTATTTCTTGATTTTATTATCTACAGGTTGGTGGGTCCCGCCTCAACCCCCCGTCTACTTTGGACGTTTTTCTTTTTTAAAAAAAAAAACATAATACTAAATGCAACGATCCACGATAATCAATTTATCCGAATATACAACGACAGATAAAAATAAAAAATTACAATCGAATATTACACCGTACTACCCGACCCAACTACCCGATGACCCGAACTAAAAAGTTCGGGTATTTTTAAAATTTTTAAATTTTTTGAATTGCACGACCGAAAAAAGTCTTATAATCGGGTCGGGTCATGGGCCGACTTGCTGCATAAATTCGGTTACCCTAAAACCTCATTATTCTTTTACTAGTTTTTTTTTTTATAAATTTAAGAAACTTTATCTTTCAAATAATATGAATTATATTTAATATGAGAATTCATGTTACTGTATTTTCAGTAGTGATATTTATACTCACTAGTTTGAAAATTTACAAGAAGATAAAATTGTTAAATAAGAAATAATATATTCTCTCATATATATAATAGAATATTGAATTAAGCATAATTATATAATAAAAAGAAATGATATATATAAAAAATTTAGTTAGTTTTAAAATTTACTTATTGTACAGAAAATATTTACAAAGTATTTAGTACTTGTGAAATTAATTTATGTAATAAATCTACATTAAAATTACAAATTATTTATATAAAATTTAAAATTAGTGGTATTAAATTTTGGGCCGAGTATCCTATGACCCGACCCGAAAAATAGGGTACCCGCTTTTCGGGTACCCGATTTTTTTGGGCCGGGTCACGGGTCAAATTTTCCTTTTCGAGTACCCGAAAAAATAGGGTACCCGCTTTTCGGGTACCCGATTATGAACACCTTACTGATAACGTATTTTAGGAGAAAGTAAGAAAACTGTAAATATGAGTCAATCAATTGTATTCATAACACCGATAGAGGGGACCTTTATATAGACATTACAATGAGAGTCCTTCCATACATAGGATTCCTAGATAAGGTAAGACATATAATAAGATCCTAATACCTCTAAAAGGATCTAGAATCTTTCATCTATATATCTTCCTATGACAGTATTAAGCAAGACAACAATAAGGGAAGAATATCCCGGAACAAATGAATATTTTTAAAACATATATCTTGTATTTTATTTTTATAATACACTAGATGTCCTCCGGTGTGATGCACCGTATAAGATATTCTCTTATTAAAAAATAATTTCTCGATCTCTAAATTTATTTTTGATGATTTTCGATATGAGTATCATATTAGCGTAATATTAATAAAAGACTTATTGAGTGCATTATGTGGTGTAATATAATTCAAGAAAGAGTACCACATTAGCCGAGTGTTAAGTCAATTAGTGTTCACTACATGAATAAATTTCCTGGATATACCAAAAAAATAAGAATAAATTTTAGGGATGATAGTAATATGTAATTAAGTCTTAATATATGTGTGTGTGCAGTGTATGTTTTATTATTTTTAATTATTATAATTAAATAAACATCATAATTTATATTTATGTAAGCAATAAATGAGTTAATATATTTTTATTTTGCATCAATTAATTTTACTGAAAATAAATATTCATATTTTTTATTGTAAATCCATCAAATTTATTATATTTATATAGATGTCTAGTTGAAAATTGTGAAATAAAAATTAATTTGATATATTTTTCATTAAAAATAAACTTGATTTAAAAAATTATAAACATTTAAAATTTTCAGATAAAAAAAATAAAAGAAGAATTTTTTTATTGGTAGATGAGTGTAAGTTGTAGAATAAAACTCCCACAATATATATCGAGATTTTTTTTTTTTTTTGGAAATTTAAGAATACATCTCTATATATAAACTTTATTTTAAAATAAAAAATTAAAAAACTTACAAAATGACATGTGTCACTACTCTCTTTTAATAAAAGTATAGATATTATTTATAAAACTTGTCATTCATATATACTACATTAATATATATTAAATATATCTGCAAAATAAAAAAATGGATGGAACGGAGCAGAAGGAGCACTCGCAGAGCAAACTGATATTCAGACCCGTTTCACGGTCTGAGCGATACGTACATTACGGCCACTGCCAACAGTATGGATCGAACCAAATTATCCTAGTAGTTATAAAAGCATCATTAATTTGTTCACAAATATTTAGATAAAAATAAGCAATCTTGCTTGCAAAAAAAAAAAAATCAGGCAAAGATACATAAAGTAACTTTTGAGAAATAAAAACTAAATTCGTTCAAAAAAAAAAGAGAAATAAAAACTAAATGGTGGGATTAAAAACTTGCACCGGATTTTCAAAGTCTACTACCTAACTAATTTATTTATAGTCAAATTTTGCAACATACATTAAAATCTTTATAAATTAATAATCTTGATATCATGAAATATTATTAATTTAGAGAGATATTGTATATCAATAAATTAATAATTTATTAAATAAAAAAGTGATGTTTTTTAATTTAATAAATCAATAACATACGTGGTGTTCCTATGTATTGAAAATAAATTTGAGGACTGGCTTTAGTCGACGGCTTTCTGACCTTCGTATATATTTTATTAATATATTCACGTATCACCCAATTCCTTGTAACTAATTAAATATATCCGTAATTTCTTATAATTAAATAAATATATTCAGTATATATCGATTCATTGTATCTAATTAAACTATTTTATTAATGTACATATTTATCAATTCATTGGAATTAATTAAATATATTCATGTATCTATTAATTCCTTGTGATTAATTAAATATATTCATGCATGATAAATGAAAAATTACTATATAAATCTTAACATGGAAAAAAAATCATAACAACCAACCATGACTTCTCATCTAAAAGGTATCCCAAAATCATCCATAACCGATCAATTACGTAAAATATTAAGTGAGTGTAATTGAAAAAATATATTTATTATTGTATATTTAAGAATTTTTAATTTTTAGCCAATTACCATAATATTCATAATTTTAATATTTAAGAATTATTAATTTATATTATTGATGGGATCTATATATTTATAAAGGGAGTCTCCAAAAAATTATTATTTATTATCTTATTAAATTTGATGATTTCTTACATTGACCCAAGTAGGACCGGATAAATTTATTATATTAGAGAATATCATTTATGGAGTATTAATTTATGGGGATTCTACTTGCAAATATATGTATTCTAGAAGTAAAAAAATATAATACAAAAAAGTATTTTTGTAGAAGTGTTATATGTTATTAAATATCTTTTATCGCATCAAATAATCACACTCTCTCCTTTAATCTCCATAATTTACTCATTACAGTATATTTTACTTTTTAATTCATATTACACACACATCCTCAATACTTACGAAATTTTTAACCATAATATTCATAATTTTAATATTTAAGAATTATTAATTTATATTATTAATTGAATCTATATATTTATGAATGGAGTCTCCCAGAAAATTATTATTTATTATCTTATTATATTTGATGATTTTTTATACCGGCCCAAGTGGGACCGAAAAAATTTATTATATTAGAGAATATTATCATTTATGGAGTATTAATTTATAGAGATTCTGCTCACAAATATATGTATTCCAAAAATAGAAACTTTAAATACAGAAAGAAATGGAGTATATTTTAGAAGTGTTATATGTTATTAAATATTTTTTATGCATCAAATCATCACACTCTCTTTAATCTCCACAATTCGCTTATTATCAATATATTTTATTTTTTAATCCACCTTACACACACTCATCATTAATACTTATAAAATTTCTACATCCAATTATTCATATAAAATACATCAATTGTTCTACATTGGATTGAGATGGAAGGAAGGAGTACACAAAACTTTAAGATTTTAAAATAAACATCGAATATAAATAAATAACATTGCTAAAAGCGTGGTGGATTCCACAACAGGAGCTACTACAGGTGCACCCACCAGAAATTCTACGGTTGCCCCGCCAAGAAGCAAGTCCAGCGCCTCGAGGACGACCCTTTCACTTTCGAGGTCACTTATCGAGGCGCCCACGCCTGCCACGTCTCCTCCACCGCCCCTTCAGCCGCCGTGCCTCCGCCGGAGCAAAGGCGGGTCCTACCACCACCCACCGCAGAAGTAGAACCACCGATAATCTCGTTCTCCTCACCATCATCACTCCCAACCACTCGCTGGCTCTCGATGCAAATCCTCCGCGATCTCGGCGGTGCGGGCCCGTCCGCCGCCAGATTTGCTGAATATAACCAACTGCCGGTGGCGGACATGGCGGATGCGATGTTCAATGCAGCAAGCAGCAGAAGCAGCAATAGCATGGACCTCATCTTCTCTTCCGTGGATGACGGGTGGGACGACTCGGAGGAAAAGAGGAATTAATTTAATCCATACACTTTAATATGTAAAAGATTATTTTTGTTTTCATTTGTCGTTTTAGTAATCTATACTATCTAAAAGTTCGAAGCTTAATTTAATGCGAGTGTAATGCGCATGATGTCACAGACGGTCTGATATAGTTTATGCAACACCCATCATATATTAATCCCACGCATTAACATCTACAACCTTGAATCTTTATACGGTTATAGAACATGAAAGGGCTTCACTTTTGTAACCTCAAAGAATACAAAAGAAGATACAATTACATTGTTATTAAATAAGCTGCAATTACATTCCTATTATTAAATGTATGGCTGCCCATATGCTACCTCCTGTGCTGAGCATAATGTATCCGGAAAAAAAGAGCACAAGGAAGTCAAAATAGCAGAAAGTTATTAACATTTTTGCGGTTATAGAACATGTAAGGGCTTCACTTTTGTAACCTCAAAGAATACAAAAGAACATACAATTATATTGTTATTAAATACGCCAACTGCAATTACATTCCTATTATTAAATGTATGCTGCATAAATGAGGTGCCAGGCCTGTTGGCTTTTCACAAATTCTGAGCGACTCCAAGAGCAATCGAACTAAAAAGACCATTTAGTATATCATCATGGCTGCGCAGGCTGAAAACCCAAACTCTGAAATGTACCTGGATGAGTTAAAGTTAGATGCCACTGGCACGATAGTCGTGATGATGTGTAGGATGTAAACGCGTCTACCAATGGCCGATACTTGGGGACTGAATTCTTGGTCTCGGATGCTAAGGTGTGTATTGATCTTCTTGTAAAAAAATAATGTGTAAAACCAATATTGAAAAAAAAATTAATAATCTATATCCGTTTCTAATAAGCTTCTTTGGCAGGGTAATGTAATACATTGTACGTCAAAGTCTACGGTGGCTCACAATTTGTTGAGGTTAAAAGAGGGGGGAGTGTACTCGATTAAAAATTTTATTGTCATGAATAACAAGGAAGACTTTCGACTTAAGAAGGACGATAACTTCATGTTGGAGTTTGATGGATCAACTACAATAAAAAAATCTTTGTGTATATCTGAAGGGTTTGTCACATATCCTTTTCAGCTGGTGGATTTAGATCATATCCAGCCTACAGACAACAAATACTTCATTGGTATTTTTTTCTTCTCATTTATTATTTGTCCGTCAATAATGTTGCTAAACTGTAATTAAATTTGTTACCTTTTAGATGTTGCGGGGTACGTGACGAATGTTGGGAGGATGAACTACACGAAAACAGGACGAAAAAACCTTGATTTCTACCTGGCAAATCATAGGTTGTTATGATTATGTTTTACACATGATGTTGTAAATTTGATGTTTTTTTTTTGACTAAATTTAATAATTAGCTTACCCATCGTTGTAATTTTCTGCCTCAATCAATACGGGTGACTTTATGGGGAGGCCTTGGAGATATATTGATTGAGAAGAAATCAAAATATACAGGGCTGTGTCCTGTTGTTGTGACATCAACATCTGCAAAACATTACAACAGTGAGTGGACATAGAGTATTTTACTCATGTTATGTCAATTTTCACATTTTAATTTAATTTGTACTATTACCTGCCAGATAAGCTATATTTATCCAGTAGTTCTTCAACTGTCATACTAGATGATGCTAAGATTCCTGCTATCAAAGCATTGAAATCAACTACCAGGTATGAAAATGTATCAATTTATAGTTTGTTGTTGAAAAACTCATGAAAGCCATAAACTTAACATTATTATTTACCTGTTTGTTGACAGTGTTGAATCTTCAAAAGCATCTTCACGTGCAAATAATTCCGAACCAATGGAAGGGACAATTGAGAATCTCCTCATATGGGCCCGTAATCGCAAAAATGATGTATGTACTTTTTTTGTATTCACCACGACTCTATAGTCTTTCCCCGCATAATATTGATATAGCTTATTTCTACCAATCGGCAACTTTTCTCTGTAAGGCCCAAATCGAAAATGTTCGGACTAGGAAGGGATGGAATTTTCCATCATGTGGAAGTGCAAATTGCAAAAAGGGTGCTACTAGAAAGAATGGCCGGTTTTGGTGCGATGCATGTGACACGCCAGTTGAATACCCAATAATAAGGTAATCTAATGTTTATCACTTATAGAATCTGCATTGGTATTTAATAAATAAAGTGGCTTAGCCTGATACATACCTTTTCTACCATGTCTACTACAGGTATCGTCTAGAGCTTGGTATATCGGATGACACTGAACACACCGTGGTGGTCCTGTTTGATGAAGCGGCAACTTCGTTGGTGCAATTCCCGGCTGCAGCATTATTGGAATCCGAAGATGAGGTATAATTATAAATCTCCTTACCATTTCCATCCTCCTTTGCTCACATCATGACCCTGCAGGGCCTGGATGAGCACGCAAACTTGCCAGCTGCCATAACAAATATCATTGGCACGACACACGTTTTTGAAATCAAATCTCATACCTACTATGAGTATGGAACTTTTGAAAGTTTTACCTGCTGGACGGTAGACCCACCTCAACCATTGGTGGAAAGCGCAAGCTCAAGTACCATTGATGATGGGGTTGTCGTTACAGGTTCATCATCCAAACCACATAGCCAAGCTCCATCAGTTGACACACCGGTCAAGCCTACAGAGGCTAGAGTGAAAAAAAAGTAAGCATACAGTTAATATTTGAATATCAATAAATACAAAGAACAATTAAGTTAATATGACACCCATGTTTTCCATTGTTTGTAGTCTGGATATTGAAGATTGATTCAAAATGAGCTTATTCCAGCTGAGAATGTCAATCCTACAGAGGATAAGAATAGAAAAAGGTGAGGAAAACAATTAATATTTGCATACCAAAAAATACAAGGCATCACTTAGTTGAACATAAATTGACATTAAATCCATGTTTCCATTGTTTATAGGCTGGGGTTCGAAGATTCAGATGGCGAGGATGGACAAAATCCTGATGATAATGTCGAAGGAAAGGGCAGTGGCCCAACCGCCATTAAGAAGAAAAGACGGTGAGCACATGATGCACACACTATTTGTTCACTAACTATTTCACCTTTGTCTAACTATTAACATGTTTTCCTTCCTATATTTTATTTTCAGGAATGTGGTGATAGAATCCGATTAAGTTTCAACCCGAAGATGGCTTTTTAAAATAACCATTCAGAACATGAATAATATTAAAGTGATTTGGACATTTTGTGTTATTGTTGTTTGAAGAATATTTAAAACTTATTTGGAAGTTATTTGTTAATGTCGTTTGAATAGTACGACAATATCTACTGATTCATATAAAATATGCAATGTGTCTTTCTTTTGTGTTGACATATGTTTCAGGAACATTATAGTTACTCTACTATAATTGGAACACCTTAAGGATACACTATGTATAATTTATAAGACAGCCCTGTTTTCCAGAATGAATTATCTAAAATATGATCTCTGTATACTAATTAATGTAATATGCAACTACCCTTCTATTGTAAATAAACATCTAAGGAATGAAATTCAATTATCTATAATTTTGTCAATGTAATTTGGTAATTAATAATTTCATGTTATTATTGAACACTCTCAAATATCAATCATTCTATTTAAAACGTTATAATGTTTGATTGTATTGTACATTGAAACTCCCTATGATTTGTTTATTATTTGGTACTCATAACATTTTGATTTAGGAATGTATACTCCACAATAAGAAAAATTCTTACATTACTTTGTATCAATCAATCAGTAAACAATTTATTGTATAGTTATTCTATATATATATATCAAGTATGAAAAGATAAATAAGTTATCAGGTGTATTATTATAATGAAATCTAACGAGTTACTTAAATTTGTTATATATATCAAGTATGAAGAGATAAATCAGTTATCAGGTGTACTATTATAATCAAATCTATCCAGATACTTAAGTTTGCATATTCCTTGCAAAGATGGCCGAACATAAATTATAACCCCTATACAAATGTCATACATGGAGTGTCATTTAACTGCATAAATACAATTACAAAATTCGTTTTTGGATATTCAAAAAATAGTTATCATGGATAATTATCAGTTACAAACCCTGAATACATATAATTCCAGTGAATTTTCAATGCACATTCTAAGGAGATGATACAAATCCTTATAGTAATTACAAAAAACAAATAGATAAACTGAAAAAACACTTTTAATTTAGAACATGATAAGGCAGCCTTTAACAACCAACACTAATAACAGATTTAAAAATCCTCATAAATCTGTAATAAATTTACTTTATGGGAGATTGGAAGTTACATATGATTTACTAATAACAGGTCAGATGAAAAGCTTGAAAAGCCCTTTAAAAGCCATCTTATGTCAACAATCTACACATATCAAGTGGTTTATTTTCACACACTACACTAGATCTCATAAACACATCAGTTACACAATTTTTTTAACCCTTTCTATTATCCTGAATGACCATCTTATACAAACAAAAAAATGGATTGAACCACTTTCATACATCTGTTGCAACTATCTATCAAGAGTTGTACACACATAAACATAATTGTATGTAGTTTTCGCTGTCTACTACAAGGATGTCAGAAGGTTTGTAATCAATAAAATAATTTGCACGATTCCAATTGTTTTACAAAAAACTATTTATTTGATGAAAATCATCTTTATCCATGTATTATAGGATCACGGAAACAAAACGAAGAAATTCCATCACTATCAGGAATGTTGCACAAATCTTTGTTCATTCATTCAAAAACATTTGTCAGCAAACATGGCATATTACAAAGCTATTGTGGTTTAAAACTTACAGAAGTTGTTGCAGAATCTACAGGTAAATAGGCACACTAACCTTTACTTGAACTATGCAAATACAAAAAAATTTAGAAAATGTGCATACCTGATCCATGAATCATCCCTTTACAACATAATTTCTTAGGTCAAGAGCCAACAACAATAGGCACTTCAACAGACTTCCCACTTAGTCAACTGCCTTCTACTTCCGAAAGTCCCTTCAAATACAAAAAAAAAGAAATTAGCAGGTGATAAATTAATCGACTGATATCAAACATAAATTACTCTTAATAAATGTTATTCATATCACAAACCTTTAATTTTGTACAATTATTTATTATCAATCCGAGCTGCATTTGCATCTTCAGGTAATTATACAAGCTATAAATCATGCAGCATGGGGTTGTCGTTGCAGGTTCATCATCCAAACCCCATAGCAAAGCTCCATCAGTTGACACACCGGTCAAGCCTACAGAGACAAGAGTGTAAAAAAAGTAAGCATACAGTTAATATTTGAATATCAATAAATACAAAGAACAATCTAATTAATATGAAACCCATGTTTTCCATTGTTTGTAGTCTGGATATTGAAGATTCAGATTCTGAAAATGAGCTTATTCCAGCTGAGAATGTCAATCCTACAGAGGATAAGAATGGAAAAAGGTGAGGAAAACAATTAATATTTGCATACCAAAAAATACAAGGCATCACTTAGTTAAACATAAATTGACATTAAATCCATGTTTCCATTATTTATAGGCTGGGGTTCGAAGATTCAGATGGTGAGGATGTAACAGCCCAAAAACAGTGGCTATTACAGTGCCGTGGACCCCTACTGGGACCCACCAGGCGATATCACAATATATATAATTAAAATCTGACAACATGACACCGTACCACAACCTTTATCAAAACCCCGGTGTGGAGCATGAGTTATTCATATCTTTCAATCAATTTGACTGGCCGGTCAGCTGTCTTAGTCATGTAACACCAGTAACCAATACATCCCTGGTTCAGTAATCTCATAGCCTTCATAGCGCTGATGACTCTCCCAGAATGATTGGGATTATCACCCCGAAAAATACACTCGACGCCATCATCCGATGTGACGGTCACCATTCGCTTACGGACGCTAAGGACGGCATCGTGACGATCCATCCAGTCGATACCCAAGATTACATCATCTTTAGGTAAATCGACTACAATTAAGTCGGACAACCACTCACGGTTGTTCATGCTAATCAGACAGTTCTGTACTTCACGACTCCCAATAATTCTTCTACCATCGGGTATACCAATTAAATAAGGTTCACAATCGGTAACACGATTCAAATGCAAACGACTCAAACAAGAACTAGACAAAAAGGAGTGTGAAGCACCAGTATCAAAAAGAACACAAACGGGCTGAGAGTGGATCTCGAGAGTACCTGCAATCATGCGGCCGGGATCATCGGCTTTCTTCATCTCGTAGACTCGGGTTTTGCAACCCCTAGCGAGTGTACCAACTTGATTTCCACGGCCCATCCCTTTGTTCGCCCGGTAGTCCGGTAAGAAGCGGATGGAGGAGCACGTTCTGAGCAAGACTGTCTTGGAGCAAGAGATGCTACCGGGCACGCCCGAGTACACCCGGCAATAGCGAGCACGATGACCGTTCTTCCCGCAAGTGTGACAGTAACGGCCGGCCGGACACTTGGAGCTGATATGCCCTGGTCCCCACGGTTATAACACACGACAGTGAGCCGATTGCCCGAGAGTGCGTTCTGTCGGTTTCGGTGCCATAGGTGGCCGCTCGGAAGGATTTGCTACAGTGGGGTTTCTTGAATACCCCGGTTCTTGTCTCCTTGGGTCAGTTCTGGATCTCTTGTTGGAAAAGCGAGGTCGCTTCTTAGAAATCTCCTTCGCAGAAGTTCATACTCCAAAGCCTTCTCAATAAACTCACTAAGGCCGCATGGTGATTGAGTAATTGCATCCTCATTCGGGGTTTAAGCCTCTTGAGGAAATATTTGATCTTATCAGCTTCCGAACGGACAACTGACGTAGCAAAAGGGAGAAGTGCTTGGAATTTTTCGGCAATCGCTAACACATCCTCGTCTTCCGATGGGTCGGGGTTTAGTAATTCGGATAGTTTGGCTTCACGGAGGGGTGCAGGATAGTAACGATCTAGCATAAGATTCTTGAATTCCTCCCAAGTACTCGCGCCTTCGGCAGGCCTCCCAGAAAGCCACCAAGTATGGGCACTCTTACTAAGGTAGTAGGCTGCCACCGCAACTCGATTTTCCTCTGGGCACTCCACCATCTCGAACAGTTTCTCGAAATGCTCTATCCAGTGTACAATGTCGGCACTCAGATGAGCCTTCAAAAGTCGGAGGTCGCTGACGTGATATGTCGCTAATAATCCGGCTCACGATCCCGCCAGGCACCAGAGGCGGAGGCTGTTGTCCCTGCTGTTGACCAGTAGTATTCCTTTGCATAGTTTCCATCAGCCGACCCATTTGGGTCATCTGGGCCATCATGCCCTGCATCACGGTGTAAGGATCGGCACGTGCATTCTCTCCGGTGTGGTGTGATTGGTCCCGAGAAGGCGAATCACTGCCTGCGGAACTCTGTTCCACATTCGCGCGTCTGTTAGCTCGTGGTATCGGAATTCGGCCTCTTCCGCGGCCTCGTCCCCCTCTGCCACGGCCTCTAAGGTTCCTTTCCATACTAAAAGAATCAAATCACAAGTACAGTTGATTTATCAATCATAATTCATGCTAAGTTAATAACAACAGGGAATTTCCTATCCAACAAAGCAGTTGTAATGAATCACTGGCACTACAAGTGTTACTCACTCAATATCATATCAACATTAAGTCGAAACAGTTCCAATCACATAATTAATTTAGGTTCTCCTCAAACAGATGAATTTTGCCTCATGGTAGCAAGATGCCAAGATAAGTAAGGAGACCAATACATCGTCAATATCATGCCAGTAATCAAATTATGGTTCATGAGAACATACCGTATTCGACAGGTCAGGCGCTTGCACAGGTTACACGTGGCACGAAGTTTTCTCGATGCTATTTCGATTCTACAACGACTCAAAATAAAAACACACTCTCCGATACCATCTTCTGTAACAGCCCAAAAACAGTGGCTATTACAGTGCCGTGGACCCCTACTGGGACCCACCAGGCGATATCACAATATATATAATTAAAATCTGACAACGTGGCACCGTACCACAACCTTTATCAAAACCCCGGTGTGGAGCATGAGTTATTCATATCTTTAAACACGGGCAAACAAACACAGGATCCAAATTCAGTACAGACCATATGAGGATGGGCAGTACCTAACAAATCTTAGTACATTCATCCGACACAAAATAAAAATGAAAGTCACAATAAAGCATAACCGAACAACCAAAAGACTTGGGCCCCCCGAAATAGCATACATCAGAATCCTCCGTCGTCATTGTGCTCCTCCTGTGCCTTGCCCTTTCCTCGCCCTGAAATACAAGTATTTCGCCCCAAACCACAGGGTCAGCTATACATGATAATAATTCTCATGACATTATACAATTCATATATACTGATTTCAAAGAAATCCACCGACTACTGAATATACCCCGAAGGCGTATAAACAACCAGTCCCAACTGTCGAACATAATCAAATATACGAACGACCATATACTATGGCTCAAGACGGACGTCACAGTACGCCCGATCTGGAAATGTGTCCGTGCACATGTCCACCCCGTATACGGAATCCAGAATATACGTGGGACGATGTACCTAATTAGCCTCACGAACTACGTCTCGTGTGCACGATCTAAATGCGAAAAACATCCACGCATGATCATCAAGTGCCCAGCTAAAAATCCTACACATAACCAATCGGCACGCAGATATGACTCCAGAGATGTCACGATACAACATGACAACGAAACTCAACGAATTACACTTTTACCAGGGAATCGAACAACTCACCGAAGTGTCAACAAAGCTCAAAAGGACTAACGGTAATTAAGGACGGTAATTTCGGGGGTATCATCCCCAACACCATGACAATACGATCAAGGGTATCACCATATCACGAATCATAGATTATCAGAACATTTCATACACACGAAACGCATAATAATCACAAGAATTCAACCATCACTATAACCAAGCAAGATAACTTGCCTCAATTCCGTAGACGAATAATCCTTCTTTGAATGGTCAAACGAACGGTATCCTCGTCTAACAATACTCACGTGAACAAGCAACCTTGAATGAAATATAATTCATTCAACAACACATTCGTATGATAATGGTATTATTGCATAAACAATATTCGTAAATTTACTTGAATAAATCGATTATCCTATTGACCATTTTAATGTTCTTATTACAAATCATCGTATGTTTATCATGTTCATTACATATTCTAATCTTGATGTCAAATTCTTGATGTCCAGTTTATCATCAATGCAATATCGTGAAAATATCTTTTCAAATCATCGACACTTCCAATTACGATATAAGTTGTGTTTAATTACCTTCTTCATTATTTTACCAACGATTTCATTCAAAACTTGATTATTATATGAAACATAAGTTCAAGTTTTTAGTGAATTAAGAACATCATCTTAATTTACGCCTCTTGACATGCACGGATTAATGAAATGGAATTCGGCTATTCATCTACCGCATTTGTATCATCATATTCAACACAATTCTCTTAAGAACATTATCAACCTATTAATGTAGCGATTAACGCCCTTTAACGAAATCGATAGATTCGAACATATGAGGATTACAACTTCCTTCTATCAACATTCATTGTTTTACTTTGAAGAATTTATTAAAAACCTAGTTATATCATTGGATACTTGAGATTTTTGAAGTAACTTCATTCATCTAAAAAAGATCATCTACAAAGGGTTAATATCATCTTTCCAACAATTTTATTACAAAGGTTTTAGAGGCCAAAAATCATGGTTTCATACTACCTTCAAGAATCAATAGAATGTTCAAGACAAATTTAACATTTCTCACTTTTAATCATTAAGGATATCATCCCTAACATGTTCCTAGTGTTGAGACTAAAATCAACTTCCGATTATCATGCTATACCTCAGGTTTTATGTATATCATTATCAATACAATCACATTATGAAGTTATTTACATCAAGAAGTAACACTAATACCTTCAAAGTTAATCTTCACTTAGTTTGAGTATGATTCAATTAACTTATCATGTTTGCACTAGTTTAAACTAACATTATGTGAAGTATTTATCTACTAACATCATCATAAGCATGGAATTGATATGAGTTAAAGAAAGACCAACCTTAAAATGAAGAACAACACCAACACTTCAAGGAATACACTTCAATCTCTAGCTCTCCAAGTCACCAATCAAGTGTTGAAGCTCCAACACAAGTTAGGAAGGCTTAGAAATGAAGTTGGAAGGGAAAGGAATCGTTCCTCAGTTGGGAGATTGAAAAAGGTCGAGTAGGAAGTGAATGGCAAGTCCTACATTTATAATCTGAACTTGACATTACGTACGTTAACGAACGTGGTTAACGTACGTTATAGCCTTTACGTACGTAATCTCATGATCATTACGTACGTAACCAATTTCATCAAATCTCCCTGTCTAAAAACATGCAGTTCGTTACGTGCGTAACCAGGCGGCTATTACGTGCGTAATGGCCGTTGACTTGGCTGTCGCGATCGACTCGACCACCTACCCTCGGCCCCACTACCGAAAGGCGGATCACCGAGGATCTTCCGCATTACGTACGTTAACGTATTGGTGTTACGTACGTAAGGCGGCCTACATAGCGTACGTTAAGAATACATGTTAACGTACGTTAAGTACTATAACGAGCATAAATGGAATTTTCGCAATATCACCCAACAACTAATATAGTATGAATGACTATGAATCCAACTTAACATAATTCGTCGGTACGTGCTACACATCACAGATATGGTGCGAAAAAAATACTTAACTTAAATCATTAAATACAATATTAAAGGCGAGGGTATTACATACTCCCCCCCTTAAAAGGAGTTTCGTCCCCGAAACTAAGGGGTAAACAGTTCGGGGTATCTCTCTCGCATGCTATCTTCAGTCTCCCACGTAGCTTCCTCGACTCCATGTCTTGACCACTGAATTTTTAACAAGGGAATCGTCTTGTTCCTCAGCTGTTTAATTCTTCTCTCGAGTATCTGCACAGGCTGTTCCTCATACGAATGGTCGTCGGCTATTTCGACCTCGTCGAATTGAATAACGTGACTTGGATCAGCAACATACTTCCTTAATTGAGATACATGGAATACGTTGTGAATCCGACTCAAAGCTGGTGGTAATGCTAAACGATAGGCTAGGTCGCCTACTCGTTCCAGGATCTCAAACGGACCAATATACCTTGGGCTCAATTTGCCTCTCTTCCCGAATCGGAAAACACCTCTAGTAGGAGATACTTTGACCAAGACATGGTCACCAACTTCAAACTCGAGTGGTCGCGACGATTATCTCGCATATGATTTACCGGCTTTGGGCCGTTAATAGACGGCTCTTGATCAGGGAAATCTTCTCGCGGGCCGCCAATAACATATCAGGTTCCGTACCAATAGATTCAGATAATTCGTCCCAGCACAAAGGGGACCTACAACGACGACCATATAATGCCTCATAAGGTGCCATCATGATCGAGGCGTGCCAGCTGTTATTGTATGTGAATTCTACCAACGGCAGTTGGGCTTCCCAATCAGGCTTCCAATCGAGAGCACATGCCCTCAACATATCCTCTAGAGTTTGAATTGTCCTCTCAGACTGACCGTCGGTCTGAGGATGAAAAGCCGTACTGAAGTTCAACTGTGTACCCATAGCACGATGAACCGCCTTCCAGAAGTGCGACACGAACCGTCCGTCCCGATCTGATACAATACTCTTAGGGGTGCCATGCAGTCTCACAATCTCTTTGATGAATAATTGGTCCAATCTCTCAGGGCCCCAAGTATCTTTGATCTCCAAGAAGTGGGCTGATTTAGTCAATCGATCCACAACTACCCAAATCGTATTCATGCCTCGACGGCTCGTCGGCAAACTAGTAATAAAGTCCATCGATATGTCTTCCCACTTCCACTCGGGAATCAGAAGCGGTTTCATCATGTCAGCTGGTCGTTGATGCTCAATCTTGACTGGCCGAGTGTCAAACATTTCGAAACGAATTCGGCAACCTCCCGTTTCATGTTACCCCACCAATAATACGGCTTCAAATCCTTATACATTTTGTTTGATCCCGGGTGTATGGAATACGGGGTAGAATGAGCCTCCTTCAGAATAGTATTCCTAAACTCTTTGTCTGCTGGTACACACACTCGATTTTTAAAGCGTAACAGTCCATCCTCGTGAACCACAAATCCAGGGGCCTTCCCCTGATCGATTTCTCCTCGAATTCTGGATAAGAATGGGTCCGACATCTTCGTCCTGATCGTCTCATCAATGGATGGTGAAATCTCAAGCATGCACAGTTGTCCCTGAATGCGTTGTATCCAGACCTCAATCTCTGGTCTCATGAACTCTAATTGCAACTCCCTCTGGGCGGTCAAACGAGCTAGCATCTGCTCCTGCACCGTCTTGCGGCTCAAGGCATCGGCAACCACGTTTGCCTTGCATGGATGATAAAGGATCTCGATATCATAGTCTTTGATTAGCTCTAACCACCTCCTTTGTCTCATATTCAACTCCTTCTGGGTAAAAATATACTTCAGGCTCTTGTGGTCCGTAAAAATCTGGCAGGCAACTCCATACAGATAGTCGCGCCAGATTTTTAAAGCAAACACTACGGCTGCTAACTCCAAGTCATGAGTCGGGTAGTTGACCTCATAAGGACGCAGCTGTCTGGATGCATAGGCGATCACTTTCCCGTCCTGCATTAACACGCAGCCAAGGCCCTGCCTCGATGCATCGCTATATACCGCGAATCCTTCCGTTCCTCTAGGTAGTACCAAAACAGGTGCTGAAATTAATCGATCTTTGAGTTCATCAAAACTTTGTTGGCAGGCTTCCGACCACGAGTACTTCTTATCTTTTCTCAACAGATTAGTCATCGGTTGAGCAATTTTGGAAAATCCTTCTACGAATCGTCTGTAATAGCCTGCTAGACCCAGAAAACTACGAACTTCCTTCACGTTCTTCGGGGGTAGCCAGTCTCGGATAGCTTCCGTCTTTTGTGGGTCTTCTCTCACTCCCTCTGCTGATATCACATGACCCAGAAAAATAACTTCAGACATCCAGAATTCATACTTAGAAAATTTTCCATAGAGTTGTTCTCACCTTAACGCATCGAGAACCTGGCGGAGGTGACACTCATGCTCCTCATTATCACGAGAGTAGACCAAGATATCGTCAATAAAAACGACTACAAAACGATCCAGATAATTAATAAAAACCCGATTCATCAATTCCATGAATACTGTAGGTGCATTAGTCAGTCCGAATGGCATGACAACGAACTCATAATGCCCATAGCGAGTGCGAAAAAGTCTTGGGACGTCAGACTCTCGAATCCGCAATTGGTGGTACCCGGACCTCAAGTCGATCTTGGAAAATACAGCGGCTCCCTGGAGCTGATCCAATAGATCATCGATACGAGGTAAAGGATACTTGTTCTTAATTGTTACTTTGTTCAACTCCCGGTAATCAATACACAAACGCAGCGATCCGTCCTTCTTCCGTACGAATAACACCGGCGCCCCCCAAGGGGATGCACTGGGCCGAACATATCCTTTCTCAGTTAATTCTTCGAGTTGCCTTTTTAACTCCTGCATCTCAGTCGGGGCCATACGATATGGTGCTTTCGAAAGCGGGGACGTCCCTGGCTCCAACTCAATGGTGAATTCTACCTCTCGCTGTGGGGGTATTCCTGGAAGCTCGTTTGGAAATACATCTGGATAATCTCGAACTACTGGAATATCAATCAATTTGACTGGCCGGTCAGCTGTCTTAGTCATGTAACACCAGTAACCAATACATCCCTGGTTCAGTAATCTCATAGCCTTCATAGCGCTGATGACTCTCCCAGAATGATTGGGATTATCACCCCGAAAAATACACTCAACGCCATCATCCGATGTGACGGTCACCATTCGCTTACGGACGCTAAGGACGGCATCGTGACGATCCATCCAGTCGATACCCAAGATTACATCATCTTTAGGTAAATCGACTACAATTAAGTCGGACAACCACTCACGGTTGTTCATGCTAATCAGACAGTTCTGTACTTCACGACTCCCAATAATTCTTCTACCATCGGGTAGACCAATTACATAAGGTTCACAATCGGTAACACGATTCAAATGCAAACGACTCAAACAAGAACTAGACAAAAAGGAGTGTGAAGCACCAGTATCAAAAAGAACACAAACGGGCTGAGAGTGGATCTCGAGAGTACCTGCAATCATGCGGCCGGGATCATCGGCTTTCTTCATCTCGTAGACTCGGGTTTTGCAACCCCTAAGGCAGGTGTACCAACTTGATTTCCACGGCCCATCCCTTTGTTCGCCCCGGTAGTCTGATAAGAAGCGGATGGAGGAGCACGTTCCTGAACAGAAGACTGTACTGGAGCAAGAGATGCTACTGGGGCACGCCCGAGTTCACCCCGGCAATAGCGAGCACGATGACCGTTCTTCCCGCAAGTGTGACAGGCAACGGCCGGCTTCGGACACTTGGAGCTGATATGCCCCTGGTCCCCACAGTTATAACACACGACAGTGGTGATTGCCCGAGAGTGCGTTCTGCGGTTTCGGTGCCATAGGTGGCCGCTCGAAGGATTTAGTACAGTGGGGTTTCTTGAATACCCCCGGTTCTTTGTCTCCTTGGAGTGCAGTTCTGGCTCTCTTGTTGGAAAACTGAGGCTGCTTCTTAGAAATCTCCTTCGCAGTAAGTTCATACTCCAAAGCCTTCTCAATAAACTCCGGTAAGGTCGTACAGTGGTGATTGAGTAATTGCATCCTCATTCGGGGTTTAAGCCTCTTGAGGAAATATTTGATCTTATCAGCTTCCGAACGGACAACTGACGTAGCAAAAGGGAGAAGTGCTTGGAATTTTTCGGCAATCGCTAACACATCCTCGTCTTACGATGGGTCGGGGTTTAGTAATTCGGATAGTTTGGCTTCACGGAGGGGTGCAGGATAGTAACGATCTAGCATAAGATTCTTGAATTCCTCCCAAGTACTCGCGCCTTCGGCAGGCCTCACAGAAAGCCACCAAGTATGGGCACTCTTACTAAGGTAGTAGGCTGCCACCGCAACTCGATTTTCCTCTGGGCACTCCACCATCTCGAACAGTTTCTCGAAATGCTCTATCCAGTGTACAATGTCGGCAGGCTCAGATGAGCCTTCAAAAGTCGGAGGTCACTGACGTGATATGTCGCTAATAATACGGCTCACGATCCCGCTAGGCACCAGAGGCGGAGGCTGTTGTCCCTGCTGTTGACCAGTAGTATTCCTTTGCATAGTTTCCATCAGCCGACCCATTTGGGTCATCTGGGCCATCATGCCCTGCATCACGGTGTAAGGATCGGCACGTGCATTCTCTCCGGTGTGGTGTGATTGGTCCCGAGAAGGCGAATCACTGCCTGCGGAACTCTGTTCCACATTCGCGCGTCTGTTAGCTCGTGGTATCGGAATTCGGCCTCTTCCGCGGCCTCGTCCCCCTCTGCCACGGCCTCTAAGGTTCCTTTCCATACTGAAAAAATCAAGTCACAAGTACAATTGATTTATCAATCATAATTCATGCTAAGTTAATAACAACAGGGAATTTCCTATCCAACAAAGCAGTTGTAATGAATCACTGGCACTACAAGTGTTACTCACTCAATATCATATCAACATTAAGTCGAAACAGTTCCAATCACATAATTAATTTAGGTTCTCCTCAAACAGATGAATTTTGCCTCATGGTAGCAAGATGCCAAGATAAGTAAGGAGACCAATACATCGTCAATATCATGCCAGTAATCAAATTATGGTTCATGAGAACATACCGTATTCGACAGGTCAGGCGCTTGCACAGGTTACACGTGGCACGGAGTTTTCTCGATGCTATTTCGATTCTACAACGACTCAAAATAAAAACACACTCTCCGATACCATCTTCTGTAACAGCCCAAAAACAGTGGCTATTACAGTGCCGTGGACCCCTACTGGGACCCACCAGGCGATATCACAATATATATAATTAAAATCTGACAACGTGGCACCGTACCACAACCTTTATCAAAACCCCGGTGTGGAGCATGAGTTATTCATATCTTTAAACACGGGCAAACAAACACAGGATCCAAATTCAGTACAGACCATATGAGGATGGGCAGTACCTAACAAATCTTAGTACATTCATCCGACACAAAATAAAAATGAAAGTCACAATAAAGCATAACCGAACAACCAAAAGACTCGGGCCCCCCGAAATAGCATACATTAGAATCCTCCGTCGCCATTGTGCTCCTCCTGTGCCTTGCCCTTTCCTCGCCCTGAAATACAAGTATTTCGCCCCAAACCACAGGGTCAGCTATACATGATAATAATTCTCATGACATTATACAATTCATATATACTGATTTCAAAGAAATCCACCGACTACTGAATATACCCCGAAGGCGTATAAACAATCAGTCCCAACTGTCGAACATAATTAAATATACGAACGACCATATACTATGGCTCAAGACGGACGTCACAGTACGCCCGATCCGGAAATGTGTCCGTGCACATGTCCACCCGGTATACGGAATCCAGAATATACGTGGGACGATGTACCTAATTAGCCTCACGAACTACGTCTCGTGTGCACGATCTAAATGCGGAAAACATCCACGCATGATCATCAAGTGCCCGGCTAAAAATCCTACACATAACCAATCGGCACGTAGATATGACTCCAGAGAAGTCACGATACAACATGACAACGAAACTCAACGAATTACACTTTTACCAGGGAATCGAACAACTCACCGAAGTGTCAACAAAGCTCAAAAGGACTAACGGTAATTAAGGACGGTAATTTCGGGGGTATCATCCCCAACACCATGACAATACGATCAAGGGTATCACCATATCACGAATCATAGATTATCAGAACATTTCATACACACGAAACGCATAATAATCACAAGAATTCAACCATCACTATAACCAAGCAAGATAACTTGCCTCAATTCCGTAGACGAATAATCCTTCTTTGAATGGTCAAACGAACGGTATCCTCGTCTAACAATACTCACGTGAACAAGCAACCTTGAATGAAATATAATTCATTCAACAACACATTCGTATGATAATGGTATTATTGCATAAACAATATTCGTAAATTTACTTGAATAAACCGATTATCCTATTGACCATTTTAATGTTCTTATTACAAATCATCGTATGTTTATCATGTTCATTACATATTCTAATCTTGATGTCAAATTCTTGATGTCCAGTTTATCATCAATGCAATATCGTGAAAATATCTTTTCAAATCATCGACACTTCCAATTACGATATAAGTTGTGTTTAATTACCTTCTTCATTATTTTACCAACGATTTCATTCAAAACTTGATTATTATATGAAACATAAGTTCAAGTTTTTAGTGAATTAAGAACATCATCTTAATTTACGCCTCTTGACATGCACAGATTAATGAAATGGAATTCGGCTATTCATCTAGCGCATTTGTATCATCATATTCAACACAATTCTCTTAAGAACATTATCAACCTATTAATAGCGATTAACGCCCTTTAACGAAATTGATAGATTCGAACATATGAGGGTTACAACTTCCTTCTATCAACATTCATTGTTTTACTTTGAAGAATTTATTAAAAGCCTAGTTATATCATTGGATACTTGAGATTTTTGAAGTAACTTCATTCATCTAACAAAGATCATCTACAAAGGGTTAATATCATCTTTCCAACAATTTTATTACAAAGGTTTTAGAGGCCAAAAATCATGGTTCCATACTGTAATACCCGAGATCTTTATTCCGGATTCGTTGGGTTTTATCGGATTGTCATGGTCCTCATCGTAGGAATTTCGTGCCATGTTTGGTTGCGACTTGTTGGGACATGTTTTTGGAGGCATTTCGGATCACTTTGTGAGTTTTTGAGATTTTGTGGTGTAGCGCACGCTAATGCTTGAAGCATAGCGCATGCTACTGCATGGTGTTTAGCGCACGCTACTGAATGTGTAGCGCATGCTAAATCGCGATTCGAGGCGATACGGTAGCTACCGGATCGGGATCGAGCTTTGTTAGCGCACGCTAAGGCCGATAGCTAGCGCACGCTATCGACTGCTTAGCGCACGCTCCCTCTTCTTTCTAGCGCACGCTACTCGGTAGGTGCAGTTCTGTCCAGGGGCTACTGGACTGGTTTTTGTGACCCGTTAGCGCGCGCTACGGCTGTTGGCTAGCGCACGCTAACTATGTTATACGCGGTTTCTCTGGAGCGTTGACCCCGTTAGCGCACGCTAATGAAGGGTGATTAGCGCACGCTAATAACTGTCCAGTATAAATACTGGACAGCAGCATTAAGTCGTCATTTCCCACTTTTCTTCATCCCTTCCGACGGGAGTGAGATCCAGAGGCGAGTAGGACCGATCTTTTTCTTCTAGCTTCATCTTTGAGCGGATTTGTAGATGTTTAACAACATCTAATCGTCTTCTTGGTCCAAATCAAGGTAATCTCTTGTTAGAACCCTATTTTCTTAAATTTGGGGTTTTTGCTTGGATTTGTGATTCTTGACCGATCTCATCCGATCGGTTATTTGTTCTTGTTTGTCTTGACCGTAATCTTCAGATTTTGTTAACCGTTCATCGATTTTTATTGCCCGGATCAACGATTCTTGATTTCTTTGAGAATACTTAGATCCTTGTCGTTTTTAGGATCGTTTCGGATTTCGATTAGTGTTATTTATTTGTGGTGTTGATATTTTCGTAGAATTCGTGGGTGTCAAGTCTTGATCGTTTTAGAGGTTCAAGGTTTCCGATCGTGCCCGTTGCTCGTTTCGTCGCTCGTGATATCGAGGCAAGTATCTTGTCCATACGTTTCATGTTTCGTAGGCGTAATTAATGGTAAAGGAATTCGTGCGAATCCCAATGTTTAATGAACGTAAAAAGGGATCGGTATATTCTCGATAAATGTTGTCTTTCAACGATAATTTATGTACTTCGTGAATATATGTGTTCTCGGAATATGGGTGTTGGATTCGTATGTTGAAAAGATGATATGACCACTTTGAATGAGTTTATTAGACCGTAATCCTTTGCCGGGGATTACGTAACGTTATGTGTACTTGTTCGTTAAGAATGTATTACGTGGGATATTAGTTGTTACTCCTTTGAAAGGAGGTTGTGATGTTTAAGTGTTGCTTGGCTTGATGTTCTGCTCATTGTGATGTGATTGCTGAAAGTGATGTGCCTCCGGGTAGGATTGTTGAATCTCCGGGATCCATACTTGCTAGTATGGGTCGGGCGTGACCGTAGGGTTATCCAATCCGGGTATGTCTTGCGGGGACTCCGAGGTTCGGGGCTTGCTAGCCCGATGCCGAGATAACTTGTGGGGTTATCACCGGGTACGTCTTGCGGGGACTCCGAGGTTCGTGGCTTGTTAGCCCGATGCCGGGACAACTTGTGGTTGTGGTATGGAATGGTTCCGTGACTGTTGTCATGAGGACATGTGATTTGGTATGGTTTCCTATTGGGTTATTCACTCGGGTATGTTCTACGGGAGCATCTGAGGTTCGTGGCTTGTTAGCACGGGACGCGAATAATCCTTGGGAACATGTGTTATGTGATTCGGGTCGTGGACCCTGTGGCTTATGATTTGGGTCTTGGACCCCGTGTGTTGTGAATTGGGTTGTGAAACCGCGTTTTATTATTGGAATCGTATTTTGGAAAGATGATTTTGGGCCGTGTCCCCAAGTGTTTTCGAAAGACTTGAGAATCCCTTATTTCCAAATGTTTTCAAACCCCCGAGACCGTAAAATATTTTGTATGAGACACATGGTTCTTTTCCTACCTTTTTAAATCAAACTGTTTTGATTAAGTGATTTATCTCGGGAAATATATTCAAGATTTTATATTCTTGAAGCACGTTGTGTATGGCTTGTACTTTTGGTTTTATACTTGCACTAGCAAAACAGTGGAGTTTTGCTAACCCCCGAGTATTCGGGGGGTGGATGTCTGTATTGCGTCCAGGTACTTGCAGGTAGCTGGGGAGCGAATCACAGAATCGATACGAAGAATGATGGGAAACAAAGATACTAATCACGTGAAGACCAATTATAGAGTATTTGGTAGAGTCATGTTGGTTATCCCTCCGATGTGTTGTTACCCCGATTTATGGGAGTGTTATTGTATTCTAGACCCTGCGTGGGTATGTGTTCTGGGCAAGTATCATGTATGTAATGTTGTGTGTGTTGTGATATAAGGCCTAATCGGTCTAACGGTCCTTTACGTAGCCATGTCGGCATGTGAAGTGATGCATTGTTTTGTATTTAGCCTGGTAGATCCTCGCGGAGAGGGTCTGCGGCGCTGTAATATTCCCAAATGGTTTGGGGGTGTTACAGAATATGGTATCGGAGCTTAGGTTGAGGAAACCTAGGCTGTCGGGTTGAGTTGTGTGTTGTCGGATCTTGTCTTGTCAGATTTGGTCTGACTGAGTGGTGTCGCGACGCGTCGTCTGAGTTGTCGGTCGTGATTAGTATCGAGGTGCAACCATCATCTTCGTGCGATCTGTGGATGTAAGTCTCCCTATTTTGTTGTGTCTCGTGTTATACGAGTTTATGTGATTCTGTGTTATTATGTGGAGTTTAATTATGCCTCGTGAATACTTACTCCATACTTGTTTGATTCTCGTATTGTGTTGGAACAAAGAGTAGTACCGGTATGCATGTATATATGTATACATCTTTGTGTGAAATCATTTTTTTTACAGGGGTGATGTTTTGGATTGGTTACCCAATAAAAGTTTATCAATGTGGTATTTTAAACTTCAAATGTTTTGGGGAAGTCACGTAAATTCTATTTAAAAACATCCTTCGAGGAGGAAAAATGATTTGATTTTCGTATGATGACCTCGAGACCAAAGGTTTTGAGAATTCAAACTACATATATTATATTTTCATCTTGCATTGAAAATTTTCAAAATTTGATTTTTAAATGCTTAAACGAGGTCTACCAATAGTTTACTTGAGACGTGACTTTCGCCTTCAACTTTTTCGGTTAAACGATATGTAGTGAGAATGTAAATTGTTGGCGTTTGGATTCGTATGTTGTTGTTTATTTGTAACCTTCGGCTTTTGGCATTATTTGGTATATGTTCATGAATGTGTTGCTGGATGAGAATAGCTAGCTAGCGCTAATGTGGCATGGCTGGCGCACGCTAAGTCTCTGTTGAATCATACCTTAACCGGTCTGAGCAGAAGCTCGGAAACTACATTCTGGCCGTAAGTCTAACTTTTGCGATTGTTAGGCTGACCGTTTGAGACGGTACTCCATGTGTGTTGTTCATGAATAACAACTGTTGGGTGTGGTTATGTGTAATTTGAACTGTGTTCTTGTCCGCTGCGTGTGTAAAGTTCAAAGTGACTTTTTGGGTACTTTTACCAAACAATGTGTGTTTCAAATGACCTTTCGGGTTTGTAAATTTGAATTATTTCGGTGACCCTTTTTCCTAACTCTTTTGTCGGGTGACTTAACATATATTTTGAAACTATTGAGTTTCCGCGTCTACACCTTGTAATTTCAAATGGTATTTGATGATGGTATTTGGTATTTGGAAAATGACTTTTGGGGAGTATTTGGAAAGTATTACCGTCATCGGCCTTTTCGGCATTTTGGAACGTTTTTGAAAATGGTTTTCAACTTGGTAAGTTCCGGCGCGGAAACCGTACAGAAAGTGATTTTTGATATAATGGATGATTTCAATTTCATTGCATTTATAAATCGCATAACAACGGTATTATAAATGAAGATTGTTGGTATAATAGTTTGTATATTGTGCTCTAGCTGGAATTAAATGGTAATATGTATATGATTTAATGATGTTGGATTAAAGACAGAGACTTGAATATCTTGCTATGTGTTATGATCTTTCTTTACCTTAGGTTGTTGTTTGTTAGTATGCCGAGGGGCAGAGGTCGTGGTCGTAACCGTGGCGCTGATGGCCACGGGGATCAGATGCGGAATCGAGAGAATGCCGCTGGGAATGATTTTGGTTTGGGTGTTGCTACTATATTGCAACAAGTAGCGACTCAGATGACTCAGTTGACCCAGATGGTTCAACGTAGCATTGACGCGAGTCAGAACGTTGGTGTAAATCAATGGCTTCGCGAGGTAGTTCGTATGAATCCCCCTCGATTCGCCGGTGCTGCGGATGCGTTGGGCTGGGATGGTTGGATTTTCCAGTTGGGAAAGATTTTCGAGGCTGTCGGATGTCCTGAAGAGCGGAAGGTACCTATCGCCCAGTACCTTCTCGACAAAGATGCCGCTAATTGGTGGGAAGCTGTTAAACCTCGTGATCGTGATGTCACGTGGGCGGAGTTCCAAGCATTTATGGAAGCCGAGTTCTGTCCGAAACCGATTAGGGAGCAGAGGATTCGCGAATTCTACTTGGCAGAACCGCAAGATATATCGGTGTCGCAAGCTATCATCGATTATAGCAAACAACTCAGTTATGTGCGAGACCGAGTGAGAACCGAGGAAGAGAGAATCCTCCACTTTGACAGACGGATGAAGCCGGATATTCGCGTGTATATGTCGGGATTCAATTGCACCTCGTTGAGGGACTATCAAGATCGAGCATTAGCCCGTGAACTAGCTTCATTATCGTCGGAGCGTGTGCCCGAGTCGAAGAAGCAGAGGAAGTCCGATGACCGTGTGGACGGTGCAGGAGTTGGTATTTCTAGTTTTCAATGTCGTAGCCTTCCGCCGTGAAGCTCCATCGCTGATGCGTGAACCGAGAGTTCCAAGTCTTCATTCGACTCCTGGTAAAGCCGGGAGATGTTTTAATCAGTAATGTGGCGGGACATGTTCGTGCACATTGTCCTTCTCCGCCAGTAACGTGTTACAGGTGTGGACTCGAGGGACACCGAGTTCAGTTTTGCGAGATGGTTACCGAGCCTTCCGGGGCACGGACTTGAGCGCCGACATCTGGATCGACTCTGAGAAGCCCCTGAGTGGCTTATCCTATCAGTTGTTTGTTATGTTATTTCCCTCGTTTTGTTGTTTTGATATTCCGGAGATTAACTTCTTTTATTTGAAGTGAATCGGATTTTGAACTCTGTACTTTCGACTCTGTCGAATCGTTTATGTTCGTTGATATTTTCTGAACTTGTCCTGTCTTGTGCTTTTGGTTGATCAAACGAGTTGTAGTATTGTTTCAGAATAAACCGTTTGTCGCTATGACTTTCCAATTGCTATTCCCTTTCCTGTGGATCTTATGTGAATACACATCTTGTTGTCTTCACCGGATCGTATATTGTCTCAAGTCGAGATGTGAACTTTGGGGTTGTTGTTTGAGTATTATTGTTCGTCGTGATTCGAACATGATTGATCGACTGTTGTTGTCTCGATCGTTGTAACTCAATCGTTTGATGGTTCAGTTTTTGTTGATCTCGTTTCGTAATTGTTGAGCGTTAGGACTCCTTCGTAATTTCCCTAAGTTCAGGAAATTAGTTTTGTGTTCGATCTTTCAACCCTTGGGCTGTGGAATTTCGTATTGGTTCAGCGAATAGCTCGTGTTTTGACTGTTGTACTGTTGAATTGTTCAACCGTATTGATTTTCGTTCATCGTGTTTTGTTATTTCGGCAACGGATATCGTGTGTTATCTGAGTTTGTTTTGCGTCGTTCGTTCCATGTTTCAAGTTTCGAGGACGAAACTTCTTTTAAGAGGGGTAGAATGTAATACCCGAGATCTTTATTTCGGATTCATTGGGTTTTATCGGATTGTCATGGTCCTCATCGTAGGAATTTCGTGCCATGTTTGGTTGCGACTTGTTGGGACATGTTTTTGGAGGCATTTCGGATCACTTTGTGAGTTTTTGAGATTTTGTGGTGTAGCGCACGCTAATGCTTGAAGCATAGCGCACGCTACTGCATGGTGTTTAGCGCACGCTACTGAATGTGTAGCGCACGCTAAATCGGGCGAGCCAGAGGCGATGCAGCTACCGGATCGGGACCGAGCTTTGTTAGCGCACGCTAAGGCCGATAGCTAGCGCACGCTATCGACTGCTTAGCGCACGCTCCCTCTTCTTTCTAGCGCACGCTACTGGGTAGGTGCGATTACGTCCAGGCTACCGGATCGTTTTGTGACCCGTTAGCGCGCGCTACGGCTGTTGGCTAGCGCACGCTAACTATGTTATACGCGGTTTCTCTGGAGCGTTGACCCCGTTAGCGCACGCTAATGAAGGGTGATTAGCGCACGCTAATAACTGTCCAGTATAAATACTGGACAGCAGCATTAAGTCGTCATTTCCCACTTTTCTTCATCCCTTCCGACGGGAGTGAGATCCAGAGGCGAGTAGGACCGATCTTTTTCTTCTAGCTTCATCTTTGAGCGGATTTGTAGATGTTTAACAACATCTAATCGTCTTCTTGGTCCAAATCAAGGTAATCTCTTGTTAGAACCCTATTTTCTTAAATTTGGGGTTTTTGCTTGGATTTGTGATTCTTGACCGATCTCATCCGATCGGTTATTTGTTCTTGTTTGTCTTGACCGTAATCTTCAGATTTTGTTAACCGTTCATCGATTTTTATCGCCCGGATCAACGATTCTTGATTTCTTTGAGAATACTTAGATCCTTGTCGTTTTTAGGATCGTTTCGGATTTCGATTAGTGTTATTGATTTGTGGTGATGCTATTTTCGTAGTATTCGTGGGCTGTCGAAGTCTTGATCGTTTTTAGAGGTTCGAAGGTTTCCCGATCGTGCCCGTTCGTCGTTTCGTCGCTCGTGATATCGAGGCAAGTATCTTGTCCATACGTTTCATGTTTCGTAGGCGTAATTAATGGTAAAGGAATTCGTGCGAATCCCAATGTTTAATGAACGTAAAAAGGGATCGGTATATTCTCGATAAATGTTGTCTTTCAACGATAATTTATGTACTTCGTGAATATATGTGTTCTCGGAATATGGGTGTTGGATTCGTATGTTGAAAAGATGATATGACCACTTTGAATGAGTTTATTAGACCGTAATCCTTTGCCGGGGATTACGTAACGTTATGTGTACTTGTTCGTTAAGAATGTATTACGTGGGATATTAGTTGTTACTCCTTTGAAAGGAGGTTGTGATGTTTAAGTGTTGCTTGGCTTGATGTTCTGCTCATTGTGATGTGATTGCTGAAAGTGATGTGCCTCCGGGTAGGATTGTTGAATCTCCGGGATCCATACTTGCTAGTATGGGTCGGGCGTGACCGTAGGGTTATCCAATCCGGGTATGTCTTGCGGGGACTCCGAGGTTCGGGGCTTGCTAGCCCGATGCCGAGATAACTTGTGGGGTTATCACCGGGTACGTCTTGCGGGGACTCCGAGGTTCGTGGCTTGTTAGTCCGATGCCGGGATAACTTGTGGTTGTGGTATGGAATGGTTCCGTGACTGTTGTCACGAGGACATGTGATTTGGTATGGTTTCCTATTGGGTTATTCACTCGGGTATGTTCTACGGGAGCATCTGAGGTTCGTGGCTTGTTAGCATGGGACGCGAATAATCCTTGGGAACATGTGTTATGTGATTCGGGTCGTGGACCCTGTGGCTTATGATTTGGGTCTTGGACCCCGTGTGTTGTGAATTGGGTTGTGAAACCGCGTTTTATTATTGGAATCGTATTTTGGAAAGATGATTTTGGGCCGTGTCCCCAAGTGTTTTCGAAAGACTTGAGAATCCCTTATTTCCAAATGTTTTCAAACCCCCGAGACCGTAAAATATTTTGTATGAGACACATGGTTCTTTTCCTACCTTTTTAAATCAAACTGTTTTGATTAAGTGATTTATCTCGGGAAATATATTCAAGATTTTATATTCTTGAAGCACGTTGTGTATGGCTTGTACTTTTGGTTTTATACTTGCACTAGCAAAACAGTGGAGTTTTGCTAACCCCCGAGTATTCGGGGGGTGGATGTCTGTATTGCGTCCAGGTACTTGCAGGTAGCTGGGGAGCGAATCACAGGATCGATACGAAGGATGATGGGAAACGAAGATACTAATCACGTGAAGACCAATTATAGAGTATTTGGTAGAGTCATGTTGGTTATCCCTCCGATGTGTTGTTACCCCGATTTATGGGAGTGTTATTGTATTCTAGCCCCTGCGTGGGTATGTGTTCTGGGCAAGTATCATGTATGTAATGTTGTGTGTGTTGTGATATAAGGCCTAATCGGTCTAACAGTCCTTTACGTAGCCATGTCGGCATGTGAAGTGATGCATTGTTTTGTATTTAGCCTGGTAGATCCTCGCGGAGAGGGTCTGCGGCGCTGTAATATTCCCAAATGGTTTGGGGGTGTTACACATACTACCTTCAAGAATCAATAGAATGTTCAAGACAAATTTAACATTTCTCACTTTTAATCATTAAGGATATCATCCCTAACATGTTCCTAGTGTTGAGACTAAAATCAACTTCCGATTATCATGCTATACCTCAGGTTTTATGTATATCATTATCAATACAATCACATTATGAAGTTATTTACATCAAGAAGTAACACTAATACCTTCAAAGTTAATCTTCACTTACTTTGAGTATGATTCAATTAACTTATCATGTTTGCACTAGTTTAAACTAACATTATGTGAAGTATTTATCTACTAACATCATCATAAGCATGGAATTGATATGAGTTAAAGAAAGACCAACCTTAAAATGAAGAACAACACCAACACTTCAAGGAATACACTTCAATCTCTAGCTCTCCAAGTCACCAATCAAGTGTTGAAGCTCCAACACAAGTTAGGAAGGCTTAGAAATGAAGTTGGAAGGGAAAGGAATCGTTCCTCAGTTGGGATATTGAAAAAGGTCGAGTAGGAAGTGAATGGCAAGTCCTACATTTATAATCTGAACTTGACATTACGTACGTTAACGAACGTGGTTAACGTACGTTATAGCCTTTACGTACGTAATCTCATGATCATTACGTACGTAACCAATTTCATCAAATCTCCCTGTCTAAAAACACGCAGTTCGTTACGTACGTAACCAGGCAGCTATTACGTACGTAATGGCCGTTGACTTGGCTGTCGCGATCGACTCCCGACCACCTACCCCTGCTCGGCCCCACCCGCCGAAAGGCGGACTGCTGGAGGATCTTCCGCATTACGTATGTTAACGTATTGGTGTTACGTACGTAAGGCGGCCTACATAGCGTACGTTAAGAATACATGTTAACGTACGTTAAGTACTATAACGAGCATAAATGGAATTTTCTCAATATCACCCAACAACTAATATAGTATGAATGACCATGAATCCAACTTAACATAATTCGTCGGTACGTGCTACACATCACAGATATGGTGCGAAAAAAATACTTAACTTAAATCATGAAATACAATATAAGGCGAGGGTATTACAGAGGATGGACAAAATCCTGATGATAATGTCGAAGGAAAGGGCAGTGGCCCAACCGCCATTAAGAAGAAAAGACGGTTAACACAGGATGCAAACACTATTTGTTCACTAACTATTTCACCTTTGTCTAACTATTAACATGTTTTCTTCTATATTTTATTTTCAGGAATGTGGTGATAGAATCCGATTAAGTTTCAACAGCCTCAACCCGAAGATGACTTTTCAAAATAACCATTCAGAACATGAATAATATTAAACTGATTTGGACATTTTTTGTTATTGTTGTTTGAAGAATATTTAAAACTTATTTGGAAGTTATTTGTTAATGTCGTTTGAATAGTACGACAATATCCACTGATTCATATGAAATATGCAATGTGTCTTTCTTTTGTGTTGACATATGTTTCAGGAACATTAAAGTTACTCTACTATAATTGGAACACCTTATGCAAAGGATACACGCAACAAGCGCTTTTACTGGATGCTCCTCCTAAGCTCAATGTGCAAATGTTCTGTAGTAAAGATTGTCTGCAATTGGTTTAAAGGATATACTATGTATAATTTATAAGACAGCCCTGTTTTCCAGAATGAATTATCTAAAAGATGATCTCTGTATACTAATTAATGTAATATGCAACTACCCTACTATTGTAAATAAACATCTAAGGAATGAAATTCAATTATCTATAATTTTGTCAATGTAATTTGGTAATTAATAATTTCATGTTATTATTGAACACTCTCAAATATCAATCATTCTATTTAAAACGTTGTAATGTTTGATTGTATTGTACATTGAAACTCCCTATGATTTGTTTATTATTTGGTACTCATAACATTTTAATTTAGGAATGTATACTCCACAATAAGAAAAATACTTACATTACTTTGTATCAATCAATCAGTAAACAATTTATTGTATAGTTATTCTATATATATATCAAATATGAAAAGATAAATAAGTTGTCAGGTGTATTATTATAATGAAATCTAACGAGTTACTTAAATTTGTTATATATATCAAGTATGAAAATATAAATCAGTTATCAGGTGTACTATTATAATCAAATCTATCCAGATACTTAAGTTTGCATATTCCTTGCAAAGATGGCCGAACATCATACATGAAGTGTCATTTAACTGCATAAATACAATTACAAAATTCGTTTTGGATATTCAAAAAATAGTTATCATGGATAATTATCGATTTACAAACCACGAATACATATAATTCGGTGAATTTCCACTGCACATTCTACGGATTTGATACAAATCCTTATAGTAATTACAAAAAACAAATAGATAAACTGAAAAACACTTTTAATTTAGAACATGATAAGGCAGCCTTTAACAACCATCACTAATAACAGATTTAAAAATCCTCATAAATCTGTAATAAATTTACTTTATGGGACATTGGAAGTTACATATGATTTACTAATAACAGGTCAGATGAAAAGCTTGAAAAGCCCTTTAAAAGCCATCTTATGTCAACAATCTACACATATCAAGTGGTTTATTTTCACACACTACACTAGATCTCATAAACACATCAGTTACACAATTTTTTTAACCCTTTCTATTATCCTGAATGACCATCTTATACAAACAAAAAATGGATTGAACCACTTTCATACATTTGTTGCAACTATCTATCAAGAGTTGTACACACATAAACATAATTGTATGTAGTTTTCGCTGTCTACTACAAGGATGTCAAAAGGTTTGTAATCAATAAGATAATTTTCACGATTCCAATTGTTTTACAAAAAACTATTTATTTGATGGAGATCATCTTTATCCATGTATTATAGGATCACGGAAACAAAACGAAGAAATTCCATCACTATCAGGAATGTTGCACAAATCTTTGTTCATTCATTCAAAAACATTTGTCAGCAAACATGGCATATTACAAAGCTATTGTGGTTTAAAACTTACAGAAGTTGTCGCAGAATCTACAGGTAAATAGGCACACTAACCTTTACTTGAACTATGTAAATTCAAAAAAATTTAGAAAATGTGCATACCTGATTCATGAATCATCCCTTTACAACATAATTTCTTAGGTCAAGAGCCAACAACAATAGGCACTTCAACAGACTTCCCACTTAGTCAACTGCCTTCTACTTCCGAAAGTCCCTTCAAATACAAAAAAAGGAAATTAGCAGGTGACAAATTAATCGACTGATATCAAACATAAATTACTCTTGATAAATGTTATTCATATCACAAACCTTTAATTTCGTACAATTATTTATTATCAATCCGGTGCTTCTTACAGGACCATCTGTTGCGTGCAACAAGGAAAACCCTACAAAGAGCTGCATTTGCATCTTCAGGTAATTATACAAGCTATAAATCATGCATCATGTGATTTTATACATCATTTGATCTTAGTAGTAATGTTTACCTCTTTTGCCAAGGTGTTTCTGTGGTTTACCATAATCTTGGTCCTCCATCGTTCGAATGTCAAAATTGCAAGGCGCTTATGTGGTATGAAGAGAGAATCGGCAAAGGAAAGAACACAGGCAACCCTGAGTTTGGCCTTTGTTGCCAACGTGGTAAAGTCCTTCTCCCAAAATTTAAGGACGCGCCTTCACCTCTAAAGGAACTAATGGACTATAACAATCCTGCATCTTTAAGATTCAAAGAACAGATCAGAGTATATAATGGTATGTTTTGCTACACATCTTTTGGGGCAAAAATAGATAATTCAGTTAACACAGGCAAAGGACCGTACACATTTAGAATAAATGGCCAAAGCTATCATCGAGTAGGTTCTTTACTGCCTGCACGGGGTACACAACCCAAATACGCACAGCTATACTTTTTTGATACTGGAAATGAAGTGAAGAACCGGATGGAAGCTTTTATAGACAAGGAAAGTACCGAAGTGGTAGATAAAAAGATAGTAGCAGGGTTAATTAGAATGTTCGATCAATCAAGTTCAATTGCCAAGGCATTTAGAATGGCTAGAGATTGGTGTGACGCAGAAAATTCAGCAAAGTTTGAGCTACGTCTAATAAGTGGGCGAACCAATGCACGGCAATACAATTCCCCAACCGTGCCCGAAATAGCGACTCGATTACTAACGACTTTGGGGATGGGATTCCAACGAGATATTATTATAAGCAACAAGGATGAAGGTCTTAAACGTATATCCGAGTTACATCCAGAATACATGGCTCTCAATATCCATTATTATTCCCGTATGGAGAGGATGGATTTCATGAAAAGATACGATATCATAAAAACACAGTACACGCAAGACCAAAAGAGATTATCTCACAATGAAAGAGTACTACGCATACGTAATCTGACGAAATAACCAAGGTACTACCTTGCTTAGAGGTGGTCGCTTATTCCAACAATACTTGGTAGATGCATTCGCAATGTTGAGGAGAAAAGACTTAAATGGAATAGGCAAAATCAAGATACATTACGTGTGGATCTATATCATAACCTGTGTGACGCTGTAACAAGAGGTGATACAAGTGCAGCAGGTATTGGGAAACGAATCGTTCTACCAAGGAGTTTTGTAGGCAGCCCAAGGTATATGATGCAAAATTATCAAGATGCCATGGCTATATGTCGAACATATGGAAATCCAGACCTATTCATCACTTTTACCGCCAATCAAAATGGCACGAGATTGCGAAATGTTAAAGCACATCCCGGGACAAAAGGTGTTGACCGCCAGAAGTGGCAACCCGTGTATTCAAGCTTAAACTTACTGAAATGTTGGACGATCTTACAAAACACCATATTTTTGGAAAGACACGTGCAGGTAATACAACTTTAAACATAATGTCAATATATGTACTGTTCTACACCAAATTTATGCATCAACTTATGCTTTGTTTAATTTCCTTTCAGTTGTATATGTGATAGAATTTCAAAAGCGTGGCCTACCACACGCACATATCCTACTGTGGCTAGAAGAAGATTTGAAATGCAAGACCCCATCCGAGATAGATGACATTATTAGAGCAGAGATACCATGTAAAACAAGCGATCCAGAAGGATATAAAATAGTGACTGAATTTATGTTACATGGACCTTGCGGTAAAGATGCTAAACACGCGCCGTGTACTATTGAGGGTAAGTGTTCGAAACATTACCCTAAACCTTTTGTGAAAGACACGATAGTTGATGGTGACGGCTATGCTATCTATCGTCGAAGGGACAATAACGCTCAGCATATAAAAGGAAAGTTTAAATACAATAACAGATACGTGGTTCCTCACAATCGTTATCTTCTCCTTAAGTACCAGGCACACATCAATGTAGAATGGTGCAACAGATCAAAGGCAATTAAGTACTTATTTAAGTACTTAAATAAAGGGCCTGACCGAGCTACAATGCTATACAAGAGAATGTACGAAACTATGGCGATCAATCAAATGTCCAGGTTTTGGAGGTGGACGAAATACAAAATTATTTGAATTGTCGCTTCTTGGCTCCATGTGAGGCGGTATGGCGTTTGTTGTCCTTTGACATCCACTATTCATACCCATCAGTCATGAGGCTGAATTACCACTTGCCATATCAAATGCAATCACTCTTCGTGACTCAGAAAGCTTACCCGCTAATTGAGGGAAGGAATCGACATTACTATGTTCACTGATTGGTTTGAATTAAATAAGCGTGATCTGACGACTAGAGCATACACATATGCTGAAATACCAATGCATTATGTGTGGCATGAGAAAGACAAAATGTGGAAAGAAAGAAAAACGGAACAAGCATTGGGAGAATTTTTACTGCACTTTTAGCACGGAGAACGATATTATCTTAGAATGTTGTTGAACATTGTCGAGAGGACCTCGAGTTTTAAAAACTCATGATATTTGTTAACAAGAGGCTATGTTCCACATTCAAGGAAGCGTGCTTTGCATATGGACTTCTAAATGATGACACGGAATGGAAGCATGCTATATCAGAAGCAAGTGTATGGGCATTCGGACCACAGTTACGTGACATGTTTGTCACAATTTTGTTGTTTTGCGATGTCGTGAGGCCTTTAAAATTATGGGAAGAAAGGCGGCATACCTTATCGGAGGATATCTACATAAGAAAAGGAAGTTTTTAAGTATCCCGAATTGGAATTGTGAGATGAACAACTTCAAAACTATTGTTTGATAGAGATCAAGAGTTGCTAAATAGGAATGGAAGATCTTTATCAGAGTTCCAAGATCTACCCCTACCTAACCCAAAGTTACTAACCAATTTGGACAATCGTCTCATAAGAGAAGCGTTGGATTATGATATGAAGAAGAGTAAGGTTGAACATCAACAACTTCATTCATTGCTTAATCCGTAACAACGCATAATCTATGAAGAAGTCATTCAATCATGCATAACAAAAAGGAAATTTTTACTTTGTTTACGGACCGGGAGGAGCAGGGAAGACGTTTTTATACAAAACTATCATTTCAAGGTTAAGATCGAACGTATGATAGTCCTTGTTGTTGCATCCTCAGTACAAATAAATAGCAAACTATAACAATCAAATAATTTGTAAAGTTAACAAAATGCATGTTCAACTAATTGCATCAATTTGTGTAGGAATTGCTTCATTATTGCTACTGGGAGAACCGCACATAGTCGTTTTGTTATACCGCTTGAGTTATTGGAAAAGCAAGACATGTGGCATAAAGCAAAACACGCATATGGCAGAGCTCATGCAGGAAGTTAAGCTTATTATATGGGATGAAGCTCCAATGACCCAAAAATATGCCTTTGAAGCATTGGACAAGACCCTAAAGGATATTTTAGGGTTCCATGATCCGGATTGTAGTAGTCGAATCTTTGGTGGTGTGACTGTCTTACTGGGAGGTGACTTTAGACAAGTTCTTCCAGTAATTCCAAAAGGAAGCAGGGCTGAAATTGTGCAATCTTGCATAAACCAATCTGAATTATGGAAACATTGCAAGATATTCAGCCTTACACGTAGCATGCGTGTTAATGAATATACTAAGAATGGGCAACTTGATACACAAAAGCAGGATTTCAATAGATGGGTTTTAGCTGTGGGAGATGGCACATTGTGTAATATCCGGATTTATTACAGTGTATTTCATCTGTATTCAACCATGTATTATTTCGGATTGGTGATTTTGATTATTGGAATATGATATTTAGTGCATTGATATCATTATGCATAAGTATAGAAACATGCAAAATTGCTCAAGAAACCTTGTGATAGCGCACGCTAAGAATGTATCTTAACGCGCGTTATCGGGCCATTATTAGCGCACGCTATGAAGGTAGGGGTTGCGTGCGCTAAGAACTCAATTATTGAGCGGGACAGCTAACACATGCGCCAGCCGGGACATGGGTCCGGATAAGATTCCCGCTGACGCATCCGGCCAAATTCTGAAGTCAACCATTATTAGCGCACGCTAAGGGATGCTTAGTAGCGTGCGCTAACTTGTCAATAATGCGAGAATATTATAAATGGGGACAACCGCTTTGGCTTTCATTTCCTTCGTCTATACTTCACCTTTGAGAGTCCAGAGAGCAAGTATATCCCTTCTAAACACTTAGAACATATATGGTGATCATTGAATGATTGAGTATCACTTGTGAGTGATCATTGAAGAGAAGTAACACATTGGAGTGGCACATAACCAAACGGAGTCGGATTATACCTCGTGGTTCAGTGATTTCGGCATTCTAAGGTATGTTCAACCTATCACCAGTCTTAGATTTGGTTTTCCAATGGATACGATGATCATATTATCGAGGTATTGAATTTCATTAGTGAATTATTCAACAACATCATGTTTAGAAGATTGGAATGTCTACAAATACGATATTATTGTTGGAACCTTGAAGTTGGGATCCTAGTACTTCAAATGATGAGAGTAATATTCTGAAGTTAACAATCCGTATGATTTATGTTATCTTTGTGATCATGATTTGGAAGAGATGTTATAAGAACTTAAAGGAAGAATCATCTTAGGAAATATTCTTTCGTATAAGTCGGAATTGTTAGTTCACCTCAGATGAAGTCTGAATATGTATAATGATAGTAGCATCTAATACATCAACCGTAGATCACCAACTTTGCATGAGAATTGTAATCAAGATGGATTATGGTGTCATGATGATTATGCGTATATTTGCATCTTGAAATTGATATCATCCTGGAGATCATTCATAAGAGTAAGAACTTGGTATTCATGGAAGTAACATGAATTATCACGAAGGATTTCATTGTTTCGAACATGGCAAACGATTCTTGCTTTCGTGATAGCGCCATGCGAATAGCGCACGCTATGTTATGCAGTTTAACGTGCGCTATCGAGTACTAGTTAGCGTGCGCTACGTTTGGTACGTAACGTACGCTAGACCATCAGTCGAGTCAGTTGGCTGATCAGTGTAGTACTGCCATGCATTATTAGCGTGCGCTAATATACGAGATTTAACGTGCGCTATCGAAATGCGTTTAGCGTCGCAACGTTTTGGACTTAGCGTCGTTAAATCATCGGCCAGTCGATCGGGTGATCGATGAACGACAACGCCGGGTTAGCGTCGCTAGGCGGTGTATCTGCGTCGCTAACGAGTAGCATTAACGTCGCTACATATGATTCGTAGCGTGCGTTAATGTCGATGCATTTCGTATTAAGGACTTCCTACCGAAATTATTGAATTGTTAGGCGTTAAATGCGGCACGAAATGAATTCTGTACTATTTCTTTTGTTAAGGTTCGAGCTTATCACGTGATTGATCGAAGGGGACGACCTTCGAGTATTTTGATATTCGTGGAAGTTTATTCTTGTCAACGAACCGAGGCAAGTACTCTAAATTAGAATTGTTTATATTATGACAATTATGATGTGATTGTATCGTGTAAATATGTTGTGAATATATTTCCACCATGTGTTGATCCGACGGGAATCATCATGGGAATCTATAGCTGTGTGCGCTGGATCGTTGGACAGGTAGTTCCACCATGTGTTGGTCCGACGGGATCATCATGGGAATCTATAGCTGTGTGCGCTGGATCGTTGGAATACCATCAGTATGTTGAAATTGTTATGTTATGATATGTGTTGTGGATATTCTCGTTGGAGAAACTTGTTATGATATAATTGTTGATTATATCTCTGTTGTATGATTATTGTACTTGTACTAGCATCGTTGTGCTAACCCCTTCGGGGGTGAACATTTGTGTATGTTCAGGATCCAGAAGAGCGGGGAAACAACCACTGGAGATGCATGACGAGGGTGCAAAGTGATGTTACGGCGGGTTTACTATCATTATTTGTTGATTATTTCAATAAGTACTCGAGTATGTCGTCCGTTATAATGATTTGGATTTTGGTGATGTAATAATAACTCTTCATTGGATATTCCTATTTCGTTTTCAACCAGACGGTTGTATTTTACTTCAGTAATTTCATAAAGTGGTATCTGTTATTGTCTTTTCTTTTAATCAGCCTTGTAAATTCTTATGTAAAGGATTTACGGCGCTGTAATATTCCCGAATATATTGGGGGTGTTACAGAATATGGTATCGGAGCTAAGATTATAGATATCTTGGCCGTTGGGTTAAAATAGGGGTCATTTATGTCTTTTGAGGTAACCGGCTGTGAATGACATCACTGCACTGCCTACGTCTTTATGCTAACGGTGGTTGTAAGTTCCTAAACTCTATCTCGTTCTTTGCATGTTGTGTCTCTTTATACTTGAATATTAGAACGATGTTGTTTCCTGTGTATTAAATACTTGTGCTTACAGCATGTTGAGAGGCGGACGTGGACGTGGTCGCGGTCGTGGGCCTTGAGCGAAGGCCGATAGGAGGCGTCGCCTTCCAATCGAGCTAGTCATAGCTCGGGCGAGCCGCAGTCCTATTAATAACGAACCGGAACTGGTGTGCCGAAATCCTTCGTCAAGTCGTGAACCGGATGACTCGGTTCGCTCGGTGTCGTGGACCGAATGCAAGTGGCGGCGAATTGGCAGAGAGATGGACAACAAAGGATTCCGAAATGGGAAATCGAGGTGACCGATGGTTACAAGAAGTGGCAAAGATGCAACCACCCAAATTTGACGGCTTTTCGAGACTCCCACTTGGGACCATTGGTTGAAGGAACTGGAGAAAATTTTTCTTTGGAATTAATTGCCGGACGACGGAGAGCTCCTGTGCCCGATGCTTTACGATAGGGAAGCATCGAGTGGTGGGAAGCTATCCGACTGCGAGATCATGATGCCGATTGGGCGAGAATTTAAAATGATGATGGAAGCTCAGTGTGCCCTCGTCACTGTGAGGAAGCCAAAATTCGAGAATTTTCTCTGCTTTCGGCCATCGGATGAACCCGTATCCCAGACGATTAAGATGTTTAACCGGGATTAGCATTTGTTCGACATCCGTCGTGAGCAGATGCGGAGATGATGATTCATTTCGAAATGAGGATGAAACCGAGAAATCCAGTACATGTCCGGTTTGAATGTACCACTCTCACTTGATACCAGGATAAGGCGTTGGCGTACGAAATAAAAGAAGCGAGAATGGAGAAGTTTATGGAGTCGAAGAAAGCAGAAAGTCTCTGGTACTTTTATAGAGCACAAGAGCGATGGGCCCGCAAGGCCAGTCTTCTTTTCTTTCAAGAAACCTCCGCACCCGGCTAAGAGCGGAAAGAATTTGAACAATGTCGGCCACGACGGATACGGCTAGGAAGTGCTTTAGCGTGGTCGCCTGTGCCACCTTTGGCGTGATTGTTTGCGCACTCGATTACATGTTTTGAGTGCGGGCGGGAAGGGCACCGTGCGGCGTTTTGTAAGGACGCCACTAAGTACAATGGAACCCGCTCATCACGGCCCGATTCGAAGGAAGCGGTGTCAGCAGAACCACGGCAAAGTGTTCGAATGCCTCGGGAATTTTGGCCATGGGCGAGCGAGAGACAATGGGACCGAAAGGGGACATCGAGTGCGGATCTGTTCCCCACGTTTGTATGAGATGAGGAGGACAGATGATCGGGATCTTTCTTTGTCGCATCAGTCTTGTCAAATCTTTTCCCGGCCGATTAAGCGTTTTGTTCGTCACAGAGCTACACATTCTTTCATATCTTTGTCTTGTGTAAATCGTTTGAATATTTCGGTTTTTATACTTGTGAACCTTATGTTGTTGGTTTACCGAGTGGAGAGAGAATTGTCGGAAATTTAGAAGCTAGAAATTTCCCTGTATCATTTGGGGGCGGAGTGGCTCTCAAATCGATCGTGATAGAAATGCAAGGAGATGACCTGATACTCGGAGACGATTGGCTTAATCGGTATGGAGCAATTGTAGACTACCGAAGGAGGAATATTTCACTGATCGCTGATGATGGCTCCGAAGTACTATTCGAAGGATGGAAACCGGGAAGCTCAGGAAAATTGATCAAAGCGATGAAAGTCAGTTGTTGAAACAAGGGTATCAAGATGCGGTGTTATGCAATGAAGAAAGATGACGATATGGTGGTTCTTTCATCTTTTCCTGTTGTGAGCGAATTTCCGGATGTATTTCTGATGAATTACAGGCTACCTCCACGAAGGGATGTAGAATTTACTATTGGTGGAACACAGGCGACACCAATTTCTAAGGCGCCGTATCGTATGGCACCCTCTTGAGATGTACGAATTGAAGAAGCGGTGGAGGAGTTCTTGGACAAGGGCTATATTGACCAGCGTTTCACCACAGGGAGCGCCGATTCTTTTGTCGAAAGAAGGATGGATCGCTCATTGTGTATTGACTATCGAGAGTGAACAAGATGACGATTAAGAACAAATATCCGTTACAACGGATTGATGATCTGTTTGACCCACTGCAAGGGAACAGCGGTATTTTCTAAAATTGATACGAGATCGGGATACCATCAGCGAGGATTAAGGAGTCGATGTTCGAAATCGGCGTTCGAGAACTCGCTACGGGCATTATGAGTTTGTAGTGATGCCGTTTGGTCTCACTAACTTTCTTGTATTTATGCAATTGATGAGCAGTGTTCATTGAATTTTTGGACAAATTTGTGGTCGTGTTTATTGACGACATCCTGGTGTATTCTAAGAGTCCGGAAGAACATGCGCAGCATTTGCGGATTGTATTGGAACTTTTGAGAAACGAGCAATTGTACGCCAAACTTTCTTAGTGTGAATTCTGGCTAAAGGAAGTAATGTTCCTCGGCCATGTGGTGTCAGCTAAAGGAGTCCGAGTAGATCCTCAGAAGATCGAAGCAATATTGGATTGGAAGCCTCCAAAGAATGTGAAAGAGGTCCGAAGCTTCTTAGGACTTGCTGGATATTATCGTCGATTCGTGGAAGGGTTTTCTAAAATTTCCCGCCCACTTACTCGACTTTTGCAGAAAACTCAAAAGTTTGAGTGGAACGAGTCGTGTCAGACTAGTTTTGATGAGTTAAAGAAGAGATTGACGATGGCACCGATTTTATCACTTCCGCAGGGAACTGAAGGATTCCTAGTTTACAGTGATGCTTCGAATCAAGGACTTGGGTACGTGTTGATGCAGAATGATAAGGTGATCGCTTATGCATCGCGACAACTGAAATCTTATGAAGTGAATTACCCGACACATGATTTGGAGCTAGCAGCAGTGGTATTTGCCCTGAAGATCTGGAGGCATTATCTGTACGGGACTCACTGTCAGATCTTTACGAATCATAAGAGTCTCAAGTACATATTTAGTCAGAAAGAGTTGAACATGCGGCAAAGAAGATGGTTGGAACTGATTAAGGACTATGACTTGGAGATTTTATATCATCCAGGCAAAGCAAATGTAGTGGCCGATGCACTTAGCCGCAAGCCTGTCTCTATTCGAGATCTTTGGAGACGCCGACATCCCAACTTAGCCTTCAACGAGAGATGATTCGTGAAGGAATTGAGGTATGGTTACAAAGAGTCCAAGGACAATCGTGCGTGATGGAGATAACTTCATCTTTAACAGAAGAAATCAAATCTAGACGGGTAGATGATCCTCGATGGTTCGGTTACATGATGAAGTGATCAAAGGAAAGGCCCCGGATTCATAATTCATGACGATGGAGTTTTGAGATTTGAGAACCGACTCTGCGTTCCGATGTTGATGTTCAAAGCAGGCGATTATGAAGGAAGCTCATAGTTTGCCTATTCTATCCACCCGGCACCATAAAATGTATAAGGACTTGAAGCGAGAATTTACGGTGGGGCAACATGAAGCAAGGCGTAGCGGGCTATGTTTGAAATGCTTGACTTGTCGGCGAGTTAAGATCGAGCATCAACGGCTCTTTGGAATGTTGAAGCCGCTCCCGATTCCTGAATGGAAGTGGGAGGACATATCAATGGACTTTATCACTAATATGCCGAAAACCAGGACAGGAATGAACATGATTTGGGTGATAGTTGATCGTTTAACCAAATCGGCTCATTTCCTAGGCATTAAGGATACGTGGGGACCAGAGAGGTTGGCACGAGTCTTTATTTCGGAGATAGTTCGATTGCATGGTACGCCGAAGACCATTGTTTCTGATCGAGACGGCCGTTTTGTGTCTCACTTTTGGAAGGCAATTCATAAGGCCTTGGGGACCGAATTGAACTTCAAGATCTGACTTATCACCGCGATCGACGGACAATCTGAGAGAACTATACAAACGGTGGAAGATATGCTAAGGGCCTGTGCCTTAGATTGGTCAAACGATTGGGAAGTTCATCTACCGTTGATTGAATTTACCTACAATAATAGTTGGCATGCTTCCATTAAGATGGCACCATTTGAGGCATTATACGGAAGGAGATGCAGATCGCCCCTATGCTGGGACGATTCATCGGACTTGATCGGAACAGAACCAGAGTTGATCGAGCAGACTCGAGAGAAGATAGCCTTGATTCGTGAAAGGCATTAGCGCCCAGTCGCGAAATCCTATACGGACGTACGCCGCCGTCCATTGGAGTTCAAGATCGAGATCACGTACTTTTGAAGGTTTCTCCTACTCGGGAATCTTTCGTTTCGGAAAGAAAGGAAAGCCGAGTCCGAGATATATCGAACCATTTGAAATCCTCGAGAGAGTTGGGGAGTTGGCATACAGATTGGCATTGCCGCCGTCATTGTGTCATGTTCATAACGTGTTCCACGTATCCCGATTCTGGAGATATATACGGATCCCAGTCATATCATTGATTTCGGCGAGATCGAAGTCGAGCAGGATGGGACATTTGAAGAAAGACCAGTCAAGATACTCGAGAGTCGAGTCAAGCAACTGAGGAACAAGTCAATCGTTTTGGTCAAAGTTCAGTGGTCACGTCACGGAATGGAAGAAGCCACTTGGGAAACAGAAGCTGATATGAAGTCTAGATATCCCGAGTTATTTTCGTCTTGAGTTTCGGGACGAAACTCCTTTTTAGTAGGAGAGTATGTAATATCCGGATTTATTACAGTGTATTTCATCTGTATTCAACCATGTATTATTTCGGATTGATGATTTTGATTATTGGAATATGATATTTAGTGCATTGATATCATTATGCATAAGTATAGAAACATGCAAAATTGCTCAAGAAACCTTGTGATAGCGCACGCTAAGAATGTATCTTAACGCGCGCTATCGGGCCATTATTAGCGCACGCTATGAAGGTAGGGGTTGCGTGCGCTAAGAACTCAATTATTGAGCGGGACAGCTAACACATGCGCCAGCCGGGACATGGGTCCGGATAAGATTCCCGCTGACGCATCCGGCCAAATTCTGAAGTCAACCATTATTAGCGCACGCTAAGGGATGCTTAGTAGCGTGCGCTAACTTGTCAATAATGCAAAATATTATAAATGGGACAGCAACCGCTTTGGCTTTCATTTCCTTCGTCTATACTTCACCTTTGAGAGTCCAGAGAGCAAGTATATCCCTTCTAAACACTTAGAACATATATGGTGATCATTGAATGATTGAGTATCACTTGTGAGTGATCATTGAAGAGAAGTAACACATTGGAGTGGCACATAACCAAACGGAGTCGGATTATACCTCGTGGTTCAGTGATTTCGGCATTCTAAGGTATGTTCAACCTATCACCAGTCTTAGATTTGGTTTTCCAATGGATACGATGATCATATTATCGAGGTATTGAATTTCATTAGTGAATTATTCAACAACATCATGTTTAGAAGATTGGAATGTCTACAAATACGATATTATTGTTGGAACCTTGAAGTTGGGATCCTAGTACTTCAAATGATGAGAGTAATATTCTGAAGTTAACAATCCGTATGATTTATGTTATCTTTGTGATCATGATTTGGAAGAGATGTTATAAGAACTTAAAGGAAGAATCATCTTAGGAAATATTCTTTCGTATAAGTCGGAATTGTTAGTTCACCTCAGATGAAGTCTGAATATGTATAATGATAGTAGCATCTAATACATCAATAGGAGATCACCAACTTTGCATGAGAATTGTAATCAAGATGGATTATGGTGTCATGATGATTATGCGTATATTTGCATCTTGAAATTGATATCATCCTGGAGATCATTCATAAGAGTAAGAACTTGGTATTCATGGAAGTAACATGAATTATCACGAAGGATTTCATTGTTTCGAACATGGCAAGAAGCGATTCTTGCTCGTGATGGCGCCATGCGAATAGCGCACGCTATGTTATGCGATTTAACGTGCGCTTATCGAGTACTAGTTAGCGTGCGCTACGTTTGGTACGTAACGTCGCTAGACCATCGATCGAGTCGGTTGGTGATCGGTGTAATCTTGCCATGCATTATTAGCGTGCGCTAATATACGAGATTTAACGTGCGCTATCGAAATCGTTTAGCGTCTAACGTTTTGGACTTAGCGTCGTTAAATCATCGGCCGAGTCGATCGGTGATCGGTGCCCGACAACGCCCGGGTTAGCGTCGCTAGGCGGTGTATCTGCGTCGCTAACGAGTAGCATTAACGTCGCTACATATGATTCGTGGCGTGCGTTAATCTGTCGACGATTTCGTATTAAGGACTTCCTACGAAATTATTGAATTGTTAGGCGTTAAATGCGGCGAAATGAATTCTGTACTATTTCTTTTGTTAAGGTTCGAGCTTATCACGTGATTGATCGAAGGGACGACCTTCGAGTATTTTGATATTCGTGGAAGTTTATTCTTGTCAACGAACCGAGGCAAGTACTCTAAATTAGAATTGTTTATATTATGACAATTATGATGTGATTGTATCGTGTAAATATGTTGTGAATATATGTCCACCATGTGTTGATCCGACGGAATCATCATGGGAATCTATATTTGTGTCTTATTTGGATCGTTGGACAGTAGTTCCACCATGTGTTGGTCGACGGGATCATCATGGGAATCTATAGGTTGTGTCATTTGGATCGTTGGAATACCATCAGTATGTTGAAACTGTTATGTTATGATATGTGTTGTGGATATTCTCGTTGGAGAAACTTGTTATGATATAATTGTTGATTATATCTCTGTTGTATGATTATTGTACTTGTACTAGCATCATTGTGCTAACCCCTTCGGGGGTGAACATTTGTGTATGTTCAGGATCCAGAAGAGCGGGGAAACAACCACTGGAGATGCATGACGACGAGGGTGCAAAGTGATGTTCTGGCCGGGTTTACTATCTGTTATTTGTTGATTATTTCAATAAGTACTCGAGTATGTCGTCCGTTATAATGATTTGGATTTTGGTGATGTAATAATAACTCTTCATTGGATATTCCTATTTCGTTTTCAACCAGACGGTTGTATTTTACTTCAGTAATTTCATAAAGTGGTATCTGTTATTGTCTTTTCTTTTAATCAGCCTTGTAAATTCTTATGTAAAGGATTTACGGCGCTGTAATATTCCCGAATATATTGGGGGTGTTACACATTGCCATCAAAATGCAAGGAAGGGGAGGATGAGCCAACATGGATTGACATTCCAGAACGCGTTCTGATTAAATCGTGGCATTGTCCTATTGAGAAAATAGTTGCAGTCACATATCCTGATTTTACGATAAGGCAAACTGATGATGTATATCTCAAAGAAAGGGCAATCCTCACTCCTAAGAATGATGATGCTGATGCGATCAACGAGTACATGTTTAAACAGTTAAAAGGAGAAACTGTTACATACAACAGCTCAGATGAGATATGCAAGGGATCTACAGACAATTTAGAACAACACGACCTCTATCCGATTGAATTCCTAAATTCATTAAATTTCTCAGGGATGCTCCCACATGCTCTTCACTTAAAAAAGGAACTGCCCGTTATGCTCTTGCGGAATATCAATCCAAGCAAAGGACTATGTAATGGAACAAGGTTGCTCATCACGAGATCTAGGCGGTTGTTATTCATGCTAAGATACTAACGAGTTCACATATAGGGGACAATGTCGTGGTCCACGGATTATACTCACATCAACACAATCGAATGGCCATTTGTCCTAAAAGCGAAGACAATTCCTGTAAGACCGTGTTATGCAATGACAATAAACAAAAGTCGAAGTCGATCACTCAATTACGTTGGCCTCTATTTGCCTACTCCGGTATTGATCATGGACAACTCTACGTGGCATTATCGAGTTACGATCTGATGGTCTTAAAATATTAATGATCAAAGACAAGGATCCGGAACTTGCAAATTGCACACGTAACATTGTTTTCAAGGAAATTTTCAGTAATCTATCTTAGCATATCCATGTAATGTTCCAGCATGATATCTAATAAACATATTCACCGAATATTCATCTTTCCCCCTCAAATAATATAATAATCATTCTACCGATAAATGATAATCGAATGTCAAAATGAAATAACCAACCAAATCATGAAGGTTTTAGTGTAACTCGATTTCCATTGAGTGTCAAAAGACAGTAACATGTGAAAATTCTACTACTTGAAATTAACTTTCTTTCGTATTTATAAACTCAACAATGATGCATGAACTCGAGGTAAGCTATGGTTGTTTGATGCTACGAATAACTACTTTGTACCAATTTGTATATCTGCATACAATATTTTGCTCTCATGTGATATCATCCAAGTTATGTCTTTGATATCATCATAATATAAGAAAATCACTTGACTACATAAAAGACCTAAGCACCTTGGTTTATTGATCATTCACATTTTCAAGAAACGAACTTCCTTATGCTGTTCTAGAGAACATGATGGCATCAAAGTTCAGATTGATCAGAAACTGTGCCATCTAGGAACTTGAAGGTAAAAGGAAAGATGAACCAAGTAACAATATTTTATAACTCATCACTATTTTTACATATATATATTATTTCCAGAGTATCATTTACATGGGAAGGATACCTTCTTTGGTACACTGTTTATAGACATTAATGGTGAAGATACTAATGGTGGGAGATGAAGAAAGTGAATTAAAGATTCGAACCCGTAATATTGTTTACAGAGAAACTTTCAACAACTTATCTTAATAATTGTATTTCCGTTTGAAATATTTTACATGAGTCTCATTCATATACATTTAGTGGAGCACAATCATAAGCCATAAACAAAGAAGTAGCATAACATTACTAACCATATACAGACAACATCACTAAAAAACTAAGTAATCTTAACAAACAAACCATAGGCTACAATATGAACAATAAACAATATTTAACCTGATTGCCCCTATGCTCTTTCGGTTTCGACTCCCACCTATATCCACCTCCAAATTCTACTGATCTTTCATCAAATGAACATCTGACAACTCTTTCAAAATCAAGAGACAAATACTTAATAAACAATAAAACTAACTAATCTGAACACACAAACAAAAAAATACAATATAAACAATAAAGAATCTTTAACCTGATTGAGCCTATACTCTTTCGGTTTCGAATCCCATCTATATTCAGCTCCAAATTCCACCAATCATTCATCAAATTAACATTTGACAATCGTTTCAATATCACCAAACAAATACTAAATCATCATTTCATAACAAATGGATTCACACTCCTTAAACAAACTGATAATATGTTTAATTTAATTAAACTATTGTGAATTGAATAACCTTAATTTTAGAAATAAACCCAAATTTTTAATCGTCTAATCTAAGGAGTATGTGTGTTGACTCATGTGTGTGTGAGAGAAATGGCAAATACTTTTTTATAAAAAGTAAAACAGGGAAAAAAAATATACATAAATAAATATAAGCATCACATCACGAACTTTTTGTTTAGATTATAAACTTATATTTCATCTTTAGGTCTTAATAAGCAAGCAAACCTGGGCTTATTTTATCTAAACCAAAATGTATAGGCTTAAACAAACACCTCCCTTAACATATTGGCTTAATATAAAATAAGCCCAGGTATGAGATTTCAGATTTTCGAACAATTCCAATTTATATATTTTTTTCAGCCTATATAAATTTAACTATTATCTTGATCCAACAAGACTGTAGCTTTATTCGGGAAATTATTTCATGCCTTCTCGAATAGAACTAAACAATTTTCATATGTAAAACTCCTGAAAATCTTAAATGTACAACAAGTGTGCTGACCTCATAAATTCAACTACAATTTTCTGTTTTATAAGAAAATGATGAATTCATTTTACATGGGATCAATTAACTTTATAGTACCATAATTTTCCTCCACGACAGCTTGCAAAGGGTCCTGATTTCATTAGACATTCTAACATAATCACCTAGAACATGGTCCGTCGCTTCATGTATACTAAGTTTCTCACCATGATACAGAAATTAAAATTCACCAGGTGAAAAATTATTTTTCAGTGAACTTCAAATGACAAACATGACTGCATGGTCAAATCCTAGGAACAAGTGAATCTCATAGTAAAAAATTTGCAAAAACACTCATTTCAAACCAGAGAATCAAATATTTCTAAACATATGGAAGCCAATAATTTCAAAATTAACCTTTTCTTTAAATAGAGTTGCCCGAATGAGTGAGCCAGTAGGTAGGAAGTGATAGGAACACCTCGATAGGTGGCCAATACTTTGGTGATATAATGCTACAACTCATATTATGTAGAGATAGCTCCGGCTCCCGATCATCAGCAACTGCATATTATTTACACACAATATCTAAACAAATAATGTAAATAGATGGCACTATTTTATTTGGATTAATCAGACAAATTGAAAGTAGTGGCAAATATACCTTGCTAAAGTTGTTCGGCGGATCATTAAGCATTTAATTCATACTTACGCATCTTGCTCTCACCAAAATGAATTTGCAATGGATAAAGCATAAAAATCGGAGGTGTGTTAAATATAACTCCTGTAGAATAACGAAACTTCAAAGTAGCATAAACATTAATTTTCATGGAGAATGACCTAATCGGCATGTCAAATAAGTAAAAATCGTATACAACATACTTATTTTAGTGAAAGGTTGGGGAGGAGGCCTCATTAACGAAAAAAGCAAACATTATTACTATTTTTTATTTACTGATGAGTTAAAAAAAAAAAAGAACTTCATTTGGTTTATTGATCATTCACATTTTCAAGAAACGAACTTCCTTATGCTGTTCTAAAGAACATGATGGCATCAAAGTTCAGATTGATCAAAAACTGTGCCATCTAGGAACTTGAAGGTAAAAGGAAAGATGAACCAAGTAACAATATTTTTTAACTCATCACTATTTATATATATATATATATTATTTCCAGAGTATCATTTACATGGGAAGGATACCTTCTTTGGTACACTGTTTATATACATTAATGGTGAAGATACTAATGGTGGGAGATGAAGAATGTGAATTAAAGATTCGAACCCGTAATATTGTTTACAGAGAGACTTTCAACAACTTATCTTAATAATTGTATTTTCGTTTGAAATATTTTACATGAGTCTCATTCATATACATTTACTGGAACACAATCATAAGCCATAAACAAAGAAGTAGCATAACATTACTAACCATGTACAGACAACATCACTAAAAAACTAAGTAATCTTAACAAACAAACCATAAGCTACAATATGAACAATAAACAATATTTAACCTGATTGCCCCTATGCTCTTTCGGTTTCGACTCCCAACTATATCCACCTCCAAATTCTACCGATCTTTCATCAAATGAACATTTGGCAACTCTTTCAAAATCAACAAACAAATACTAAATAAACAATAAAACTAACTAATCTGAACACACAAACAAAAAAATACAATATAAACAATAAAGAATCTTTAACCTGATTGAGCGCCTATACTCTTTCGGTTTTGAATCCCATCTATATCCAGCTACAAGTTCCACCAATCATTCATCAAATTAACATCTGACAACCGCTTCAATATCAACAAACAAATACTAAATCATCATTTCATAACAAATGGATTCACACTCCTTAAACAAACTGATAATATGTTTAATTTAATTAAACTATTGTGAATTGAAGAACCTTAATTTTAGAAATAAACCCAAATTTTTAATCGCCTAATCTAAGGAGTATGTGTGTTGACTCATGTCTGTGTGAGAGAAATGACAAATACATTTTTATAAAAAGTAAAACAGGGAAAAAAATATACATAAATAAATATAAGCATCACATCACGAACTCTTTTTTTTTAGATTCTAAACTTATATTTCATCTTTAGGTCTTAATAAGCAAGCAAACCTGGGCTTATTTTATATAAGCCAAAATATATAGGCTTAAACAAACACCTCCCTTAACATATTGGCTTAATATAAAATAAGCCCAGGTATGAGATTTCAGATTTTCGAACAATTCCAATTTATATATTTTTTTCAGCTTATATAAATTTAACTATTATCTTGATCCAATAAGACTGTAGCTTTATTCGGGAAATTATTTCATGCCTTCTTAAAAATCTGAAAAAAATGAATTCATTAAGCAGACAAATTAAAAGTAGTGGCAAATATACCTTGCTAAAGTTGTTCGGCGGATCATTAAGCATTTAATTCATACTTCTGCATGCTACTCTCACCAAAATAAATTTGCAATGGATAAAGCATAAAAAATACAGAGGTGTGTTAGATATAACTCCTGTAGAATAACGGAACTTCAAAATAGCATAAACATTAATTTTCTCCATGAAATATCATACAAAAATGTCAATGTTTGAAATATCAAGAAAGTGAAGTTGCAAAACCTGATGGAAAAAGACGTTACCTGACCTTATCTGGCATGTCAAATAAGTAAAAAATCAGTATACAACATACTTATTTTAGCTGAAAGGTTGGGGAGAAGGCCTCAGCTAACGAAAAAAGCAAACATTATTACTATTTTTTATTTACTGATGAGTAAGAAAAAAAAGAAAAAGAACTTCATTTGGTTTATTGATCATTCACATTTTCAAGAAACGAACTTCTGGAGCACAATCATAAGCCATAAACAAAGAAGTAGCATAACATTACTAACCTTGTACAGACAACATCGTGGCATACAATCAAATCTCCAATTCAACATGCAATGGAACTTTTAGCTTCTACACAAAAATGATATCTCATAAAGTAGCATAGCATTCCTAACCTCTAATAATGCCTATTTTAGACTGTTTTTTGGTTCTTTCTGATATGGTAAAAAATAACTTGCATTCAAGATGAGTGAGATCTAAACCACTTGATACTTGACTACAACTTAAATACATGCACATAGTATTGACTTTGAGCCAAAAACTTCAATTAAAAAGGCTCTTTTAGAAACCTTTGGAAATAAGCTGATGAAAATGAGATTTAGAACTCTAAACTTAGAAAACTTACTAAAAGCTATTTAAATTTGTTGAAACTGCTTTAAACTACTAAAATACTACTAAATAAACTAAATAAAAGATGAACAAATTTGAGTTGATAGCCAAAATAGGTGAAAACAGTTTTTAGCCATTTATAAAATGCAAATCCAAACACCCCTATATGAACTGAAAATGAAATTAAGAGTAGATTAAGGCCTAAACAAGCTAAGACTTGAGAAAATATTTAACTAACTACCTATACTAATTCACAAATATACTATATCATAAGGTCTGCAATTCATTAATAATCTAATAACCTGCGAAACACGGACTCTTCGAGACATAGAGAGTGTCCGAGTCCAGTGCGTTTTGACTCGGACCCGCCGTCGACGCGGCGCGGATGCGTGTCCGACACGGTCGATCCGCGTTTTGGTGACGTGGCTGTGTGGACGCGGCAATGGACTCGGTTCGAGCGCGATCTTCGACTCGGTTTCTGTTAAGATTTCAGGCGACTCCGGTGATTCGGACATATTTCCAGTAAGAATGATAAATATTTCCAGTAAGAATGAGAAGAAGAAGGAAAGATTAAGGAACAAAAGAAAATAAGGAGAGAAGGAAAAAGGATAGGGATGAAGGAAGAAAAAAAAAAGACGAATAGATCTGAGGAGAAAGAGCATCGATATCTACAAAAAGTCAAAAGTACGCTGTATATGAGCTGTAAAAATAAGAGATGCTCCATCCCACCAAAAAAAAAAATAAGAGATGCTCCAAGTAAAAATTTATATATTTACGTGGCTGTAACTTTTCTTATCAAATTTGAATATTTCATTTGTTTTATTTATGTTTTAGCATAAAAATAAAAATTTTATTTTTCAAATACTGATACTATATTTTGTATATTATTTAATTTATCAAATCCAATGTCGTGTCCGAGTCCTATTTTTTTGAATTTTTCCGTGTCTTCGTGTCCGTGTCCGTGTCCGTATCCGTATCCGTATCCGTGTCCGTGCTACATAACTAATAACACAAACAATACACTATACACAACATATTTACAAAGTCAAACAATTGATAATGTTTGGAAACCTACATTATGAACAATAAACAATCTTCAAACTGAATAACCGTATGCTCTGCCGGTTTCGCCTCCACCTATATCCCGCTCCGAATTCCAGCCATCTTTCATCAAATGAACATCTTACAGCCATTGCACAATCAACAAATAAATAAACGATTTATCATATCAACAATAACACAAAAAAACCAACATAAACTATTCAAATTATGATACAAACCTGTACATAAGATCGCCAATCCAATTATCAGCCCTAGATTATCATTTAATCACAATTGATTCCACACTCCTTAATCAAACTGATAATATGTTTTAATTTAATTAAAATGTTGTGAAATTGAATAACCCTAATTTAAAAAAAAAACTAATTTATAATCGTCATACCTAATGAATCTGTGTGTGTTGACTCATGTGTGTGAGAGAGAAATGCCAAACACTTTTTGAGAAAAAGTAAAACATAAAAAAAAATATATACCAAAAGAAAACCACAAAAGACATCCGTAATTATCATCTTTCTTTCAACATCAGATAAACCTTCATCAAACTCCATGAGCTTCACATGGCGGCCCTTCTCCACAATGCCATCACGAGTTTCAGCAAGTATATTTGTCAACGCCTGAACCCTATCAAGCTCCCTGTGATGGGTCTCAAGCAAACAACGCAGACATCCACAACTTTCTCATTGAATGGACCACGATTACGAGCTTCCTTGATGGTTTCCTCAAACTTCTCAACCTTGCTGCGGAGTTGATTGCGCTCCTCCCCCATCCTCATCAAAAAATCTTGATTTTCAGTTATCTCACTGTTAAATAAGAACTTGAAACAAGTTGCTAAGTCCTCCGATCCACATGCTTCCTTGAGTTATGTTAGGTTCACTGTTGTTGGATTCAGTGTTGTTGGATGATAAAGCCATTGATGAGAAATTAGGTGAAGAAACACTATTAGATATAAAATAGTACTAATGCCCTAATGGAACATGTAAGGTATATATAATAATAAAAAAAACATTTAAAGAAAATAAAGAGCCATTTATAACACAAAAATTAATTAACCCTCAAACTTTACCTTTTAAATAAAAAAACCCCATCACTTACAAAATGCATACCAACCATGCTAAAAATCATAACAAAAGTTATAACTTAGCTTTAGTTTTGTATCATAAACTTTAAATAAGTACTGATATGTTATAAAAACTTACAAACATAATAATGAAACAAAACCAAAACAACATCACATATTTTTAAATTTTTAAACAACAAAGTAAAAACGTTTCATACAACATACTAAACTATAAAGACGCATGCACTCGCCAATACACAGAAACAATACGCGATTAACAATTAGCTTCAAAACCTGTGCGTAGCACGGGTTCTGAATGCCTCGTATAGTCTAATGTAGAACAAGTTTCCAGTATTCTTAAATTGTGGATTGGTTGCTGATGGCTTTTCTTCTTGTTACCTAAAGCTGTAATTCTAAATATAAAATATGCAATAATTATCGTTATAAAACTGAAATATTATAGAGATGATTTAGAGAGAGAATAGAGAATCATTCTGAGATATGTTTTTCCTAAATAATTGAAGTCCTATTTATAGAAAAACTTCAGATGACACAATCGTAATTACATAATTACATTAGGGGCATAATAGTCATTCACATATTATAACACTATGAAAAGTGCGCATTTCAACGATTCTTAACACTCCCCGTTGAATGACTATTTATATAAATATCTGCTGAACTAGTTTGAAGAAAAACCCAATGGGAGAAAAACTCTCAAACTGTTTGTATTGGAGCGTGTGACAATCATATCATATTGCATCATAATGTTGGTAGTGTAACACCCACAAATCATTTGGGAATATTACAGCGCCACAGACCCTCTCCGCGAGGATCAACCAGGCTAAATACAGAAAAAACACACGATATACAATACATGCCAACATGGCTAAAGACGAACCATTAGACCGATTTGGTCTTTTAACACAACACAACACATCAAACATACATAACTCGATCTCATAACTCATACCCAAGTAGGGGTCGGAATACATTACATACCCATAAAATGGGAAGACTACACAACAGAGAGCCAAACAATGAGACTCTACCATAAATACTCAACGAATGGTCATCATGTGATTAGTATCGCCGTCTTCCATCATCCGTCGTACCGATCCTGTGATTTGGTCCCCAACAACCTGCAAGTACCTGGACGCAATACATACATCCACCCCCCGAATACTCGGGGGTTAGCAAAACTCCACTGTTTTGCTAGTGCAAGTATAAAATACAAATACAAATCATACATATCATACTCCAAGAACATAATAATCATAAACATGCTCCCCGAGATAAGTCACTTGATCAAAACAATTCACATCATGAAAGATGGGGATGAAACTCGTATACAAGAACAAAACATTTAAGACCTCCGGAGTTTTGAAAACGTTTGAGATTTTAGAGTTCTCAAGCATTTCAAAACCATTTAGGGACATAGCTCCAAAAGTCATTTCCCCAAAATACGATTATGATAACAACACACGGGGTCCACGACCCGATCATACCATTTCGGTCACAAAGCACGGTGTCCACGACCCGATCATGTCATAACAGCATGTTTCCATAGATTACTCGCGTCCCCTGCTAGCAAGCCACGGACCTCAGATGCTCCCGCAGAACATACCCGAGTGAATAACCCACAGGGAAACCATACCAAAATCACATGTCCCGTAACAACAGTCACGTGACCACAATCATAGATACGTTCATAGTTATCCCGGCATCGCACTAACAAGCTACGAACCTCGGATGCTCATACAGAACATACCCGATTGGACAACCCATGACACGTACATCACATAACCAAATCACAACCATAAGTTATCCCGGCATCGCACTAACAAGCTACAAACCTCGGAGTCCCCGCAAGACATACCCGATGGATAACCCCACAAGTTATCCCGACATCGGGCTAGCAAGACACGAACCTCGGAGTCCCCGCAAGACATACCCGATGGATAACCCTACGGTCCCGCCCGACTCATACTAGCAAGTATGAATCCCGGAGATTCAACAATCTTACCCGAAGTCACATCACTTACAACAATCACCCAACAATAATCAATTATCAAGCCAAACAACATTAAGCATCACAACCTCCTTTCGAAGGAGGAACATTAATATCACAACATGTCACATTCTCACCGAACAAGTACACGTATCGACACACCATCCTCGGCAAGTCATCACGGCCTATTATATTCACGAAGTATGGTTATAACATCTATCAACATACAACACATACTCACATATTCCAAATACATATTTATCCACGAATCATACGAGTTATCTTGGAGAAAACCCTCTTTATCGAGAATATACCGATCCTTTAGAAGGTTCATTAAAACATTCAAGTTCCACATATAATCAATCACCAACTACCACGTATACGAAATACGAAATGTATGGACAAGATACTTGCCTCGAAACTACGAGCAACCGGACAACGAACGGATGAGGTTGAGCAGCCCTCGAACTTCCAAAAACGACCAAGAATCCGTAAACCCACGAATACTACGAAAATAACACTAACACGAATAAATAACACTAATCGGAATCCGAATCAACACTAAGAACAACAAGGATCTAAGGGTTTCTCAAAGAAATCAAGAACTATGTTCCGAGTGATATAAAATCATGAATCAGTTCAAAAATCCGAAGATCATGACCAAGACAACAAGAATTACATAATCGATTCATCATCCTCGGATTAAATCGAAGAACCAAGAAGAAACCCCCAAAATTCAAGAACTAGGGTTTTAAGAAGAGAATACCTTGATTTGGGCCAAGAAGATGATTAGTGTAATATCCGCAATTTTCGATTTTCGGTAAATTTCTTTTTTCGGATGGAGTCCATTTTGACGACTCGCTCATGACCGTTTCGTCATTCTGAGAATGATTAATTCTATACTTTTTGACATCCGAGTTCTTTTCAGTGTCGATTTGTTGAGTTCCGTGCTTTTTAGCGACTTTTCCGCGCTTGAGTTCGATTCTTGCGAATCTCGTTGGCTAACATTTCGAGTTTCCCGTAAGTCCGTTTAACTTTGTTAGACGTGTTGTGAACTTCTGTTTGGTTATTCGATCACGTATCGTGATTTCCGGGCGTTTTGGGCCATTTTGTAATTTCTTGGAAGTTACGGGTATCCGTATCTGTAAGTGTTGTCTCGACCCGTTTCTTGGTCGCGTATGATTAATTATGGTATTATGTTTTCATTTCGGGTCGTTGATGTTGTCCGCGAACTTTTCGTCCTGTTCGTTCCGTACGTTTTCGGAAATCGGGTCGTCGAGCCCGGTGGTCGTCTTGGCCGGACGGTTCTTGAGGCTGGCCGGACGGTTGCGGGACGGACCGGACGGTGTAGGCACCGGCCGGACAGTGCGCAGAACCGCGTAAGCGCACGCCACGGCCGGAAAGGCTGCCCAGCGCTAAGCGCAGTGTAGCGCACGCCATCTACCGCCTAACGACGCCTTCTCGGAGTGCAGGCGGTGGAGTCACAGGGGTTACGGAATCGGTCATGCTCGGCGAGTAGCGCACGCTCTTGCCGAGGCCACCTCTACGCTACGGACGGCGAGTAGCGCACGCCACGGCCGGAAAGGCTGCGCCGCTACTGGCCGAGTCGGTAGAGCGGCGAGCGGCTGGATCGCGGCACGGGCGATAGCGCCACGCTAGCTCGGCGACTTAGCGCGCTAGTCCGCCCGATATAAATGTGGTGGCAGTCACATTTCATTTCGTTTTTCACTTCCTTCCTTCCCCGTCTGCGAATGGCGATTCATGGGTGACGAAGCCATGTTGTTTAACAACAAATCCACGAAGTTCTTGAGTTCATAACATCAATAAATCATCCGTTATCATCCTTTGATCCAGCGAATCAAGGTAATCTTCCTTAGAACCCTAATTTCGTGAATTTGGGGGTTTTCGCATTTTTGTCCGATTCGTTCCGTGTTTTTGATTAATTCATGATGGGTATGATTAATCTTGGTAGTATTCTTGTGTTTAACATCATTTAATGCATTGTTCTTCGTCGAATCGAAGTATATTTCTTGATTTCCTTCGAATTGACTTTTTGGGGGATTTGTCCTCGATCTCGTTTTTCATCCATTTTCGATGGATCGATTATGGTTAAATGATGTTGTTAAACATATTCTATGGATTGTATATCCATATTTCAACTTGGAATTCCGTTTTCGGGTTTTGACGGGACGAATCGTGTTCTTGGCCGTTTTGGGGGAAATCCTTGAACCTTCGTCATTTGTTCTTTGAATTCAGTGGCTTTGGGTCGTACTTTGGAATTCATTTTCGTTGTTATTGTTTTCGTTCGTAGTTCATTGTTGTGGATTGTCGTTTGGTGGAGTCGGCGAGTTCGTAGTCGGTTCGTGCCAACCTACTTCGGCCGATTCTCCGCGTTGTGGTCATTCGAGGCAACTATCTTGCCCATACATTTCATATTTCTTAGGCATAATTATTGATAAATGATTTTATGCGAAATCCAATGTTTAATGAATGTTAAAAAAGATCGGTATGTTCTCGATAAATATTGTCTTTCAACGATAATTCGTATACTTCGTGAATGGATATGTTCTCGGAATATGTGTGTTAGTTTCGCACGTTGAGAGACGTTATGATCGCATTGACCATAATTGTTTGTCGAGGATTGTGCATTGAATTGTATATTTGTTCGGTGGGTATTCGACATGATGTGATGTTAGTCGTTACTCTTTTGAAAGGAGGTTGTGATGCTTAGTGTTGCTTGTCTTGATAATCGGTTATTATTGTGTGCTTGTTGTATGTGATGTGCCTCCGGGTAGGATTGTTGAATCTCCGGGATCCATACTTGCTAGTATGGGTCGGGCGAAACCGTAGGGTTATCCAATACGGGTATGTCTTGCGGGGACTCCGAGGTTCGGGGCTTGCTAGCCCGATGCCGAGATAACTTGTGGGGTTATCATCGGGTATGTCTTGCGGGGACTCCGAGGTTCGTGGCTTGTTAGCACGATGCCGAGATAACTTATGGTTGTGGTTTGATTATGTAAGTATATGTGCTTTTAGTCACGTGACTGCGGTTACGGTGACATGTGATTTGATATAGTTTCCCTGTGGGTTATTCACTCGGGTTTGTTCTACGGGAGCATCTGAGGTCCGTGGCTTGCTAGCACGGGACGCGAATAATCTGTGGAAACAAGTTGTTATGGTATGATCGGGTCGTGGACCCCACTTGTTGTTATCGAATTTATGTTTTGGGAAAATGACTTTTGGGCTGTGTCCCTAAATGTTTTCGAAAGGCCTGAGGATTTTTAAATCCCAATGTATTCAAAACTCCCGAGGTCGTAAAATGTTTTTCACAAGATGTTTATCGGGTTTACCCTATCCTTCGATTTAATCGTTTGATTAAGTGAATCACCTCGGGAAGTATGTTTATGATTAACATGTTTCGTGGAGTATGATATGTATGGCTCGTTTTCGTATTTTATACTTGCACTAGCAAAACAGTGGAGTTTTGCTAACCCCCGAGTATTCGGGGTGGATGTCTATTTTGCATTCGGGTTTTGGAGCATAACACGAGTCGGCATGAAGGATGATGAAAGATGAAGCGATACTAATCACACGAGGTTCCGTTGATGTCGTATTGGTCTAGTTGTATTTTCTTTTCCGCTGCAAGATCTTTTCCCGTTATGTACGGAGTTTATTGTATTTTGACCCCTGCGTGGGTATGTGTTTGTAATCGAGTTGTATATTTTATTGAAAGACCAAATCGGTCTACTGAGTCATTTTAGCCTTGAAGGCATTGTCGAGATGTTAAATGTTGTTACCAGCCTGGTAGATCCTCGAGGAGAGGGTCTACGGCGTGTAATATCCCTGAGTGGATTGGGGGTGTTACATAAATGGTATCAGAGCTTAGGTTGAGGAAAACCTAGGCTGTCGGGTCAAGTCGTGTTGTTTGAGTCTTGTTTCGTCGGATTTTATCTGACTGAGTCATGTCGCGACGCGTCGTTTGAGTTTGTTGGTCGTGATTAGTATCGTGGGGCGATCATCATCTTCGTGCGACCTGTGGAAGTAAGTCTCCCTTCTTTGTATTGTGCCTCGTGTGACACGAGCTATTTTACGATTATTTGTTAAGTAATGGAGTCCTTATGTGAATTTTGATTTCACGATATTTATTTAGTCGACTCTCATATTTGATTTATACGAGGAGTGTAAATCGCTTGTGATGTCTTTTTATTGTTGTTTTTGTCGTTCTTTGATGATTTTCGAATCGATTTGCACGTTTTACAAGTTCTCTTGTGGAAGCCTTGTGCTTATACACGTTCGACTTGTTCACTAGCCAATCTTGGGAGGGTCTTTAGAGGCCTCGAATGGGGTCAGTGGTTTTGTTCTGAATATGGTATTTTATCGTTTATTTCCGTTTAAAGACATATTGTCTTGATTTTAAACGTTTTGATGCGTGTACTAGGAGTTGTTTTAGTAAACGTCGATATGTGTGAGTTTTGGGCATTCTGGACTATTGGATTTTTGAAAACCTTGAGTATCTTGGAAAAATAAATTTCGAGACATACTTTTCAAATGAGTTATTTTCTAGTGGTACATCCTAGGTGCCACAATATATTTCAAAAAATTTCTACTTCGAGGACCAAAATGCTTTGAGATATTTTCAATGTTTTAGAAACACTTTTATTTAGACCCGAGGGTCGAATATTCTGAAAGTTTTCACTACGAGAAAGTGTCCTCATTTTTATCAAATGCGAAATGGTTCTCCAATGTCTCGATAACGATGTTTCACGTTTGTACTTTTTGAAAGGTGATACTCAAGATCAACCGGTGTTCTTTTAAATTATTTTCAAAATGAGGTTTCCGTTTTTAAAACCTATCCATTCCCATTTGAGGGCTGGGTATGTATGTATGATGTTCGCGTTATCATTTTGATACTTTCTCCCGAGTATGATCGAATTGGCGGTGTGAGCGTTGAGTCGCTTTCCACACATTGGTTGTGCTAGCCCCCTGTGAGAGGCGGAATGTTGGTATTGAATGTTGCCATCTCATGGTGATTTCTGCGTTATCGCGCATGTGCGAGCTGTTAGAGCTTGGTTTGGTATGACCGTGTGCATCGGTGATGGTTCCGTTATGTGTCGGTTGTTTAATGTCTTGTTGCCTTGCTTCCGTTTTTGTGAATTTCGTGGACGAGGTCGGAGGTAATGCCCGTACTATTTTGACTTCTGTATTTTCTCTTTCCCCAGTCTATCGATTCGCTCATGTTCGTTGGTACTTTATGAACTTGTTCTGTATTTCGGTTTCATCGTCCGAACGAGCTGTGATCTTGTTGTGGGTCGATCTGGTTATCGATGTGACTTTTTCGGGTTCAGTTCGATTCTTGTGAACCTTGTTCGGGAGTGACATCATCTGGTTCTATTAGTTCTTTTATTCGAAGTGGATCGGATTTGGAACTCTTATGTTTTCGACTCTGTCGACTCATTTATGTTCGTTGACATTTCTGAGCTTGTCCTGCCCCTTGTTTTTGTTTATCGAACGAGTGTGGTATTGTTTCGGAATAACTCGTTTGTCGTTGTGACTTTTTAATTGCTATTCCCTTTCCTGTGGATCTTATGTGAATGCACATCCTGTTGTTTTCACCGGATCATATATTGTCTCGAGTCGAGATGTGAACCTTGGAGTTGTTGTTTGAATTTTATTATCCTTCGTGATTCGAACATGATTCTTCGATTTTTGTTGTCTCGATCGTTGTGGTTCGATCGTTTGATTGTTCGGTTTTTATTGATCTCGTTCCTTGATTGGTGAACATTCAGGCTCCTTCGTAATTCCCTTCAGTTCGGGAAATTAGTTTCGTTTTCGATCTTCCAGCCCTTAGGCGGTGGAATTCCGTATTTGTTCAGCGTTTGGCTCGCGTTTTGATCAATGTACCGTTAGGTTGGTCAATCGTATTGATTTTCGTTCGTTGTGTTTTGCGATTGTTCGGATAATTGACTCGATTGTATTATCCATTTGATGACGCTTGTCACTTGTTGGTTTTATTATATCCCTAACGGCGACGTTGTGTTGGTCGCCGTGGAGTGTGTTTACACGCCGTATATTCCTTTACGTTGTTTGTAACATTTCGCCGTTGGGCGTTAGTTACGCATTCTTGTGTATCTCGTTGAGTTTTTCCTGGCGGAATATTTCTTCTCCCTACTTTTTTTAAGTTTCGGGACGAAACTTCTTTTAAGGAGGGTAGAATGTAATATCCGCAATTTTCGATTTTCGGTAAATTTCTTTTTTCGGATGGAGTCCGTTTTGATGACTCGCTCATGACCGTTTCGTCATTCTGAGAATGATTAATTCTATACTTTTTGACATCCGAGTTCGTTTCGGTGTCGATTTGTTGAGTTCCGTGCTTTTTAGCGACTTTTCCGCGCTTGAGTTCGATTCTTGCGAATCTCGTTCGAAACTGCTGTTTTGAGTTTCCCGTAAGTCCGTTTAACTTTGTTAGACGTGTTGTGAACTTCTGTTTGGTTATTCGATCACGTATCGTGATTTCCGGGCGTTTTGGGCCATTTTGTAATTTCTTGGAAGTTACGGGTATCCGTATCTGTAAGTGTTGTCTCGACCCGTTTCTTGGTCGCGTATGATTAATTATGGTATTATGTTTTCATTTCGGGTCGTTGATGTTGTCCGCGAACTTTTCGTCGTGTTCGTTCCGTACATTTTCGGAAATCGGGTCGTCGAGCCCCGGTGGTCGCATGGCCGGACGGTTCTGAGGCCAGCCGACGGTTGCGGGACGGACCGGACGATGTAGGCACCGGCCGGGACAGTGCGCGAGAACCGCGTAAGCGCACGCCTTCTGGCCGAAAGTGCGCGCTAACCGGCAGTGTAGCGCCTGCTATCGGCCGCCTAACGACGCTTTCGGATCGGGCGGTGGAGTCACAGGGTTACGGAATCGGTCATGCTCGGCGGGTAGCGCACGCCATCTGCCGGGCCAGCGTACGCTACGGCCGGCAGGTAGCGCACGCCACGGCCGGAAGGCTGCGCACGCTACCTGGCCGAGTCAGTAGGGCAGTGAGGCCACTGGATCGCGGCCTGGGCCGATAGCGCACGCTAGCTCGGCAGCCTAGCGCGCGCTAGTCCGGCCCAGTATAAATGTGGCTGAGCAGTCACATTTCATTTCGTTTTTCACTTCTTTCCTTCCCCGTCCGCGAATGGCGATTCATGGGTGACGAGGCCATGTTGTTTAACAACAAATCCACGAAGTTCTTGAGTTCATAACATCAATAAATCATCCGTTATCATCCTTTGATCCAGCGAATCAAGGTAATCTTCCTTAGAACCCTAATTTCGTGAATTTGGGGGTTTTCGCATTTTTGTCCGATTCGTTCCGTGTTTTTGATTAATTCATGATGGGTATGATTAATCTTGATAGTATTCTTGTGTTTAACATCATTTAATCCATTGTTCTTCGTCGAATCGAAGTATATTTCTTGATTTCCTTCGAATTGACTTTTTGGGAAATTTGTCCTCGATCTCGTTTTTCATCTATTTTCGATGGATCGATTATGGTTAAATGATGTTGTTAAACATATTCTATGGATTGTATATCCATATTTCAACTTGGAATTCCGTTTTCGGGTTTTGACGGGACGAATCGTGTTCTTGGCCGTTTTGGGGGAAATCCTTGAACCTTCGTCATTTGTTCTTTGAATTCAGCGGCTTTGGGTCGTACTTTGGAATTCATTTTCGTTGTTATTGTTTTCGTTCGTAGTTCATTGTTGTGGATTGTCGTTTGGTGGAGTCGGCGAGTTCGTAGTCGGTTCGTGCCAACCTACTTCGGCCGATTCTCCGCGTTGTGGTCATTCGAGGCAAGTATCTTGCCCATACATTTCATATTTCTTAGGCATAATTATTGATAAATGATTTTATGCGAAATCTAATGTTTAATGAACGTTAAAAAGGATCGGTATGTTCTCGATAAATATTGTCTTTCAACGATAATTCGTATACTTCGTGAATGGATATGTTCTCGGAATATGTGTGTTAGTTTCGCACGTTGAGAGACGTTATGATCGCATTGACCATAATTGTTTGCCGAGGATTGTGCATTGAATTGTATATTTGTTCGATGGGTATTCGACATGATGTGATGTTAGTCGTTACTCCTTTGAAAGGAGGTTGTGATGCTTAGTGTTGCTTGTCTTGATAATCGGTTATTGTTGTGTGCTTGTTGTATGTGATGTGCCTCCGGGTAGGATTGTTGAATCTCCGGGATCCATACTTGCTAGTATGGGTCGGGCGAAACCGTAGGGTTATCCAATACGGGTATGTCTTGCGGGGACTCCGAGGTTCGGGGCTTGCTAGCCCGATGCCGAGATAACTTGTGGGGTTATCATCGGGTATGTCTTGCGGGGACTCCGAGGTTCGTGGCTTGTTAGCACGATGCCGGGATAACTTATGGTTGTGGTTTGATTATGTAAGTATATGTGCTTTTAGTCACGTATTGCGATTACGGTGACATGTGATTTGATATAGTTTCCCTGTGGGTTATTCACTCGGGTTTGTTCTACGGGAGCATCTGAGGTCCGTGGCTTGCTAGCACGGGACGCGAATAATCTGTGGAAACAGGTTGTTATGGTATGATCGGGTCGTGGACCCCACTTGTTGTTATCGAATTTATGTTTCGGGAAAATGACTTTTGGGCTGTGTCCCTAAATGTTTTCGAAAGGCCTGAGGATTTTTAAATCCCAATGTATTCAAAACTCTTGAGGTCGTAAAATGTTTTTCACAAGATGTTTATCGGGTTTACCCTATCCTTCGATTTAATCGTTTGATTAAGTGAATCACCTCGGGAAGTATGTTTATGATTAACATGTTTCGTGGAGTATGATATGTATGGCTCGTTTTCGTATTTTATACTTGCACTAGCAAAACAGTGGAGTTTTGCTAACCCCCGAGTATTCGGGGGGTGGATGTCTATTTTTGCATTCAGGTTTTGGAGCATAACACAGGGTCGGCATGAAGGATGATGAAAGATGAACGATACTAATCACACGAGGATCCGTTGATGTCGTATTGGTCTAGTTGTATTTTCTTTTCCGCTGCAGTATCTTTTCCCCGTTGTACGGGAGTTTATTGTATTTTGACCCCTGCGTGGGTATGTGTTTATGTCGAGTTGTATATTTTATTGAAAGACCAAATCGGTCTACTGAGTCATTTTAGCCTTGAAGGCATTGTCGAGATGTTAAATGTTGTTACCAGCCTGGTAGATCCTCGAGGAGAGGGTCTACGACGTGTAATATCCCTGAGTGGATTGGGGGTGTTACAATTAGATGGTGTTAGACATACATAAATCCACCTCAAGATGAAGCTTGATGATGAAGACCGCCCAAAATCACCTCTACAACTCAACCCGGCAGAAAAAGATGAAGGAAGAAGGAGAAATGACGATATAAGGCTGCTGTCCAGTATTTATACTGGACAGTTATTAGCGTGCGCTAACCAGACAACATTAGCGCGCGCTAACGGGGTCAGCGCCCAGAACTTTCCGCCTGCAACAATGTTAGCTTGCACTAGCCAATATGCGTAGCATGCGCTAACGAATCACGAATCCAGTCCAGTAGCTCCTGGACAAATCTGCACCTACCAGGTAGCGTGCGCTAGAAAGAACAATTAGCATGCGCTAAGCAGTCGATAGCGTGCGCCAGCTACGAACCTTAGCGTGCGCTAACGAGATTCCAGTTCCAGTCCTGTAGCTCCTAGACTGCCTCTGGACTGCCAGTTAGCGTGCGCTACACACCCAGTAGCGTGCGCTAACAAGGGCATAGTAACGCGCGCTACACTACAAGCAGTACGTGTGCTACACTGAAATGAGTCAAAACTCATGCAATGATCTAGAACAGAAATCAAACACGTGTCAACTCATGACACGACCATACATGGCACAACAATCCAAAGACATGGACAACGTCAATCCGATAATCCGCAGAAAAACTCAACAAAACTGGACGAAGATCTCAGGTATTACATTCTACCCCTCTTAAAAGAACTTTCGGCCCCGAAAATTAAAACATAAAAAAATTAATGCAAAACAATCTCCGACAACACATGCTATCCGTTGCCGATGACCTGCAACGAATCACATGCAGTGCGTGGCTGCTAACATCCATATCGCTACGCCAGAATGATAACAAAATGCAACGGACAAAAATCAGTATGGTTGACCAACCCAAACAGTACGTCAATCAAAACACGAGCTAATCGCTGAACAAATACGAAATCCCACCACCCAAGGGTTGGAAGACTGACAACGAAGCTAATTTCCCATATATAAGAAAATTACGAAGTGATCTGAACGCTCCAAAAAAATCACGATACGAGATCAACAAAAATCAGATAATAAACGATCGAGACAACAACGGTCGAGCAATCATATTCGGACCACGAAGAATCAACAAAAATCAAATAACAACTCCAAAGTTCACATCTCGACTTGAGGAGATAGGTGATCTGGCAAAAATAACAAAATATGCATTTACGAAAGGTTCACAGGAATGGAATCGAATTCGGAAAAAGTCACAATGACAAACAGTTTAATCCGAAACAATACCACAACTAGTTCAAAAAGCAAAAAGGGAAGGATAGAACAAGTTCAGAAAATATCAATGAACACAAACGAGTCGACAGAGTTGAAAATACAGAAGTTCAAAAATCCGATCCACTTCTAATAAAAGAAGTTTATCCCCGAAATTCAAAACAACAAGGCAAGGAGATAACACAATATACAATTGGTAGAATGCACTCTCAGAGACTCCTCGGAGTCAATCCTGACATTAGTACTCACGTCTGAGCTTCGGAAGACTCGGTGACTAACTCGCAAAACTGAATCCGGTGTCCCACGAGTCCGCACTTGTAACACGCTACTGGCGGAGAAGAACAATGTGCACGAACATGCCCCGACACATTGCAGTTGAAACACCTCCTGGGTTTACCAGGAGTCAAAGTTGACGATTTGGAACTCTCGGTCCCACGCATCGAGCGATGAAGCTTCACAGCAGAGAGACTACGACGTGGCAATCCAGAAACACCAACTCCTGTACTGTCCATAAGGTCAACGAACATCTTCTGTTTCTTCGACTCGGGCACACGCTCCGACGATAACGAAGCTAGCTCGTAGGCTAAAGCTCGATCCTAGTAATCTCTCAGCGAAGTGCACGTGAATCCCGCCATATACTGGCGAATCTCTATCTTCATCCGTCTGTCGAAATGAAGGATCTTCTCACCTTCGGTCCTCACCTGATCCCGTGCGTAACTAAGTTGTTTGCTGTAATCGATGATGGCCTGTGACACTGATATATCTTTCGGTTCTGCCAAATAGAATTCACGAATTCTCTGTTCTCTAATCGGTTTTGGACAAAACTCAACTTCCATAAAGGCCTGGAACTCTGCCCACGTGACATCACAATCACGAGGTTTAACAGCTTCCCACTAATTAGCGGCATCTCTGTCAAGAAGGTACTGAGCGATAGGTACCTTCCGCTCATCTGGACAATCGACGGACTCGAATATCTTTCCCAACTGGTGTTGTGCGGCGATTGATTCGCCACAATAGGCAATCGGCGACCTTCCAGAGAAGCCAACCATGGAAGACATACTCAGGACAAACACCTAGAGTTCGGAACAATGCGGCGATCGTCTTTTGGTACCCAGCGATCGTCTTTTGTTATCTGACGATCGTCTTTCGTGAGCGGACCAGAGGCGATCATCTCATGCCACGTATGGATCCAGCATCCGTCAAAGTCGTCGAAGACCGAATCCTAGACGATGGCCCACCCGCGGATCTTCAAAGGATACCGACAGATAGGATCATTGACCCCAGCCTGTCACCTACCACACCTACCGACAAGGCCGCCGAAAGGTACGAAGTGGGTCCTCCCCGGACAGCGACTCGCAACGCGTGCTGGCTTCCATTGGTTCGCCCAGCTGGCCTCCAGTTGCAACCTCGGACCTCAAGGGAACAGGCCCACGTGACGGGACGGTCGGCCGTCTTATTTTAATATAGAAAACGGCGATCGCCCGCGATTGCCTGAGGGATCCCAACTACCTTGTCCCCTATAAATAGAGGACTCACTGCTGTGGCCAAAGGGACGCGAATTCTACTACGAATTAAGTGCAAAATACACACCAAAGAGAGAATCAAAGGCTCTTTTGTCAACCACTAACACATTCATAGTGATATTCATACACATTCATCATATATCCCAAGCAAGAACTCACAGATTTATCTATCTGGTTCTTCCGGCAATCTACGCGCTCTAAAGCCTAGACAACTAGAAGTCTTTACACTCCTTGTATTAGATTCTAACATTAATATTTGTACTCGACAGTATATTTATTAATAACATCTCGCGAGAGCATTCAAGCCCGGGATTAACAACCCCGACAAATCTTGTGTTATCTATTTTCTCACGGAAGTGTTCTCGCATTTGTTTGTTACTCGATCATTCCAGCAATACTATCTCCGGATAATATTTTGGGTAACAACAATTGGCGCTAGAAGGAGGGCATATAAACCTTCACTTTTATCCCTACCGTCTCGAAGAACACTCACTGTTCTCCGGACATATACTTGAAGAAACACTCACTGTTCTTCAATAGAAAAACCTTCAGGAAATGACATCTGCAACGACCTCCAAGAGAGCCACCCTAAGATCTGCCGGAAATCTCATTCTGGCCCAGACCGAATCCCAGCCCATGGCGGAAGGCGACCGCGGCGACGCTAGGCTCTCACTCCCGCCCCTGAGGGACGGTTCTAGCCTCTCACTCGATCAGTTCCAGACATCGGAACAGATTGAGGAGGCTATAGCCATCCTCAGGGAACGGCAGAGGGCCCGCGATTCGCCCACCATCACCCCGTCAGCTAACCGCCGGGCAAGCAAACGGAAGCTCAAGGGGATCTATGTTGAGAAATCGACAGAAAGCCCCGAGCCGCAGGAGAAGGCTCTCGTAAGGCAGGATGATTCCTTCTTCAGCCGCCTGGGGAGCGATCCCTCATGGCGAACCGGGCACTCAGGCCCCAGCCGGGTGACATCGGAATCCGAATCCTTTACCAGGAGTTCGGCATATCCGACTCCCAGGAGACAGGCCGGTCAGCGAGCCCCTGTTCGCCCAAGAAAGGAACCCACCGGGCGAGGCTCGTCATTCACCACGGGGCTAGGGATCGGTACACGATCGCCTTGGTTCACGCTCGAGAGCGATCGGCAAGCGATCGGGCGGCAGCGATCGCCGCCATGCAACGCCAGTGGGCGAGGTGAAGGCGCTCTGGAAAATGGGGCGGCGCCGGGAGATCGATCGTTGGGTCAAGCGAACCACTCGCGACTCGGGTCGAGCTCGCCTATCCAACCAACGATCAATCCCCACAAACACCTCTATATGAGGAGATCGGATCGAAACCCACTGGCGATTCCGGATCTACATGACCGGATGCGGAGCGTCAGACGCGACGAGGTTTCGAATGTTCCCGTTAGCTCTGGGCGACCTCGCCCACAGATGGTACGTCTCACTACCACCTCGCTCAATCAATAGCTTTGAGAAGCTGGCGAGCGACTTCACGTCATACTTCGCCGCAAAATTCGCTCGCCCTGAAGGCCCCCACCGCATGATGAAAATCAAGCAGGGGAAGGACGAGTCGGACGAAGATTACATCGACCGGGTAGACGAGATAGTCCTCACCGGCGAGCCCATCAGCGACGAGCTCGCTCTCAACTCAGTCATGAGCGGATTCCACGGACGTTCGCCCATGTTCAGGCACCTCACAAAGGATATCCCCCCGACCTACTCAGTCTTCCGCGGCAAAGCCGCCGATTTTCTGGCCATACCGAGAATGCTCTCCCTCCGATTGGGCGAGGAACCCTCCGGAGAGGGGAAGACACCTTCCCATGTCCAGAAAAAGGCGGTCGCCAAGCCCAGAAAGGCGGTTGCTAAGCCGCCTGGTGAGTTCAAAGCCTTCGAGGATGTGGAGGTCCACCTTCTCCACAACCTCAACTTATCTCCGACCCACATCTTCAACGCAATCAAAGGTCGCGAGTGGCTCTCCAAACCAAAGCCGATAAGGGACCACGATCACCTAGACCGTAGCAAATTCTGTGCCTACCATAAGAGTCCCGGCCACAACACTAGCCAATGCCGCGACCTCCTCAGACAGCTCTGTCGACTGTTTGAGGAAGGCAAACTGGACAACTTGGTCACCAAGCCAGAGCCAAGGACGGAAAGGACCGGAGGGCGCGAGCGCCGACAACACGAGAGGACCCCTCCCAATCCGGTCGCCAGGATCGAGCATGAGCCGGAATACTCTGATGAATCGGTCCCACCGATCAACTCTGGCGGTCGGATCAACATGCTTCAAGCAGGAGGTGGAAACCTCGGGGGTCTTTCCCCGGTTTCCACCATGTCGAACAGGAAGCGAAAGGCCGAGCTGAGGGCATTCGCCGGGGTCCACGTCGTGGTACCTCCGGAGCCAACCATCTCTAAAGACGCACTCATCACCTTCTCCAACAAAGACAGGGAGGGAGTGCAGTGCCCCAAAGAGGATGCACTGGTGATCTCACTTTGTATCCTTGGGAAGGCGGTCGATCGCGTCTTTGATGCGACAACGGGAGTTTCTGCAACATCATATTCAAATCCGCCCTAGACCAACTCGGAAACTTGATCAAATTCATCAAGCCTTTCGACACCGTGCTCCAAGGGTTCGGCGACAACACAGTCCAAGCCTACGGGAGGATCAAGCTCTCCATTGAGCTAGCATGCTTTTATGATCCCAAGGTTAGGATTACTAGGAACCTAAGCTTTGTAATCATAGATAGGCCCAGCATCTATAATGGGTTCCTAGGTCGCCCCTTTTTGGAAACCTTTGAGGCGGTCGCCTCATCTTTCTTTTACTATATTAAATTCCCCACTGCCGATGGGACGGTCGGTACTGTAAAAGGAGATCAGCTAATGGCAAAAAGATGTTTGAATTACTCCTATGTTGTTACTTCTTTCAATACTTCCCATACTATATGTAACATTGAAGCAACTGACGATCAACCCATGGAGATCGACGAGCCTAACACATCGTACCAACTCGACTCGGGGGACGCCATCTCTCATCAATTGACGGACGACATCGAGCCAAGGATCGGTTTCGAGCCAAATCTCGACATCGATCCAAGGACCGAGTCCGGAGATCGCACCAAACGAGAGGCGACCGTCCCTGTCGAAGAGTTGGAAAGCATTACGATGGATCCGGATCACCCCGAACGGGAAGTACAGATCGGCGCAAATATCAACCACGAATTAAAGGGAGATCTGATCAACTTGCTACGTATGAACATCGGAGTCTTTGCCTGGTCGCATCAAGATATGGTTGGCATAAGTCCCGAACACACTTGCCATTATCTGAAGATCGACCAGACGATGAAGCCTGTTCACCAGAAGCGAAGGAAGTTCGGTCCCGAGAAATACGCGGCGCTCGACATAGAAGTCCAGAAGTTACTCAACAACAAATTGATCGGAGTAGCCACAGACGAACCACAATGGGTCGCCAACGCGGTGCTCGTCAAAAAGCCAACTGGCTCTTGGAGATTATGCATTGACTTCACCGACCTCAATGCGGCATGTCCAAAAGATCACTTCCCGATGCCTCATATTGACCACCTGGTCGATAGCACGGCAGGTTGCGAAATGATGTCGTTTATGGATGCCTTCGCCGGATATCATCAAATCCCAATGGCGGAGGAAGACATAAAACACACATCTTTCCACACAGAAAAAGACATATACTTTTGGGTCAGAATGCCGTTCGGCTTGAAAAACGCGGGGGCGACCTACCAGCGATTAGTCAACAGAATGTTCGCCGATCAGATCGGCAAGACCATGGAGGTCTACATTGACGATATCGTAGTCAAAAGCCTCAAGAAGCAAGATCACCTCAACGATCTCGCCGAGACGTTCGCCATCCTTGAGAAGTTTAACATGAAGCTGAACCCCAAGAAATGCAACTTCGGAGTGGGCTCCGGGAAGTTCCTGGGGCACATAGTGAACCAAAGGGGGATCGAGGCGAACCCCACCAAGATACAGGCGATCCTTGACATGCAGGAACCGCGAAACATCAAGCAAGTGCAACGCCTCACAGGTTGTCTAGCCGCCCTCAACCGTTTCATATCACGGCTCGGCGATAAAAGCAAGCCTTTCTTCGCGACCATCAAGAACAAGAAGTTCGCATGGACGAAAGAAAGCCAGATAGCATTCGCCAAGATAAAGGAATATCTATCTAACCCCCAGATCCTGGCAAAGCCGACCCCAGTGAAAAATTATTCCTTTACTTAGCGGCCTCGGAGGTCGCGCTAAGTGCCGTTCTGGTGCGAGCAGAGGGGCAAGCCCACTTGCCGATCTACTATGTTATCCAGGCGCTCCACGATGCTGAGACACGTTATACGCCATTGGAGAAGATCGCCTACGCCCTTGTCATGAGTGTTCGTAAGCTGAGGGCTTACTTCTTCGATCATCAAGTGGAAGTCCTAACAACTCTACCTCTAAGACAAGTCCTACACCGACCGGATACCAACGGGCGACTCCTCAAGTGGTCGCTGGAGATCGCCCAATATGGTATCACTTACGCTCCTCGCGCGGCGATCAAGGGCCAAGCTCTGGCGGACTTCGTGGTGGAATTAACGTTCCCTCACAGTCCAACCCAGGTCGGCCGACCTGCCTGGAAGTTATACGTGGATGGCTCAGCGACCAATGCGAGAGCAGGGGCAGGGATTGTCCTCATCAGCCCCGACGGTCAGAGTTTCACAAATGCGGTGCGTTTCGGTTTTCGTGCAACCAACAATGAAGCCGAATACGAAGCTTTGGTAGGCGGGCTCGATCTAGCCCTCGCCCTAGATGTTCGTCGCCTCCATATCTTCATGGACTCCCTTTTGGTCGTGAACCAAGTCAAGGGAGAATATGAGGCGCACGGCGAACAAATGGTCAAATACCAAGAGCTGGTCGCCGAAATGTGCACAAAATTTGAAGAAGTGCTAATCGAACAAGTCCGAGAGAGCACAACTCCCAGGCCGATGCTCTTTCCAAGCTAGCATCATCGGATGGGGCAGCCGACTTCTCCAATATCCAAATCACAAAGTCAGCTAGGCCGGCAATCGATAGAAGTCTGGTTACCGCGGTCGCCATCGCCGAGGAGAATTGGATGACCCCATTCATCAAATACTTAAAGGACGGAACGGTCCCTGACGACCGTGTTAAAGCTCGCCAACTCCAGCTTCGTGCAACCAGATATACCCTATTAGATGATCGACTTTACAAGCGAGCCTTCAGCCTTCCCCTCCTGAAGTGTATTACACCGGAGGAAGGTCGGCTCGTTTTAGCTGAGATTCATGACGGGATTTGTGGAAACCATGCGGGCGGGCGAGCCCTCATCCATAAGACAACCAGATAAGGTTTTTTCTGGCCATCACTTCGGAAAGATGCGATCGCCTATTCCAGATCGTGTCATAGATGTCAGATAATGGGCCCCAACATAAAACTATCACCCGAACAGCTCACCTCCATGTATAGCCCTTGGCCATTTGCGCAATGGGGCATCGACCTTATAGGTCCCTTGCCGACGGCTCCAGGGGGCTATAAGTTCGCCATCGTAGGGGTCGATTATTTCACCAAATGGGCTGAGGCCGTACCGCTCAACAAGATCGGCCAAGAGCAAGTGATCAAGTTTATCTGGAAAAACGTCGTATCTTGGGTCGGTGCCCTGTGCCATCATCTCCGACAACGGGAAACAGTTCGACGGCTTAGAAGTCATGCAATTCTGTGAAAAGTGGGGAATCAAAAGGTTATTCTCAGCGCCCTATCACCCTCAGACGAACGGGCAGGTAGAGGCAGTGAATAAGATCCTCAAACACACGATTAAAGCGCGACTCGAATCCAGGCAAGGACGATGGGCGGCGAGCTCCCAGAAGTTTTGTTGTCCAAACGAAAGACGACCCGCAATTCAACCGGAGAAACCCCATTCGCCCTTGCCTTCGGAACAGAAGCGGTAATTCCTTCAGAGATCGCCGTCCTCAGCCATCGAACCGAACAGGAGATGACGACCGATAACGATATAGCCCGACGAATCGACCTAGACATGCTCGAAGAACGACGGCTGACCTCAGAAATGAAGAACACAATCCACAAAAGGAGAGCCGAGAAGTTCTTCAATTCAAAGGTCAAAGAAAGAAGGTTTCAAGTGGGCGATCTCGTCCTCAAGAAGATCCAAACCCACACAGGCGTTTTCGGTCCGAACTGGGAGGGACCTTTCAGAGTATCCAGATGGCTAACTAAAGGAGCCTACGAGCTGGAACATCCTGACGGTACTCCAGATCAATACCCCTGGAACGCCGTGCATCTGAAAAAATACTACCAGTGATAATTTTGTATTCAATTTCAATGATGTACAAGGAATATAATGAGATTTTTTCCTATCCCATCTATTCTGGCGATCGCCCCACCAGGCATATCGCATACCGCCGACGATCGCTGATCAAGACGATCCTAGGTAAAATTAATGCAGCCATGGTCTTGGAGGTCGATGGAACCGATAGCTTCGCCCATGCAAGGTTCCTTTGGGCTGATATCGCCCGCCCTTCGTTTAAATACGAGGCCGGCGTAGCCGAAGGACCCTCCAAAATAATCAGTAGGCACGATCGCACGTCCTCAAGGAACATCATCTAACATGGTGAACCCGAACAATGCGACGTGCCACTACCCCCGTCTCAACGTACACCGTCGAGGGTCGCCATCTTCATGGCGGGCCGAGGTGGAAGCAGAGCTGACAAGCCGCGAACGTGGTGTCGAATAAGCCGACAACACTCCGCGCAAGGACTCCTCCAGACCGAGATCGCCCGCCTATCGTTTTAACACAAGGCAGGCGTAGCCTAACGGAGGACCCTCACAAAAAGTGAGTCGCGGGATACACAATATCCCTCGCACACGAAGACACGATTGGGGAGATCAGTCCATCGAACACCCCAACCACACATGACTCTTCAGAATCGGCAAAATGAAGATAGCTCGCCAGACAAACTAGTTTTTGTTTCCTTACTTACAATAAGTGAACAAAAACAAGGGGCCAGGGATAGGTCGAGCTAATCTCAAATACGATCGAACAAAAAGGAACCACACTCGATCGGCTTCGCTAAAAAACATGCAGGGCGATCGGGGTCGTCCGACAAAAATTACAAGTAAGAATTCGATTCAAAACATGTCAATGCTTTCAACACTCGACGATCGGTCGGATGAGCAAAAGCAGCGAGCAATCATACACGTACTCGTAAAAATTGCACGCAAAACATTCAAGAGGCGATCGTATGTAAAGAGACAAGATGAAAAAGGAGCATTTTATTCATAACACAAGCTTCATACATTACGAGGCCCGAAGGCATTACAAAAAGTACAAGTTACGGAGGAAAAACAAAAATGCCTCTCAAGGCCCCGCCTGCTGGTCTTCGCCCTCGGGTTGCGGATCGGCTTGGGCTCCCCCATCGGCCTCGGGATGAATGAGTTTGCCGGTATACCAACTCAAGTCGATCCCGAAGTCGACAAAGTCAAGGATCGGCAGGGAGAATTATGGATGCAGAGGATGCTCGAGGACATAGGATTTGAAGCTCTCCATCAGGGGACCGATCTCGACCCCTGCCTTTTTAGCGGCTCGAACAGCGTCAGCATAGTCCAAGTAGTAAGCGAACTCACCGACGTGCTCGACGTTAAGGTAGGGATCGACCTCGATCGCCTTCAGCTGCCCCTTCAAATCCGCCGCCGTCTTCTCGACCTCCGCCAGCTCGACCGCCTTGGCAACATTCTCGCCCCTGGCCTTCTCCAGCTCTTTCTTCGCCGCCTCCAGCTCACCGCTGAGCCGATCCACCGCCGCCTTCAGCCCGGCCTCCTCCTCCTGCGAAGCCACGAGCTTCTGGCGAGTTTCCTTCTCCTTATCACGGGACCGATCGGCAGCCTCCTTGGAGCGGCTCAGCTCCTGCTTCAATCGATCCACGTCCTGCTTAGCCCTTTTGGCCGTCTCCTCATACTCCTTCTCCATAGACCGGATCCGGTTGGCATCCTCGATATTTTTGTTCCGGGCGGCCTCGAGTTCGCGATGGAGATGAGCGGTAGAGGGTCGCCCTCAAAATCCCTAGCGGCTGGGATGACCATCGTCGCCGTCGAAGAGCCGTGGCAACGGCCGCCCGCATGGCGTCTCCGGATCGCCGACGAGCGATCGCATCAAGATCGGTCGCCCAAGCCTTGGGCAAAGAGGTGATAGCTCGCGAACGTAGCGGGGACTTCGAGAGATTGCGGAGCCTTGCTCGACAGAAAGTCCGGCACCATGGGAGCAACGTCCGGATCGGCAAGACGAACCTGCGGCGCAAACCAAGGAAATCAAGGAGTTAGCCCATACCATGCTCTGAATGCCTAACTCAGAAAATTTTGACCCTTTCTTACCTATTGACCACTCGGGATCGCGTCCAAATAAGGCTTGCCCGGGATGTTTCCGCATCGGCGATCGCCACCTTCTTCGCCGAGCCGCGATGACCGGGTCCGAGACCGTGGGCTTGGGGCTGATCGCTCCATCATCGGGATGGCGAGATAGGAGCCGCAGCCGACCGGAGGCTCGAGAATTGATACATCCGCCTCGAGATCGACGGACTCCTCCGACCTCCGCCTCTTGCGGCCGAGCTGTTCCTCTCCCTGGACCACCGGCTCGGCGACTGGCGCCTCAGTGGGCCTCGTCACCGGAGCAGGGCGAGACGTCGTCGCAGGAACGCGACCAGTCTGCTTGCCCAATTGAAGGCGACCAAGAACTCCAGGGTTCGACATGGCTATCTCTGGCGGTGGTTCGGCAATTCGGGGAAAATAAGCCTCTGTCAAAGAAAAGATACAAACAAGTTAAACAAAACAAAACGACCTCTTGGAGACGATCGTCAAAGAAAGGAAGCACCACTTAAACTCATACCTCGAACTTTCAAGTGACGGGGGTAGCAGAACAATCGAGCCCCCAACCGATGAGCTTCGGTACCAAGCGACCGAACGTCAATAAAGGAGTTCGGCAAGGCACGGATCCGTTCCTAAACGATCAAGAAATCGAACGGAAGGTCGCTGATCGCTGGAACGAGAGGTCCGGCAAAAAGAAAACAAAATTAGATCATTCCAAGACAAGCTCAATCAAGGGGAGAGTTTAAATCCTTACTCGGATTCCTCTCCCGGAAAGTGGTGGGGATCTCCAACTCCTCATTCGGCCTGTCGCTCGATGCCGATCGCCACGCCCCGCCGACCCAACACCATTTAGCCAGGTCGCCCCTGGTCTTATTCGGCACGCCGAGGACCACTCTCCCGAGTCGACCCTGGATATGATGGCCGCCGATTGACCCTTTCTGCGCGGCCAATTTAAACAAATAATTCATCTCCAGCGCAGTAAGGAGGCGGAACAACCGGTGACCGCCAAACAGGGTCAACGTGCAGATGATCTGAAGCCAAGCATTCGGCGTCAGTTGAAGAGGCGCCAAATTCCAGGCGATCAGCAAGTAGGAGACGGCGAATGGCAACGGGAATCGCACACCCGCCTCCATAATCATCTCGTTGACGGCAACCATATCCGTGGGCGGTTGGTCGGCGCGCTTATTCTCCAAGGACACGTGAAGGGAAACGTCAGAGGGGATGTGATATTTGGCCCTCCAACGGCTCAGGTCTTTCTTGGTCGCCGTACTCCGGATCTTTCCGAGAGTCCACAGAGACGGGACGGCGGCCTGAAAGACCGTCCAATTCACATGTTCGTAAGGGTGAGCGGCGGTGTAGGCATCAGAATCGAATTCCGGACAGGGTCCAGCGATCGCTTCCATCATCTGAGCAAAAGCCACGTAGGCGGGGCCGAATCTACTCTCTCGTTCCCAGGCCTCCCGCACCAAATCATCCTCATCCACCGGCGAGCCCCCCTGCTCCGCCGTCGCCGCCGTCCTCGCCACCTCGGCCTCGTTGAAAAGTTCTTCGAGTTCTGCGGGTGCAATCCCCGCTCGAATAGCTTCAGCGGCCGTCTCCATATCCACTCTAACGGGAACCTCCTCCCGTTCAGGCAACGCGGCGGCAGCGGAAGAACTTCCGGTCTCGAAGGCTTTTGATCCTCCCGACATATTAGAAAGTAAAGAGAGGGAGAAGGTTAATTTTTTCTTACCTAGAAAAAAGAAGGAGATCGGCACAAAAAAGCTCCAGAAATTTCTGCAGAAATTCGGCTATGGATACGAAGGACGCGTAAAAAAGTGAAGGAGAAGAAGCCCTACCCTTTTTATAGATGGAGACGAGGGCCTAAATGCAAATAGGAGAAACCTCGGGGGCTGGATCACAACCGTCACGTGGGGACGCATTAAATGCGGCCCTCGAATCCCGCATACGCGTCTTTTCGAGGGCATGCCAGCCGACAGGTCTGACAAACCGTCGGATTCCCCCAACAGCGGCACGACGCGTGTCCCTGCCATTTCTGGAAAGCCCGCCTTCTTTTCCCGCTGCTCCCGACGCGAAAGAAGGTCGTCCATATTTGAATTCAGATCGGCTGGTCGTTTAAAACATTGGCGATCGCCAACAGAGCCACCTCACCCCGTGTTTTCAGCATCAAGGCGAGCTGGGGGGCAATTGTTGTGCGGCGATTGATTCGCCACGATAGGCGATCGGCGACCTTCCAGAGAAGCCAACCATGGAAGACATACTCAGGACAAACACCTAGAGTTCGGCACAATGCGGCGATCGTCTTTTGGTACCCAGCGATCGTCTTTTGTTATCTGACGATCGTCTTTCGTGAGCGGACCAGAGGCGATCATCTCATGCCACGTATGGATCCAGCATCCGTTAAAGTCGTCGAAGACCGAATCCTAGACGATGGCCCACCCGCGGATCTTCAAAGGATACCGACAGATAGGATCATTGACCCCAGCCTGTCACCTACCACACCTACCGACAGGGCCGCCGAAAGGTACGAAGTGGGTCCTCCTGACAAATGACTCGCAACGCGTGGCCGGCTTCCCATTGTTCGCCCACCGCCTCCACCGCAACCTCGGACCTCAAGGGAACAGGCCCACGTGACGGGACGGTCGGCCGTCTTATTTTAATATAGAAAACGGCGATCACCCGCGATCGCCTGAGGGATCCCAACTACCTTGTCCCCTATAAATAGAGGACTCACTGCTGTGGCCAAAGGGACGCGAATTCTACTACGAATTAAGTGCAAAATACACACCAAAGAGAGAATCAAAGGCTCTTTTGGCAACCACTAACACATTCATAGTGATATTCATACACATTCATCATATATCCCAAGCAAGATCTCACAAATTTATCTATCTGGTTCTTCCGGCAATCTACGCGCTCTAAAGCCTAGACAACTAGAAGTCTTTACACTCCTTGTATTAGATTCTAACATTAATATTTGTACTCGACAGTATATTTATTAATAACATCTCACGAGAGCATTCAAGCCCGGGATTAACAACCCCGGCAAATCTTGTGTTATCTATTTTCTCACGGAAGTGTTCTCGCATTTGTTTGTTACTCGATCATTCCAGCAATACTATCTCCGGATAATATTTTGGGTAACAACAACTGGAAAAGCCAACCGTCCCAGCCCAACGCATCCACAGCACCAGCGAATTGAGGGGGATTCATACGAACTACCTCTCGAAGCCATTGATTTACACCGACATTCCGAGTCGCGTCAGTGTTGCGTTGAACACCCTGGCTCAACTGAGTCATCTATGCTGCTACTTGTTGCAATATAGTAGCAACACCAATACCAATATCATTCCCGGCAATATTCTCTCAATTCTGCATCTGATCCCCGTGGCCATCAGTACCACGGTTACGACCACGACCTATGCCCCTCGGCATACTAACAAGCAATAACCTAACGCAACGAAAATCACATAATCACACATAGAATACACTCGGAGATGATCGACTGCAAAGATTAGGCCAGACGACAAAAATGCAGTCCCACAACTTTTGCCCAGCCATAAAGCGCGCTCCACAACAAAAGATGGCGTGCGCTAACTGTGCAAGTTGGCAACACAATCATACTCGCCTACCAATGGTACTAGACCGGAGGTTACAACTAAACAACAGCATACAAATCCAAATGCCAACGGTTTGCATAGTTATAACCTTACACAAATATCTATTAGAAATTAATTAACATACAAACCGAAATCTCATCTCTCGATTAAGGAAACTATCTCAATGAGTGCATACCGAACGACTCAGCATTTACCACACCATTTTAATCACAACTCGGAGCACTACAGCTGAAATAACGATAAAATCATTACCACATACCTTTTTAACAAAATGCATGAATTCGAAAAGTTAAAAGCGAGAGTCACGTTTCAATTATTTTTTTTTGGTAGACCTCATTTGAGTTTTAAAAGTCAACTTTTTGAAAACTTGCAATACAAAAATGAAAATAAGATATAAGTAGTTTGAATTCTCAAAATTTTCGGCCTCGAGATCATCACACGAAAATCAAAATTTTCCTCTCTTGAAGGATGATTTAAGATAAAATTTATATTCACAAACTTTCTTTACGTAGCCACATCAAAATATTGCTCCTGTAAAAATGATTTATGCAAGGATACATATATACATATACACCGGCACATTACAAAAATCAAACAACCATGGAGTACGTATTCACGATTCACATTAAACTCCACATCCAAACACAAATATCACACAAGCTCGTGTAACACGAGACACTACAATATAGTGGGGAGATTTACATCCACAGATCGCACGAAGATGATGGATGTACCTTGATACTAATCACGACCGACATCACAGACAACGCACCACGACACGACTCAGTTAGACAAAATCTGACAAGACAAAACTCGACAACACACAACTCGACCCGACAACCTAGGTTTCCGCAACCTAAGCTCCGATACCATATTCTGTAACACCCCCAAATCATTTGGGAATATTACAGCGTTGCAGACCCTCTCCGCAAGGATCTACCAGGCTAAATATAAAAAAAAACACGATATACAATACATGCCAATGTGGCTAAAGATGAACCATTAGACCGATTTGGTCTTTTAACACAACGCAACACATCAAACATACACAACTCAATTTCATAACTCATACCCACGCAAGGGTCGGAATACATTACATACCCATAAAACGGGAAGACTACACAACGGAGAGCCAAACAATGAGACTCTACCAAAAATACTCAACGAATGGTCATCATGTGATTAATATTGTCGTCTTCCATCATCCTTCGTACCAATCCTGTGATTTGCTCCCCATCAACCTGCAAGTACCTGGACGCAATACAGACATCCACCCCCCGAATACTCGGGGGTTAGCAAAACTCCACTGTTTTGCTAGTACAAGTATAAAATACAAATACAAGCCATACATATCATACTCCAAGAACATAATAATCGTAAACATGCTCCCCGAGATAAGTCACTTGATCAAAACAATTCACATCATGAAAGGTGGGGATGAAACCCGTATACAAGAACAAAACATTTAAGACCTCCGGAGTTTTGAAAACATTTGGGATTTTAGAGTTCTCAAGCCTTTCAAAACCATTTAGGGACATAGCTCCAAAAGTCATTTCCCCAAAATACGATTATGATAACAACACACGGGGTCCACGACCTGATCATACCATTTCGGTCACAAAGCACGGGGTCCACGACCCGATCATATCATAACAGCATGTTTCCACAGATTACTCGTGTCCCGTGCTAGAAAGCCACGGACCTCAGGTGCTCCCGCAGAACATACCCGAGTGAATAACCCACAGGGAAACCATACCAAAATCACATGTCACCGTAACAACAATCACATGACCATAATCATAGATACTGTTGGTCCCAAGAAATGATGAAGACTATCCTCACTGTACCAACACGAGTCTTTTTCTTGCGCGCTTTGTCCTCACTCACGCGCACCTGGAAAACTTCCCAGGGGGTCACCCATCCCATAACTACTCCAGGCCAAGCACGCTTAACTTTGGAGTTTCTATGAGATGGCTACCAGAAAAGAAGATGCATCTTGTTGGTATGAGTAGTCCAAATCAATTCATTTAACCACTTTCTAGTGCAGATCTTACAGGTCGAATCGCAAGCCGCGCCTCGCGCATTTTCAAGCTCATGCAGGCAGGATGCTGGACCGAAGCCCAACAATCCCCCTCCCAGTATCTGCCAGCATTTCAGCCCTATAGTCTGGAAACCTCCGCGAACTAGATTTGATCACACAGCCCTCTAGCGGCTAGATTCATTCACACAGTCCTCCAACACTTGACATCAGCATATGTTCCACCTCCGTTTACTTCCGCTGCACCAGTATCTCAGTTCCAGCATACTAGATTTGATCACATAGCCCTCCAGCACCTGACAACCTCCACTGCACCAGCATCTCAGTTCCGGCCAAGTGGTAATATTTGCTGCATGCCCGCCTCTCAGTTCCAACATTCTGGAAACCTCTATTTTAGGATACTTCGCGGGAATCCGCACCCGTGGCTTGCTCCGATACCAATTGTTGGTCCCAAGAAATGATGAAGACTATCCTCACTGTACCAACACGAGTCTTTTTCCAGCGCGCTTTGTCCTCACTCACGCGCACCTGGAAAAGGTCCCAGGGGGTCACCCATCCCATAACTACTCCAGGCCAAGCAGCTTAACTTTGGAGTTTCTATGAGATGGCTACCAGAAAAGAAGATGCATCTTGTTGGTATGAGTAGTCCAAATCAATTCATTTAACCACTTTCTAGTGCAGATCTCACAGGTCGAATCGCAAGCCGCGCCTCGCGGATTTTCAAGCTCATGCAGGCAGGATGCTGGACGGAAGCCCAACAGATACATTCATAGTTATCCCGGCATCGCACTAACAAGATACGAACCTCGGATGCTCCTACAGAACATACACCGATTGGACAACCCATGACACGTGCATCACATAACCAAATCACAAACATAAGTTATCCTGGCATCGCACTAATAAGCTACGAACCTCGGAGTCCCTGCAAGACATACCCGATGGATAACCCCGCAAGTTATCCTGGCATCGGGCTAGCAAGCCACGAACCTTGGAGTCCCCGCAAGACATACCCGATGGATAACCCTACGGTCCCGCCCGACCCATACTAGCAAGTATGAATCCCGGAGATTCAACAATCTTACTCGATGGCACATCACTTACAATAATCACCTAACAATAATCAATTATCAATCCAAACAACATTAAGCATCACAACCTCCTTCCAAATGAGTAACAATTAATATCACAACATGTCACATTCTCACCGAACAAGTACACGTATCGACACACCATCCTCGGCAAGTCATCACGGTCTATTATATTCACGAAGTATGGTTATAACATCTATCAACATACAACACATACTCACATATTCCAAATACACATTTATCCACGAATCATACGAGTTATCTTGGAGAAAACCCTTTTTGTCGAGAATATACCGATCCACGTGTTGCCTCATTAAAACCTTATCAAGAAAACGCAGTGGGAAAAACTTGATCGAAGGAAAAAGAGTACAACCACTCCTTATGTTTTCAAATCTTTGAGGAATAATCTTGATCTTTGTAGTGTTCCTCATTTTGCCATGAATATGCCTCGTAAAATCTTATTAGGAAAAACCCAACGGGAAAAATCCTAATGAAGGGAAAAGAGTACATTATTCATACTAATACACCATTCTAGTTGCCTCGTTAAAAACCTTGCTAGGAAAACCCAATGAGACAAAACCTCAGTCAAGGAAAAAAAAGAGTGCAACGCGTATATACAAATATGCCCCATGCATTTCAATAATCCTCCAAGGATTAGTACGAGTATCATATTCAATGCAGTTTGTAATATCAAACTCATATTCTTTGCAATATATTCCAAATCTCTTTTGGAAATTCCATATTAGTTGTGGTTAAGCTGACTCGTTAAAAATCTTGCTAGGAAAACCCAGTGGGATAAAACCTCAACAAGGAAAAGAGTACAGCATATAATTTCCTTTCACAATGCCAAGGTTATAAAAATCGAAAATCAGTGCTACTCGGTTTGATCTCTGAATTTTGAGTACTCGGAAAATCGGAGAGTACTCGGAATGAGTACTCGGAAAATAAATCGGATACTACATTTATATATTTATTGAATTCACCCATACATGTATTAATGTATAGAAGTCAAAAGCAACATGCTTATATAAGAATACATCATTAAAGATCATGGAGGCAAAAGAAAATCACTTTTATATATATATATATATATATACCTGCAGAAGAACAAATTATGCATATCTTCCGCTTTCAACATTCAAGTCTTCCATGGAGATTGGGGGTAGAATATTGAAATACCAACTCAGATGTAGAATTGTAGTTGAGGATTAGGGTAAAATAAAATATAATAATATATGTAGTAGTGTTATAATAGATCTAAAGAAGGATTTCTATTTTGCCATTTTGTGTAGGTTTCATTCTTCTGACTCTTTATTGGCCCGTTTTATTGTCTAAATTTGTAAAAAAAATCATAAAAATCCGACTCTAAGACCGAGTTTGACACCGAGTACTCCGATTTTGACATATTTTGACCGATTTTGACCCGATTTTGCCCAAAAACATTTTTTAACCCGAATAGTCACTAATCGGTTCGGAATGGATCCGAGTTCCGAGTACTCGGCCGAGTCGACCGATTTTCGGAACACTGCACAATGCTTTATTTTGAGTGATTGCACGCAGTGATAATACTTTTAAAATCTCTTCAGGAGTCACTTTCAGTAAGCCCATATGTTTCATTTTGTTATAAGGGCATGTATTTCAATTTTGATGGATTTCAATATCCTTATTTCCAATATCCATGTTTCACAATCATGAATTTCAATATCCTCATTTCATTCATAGCGCTTATATTGTGTCGACACATTTCAACATTTATTTCCCCATAGCAACATAACTTGCCGAGATATCTCATTATCAATTATCTATTGGAATTACACATTGTGGTTATGTCTATATACTTCTCAAAAGTATATGCCTCCTTTTATCATTTGCTTTGATTCATGTTCGGGGAATTATTATGTATTTATCAAAGCAATTGTAGTTGGTACCAAAGATTAATAATCTATCATTCATCTTTGAACTTCAAGTTCATATAGTTGTGAGGATATAGTGTGATGCATTTCACATATTTTCAATTACTAATACTCCCCCTCATGCTAAGAGATTTCTTGAGCACCAAAATCATATGCTAGTATCTCAGTATTTATCTTCAATCATGGGAGTTTATATATTATGTTCTCGATATTGGCTGGAGGACTTTGAATAGTATGCCAATTAATATCCCACCTGTATGCGCATATCTTGATCCTTTATGGATCTATTCAAGTTTATTTGGGATATATTACTAGCTTAATCTGATCTGGAATATATGCTCAAACCGTGAGCAAATCGTCTTGTAAATCATGCCGATTACAAGTCATATACAGATGTGACTATCTAGTAGATCCATAATATCTAGTAGTTCACATGTAGAGGAAGTGGGACCATACTCCCTCTTATATTCTAAATTTATTAGGAATTCACTCCCAATATTGGCTAGTAGTGATATTAATCGAGAACAAATATTTGAAGACATGATGTGTCTATATCATCATATAAATACTTTACTGACATATCACATCATCTTTCAATGCCATTATTGCACATCATTATTGTAATGCCCGAGATTTCTGTCATGTAATTGGAACTTGTGATATTGTAATGATTGTACCTTTGTCTGAGTATTATTCTCCGTATTTCATAATCCGATGTTGCCGAGCGTTTAATTTCATGGTTGTGATTTGTAAGGTTGAAATTCTGTGCATGTAGCGCACGCTACAGGCTAAGGGTAGCGTACGCTAACATGGTTTCATAGCGCACGCTACAGAATGTAATTAGCGCACGCTATGCGTGGTCAAATTGATTGGGACGTGCGGTAGGTGAGATCTGGCCGGGGGACCCCTGTCGGATTGTGTCGGATGTACCTGGACGGCTTTCGGGAAAAGCCGAGTCAACGCCTTAGCGCACGCTACAGGTATATTCGTAGCGTACGCTAAGTGCCGTCTGATTTAGGCCATGAGCCGTTAGCGCACGCTACGAACAGGGTGTAGCGCGCGCTAACAACCATTTATTATAAATAGGACAGCATCCTATTCGTGATTTCAGTCCTTTCTTCCCCCATAACCCGAACTCTTGCACTTGAAACATAACTCCATTCGTCCTAAACACTCCATATCAACCTCCTAGTTCGAGATTGAAGATCATATACCATTGGAGATTGGTGTTCAAGCCGTGGGTGTTGGATTGCTTCATTTTCATCCGTGTTCTTCACTACTTTGAGGTAGGTGATTCTTCACCAATGATTAGTAAGGTTCCTAAGAAAGTTTTAATCATGTTTGGATAGCAAGTATCTCGTTTTTATCACATGTTAGAAGGATACTTTTGACGTATCGGTACTAGATGTCGAATGAACCTTTGAACCATCTTATTATAAGGACTCCTAAGCATGTTTAAATCGATTTATGATCGAGTAATCGGATATTACCCAGTTGATACGTTGTATACGTTGGAATCATGTGTTTTGGAACGTAAGATGATGGAACTTCGATTATTTCTTGAAGATCGTAGAGGAATTGTGATATCGAGATAACTATCCGTATATTGGTATTTCATAATCATAAATCTTCCAGAAACCTTATTAGCATGATATGCCCGAGGATAACTTGTAATATCACCATAGGATTCATGAGTTCTTCATCATTCAACCCAGTTTTCGGTTTGCAGTATTCTGCCATGCAAGAGTAGCGCACGCTAACATGTGTGAGTTAACGTGCGCTATCGAGGTTCGGTTTTCGCACAAAACGTACGTAGCGTACGTTATGAGACAGCCGAGTCAGACTGCCAGTTCGTGGCTAGCGCACGCTAGTCTTATACGATAGCGTACGCTAACAGTTCAGCTTAGCGCACGTTACGTATAGTACGTAGCGCGCGCTAAGCAATCCAGACAGCTTGTTTATTTTGAGCTTTTCGGCCATAGACCGAATGGTTAGGCCATCGTTCGACTTGAGATGATTTGTATATCGTTCCTTTTGTTAAGGTTCGAGCTTGTTACGTTGATCGAAGGAGGCGGCCTTCGAGTGTGTCGAGATCCTTGAAGTATTTCGTCTTGCCATTTTCGAGGCAAGTATCATATGTCGAGTTTGATTTATTATGCTCATGGTATTGTTCATATTTTGTATATGAGATGTATTTCTGGAAATTCGCGTGATATTCGTTGTTGTTTGTTCGTATTGATGAACATATTGAAATGCATATGTGTATGCATAATTGATTGATTATGGTATAAATGATCCGAGGGGGTCATGAGGATCTATCTTGAGGCTGGATCGAATGTCCACCATGCGTTGGTCGACGGGATCATCATGGGGATCTATCTTGAGGCGCTGGATCGCTGGACGGGTTTTCCACCATGCGTTGGTCCGACGGGATCATCATGGGGATCTATACCAAGGGCGCTGGATCGCTGGATTACCCTGTATTGTATTGATGGGATCGTGAGGATTCGCATCGTTGGATTCCGGTAGCGGAAGTCCGTTTTGCATGTTTTATGATGCATTGATGATTTATTGTATTATGATACTTGTACTAGCATCGTTTTGCTAACCCCTTCGGGGTGGACATTGTTTTGATGTTCGGGTAGCCGAGGAGCGGGGAGGCGACCACAGTCCGGCGGGACGATGAGATGGCTCAGTGATGTGATTGATGTTATTGTTGTCGAGAGTTGTTTTCTTGTTTCGTTCAGTACTCGAGTACGTCGGTTTTAATAATGTCCTTTCGATATGGTTGTATAAATTAACTATTTGATCGGTTGAATCAAATATGTCTTTAAACTTCAGTTGTACGATTGGTTTATATTTACACTCTTTTTAAAATCAGCCTTGTAAATCCTTACCTAAAGGGTTTACGGCGCTGTAATTATTCCGAATATCTCGGGGTGTTACAGAATATGGTATCGGAGCTAAGATTTATGGATATCTTGGCAGTCGGGTTAGTTGGGTCTGTTTACGTTATTGATTATTGGTCGTTCGTAACATCACTGCTGAGCCAGCATCGTCAATTGGACTGTGGTTGTAAGTTTCCTAACCTCGAATACTACTGTTTTATTTAATTCTTGTCTTGTAAACATTGATGGATGTACTTTTAGAACGTTTGCCCTGGATATTGAGTATTTATGTTTACAGTATGTTGAGGGGAGGTCGTGGACGCGGACGCGGTCGTGGACGCGGACGTGGAAATGCGAGGCAAGAAGAATCGGTATCTACTCCTGAGATAGCCGCTAGCCAAACGGATTCACATTAGGGGACAGCAGGATCGGCAAATAATAAAGCAGATCCTAACGTGCCGGGAGTGCTTCACAGTGGTTGCCCAGATAAACCAATTTGCTCAAGTTGTGGATCGCATGCAGACGGCGATGGGACAGCAGAATAACGTGGATAATCGGGGAGATAAATGGCTTACCGAGGTGGTCAAATTGCATCCTCCGAAATTTGACGGTTCCACTGAGACGCTTTCGTGGGATCATTTGCTGAAGGAATTAGAGAATATTTTTGAGGGGATTAACTGTCCCAACGATAGGAAGGTTCCGGTCGCCCGGTATCTTTTGACCGGGAGGCTTTCGGCGGTGGGAGGCCATTCGACCGAGAGGAGCATAATCTTGTTGGACAAATTCAAGTTGATGATGGAGGCACGATTGTCCTCGCCCGATTAGAGAGGCCCGAGTTCGGGAGTTTTTCTCACCACAAAATTTGGAAGCATCTGTGACTAAGTGATTAAGACTTTTAATCACCGGTGACTTATGTGCGCCACACAGTCAGACCGAGGCGGAAAGGATTTTCCATTTTGACATGCGAATGAAGCGGAAATTCAGCAATATATGTCAGATTTGATTGTACCACCTTGAGCGATGCTCGGGACAAGGCGTTGGCCTACGATATGAAGGAAGCGGCAGAGAGAAATCGACGGAAGCAAAGAAACGAAGGTGTCGGGCAACTTCACGGAGAATAAGAATAACGGGCCCCGCCGGGTCAGTCCTCTTTTCACTCATCCAGAGACCTCCGCATCCTAGTCGAGGAGGAAAGAAGTTCCGGCAAGACCGATCGCTTTCGACACGGGGAAGAAGTGTTACAACTGTGGAAAGGCGGGACATGTTCGACGTGATTGTTTCGCGCTGCTGTGACTGTTTCGAGTGTGGACAGGAAGGACATCGCGCAACATTTTGTGGGAATGTGACCCGATCTTTTGGTACTCACGCTCCGGCTCCGATTCGAAGGAGACAAGTGTGAATCGACGCGGCAAAGTGGATTTCAGCAGCAGCTGGAAAGAGAGAGGCATCCGATCTTTGGGTCCGTTCCTCCACGCCCATGCGAGATGAGGAATCGATGATCGTAACACGGCCGTTGCATCAGTACGATTCGAGATCCTTTTGCAACCGATCGAGTGTCTTGTTCGATTCAGAGCCACGCATTCTTTTATATCTTTGAACCGTGTTAATCGTTTGAACATCTCGTGCTTGTATAATTGTGAACCTTATGTTGTGGGATTACCGAGCGGAGAGAAAATTGTGGGAACCTTAGAAGCTAAGGATTTCCCAGTATCTATAGAAGGAAGAGATTGGCCATCGAATCTTATTGTGGTTGACATCTGCGGTGACGATTTAATTCTCGGGATGATTGGCTCAACCGTTATGGAGTGTCTTTGAATTACCAGAGAGAGTCATTTCCATCATTGCGATGACGGATCGAACACTTATTCCGAGGATGGAGACCGAAGCTCGGGAAATTGATCAAGGCAATGAAAGCTGTGAAATTATCAAGCAAGGATGTCACGGACTTTGGTCTTTGTGCCATGAGGAAAGAGGAAGGAGTAGAGCTCTCATCTATTTCGATTGTGAATGAGTTCTCGGATGTTTTCTGACGAACTACGGATTACCTCCGCAGAGAAGTGGAATTCACTATCGAACTAGAGCACAGGCAGCTCCTATTTCCAGAGCACCATACCGCATGGCGCCAACCGAGATGTATGAACTCAAGAAACAACTGGAGGAATTGTTGCAGAAGGGTTATATTCAACCAAGCGTTTCTCCTTGGGGAGCACCCGTTCTCTTTGTCCGGAAGAAAGACGGATCCCTCCGACTGTGTATTGATTACAGGGAGCTTAACAAGATGACGATCAAGAATAAGTATCCTATACCTCGGATCGACGACTTGTTTGATCAACTGCAAGGGGCAAGGGTATTCTCGAAGATTGACTTGCGATCAGGATACCACCAGTTGAGAATTAAGGAATCGGATATACCGAAATCTGCTTTCAGATCCCGGTACGGGCATTATGAATTCGTAGTGATGCCGTTTGGACTTACCAATGCTCCTGCGGTATTCATGCAATTGATGAATCGGGTATTCTTGGAGTACTTGGATAAATTTGTGGTCGTTTTCATTGACGACATCTTGATATATTCGAGGGACGCAGAGGAACATGCTGAACATTTACGTGTGGTTTTGAGCATCTTGAGAAAGGAACAGCTGTATGCTAAGCTTTCTAAATGTGAGTTCTGGCTTAAGGAAGTAACTTTCCTTGGGCATGTGATATCATCCGACGGAGTTCAGGTGGACCCGAAGAAAGTCGAAGCAATCTTGGAGTGGGAAGCTCCTAAAAACGTGAAAGAAGTCCGAAGCTTCTTAGGACTAGCTGGATATTATCGCCGCTTTGTAGAGGGATTTTCCAAAATTGCTCGTCCGCTCACTCAGCTGTTACAGAAAACTCAAAAGTTCGCGTGGAATGAGAAGTGTCAGTGGTTTTGTGAACTTAAGAAGAGAGGCAGCGACGACACCTATATTAGCGCCGCTGAAGGCCACGGATTTATGGTATACAACGACGCTTCAAATCGGGGTTTGGGTTGTGTGTTGATGCAAAAGGATAAAGTAATTGCTTATGCTTCTCGGCAATTGAAACCGTCACGAAGTTAATTATCCGACTCATGATCGGAGCTAGCAGTGTGGTCTTTGCCTTGAAAATTTGGAGACATTATTTGTACGGCACTCATTGTCGGATCTTCTGAGATCATAAGAGCCTCAAATACATTTTCATCGTAAAGAATTAAACATGAGGCGAGAAGGTGGTGGAATTGATCAAAGATTACGACTTGGAGATTCTCTATCATCAGGAAAGCAAATGTAGTAGCCGATGCTTTGAGCCGTAAACTGTTTCTCTTCGAGTGTTGGAAGCTCTTACGCCCCAGACCGGCATTCAACGAGGCCCGATCCGCGAAGGGATTGAGATATGGGCACCAGGAATCAAGGGCGACTTTATGTGATGGGCCGACTTCATCACTAGTCGAGAAGATCAAGTCCAAGCGTTGGGCGATTCTCGATCCTTCGATTATGTGATGAAGTAAAGAAAGGAAAAGCCCCAGGATTCGTGATACAAGATGATGGAGTTCTGAGATTTCAAAGTCGACTTTGCGTTCCCGATGATGATGATTTGAGACGGACTATTCTGAAAGAAGCTCATATCGCGCCCTATTCTATTCACCCAGGCGTGATAAGATGTATAAGGATCTAAAACAAAACTTACGGTGGGGAATATGAAGAAGGACGTGGCGGAGTACGTTTGAAGTGTTTGACTTGTCGGCAGGTTAAGATTGAACATCAACGACTGCCGGAATGTTAAGACCGCTTAGATCCCCGAGTGGAAGTGGGAGGATATCTCGATGGACTTCATTACTAGTATGCCAAGGACTAGAACGGGAATGAACATGATTTGGGTTGTAGTTGATCGACTAACCAAGTCGGCTCATTTCCTAGGAATCAAAGATACATGGGGACCCGAGAGATTGGCACGAATATTTATTGCGGAGATAGTCCGATTGCACGGGACGCCGAAGACCATTATTTCGGATCGAGATGGTCGTTTCGTGTCACACTTATGGAAAGCAGTTCACAGGGCTTTGGGGACCGAGCTAAACTTTAGTACAGCTTATCATCCCCAAACGGACGGTCAGTCCGAAAGGACTATTCAGACAGTAGAGGACATGCTTAGAGCTTGTGCATTAGATTGGTCGACTGATTGGGGAGTTCACTTGCCCTTGATCGAGTTCACTTATAATAACAGTTGGCATGCTTCTATTAAGATGGCACCATTTGAAGCTTTGTACGGGAGAAGATGCCGATCACCTGTCTTTGGGATGATTCTTGGATTTGATCGGGACGGAACCGGAATTGATTATTCGGACTCAAGAGAAGATAGCCTTGATTCGAGAGAGGCTGACCGCCTGAGTCGAAAGAAGTCTTATGCCGATGTACGTCGTCGCCCTCTAGAGTTCGACGCTGGAGACCACGTACTATTGAAGGTGTCTCCTACACGAGGGATTTTCCGTTTTGGGAGAAGAGGCAAACTTAGTCCGAGATATATCGGACCCTTTGAGATCCTCGAGAGAGTGGGAGATTTAGCATACAGGTTGGCCTTACCGCCATCGCTAAGTCATGTTCACAATGTGTTTCACGTATCCCAACTACGGAAGTATATACCGGACCCCAGTCACGTTATTGATTTCGACGAGATCGAGATAGATAATGATGGCACCTTCGAAGAGAGACCAATCAAGATACTTGAGAGCCGGATCAAACAATTGAGGAATAAACCAATACACTTGGTTAAAGTACAATGGTCACGACATGGAGTCGAAGAGGCCACTTGGGAAACGGAGGACGGTATGAAGGCTAAATATCCGGAGTTGTTTTCATCATAAGTTTCGGGACGAAACTTCTTTTTAGGGAGGAAGGATGTAATGCCCGAGATTTCTGTCATGTAATTGGAACTTGTGATATTGTAATGATTGTACCTTTGTCTGAGTATTATTCTCCGTATTTCATAATCCGATGTTGCCGAGCGTTTAATTTCATGGTTGTGATTTGTAAGGTTGAAATTCTGTGCATGTAGCGCACGCTACAGGCTAAGGGTAGCGTACGCTAACATGGTTTCATAGCGCACGCTACAGAATGTAATTAGCGCACGCTATGCGTGGTCAAATTGATTGGGACGTGCGGTAGGTGAGATCTGGCCGGGGGACCCCTGTCGGATTGTGTCGGATGTACCTGGACGGCTTTCGGGAAAAGCCGAGTCAACGCCTTAGCGCACGCTACAGGTATATTCGTAGCGTACGCTAAGTGCCGAGTCTGATTTAGGCGTGAGCCGTTAGCGCACGCTACGAGCACAGGTGTAGCGCGCGCTAACAACCATTTATTATAAATAGAATGACATCCTATTCGTGATTTGATCCTTTCTTCCCCCATAACCCGAACTCTTGCACTTGAAACATAACTCCATTCGTCTAAACACTCCATATCAACCTCCTAGTTCGAGATTGAAGATCATATACCATTGGAGATTGGTGTTCAAGCCGTGGGTGTTGGATTGCTTCATTTTCATCCGTGTTCTTCACTACTTTGAGGTAGGTGATTCTTCACCAATGATTAGTAAGGTTCCTAAGAAAGTTTTAATCATGTTTGGATAGCAAGTATCTCGTTTTTATCACATGTTAGAAGGATACTTTTGACGTATCGGTACTAGATGTCGAATGAACCTTTGAACCATCTTATTATAAGGACTCCTAAGCATGTTTAAATCGATTTATGATCGAGTAATCGGATATTACCCAGTTGATACGTTGTATACGTTGGAATCATGTGTTTTGGAACGTAAGATGATGGAACTTCGATTATTTCTTGAAGATCGTAGAGGAATTGTGATATCGAGATAACTATCCGTATATTGGTATTTCATAATCATAAATCTTCCAGAAACCTTATTAGCATGATATGCCCGAGGATAACTTGTAATATCACCATAGGATTCATGAGTTCTTCATCATTCAACCCAGTTTTCGGTTTGCAGTATTCTGCCATGCAAGAGTAGCGCACGCTAACATGTGTGAGTTAACGTGCGCTATCGAGGTTCGGTTTTCGCACAAAACGTACGTAGCGTACGTTATGAGACAATAGTCGGCGCGATTCGTGGCTAGCGCCACGCTAGTCTTATACGATAGCGTGCGCTAACGATTGACTTAAGCGCCGCGTTACGTATAGTCGTGGCGCGCGCTAAGCAATCGAACGACTTGTTTATTTTGAGCTTTTCGGCCATGGGCGAATGGTTAGGCCATCGTTCGACTTGAGATGATTTGTATATCGTTCCTTTTGTTAAGGTTCGAGCTTGTTACGTTGATCGAAGGAGGCGGCCTTCGAGTGTGTCGAGATCCTTGAAGTATTTCGTCTTGCCATTTTCGAGGCAAGTATCATATGTCGAGTTTGATTTATTATGCTCATGGTATTGTTCATATTTTGTATATGAGATGTATTTCTGGAAATTCGCGTGATATTCGTTGTTGTTTGTTCATATTGATGAACATATTGAAATGCATATGTGTATGCATAATTGATTGATTATGGTATAAATGATCAGGGGGTCATGAGGATCTATCTTGAGGGCGCTGGATCGAATGTCCACCATGCGTTGGTCCGCGGGATCATCATGGGGATCTATCTTTGAGGCCGGATCGGCTGACGGGTTTTCCACCATGCGTTGGTCCGCGGGATCATCATGGGGATCTATACCAAGGGCGCTGGATCATTTGGATTACCTGTATTGTATTGATGGGATCGTGAGGATTCGCATCGTTGGATTCCGGTAGCGGAAGTCCGTTTTGCATGTTTTATGATGCATTGATGATTTATTGTATTATGATACTTGTACTAGCATCGTTTTGCTAACCCCTTCGGGGGTGGACATTGTTTTGATGTTCAGGTAGCCGAGGAGCGGGGAGGCGGCCACATGCAAACGGGACGATGAGATGGCTCAGTGATGTGATTGATGTTATTGTTGTCGAGAGTTGTTTTCTTGTTTCGTTCAGTACTCGAGTACGTCGGTTTTAATAATGTCCTTTCGATATGGTTGTATAAATTAACTATTTGATCGGTTGAATCAAATATGTCTTTAAACTTCAGTTGTACGATTGGTTTATATTTACACTCTTTTTAAAATCAGCCTTGTAAATCCTTACCTAAAGGGTTTACGGCGCTGTAATTATTCCGAATATCTCGGGGTGTTACAATTATCAACATGGAGTCACCGCTCCTACATGTCATATTATGCTCATTATTCAAATATAGAATCGTAGTTCATACGCTTCGGGATATGAATTATTCAAATACAGAGTCAAACCTCATACGCGTAATTCCAATCTATAAATAGATTATCATTGTATTCACGATCACCCATACCGAGGGTTTGATTATCATAATGGATTCAATGCTTTCTAATCTTCGCAAATATTACCCATCTCTTCCAGTGAATATCATAAAAAGAATTTATCGAGCTCGACTCGAAAGATTAAGGGTGTTAATGAGAAATGGCATCCCAAAAGATATTCGATGGTTGATCGTGTAATACCCGTATTTTTCCAATTCTGTAATTTTCGATTTTAGCGACTTGCTTGTGTTCATTGACTCATTTTGGACATGTTTGTTCTGTTTTTTTTGTCATTCGAGCGAGTTTTGATATTGATTCGGATTAATTGGCATATTATTGCGACCTTTTGGCATTCAGGTTCAATTCTTGTGAATCTCGCCCGAAGCTGTTGATTTGATGTTCCTACAAGTTCATTTGACATTTGTGGTTCGATTGTGAACTTCAGAATTGTTGTTCGATCGTATCGTGATTTTTTAGACATTTAGACCATTTCGTAATTTCTCCAAAGGTTTCGGGCTTTTGTCTTCGTATTTGCTTTTCCAAACCTTCGAGTTATTGGAATCACATGTATGTTTTCATTCGAATAATGAGTGTTGTATGTTAGCGTTTCGTCGCAAGTTACGTGATTGTAGTTTCGACGAAGAGTTCGTTGTTGGGTCGAGCTCTTGGAGCTGATCTGCAGCCTGTGCAGAAGGAATAGCGCATGCTATGTAACATTATAGCGCGCGCTATTGAGCAACAGTTAGCACACGCTATTGCATGAGCCAGCGCATGCTAACTGGTAGTCAGTGATCGTCCAGAAGCTACTGGATTGGGTTTGAGGGCTCACTAGCACACGCTAACGTCTTAGCTAGCGCACACTAATAGCTTAGCTAACGCGTGCTAAATTCACTACTGGACTGAATATATTAAGACATTGTCCCATTAGCGCACGCTAAGTGTATGGTGTAGCGCATGCTGACTGCTCCAGTATATATACTGGAGCAGCAACCCTTCTTGTCATTTCCTTCATTTTCCTCCTTCTTCCACGACGGCTGAGGCGATTCGACTAGGGTTCGGACTTTTGGTCAATTTTGCTCCATCAAAAGGACTTTTAGAGGGTTGTAGGTGATCATTACATCATCTTATCCGTTGTTCTTCGCCGGATTGAGGTATTCTTCTTGATTTCCATAGAGTTGACTTTTTGAAGATTTATTCTTGATTTTATTTTCAATACGCTTTTGATGGTTCAGTTGGTATTTTATGATGATGGTGAACATACCCTATGGATTGTATCCATATTCCGGTTTTGTATAATCCGAATTGTGATTCGGTGATCTATTAAAGTCTTGAGTATTTAATGTTCGATTAAATGTCTCAATGAGTTTTCCTTCGATTCTTAGATGCATTTTCCGTTGTTTTCAGTTGTTATGCCTGTAGTGATCACGTTGCTATTGTGTCTCTCATGGAGGATATAAGTTTGGGGACTTTCGGTCGAGCTACGTTCTTCGGAGTTGTTCTTTGTGTTAATCATCGAGGAAAGTATTCTTGTCTATACGGTTTATATTGTGTGAATTGAGGTTGTATAATGAATTTGTGATGATTATTCATTTTCGTTGATTTTCCATTATATGGATCATTATAGATGTTATGTTAAGTTAGAGTCTCCTTGTTGCTTGTCGTAAAGGCATGTCAATAGAGAAGTGGTGTCGGTTAGTTAGTACACTTAGACGTGTGTTGTGATGTTTCAGGATCACTGGGTTGTGTGGATAGAGTTGGGTGTTATAGAGTTGCGTTGGTTGTAATGGTTTGATTGGTTAGTATACCTGTTGATGTGTTGCAATGAGTCTAGAATGGTTAGGTTGTTGCTAAGCTGTGTCGATAGTAGTTATCAGTCGAATAAATGGCCATCTCTAGCAAGTGCCTTGATTACATATATTGTGACTAACATTCGAGACATGCAGTTTTGTGAACGCGTGTGTGTTGTTGTTTTTCCTCCCTAGGAGGGTCCGACGGGGCCTCTGGGGACCGATACTAATGGGTACGGCCGCGGAAGTGGTTTCCCACCTTGGGAGGGTCCGACGGGGCCTCTAGGGACCGATACTAACGGGTACGGCCGTGGGTTACCAAGTGTGGTTTTCATCATGAGGATTATGTTGATGTTTTCGATAACTGTGATATGTCCGGTATCACAACGTTTTGTTCTCGATGTTGAGATACATTATATATGATCTTGGTACTTGGCTAGATTGACACTAGAATATGTGTCGTATGTGTTTAGTTTCTTGGTTGTAATGCTTTGGTGTCGGATAATGGATCTTGTTATTATGCATTGTGGTTTGAAGAAAGTTTGGGGTGAGACCCTAACGATTGTGTAAAGGATGTTTTGCGGAAAATGACTTGGAGCCGATACCCTATTGTTTTCGAAATAGGTTATTAAGTCTTGGACTTGAAGTCCCAAAAGGTTTTCTGTCTTTTTCTAAAACTCCCTAGTTGTTATATATATATATATTACTTTCAAAGACTTGGGTTGTACTTTAAACATTGAAAACCTCTCGGGAACTTCTTTCATGATTTGTCGTTACTTTAATATAACTGATATTTACGTGGTATACGTTGTATGGCTTGAATTCTTGTACTAGCCATTTAAATGCTAACCCCTTAAATGGGCGAAATGTGTTTCATGCATTTCAGGTATGCTTAGTTCGTTGGAGCAATCACAGGGATGGCATGGAAGAAGGCAAGCCGCGATACTAATCAAGAGTTAGAGTTCAGTATGATGTTACTGTATTGTTATCTTATCTTCAGTCTTTCGCTATATTGTATCTCGACCCTTGTGTGGGTAAGTTCAGTAATGAGTTTTTATTCGGATTGATCTCTTGTCGTGTGACCCTATCGGTCAGTGTCAGTATGTAATTTGACCCCTGTCGGTCAAACATTTTTCGTATCGTGGTAGTTAGCTTGGTAGATCCCTATGTAAAACGGGTCTACGGCATGTAATATTCCCGGTGGATTCTGGGGGTGTTACATTTATGGTATCAGAGCTTAGGTTGTGGAAACCTAGGCTGTCGGGTCGAGTTGAGTCGTGAATTGTCGAGTTGTGTTTTGTCGCATCGTCCGAGTTGTCGGGTAACAAGTCGACTTGTGCGTTGTCATGTCATGTCGTTCGGGTTGACCGTTGAGATTAGTATCGTGGGCGACCGTCTTCTTCGTGTGACCTGTGGATGTAAGTCTCCCCTTTTATATTATATTTTATATTTTGTGTTGCATAATTTTGTTTGCAAGTAAGAAGCAAGATAGAAACTGTATTTGATACTTGTGGTATATTACTTGTGTAGCAATTATGATATATTGGTAGATTGAGTTTTGATTGGTACAACATGTTGTAGAAGTTTTTGGACATTAATATGTTCCAGGAGGCATATTGACAGCAGATATTGTCGGAAGCACAAATAGATGGTTTCAATGTATGTTTGAATCTAAGATTATATTTATGAGTGGTATCAGATAGTATGATAATTTGAATGCTAGATGGACACGTGTTTGGAAACCGGATATGTTTGACTAATAATTGTTACTTACTATAAACGTGTTCTTATTGATAACTGTGTTGGCTGCGCGTTTATTTAAAAATGTTTCTGACAATTTCATAGACTCAATTATGTTGTGAAAAATCAAATCTTCTAAACATTTTACTAGTACGGTTAAACGGCGGTTACTATGAATTTCTAAAAATTTTCTGAAATTTTGGACAAGACGGTCGTATATTTTCAAGGAAGAGAGTCAAATGATTGTTTCTTGCTACCGCAATGTACGCTCATCGTTAGCTATATTCAAATAACTCGAGTATATGATTTTAAAATCTTTCACACCAATTTTTTTTAAACTAAAAATGTGATTTTCATTTTCAAAAATAAATAAATAGTGAAAGATGAAAAATCTTACTCGACTTAAACTTTAAACTCGGATTTAGAGAAATTTTCTGAGAAGAGTCAGTTAGCGCACACTAATGTCATTATTAACGCACACTAACGAACCTGGACTGAAGTGTGGACTGAATTGAATTACTTAGCGCACGCTAATTTTGTACCTAATGCGCGTTAAGTGTTGTGTGTAGAGGATGTGAATTTTTGCTTAAAGTGTCAGGCTAGAGTTGAATTGTATAATGTCAAGCCGTGGTGATATATTTGTCGTGTTACCGTTCTTGTTGAGGAACCTTGGTTGAGTACCCAAATGTTGTGTTGTGGGGTTTAGGTTTGCTTTGTAGCTCGGTGATGTTATTCTGAAGGGATAAGCTTGTGTATTGTTACTTGTAATGGTAATGGTGATACGTAGTGACATGGTCATCTAGATGATGTTGTTTATGAAGGGTATTGTTTTGCAAATGATTTCAAAACGAGTCGGTTAAGATCTTTATTTACAGTTTTGGTAAAACAATCCGAAATATCAAAAGTATTTTCAAATCTCATTTAAGAAAAATTTTATGAACTTAAGGATTTTAAAATGTCATTACTTAAACGAATACCTCATGGAATTTTAAAAAGGATGTTATCAATGATTGACTACCATGATGTGTGGGTTATTATGGCCGTATTTGCATCGGTAGTAGTCATAAGTTTTGATCGATACGGTCATGTGATTCATTAGTTACGACCGTAACTCCCATTTATTGCAGTTGTAGTTATTGTATTTGTGTAAATTTCCGGAGTGGGTATTTTGTTGTGATGCTAATTGTTGCCTTACGTTGACATGTTGTGCTGAGTTGGCATTTTGAAGTATTGTTATAAGATATTACATTCCGTAATGCCGAGCGGTTGTATGTACGGTATGCCGAGAAGACGAGGTCGAGTTGGTGATTGTGGACGTATTCAGGAGCATGGTGTGGCTCGTGATCAGAGGCAAGTAGCCGGAGAGAGCGACCATGTTGGCAAAAATCCAACATTCGTAATGACTCTATCATTGATGAATCCTATGTCCGTGGTAATGGAGCAGAAGAGTTCAGAGGATTCATTGAGAAGTAAGGGAACATGGGCCCATAAGACTCAACCCCCATATCAATCGGTTGCGGAACCTTCTAAGCCAGCTGGAAAATCTAGGAGATCCAGGGCGGTATCGCTGACAGTGGGTAACTTGCCTAGATGCTTTAATTGTAATGTTCCGGGGCATGTACGTGCAAATTGTAAGAAGCCGCTGGTAGCTTGCTATAATTGTGGACACGAGGGACATCGAGTGCAGTACTGTGATGAAATACCTAGATCAAACGTGACCATTAAGAGATCCATTCCCATGACGGAGGCGGGTCCAAAAAGTAGGAGACAGAAGATTACGAGTAGCTCCTCGCGGGGACGGGGAAGTGAGTCCCGTGAAACTGATGTTTCGAATCGTTTTTCTGAGAGGATTTTCCGTTCGTTTGATCAGTCCAGCAAACTTACTCCAGTGATGAGTAAGGTGAGCGGTGTGAAGATGTGTTTCAATTGTAGCCATGTGGGCCATACTCGGAAGAATTGTCGCTCGCCGCAGGTTAACTATTTCAAGTGTGGTCATTTGGGACACCAAGCGGTGCACTGCGAGACCGTAGTTGAGATGTTCGGGAACTGGAGTTCCGCTCCTACTCGTGGAGGGCCCACTGGTGCCCATTGATAGTATGTTGTGTTTTGTTTTGCGGATTGTATCTCGTCGATATTTGATATTGATGACTGATGTTTTGGTTTGTATAATTTCGTACGGGTTGGTGAACCTGCGGAGACACATGACAGGAGATCACGGGGTCACGAGTATGTGATATCTGATGTTTGAACGTCTATGTTTTTCTATGAGACATTTTGATATGCTTGTTTTAAGTTTCGGGATGAAACTTATTTTTAGTGGGGTAGTATGTAATACCCGTATTTTTCTAATTCTGTAATTTTCGATTCTAGCGACTCGCTTGTGTTTATTGACTCATTTTGGACATGTTTTGTTCTTTGTCATTCGAGCGAGTTTTGATATTGATTCGGATTAATTGGCATATTATTGCGACCTTTTGGCATTTGGGTTAGGGATGGCAAAAAAAACCGCGGGTTCGGGTATCCGCGGGTTTTTACCCGAATGGGTCCAATTCGGGTAATAAAATTCGGGTCCGGGTCCGGGTAGAGAAAAATAAGTTCGGGTCCGGTTCGGTTCCGGGGTATGGGGTACCCGCCCCGATATATATATTATTAATAATACTTAATAAATTAAATATATATATCAGTAATTAAATTAGTAATATATTATATATATTAAATTAGTAATAAATTTAAATCAGTAATATTATATATATAGAAAATATTAATACTTAATAAATTAAATATATATTAGTAATTAAATTAGTAATAATATATATATTAAATTAGTAATAAATTTAAATTTGTAGTATATTATATATATATAATATTAATTCGAGAAAAAAAATAATCCGCGGGTACCCGCTGGGTACCCAGAACCGAGCGGGGCGGGTCTGGGGCGGACCCGAAAAAAATTTGGCGGGTCTGGGGCGGGTCTGGGGCTAATTTTTAACCGCGGGTCCGGGTCTGGGTAGGCAATACCCGGCCCCGACCCGCCCCATTGCCATCCCTAATTTGGGTTCGATTCTTGTGAATCTCGCCCGAAGCTGTTGATTTGATGTTCCTACAAGTTCAATTGTCATTTGTGGTCCGGTTGTGAACTTCAGAATTGTTGTTTGATCTCGTATCGTGATTTTTCAGACATTTGGACCGTTTCGTAATTTCCCCAAAAGTTTCGGGCATTTGTCTTTGTATTTACTTTTCCAAACCCTCGAGTTATTGGAACCACATGTTTGTTTTCATTCGAATCTTGAGTGTTGTCCATTAGCGTTTCGTCGCAAGTTGCGTGATTGTAGTTTCGACGAAGAGTTCGTTGTTGGGTCGAGCTCTTGGAGCTGATCTACAGCCTGTGCGGAAGGAATATTGCACGCTATGTAACATTATAACATGCGGTATTGAGCAACAGTTAGCACACGCTATTGCATGAGCTAGCGCATGCTAACTGGTAGTCAGTGATCGTCCAGAAGCTACTGGATTGGGCTTGAGGGCTCACTAGTGCACGCTAACATCTTAGCTAGCGCACGCTAACGTCTTAGCTAGCACACGTTAATAGCTTAGCTAACGCGCACTAAATTCACTACTGGACTGAACGTATTGGGACATTATCCCGTTAGCGCACGCTATGGTGTAGCGCACGCTGAATGCTCCAGTATATATATACTGGAGCAGCAACCCTTCTTGTCATTTCCTTCATTTTCCTCCTTCTTCCGCGATGGCTGAGGCGATTCGACTAGGGTTCAGACTTTTGGTCAATTTTTCTCCATCAAAAGGACTTTTAGAGGGTTGTAGGTGATCATTACATCATCTAATCCGTTGTTCTTCGCTGGATCGAGGTATTCTTCTTGATTTCCCTAGAGTTGACTTTTTGAAAATTTGTTCTTGATTTTATTTTCAATACGCTTTTGATGGTTCAGTTGGTATTTTATGATGATGGTGAACATACCCTATGGATTGTATCCATATTCCGGTTTTGTATAATCCGATTCGTGATTCGGTGATCTATTGAAGTCTTGAGTATTTAATGTTCTAAATGTCTCAATGAGTTTTCCTTCGATTCTTAGATGCGTTTTCCGTTGTTATGCTCGTAGTGATCACGTTGCTATTGTGTCTCTCGTGGAGGATATAAGTTTGGGGACTTTCGGTCGATCTACGTTCTTCAGAGTTGTTCGTGTGTTAATCATCAACGCAAGTATTCTTGTCTATACGATTTGTGAATTGAGGCTGTATAATGAATTTGTGATGATTATTCATTTTCGTTGATTTTCTATTATATGGGTCGTTATAGATGTTATGTTAAGTTAGAGTCTCCTTGTTGCTTGTCTTAAAGGCATGTCAATAGAGAAGTGGTGTCGATTACTTAGTACACTTAGACGTGTGTTGTGATGTTTTGGGATCACTGGGTTGTGTGGATAGAGTTGGGTGTTATAGAGTTGGGTTGGTTGTAATAGTTTGATTGGTTGTTATACCTGTTGATGTGTTGCGATGAGTCTAGAATGGTTAGGTTGTTGTTAAGCTGTGTCGATAGTAGTTATGTGTCGAATAAATGGCTATCTCTAGCAAGTGCCTTGATTACATATATTGTGACTAACATTCGAGACATGCAGTTTTGTGAACGTGAGTGTGTTGTTGTTCTTCCACCCTGGGAGGGTCCGACGGGGCCTCTGGGGGCCGATACTAATGGGTACGACTGTGGAAGTAGTTTCCCACCTCGGGAGGATGTGACGGGGCCTCTAGGGGCCAATACTAATGGGTACGACCGCAGGTTACCACGTGTGGTTTTCATCATGAGGATTATGTTGATGTTTTCGATAACTGTGATATGTCCGAAATAGCACAACGTTTTGTTCCCGATGTTGAGATACATTATATAGGATCTTGGTACTTGGCTAGATTGGCACTAGAATATGTGTCGTATGTATTTAGTTTCTTGGTTGTAATGCTTTGGTGTCGGATAATGGATCTTGTTATTATGCATTGTGGTTTGAAGAAAGTTTGGGGTGAGACCCTAACGATTGTGTAAAGGATGTTTTGCGGAAAATGACTTGGGGCCGAGACCTTATTGTTTTTAAAATAGGTTATTAAGTCTTGGACTTGAGTCCCAAAAGATTTTATGTCGTTTCCTAAAACTCCCGAGTTGATATATATATATACATATATATATATATATATATATATATATATATATATATTACTTTCAAAGATTTGGGTTAGAGTTTAGTATAATGTTATTGTATTGTTGTCTTATCTTCAGTCTTCCGCTATATTGTAACTCGACCCCTGTGTGGGTAAGTTCAGTAATGAGTTTTTATTCGGATTGATCTCTTGTCGTGTGACCCTATCGGTCAGTGTCAGTATGTAGTTTGACCCCTGTCGGTCAAACGTTTGTCGTATCGTGGTAGTTAGCTTGGTAGATCCCTCTGTAAAAGGGGTCTACGACGTGTAATATTCCCGGTGGATTCTGGGGGTGTTACAGATCGAAGCACAAGTTCGATTATCTGGCTAATTTTCAAATTCATTTAAGTACATGCCAGGTACAGGAAGGAGTAATTTTGCAAAGAAACGGAGAGCAAAAAGATTAGGTGGATGCTATAAATGTGCTTGGTGGACATGTGATACACGATGCAAATCTGTGGTGTTTGTATCCAAAAATCGAGAATATAAAATAGCATTTATCAAGGATGGATTGAGTAAGGAATCTATGGATCATGATATCCAACATATTCTTGATACACATCCCAGCGAATATGTTCATCGTGAACTATTGGCTCAGTGGACGCAATTTAAGGATGAACTGAAATGTTATAGTCATGAAAAATTAGTCTCAAAAGATCCAGTTTGTAAGTCCATTCTGTCAAAGTTGGTATAAGGTAAATAGCAAAATAATGCAAGTTGATGAATATTCTTTTCCAATATTTAAATTTCTCAGCTGCCGATTGATAACGTCATTTTCATTGAAAAATATAATATCATATCTTTCGTTTTCTTCTGTAATTTTGTAAAAATGAAAATAGTAAAAATAGTGACTTATCTGCTGCTCATTTTTCAATGAAAATAGTGAAGTCATTTGTCTTCGAGTAAGAAGTTTGTTCTTTAAATTTAGAATCCACAAATCAGAAACTGTATATCTCATAAAAGTATTTTTAAAATCTAGTATAGAGAGATGAAATTCTCAGAATCCTCATATAGATCTCATCCAATCAAAACTATATGTATTTTAGGTGGATCCAAACTGATATATCATATCCAGTATATAGATATGGCATATCAATTCGTAAAATAATTAGAAAAGTACAAAATCAATATATTGTATGATGAGAGTAATCATAGAGTTTTGGGTTATCTTTTAGAGACTGCACAAAATGGGAGAATAAGAGTAACAAGTGCCTTACAATTTCTCACAGTTAGAACCAGTACTATATGAGGTTCAACTGGGTTGATGCTTCAAGCACAGTCTGTGTATGATAGTTTGATGTGTATGGTGAATAATAGTGATGCCTTTATTGTTCTTCCAGGTGGATACAACACACTCAATGAGATATTCAATATCACATCATGGGCTGAGCGGGACTTCCATACCAAACCTATAGGTTTGTTGAATACTAATAATTTCTTCAACAATTTGCTTGGCTTTCTGGATCAAAGAGTAGATCACAAATTTATCTCGCCATCAAGAGATATTCTTATATGTGCGGACACAGTTGCTGATCTACTTATAAAGTTTCAAGCATATATTTCAGTTAAAAATTTGGAAGTCAAAGCTCACCAGCCACAGACTATTGGCGCCAAACGAAAAAGAAGTTTAGATCCTTTAGTGTAATATCCGGATTTATTACAGTGTATTTCATCTGTATTCAACCATGTATTATTTCGGATTGGTGATTTTGATTATTGGAATATGATATTTAGTGCATTGATATCATTATGCATAAGTATAGAAACATGCAAAATTGCTCAAGAAACCTTGTGATAGCGCACGCTAAGAATGTATCTTAACGCGCGCTATCGGGCCATTATTAGCGCACGCTATGAAGGTAGGGGTTGCGTGCGCTAAGAACTCAATTATTGAGCGGGACAGCTAACACATGCGCCAGCCGGGACATGGGTCCGGATAAGATTCCCGCTGACGCATCCGGCCAAATTCTGAAGTCAACCATTATTAGCGCACGCTAAGGGATGCTTAGTAGCGTGCGCTAACTTGTCAATAATGCAGAATATTATAAATGGGACAGCAACCGCTTTGGCTTTCATTTCCTTCGTCTATACTTCACCTTTGAGAGTCCAGAGAGCAAGTATATCCCTTCTAAACACTTAGAACATATATGGTGATCATTGAATGATTGAGTATCACTTGTGAGTGATCATTGAAGAGAAGTAACACATTGGAGTGGCACATAACCAAACGGAGTCGGATTATACCTCGTGGTTCGGATTTCGGCATTCTAAGGTATGTTCAACCTATCACCGATCTTAGATTTGGTTTTCCAATGGATACGATGATCATATTATCGAGGTATTGAATTTCATTAGTGAATTATTCAACAACATCATGTTTAGAAGATTGGAATGTCTACAAATACGATATTATTGTTGGAACCTTGAAGTTGGGATCCTAGTACTTCAAATGATGAGAGTAATATTCTGAAGTTAACAATCCGTATGATTTATGTTATCTTTGTGATCATGATTTGGAAGAGATGTTATAAGAACTTAAAGAAAGAATCATCTTAGGAAATATTCTTTCGTATAAGTCGGAATTGTTAGTTCACCTCAGATGAAGTCTGAATATGTATAATGATAGTAGCATCTAATACATCAACCGGAGATCACCAACTTTGCATGAGAATTGTAATCAAGATGGATTATGGTGTCATGATGATTATGCGTATATTTGCATCTTGAAATTGATATCATCCTGGAGATCATTCATAAGAGTAAGAACTTGGTATTCATGGAAGTAACATGAATTATCACGAAGGATTTCATTGTTTCGAACATGGCAAGAACGATTCTTGCTCGGCGATGAAGCGCCATGCGAATAGCGCGCACGCTATGTTATGCGGATTTAACGTGCGCTTATCGAGTACTAGTTAGCGTGCGCTACGCTTGGTACGTAACGTCGCTAGACCATCGATCAGTCGATTGGCTGATCGCTGTAATCTTGCCATGCATTATTAGCGTGCGCTAATATACGAGATTTAACGTGCGCTATCGAGTACGTTTAGCGTCGCAACGCTTTGGACTTAGCGTCGTTAAATCATCGGCCGAGTCGATCGGTGATCGGTGAGGCGACAACGCCCGGGTTAGCGTCGCTAGGCGGTGTGTCTGCGTCGCTAACGAGTAGCATTAACGTCGCTACATATTATTCGTAGCGTGCGTTAATCATCGAGCATTTTTCGTATTAAGGACTTCCTACCGAAATTATTGAATTGTTAGGCGTTAAATGCGGCACGAAATGAATTCTGTACTATTTCTTTTGTTAAGGTTCGAGCTTATCACGTGATTGATCGAAGGGGACGACCTTCGAGTATTTTGATATTCGTGGAAGTTTATTCTTGTCAACGAACCGAGGCAAGTACTCTAAATTAGAATTGTTTATATTATGACAATTATGATGTGATTGTATCGTGTAAATATGTTGTGAATATATGTCCACCATGTGTTGATCCGACGGAATCATCATGGGAATCTATAGTCGGTGTCGTTGGATCGTTGGACGAGTAGTTCCACCATGTGTTGGTCCGACGATCATCATGGGAATCTATAGTCTGTGTCTTGTTGGATCGTTGGAATACCATCAGTATGTTGAAACTGTTATGTTATGATATGTGTTGTGGATATTCTCGTTGGAGAAACTTGTTATGATATAATTGTTGATTATATCTCTGTTGTATGATTATTGTACTTGTACTAGCATCGTTGTGCTAACCCCTTCGGGGGTGAACATTTGTGTATGTTCGGGATCCGTAAGAGCGGGAAACAACCACTGGAGATGCATGACGACGAGGGTGCAAAGTGATGTTCTGGCCGGGTTTACTATCTGTTATTTGTTGATTATTTCAATAAGTACTCGAGTATGTCGTCCGTTATAATGATTTGGATTTTGGTGATGTAATAATAACTCTTCATTGGATATTCCTATTTCGTTTTCAACCAGACGGTTGTATTTTACTTCAATAATTTCATAAAGTGGTATCTGTTATTGTCTTTTCTTTTAATCAGCCTTGTAAATTCTTATGTAAAGGATTTACGGCGCTGTAATATTCCCGAATATATTGGGGGTGTTACAGAATATGGTATCAGAGCTAAGATTATGGATATCTTGGCCGTTGGGTTAAAATAGGGGTCATTTATGTCTTTTGAGGTAACCGGCTGTGAATGACATCACTGCACTGCCTACGTCTTTATGCGAACGGTGGTTGTAAGTTCCTAAACTCTATCTCGTTCTTTGCATGTTGTGTCTCTTTATACTTGAATATTAGAACGATGCTGTTTCCTGTGTATTAAATACTTGTGCTTACAGCATGTTGAGAGGCGGACGTGGACGTGGTCGCGGTCGTGGGCCTTGACGAAGGCCGATAGGAGGCGTCGCCTTCCAATCGAGCTAGTCATAGCCGAGGCGAGCCGCAATCTATTAATAACGAACCGGAACTCGTGTGCGAAATCCTTCGTCAAGTCGTGAACCGGATGACTCGGTTCGCTCAGTCGTGGACCGAATGCAAGTGGCGCGGGAATTCAAAGAGAGATGGACAACAAAGGATTCCGTAAATGGGAAATCGAGGTGACCGATGGTTACAAGAAGTGGCAAAGATGCAACCACCCAAATTTGACGGCTTTTCCGAGACTCCCACTTGGGACCATTGGTTGAAGGAACTGGAGAAAATTTTTGCTGGAATTAATTGCCCGGACGACAGAGAGCTCCTATTGCCCGATTCTACGATAGGGAAGCATCCGAGTGGTGGGAAGCTATCCGACTGCAGATCATGATGCCGATTGGGCGAGAATTTAAAATGATGATGGAAGCTCGATTGCCCTCGTCCCGTGAGGGAAGCCAAAAGTCGAGAATTTTCTCTGCTCGCCATCGATGAACCCGTATCCCAGACGATTAAGATGTTTAACCAAAGAAGCTAGCATTTGTTCGACATCCGGTCGAGCAGATCGGAGATGATGATTCATTTCAAATGAGGATGAAACCAAATCCAGAGGTACATGTCCGGTTTTGAATGTACCACTCTCCGCCAATACCAGGATAAGGCGTTGGCGTACGAAATAAAAGAAGCAAGAATGGAGAAGTTTATGGAGTCGAAGAAACAGAAAGTCTCTGGTACTTTTACAGAGCACAAGAGCAGTGGGCCCCGCAAGGCCCAGTCTTCTTTTCTTTCAAGAAACCTCCGCACCCACTAAGAGCGGAAAGAATTTCGAACAATGTCACCACGACGGATACGGCTAGGAAGTGCTTTAAATGTGGTCGCCTGTGCCACCTTTGGCGTGATTGTTTGCGCACTCCATTACATGTTTTGAGTGCGGACAGAAGGGCACCGTGCGACGTTTTGTAAGGACGCCACTAAGTACAATGGAACCCGCTCATCACGGCCCGGTTCGAAGGAAGCGGTGTCCAATGAACCACGGCAAAGTGTTCGAATGCCTCGAATTTTGGCCATGGGCGAGGCAGAGGACAATGGGACCGAAAGGGGACATCGAGTGCGGATCTGTTCCCCACGTTTGTATGAGATGAGGAGGACAGATGATCGGGATCTTCTTTGTCGCATCGTGCTTGCCCAAATCTTTTCCCGGCCGATTAAGCGTTTTGTTCGATACAGGAGCTACACATTCTTTCATATCTTTGTCTTGTGTAAATCGTTTGAATATTTCCGGTTTTTATACTTGTGAACCTTATGTTGTTGGTTTACCGAGTGGAGAGAGAATTGTCGGAAATTTAGAAGCTAGAAATTTCCCTGTATCATTTGGGGGCAGAGAGTGGCTCTCAAATCTGATCGTGATAGAAATGCAAGGAGATGACCTGATACTCGGAGACGATTGGCTTAATCAGTATGGAGCAATTGTAGACTACCGAAGGAGGAATATTTCACTGATCGCTGATGATGGCTCCGAAGTACTATTCGAAGGATGGAAACCGGGAAGCTCGGGAAAATTGATCAAAGCGATGAAAGTCAGATTGTTGAAACAAGGTCAGATCGCACTGGTGTTATGCAATGAAGAAAGAAGACGAAATGGTGGAACTTTCATCTATTCCTGTTGTGAACGAATTTCCAGATGTATTTCCTGATGAATTACAGGCTACCTCCACGAAGGGATGTAGAATTTACTATTGGTGGAACACAGGCGACACCAATTTCTAAGGCGCCGTATCGTATGGCACCTCTTGAGATGTACGAATTGAAGAAGCGGTGGAGGATTCTTGGACAAGGGCTATATTCACCAAGCGTTTCACCACAGGGAGCGCCGATTCTTTTGTCCGAAAGAAGGATGGATCGCTCATTGTGTATTGACTATCGAGAGTGAACAAGATGACGATTAAGAACAAATATCCGTTACCACGGATTGATGATCTGTTTGACCACCGCAAGGGGCAACGGTATTTTCTAAAATTGATCTGAGATCGTGATACCATCAACCGAGGATTAAGGAGTCTCGATGTTCCGAAATCAGCGTTCGTAACTCGCTACGGGCATTATGAGTTTGTAGTGATGCCGTTTGGTCTCACTAACGCACTTTCCGTATTTATGCAATTGATGAACAGAGTGTTCATTGAATTTTTGGACAAATTTGTGGTCGTGTTTATTGACGACATCCTGGTGTATTCTAAGAGTCCTAAGAACATGTGCGGCATTTGCGGATTGTATTGGAACTTTTGAGAAACGAGCAATTGTACGCCAAACTTTCTAAGTGTGAATTCTCGCTAAAGGAAGTAATGTTCCTCGGCCATGTGGTGTCACTAAAGGAGTCCGAGTAGATCCTCGAAGATCGAAGCAATATTGGATTGGAAGCCTCCAAAGAATGTGAAAGAGGTCCAAGCTTCTTAGGACTTGCTGGATATTATCGTCGATTCGTGGAAGGGTTTTCTAAAATTTCCCACTTACTCGACTTTTAAAACTCAAAAGTTTGAGTGGAACGAGTCGTGTCGACTAGTTTTGATGAGTTAAAGAAGAGATTGACGACGGCACCGATTCTATCACTTCCGCAGGAACCGAAGGATTCCTAGTTTACTGTGATGCTTCAATCAAGGACTTGGGTGCGTGTTGATGCAGAATGATAAGGTGATCGCTATGCATCGCGACAACCGAAATCTTATGAAGTGAATTACCCGACACATGATTTGGAGCTAGCGGTAGTGGTATTTGCCCTCAAGATCTGGAGGCATTATCTGCGGGACTCACTGTCGGATCTTTACGGATCATAAGAGTCTCAAGTACATATTTAGTCGAAAGAGTTGAACATGCGGCAAAGAAGATGGTTGGAACCGATTAAGGACTATGACTTGGAGATTTTATATCATCCAGCAAAGCAAATGTAGTGGCCGATGCACTTAGCCGCAAGCCTGTCTCTATTCGAGATCTTTGGAGACGCGACATCCCAACTTAGCCTTCAACGAGAGATGATTCGTGAAGGAATTGAGGTATGGTTACAAAGAGTCCAAGGACAATCAGCGTGATGGAGATAACTTCATCTTTAACCGAAGAAATCAAATCTAGACAGTAGATGATCCTCTCGATGGTTCGGTTACATGATGAAGTGATCAAAGGAAAGGCCCCGATTCATAATTCATGACGATGGAGTTTTGAGATTTCGAACCGACTCTGCGTTCCCGATGTTGATGTTCAAAGCAGACGATTATGAAGGAAGCTCATAGTTCGCCCTATTCTATCCACCCGGCACCAAGAAATGTATAAGGACTTGAAGCGGAATTTACGGTGGGGCAACATGAAGCAAGACGTAGCGGGCTATGTTTGAAATGCTTGACTTGTCGGCGAGTTAATATCGAGCATCAACGGCTCTTTGGAATGTTGAAGCCGCTCCCGATTCGAATGGAAGTGGGAGGACATATCAATGGACTTTATCACTAATATGCCGAAAACCGGGACAGAATGAACATGATTTGGGTGATAGTTGATCGCGTTTAACCAAATCGGCTCATTTCCTAGGCATTAAGGATACGTGGGGACCAGAGAGGTTGGCACGAGTCTTTATTTGAGATAGTTCGATTGCATGGTACGCCGAAGACCATTGTTTCGATCGAGACGGCCATTTTGTGTCTCACTTTTGGAAGGCGATTCATAAGGCCTTGGGGACCGAATTGAACTTCAAGATACAACTTATCACCCGATCGACGGACAATGCGAGAGAACTATACAAACGGTGGAAGATATGCTAAGGGCACGTGCCTTAGATTGGTCAAACGATTGGGAAGTTCATCTACCGTTGATTGAATTTACCTACAATAATAGTTGGCATGCTTCCATTAAGATGGCACCGTTTGAGGCATTATACGGAAGGAGATGCAGATCGCCCCTATCTTTGGGACGATTCATCGGACTTGATCGAACAGAACGAGTTGATCGAGCGGACTCGAGAAAAGATAGCCTTGATTCGTGAAAGGCATTAATCGCCCAGTCGCGAAATCCTATACGGACGTACGCCGCCATCCATTGGAGTTCGATCGAGATCACGTTCTTTTGAAGGTTTCTCCTACTCTGGGACTCTTTCGTTTCGGTTAGTAAGGAAAGCTGAGTCCGAGATATATCAGAGCATTTGAAATCCTCGTGAGTGTTGGGGAGTTGGCTTACTGTTTGGCCTTGCGGCGGTCATTGTGTCATGTTCATAACGTGTTCCACGTATCCCTGTTACGGAGATATATACCAGATCCCAGTCATATCATTGATTTCGGCGAGATCGAAGTCGAGCAGGATGGGACATTTGAAGAAAGACCAGTCAAGATACTCGAGAGTCGAGTCAAGCAACTGAGGAACAAGTCAATCGTTTTGGTCAAAGTTCAGTGGTCACGTCACGGAATGGAAGAAGCCACTTGGTTAACAGTAGCTGATATGAAGTCTACATATCCCGAGTTATTTTCGTCTTGAGTTTCGGACGAAACTCCTTTAGTATGAGAGTATGTAATATCCGGATTTATTACAGTGTATTTCATCTGTATTCAACCATGTATTATTTCGGATTGGTGATTTTGATTATTGGAATATGATATTTAGTGCATTGATATCATTATGCATAAGTATAGAAACATGCAAAATTGCTCAAGAAACCTTGTGATAGCGCACGCTAAGAATGTATCTTAACGCGCGCTATCGGGCCATTATTAGCGCACGCTATGAAGGTAGGGGTTGCGTGCGCTAAGAACTCAATTATTGAGCGGGACAGCTAACACATGCGCCAGCCGGGACATGGGTCCGGATAAGATTCCCGCTGATGCATCCGGCCAAATTCTGAAGTCAACCATTATTAGCGCACGCTAAGGGATGCTTAGTAGCGTGCGCTAACTTGTCAATAATGCAGAATATTATAAATGGGACAGCAACCGCTTTGGCTTTCATTTCCTTCGTCTATACTTCACCTTTGAGAGTCCAGAGAGCAAGTATATCCCTTCTAAACACTTAGAACATATATGGTGATCATTGAATGATTGAGTATCACTTGTGAGTGATCATTGAAGAGAAGTAACACATTGGAGTGGCACATAACCAAACGGAGTCGGATTATACCTCGTGGTTCAGTGATTTCGGCATTCTAAGGTATGTTCAACCTATCACCGCCTTAGATTTGGTTTTCCAATGGATACGATGATCATATTATCGAGGTATTGAATTTCATTAGTGAATTATTCAACAACATCATGTTTAGAAGATTGGAATGTCTACAAATACGATATTATTGTTGGAACCTTGAAGTTGGGATCCTAGTACTTCAAATGATGAGAGTAATATTCTGAAGTTAACAATCCGTATGATTTATGTTATCTTTGTGATCATGATTTGGAAGAGATGTTATAAGAACTTAAAGGAAGAATCATCTTAGGAAATATTCTTTCGTATAAGTCGGAATTGTTAGTTCACCTCGGATGAAGTCCGAATATGTATAATGATAGTAGCATCTAATACATCAACCGAGATCACCAACTTTGCATGAGAATTGTAATCAAGATGGATTATGGTGTCATGATGATTATGCGTATATTTGCATCTTGAAATTGATATCATCACGGAGATCATTCATAAGAGTAAGAACTTGGTATTCATGGAAGTAACATGAATTATCACGAAGGATTTCATTGTTTCAACATGGCAAGAAACGATTTCTTGCTCGTGATAAAGCGCCATGCGAATAGCGCACGCTATGTTATGCGATTTAACGTGCGCTTATCGAGTACTAGTTAGCGTGCGCTACGCTTGGTACGTAACGTCGCTAGACCATCGATCGATCGATTGGTGATCGCTGTAATCTTGCCATGCATTATTAGCGTGCGCTAATATACGAGATTTAACGTGCGCTATCGAGTACGTTTAGCGTCGCAACGCTTTGGACTTAGCGTGCGTTAAATCATCGGCCAGTCGATCGGTCGGTGATCGGTGAACCGACAACGCCGGGTTAGCGTCGCTAGGCGGTGTGTCTGCGTCGCTAACGAGTAGCATTAACGTCGCTACATATGATTCGTAGCGTGCGTTAATCATCGAGCATTTCGTATTAAGGACTTCCCTACGAAATTATTGAATTGTTAGGCGTTAAATGCGGCACGAAATGAATTCTGTACTATTTCTTTTGTTAAGGTTCGAGCTTATCACGTGATTGATCGAAGGGACGACCTTCGAGTATTTTGATATTCGTGGAAGTTTATTCTTGTCAACGAACCGAGGCAAGTACTCTAAATTAGAATTGTTTATATTATGACAATTATGATGTGATTGTATCGTGTAAATATGTTGTGAATATATGTCCACCATGTGTTGATCCGACGGGAATCATCATGGGAATCTATAGTGTGTCTTGCTGGATCGTTGGACGAGTAGTTCCACCATGTGTTGGTCCGACGGATCATCATGGGAATCTATAGTTTGTGTCTACTGGATCGTTGGAATACCATCAGTATGTTGAAACTGTTATGTTATGATATGTGTTGTGGATATTCTCGTTGGAGAAACTTGTTATGATATAATTGTTGATTATATCTCTGTTGTATGATTATTGTACTTGTACTAGCATCGTTGTGCTAACCCCTTCGGGGGTGAACATTTGTGTATGTTCAGGATCCAGAAGAGCGGGGAAACAACCACTGGAGATGCATGACGACGAGGGTGCAAAGTGATGTTCTGGCCGGGTTTACTATCTGTTATTTGTTGATTATTTCAATAAGTACTCGAGTATGTCGTCCGTTATAATGATTTGGATTTTGGTGATGTAATAATAACTCTTCATTGGATATTCCTATTTCGTTTTCAACCAGACGGTTGTATTTTACTTCAGTAATTTCATAAAGTGGTATCTGTTATTGTCTTTTCTTTTAATCAGCCTTGTAAATTCTTATGTAAAGGATTTACGGCGCTGTAATATTCCCGAATATATTGGGGGTGTTACATTTAGATCTTTCATTATAAACCCTGATGCCAAGGGATGGCAGAGTTACGGAGTTTTATACTCTCGAGACGCACCCCTTTTTATGGGTTTCATATGTATTTTCTTTTTTCGCATATTTATCGAGTGTTATTACCTTTTTGGCTAGTTTCAATATTTTCCACTTGAACTGTTTTGTGCTTCTTCCAGCAATAATAAGATCATTTTTTTGCCTTTATGCAAATACATTATTCTCACGAATATGTGACATATGCTTCTCCATTGTGATATCAATATGATTTCAATGATCCCACCATGTGATATAATCAACATGAGATTTATTGAGCAATAATTTTTCGGTGATAGTTTTTCATATCACCTGTCAGATGATCCCACCATGTGGTGTATTTGCATGAGATTTTCTTTAATTAATCGATTATAAATTCTGGTACTGCTTGCTCAATTTTTCTGCATTCGTATTTAATAATTATGGAGATCGGATATTATTTCTATCAACTACTTCTTCTTTCGAGAGTAGGATTTAAATCATTGATCAACTACTTTTTCAGAGTAGGATTTCTTTCTTTCAACTGCTTCTTCAAGAGCAAGATTTATGAACCACTCATATGGTATAACCAACCACGATGGTGATATATAATATATAAATTGCATATATAAAACCATCCGTCTTGTGATAATTGAACTCATCACATAGGAGGTATAGTAAATATGTAAAATCATCCGTCTTGTGGCATTATATTTATCACATAGGAGGCATAACCATCCATCTTGTGATAATTAAACTTGTCACATGGGAGGTATCACCATCCATCTTGTGGTAATTAAATTTATCATATGGGAGGTATTGTAACACCCCCAATCCGCTCAGGGATATTACACGCCGTAGAACCCTTCCTCAAGGATCTACCAGGCTGGTAACAACATATAACAACTCGACCATGCCTTTAAGGCTAAAATGATTCAGTAGACCGATTTGGTCTTTCAATAAATACATACAACTCAAATACAAATCATGCCCACGCAGGGGTCAAAATACAACCACACCCGTACAACAGGAAAAGTATAGCAGCGGAAATAAAGTACAACTGAACCAATACACGATGTATGGTTCCTCATGTGATTAGTATCGATCATCTTTCATCATCCTTCGTGCCGACCCTGTGTTATGCTCCAAAACCTGAATGCAAAAACAGACATCCACCCCCCGAATACTCGGGGGTTAGCAAAACTCCACTGTTTTGCTAGTGCAAGAACAAAGTGCAAATACGAGCCATACAATTCACATTCCACAAATGATAATAATTCGGAATCCTCAAAGATCCAAACGAAACGAAAAGTACTTCCCGAGGCAAGAGTTTGAGAAAACCTTTCAAAATCGAAATATCATAAATCAATGGAAATAATATTTATAAAACGATTTAGAATGCCATCGAGAGTTTTGATAGAAAACAATTTAGGATTATCAAATCCTACTTTTCAAAATCCAAAATACAAAAGGGGTCACCGCCCCAAAGGTTTACTTTCCGAAAAATGACCTTTACCAAACCGTTGGGATTTTAGCCCCAAATCCGTAAAATGACTTTTACAAAATCATTGGGATTTTAGCCCCAAATCTCATCAACTCACAGTACACAAGAACGACCACAAGGTTCGTCTTCCAACATCAAAATCCACAATTAAAGGATTTAACACAAACAACAAAATACTCTATAGCCATCCTAGCCAAGTAGGTCAAACGAACAACTTACCTCTTACACACTTAGTCAATGCATGCAATCATGAAAACCGTTCAAAAGCACTCATTTCCGGAAGTGCCAATATCAAATCACCTTTGCAAAATGCACCACAATTAACCGCGGACCCACAGCTTCGTGGATCCCTACCGAGACCCCGTCGGATCTAACCCGTAGTGGTTAAAAGCAAGCTCGCGGTCCCACAACTTCGTGGAGCCCTACCGAGACCCCGTCGGATCTAACCCGTAGTGAGCATACACACACACACGTTACTCATGCAATACTAATATGCTAAGAATGTAAGTTCATCAAGAATACTTACTAGAGATGGCCACTAATCCGACACCATTATCAAACTCTTCAAAAACACAATAACAAGATTAAATACGGAATACACGATTCCATAACCTTTAAACAACAAGGATATCATCAAGGCCTCCAACGTTCAAAATAATCAAATCATAATCAATTCCCAAAACACAACGTTCACAAAACACACACGCGTTTTGAAAGAGAGCCTTTAACGAGGCCAAACCGAAATCTTTTGAAACTTCATTTCAAATAACCAAACAAACACATCAAGACGAATACCGATCATCATATCCATAAAACGAGAAAAGTATGGGCAAGGTACTTGCCTCGAAATCGGCACGCAAGTATCCCGACGAACACGGCTCAACCGGAAAGCTTCGAAACGCCCGATGCTTTCGAAACAGAAGACGACGACGACGGAAGGGTTCAACTCGGTTTCTTCGCAAGAAACTCGACCCTAACAACAATATAATCAATAAATAATCGATCATACGAGGAAGGATAATCGTAGAACGCCCGAAAACCCCTCTAAGACATTTTGCCGGACACCTTCAAGGCGTCGGTCAAGAACTCGACCCAAACAACGAATCGATACGATCCAACCATGGAATAATAAAGGAAATGATATAAAACATCTAAATAATCATCAATCCATCACAATCCTAAGTTAAATCGGATTAAAACGGATGAAAACAACCAAAACACCCAAATTCCCCAAAACTAGATTTCTAGGAAATCTGACCTGATTCGGTAGATCGGAGGATGTTATAGGATGGATGATTGATGATATGAACTCCAAGACTTCATGGATTTATTGTCCAACAACATCTCTCCATGATATACACACCCACAGCCGCGTACGGGAAGAAAAAGAAGGAGAAATGGCTGAAGAAAAACGCTGCCAGGCCTTAAATAGGCCGACTGCCGGCCGGGTTACGTACGTAACCGGCCATGGCTTACGTACGTAACCGGCCATGGCCGAACTTGTAACACCCCCAATCCACTCAGGGATATTACACGCCGTAGACCCTCTCCTCGAGGATCTACCAGGCTGGTAACAACATTTAACATCTTGACAATGCCTTCAAGGCTAAAATGACTCAGTAGACCGATTTGGTCTTTCCACAAATACATACAACTCAAATACAACTCATGCCCACGCAGGGGACAAAATACAACCACACCCGTGCAACGGGAACAATATAGCAATGAAAATAAAGTACAATCGAACCAACACACGATGTACGGTTCCTCATGTGATTAGTATCGATCATCTTTCATCATCCTTCGTGCCGACCACGTGTTATGCTCCAAAACCCGAATGCAAAACAGACATCCACCCCGAATACTCGGGGTTAGCAAAACTCCACCGTTTTGCTAGTGCAAGAACAAAGTGCAAATACGAGCCATACAATTCACATTCCACGAATAACAATAATCAAGGATCCTCAAAGATCCAAACGAAACGAAAAGTACTTCCGAGGCAAGGGTTTGAGAAAACATTTCAAAATTGAAATATCATAAATCAATGGAAGTAATTTATAAAAGCGGTTTAGAATGCCATCGAGAGTTTTGATAGAAAACAATTTAGGATTATTAAATCCTACTTTTCAAAATCGAAAAGACAAAAGGGGTCACCGCCCCAAAGGTTTACTTTCGAAAATGACATTAACCAAACCGTTGGGATTTTAGCCCCAAATCCGTAAAACGACTTTCACAAAACCATTGGGATTTTAGCCCCAAATCTCAGCAACTCACAGTACACAAGAACGACCACAAGGTTCGTCTCCCAACATCAAAATCCACAAATAAAAGATTTAAAACAAACAACAAAATACTCTAGTGCCATCCTAGCCAAGTAGGCCAAACGAACAACTTACCTCTTACACACTTAGTCAATGCATGCAATCATGAAAACCGTTCAAAAGCACTCATTTCCGAAAATGCCAATATCAAATCACATTTGTAAAGTTCACCACAATTAACCGTCGATCCACACCTCCGTGGACCCCTACCGAGACCCCGTCGGATCTAACCCGTAGTGGTTAAAAGCAAAGCTCGTCGATCCACACCTCCGTGGACCCCTACCGAGACCCCGTCGGATCCAACCCGTAGTGAGCATACACACACACACGTTACTCATGCAATACTAATATGCTAAGAATGTAAGTTCATTAAGAATACTCACTAGAGATGGCCATTAACTCGACACCATTATCAAACTCTTCAAAACACCACAACAAGATTAAATACGAATACGATTCCATAACTTAAACAATAGGAGTATCATCATAAAATCCTTCAACGTTCAAAATAACCAAATCATAATCAATTCTCAAAACACCGTTCACAAATCATACTCGTTTTGAAAGAAAGCCTTTAACGAGGCCAAACCGAAATCCTTTGAAACTTCTTTTCAAATAACCAAACAAACACATCAAGACGACCACCGATCATCATATCCATAAAATGAGAAAAGTATGGGCAAGGTACTTACCTCGATACCACGAGCACGGAACCACGAACGGATACGGCTCAACCGGGAAGCTTCGGAACGCCCGATGCTAACGAAAAGGAAGACGACAACGAACGGAACGGAAGAATCAAGCACGACCGCGAGGAACCGACGAAAATGAACCTAACGATTCGAATAGCACAATCACAACCACTTCTAAACGATTATGGAAATGGAATACACCCGGAAACCCGCCTACGATTCATGTATATTCGTACAAAAATAACAACGAGGGCGGACCACAACCAAACCCTCTCGATTCCGTAAAAATCCACGAAATATCCATGAATCCGTAGGAAAACTAAAGATACTAACAATATTAACCGTATACATCATGAATCCACCAACAAAACGGAACTAATCGGAAGAAAATCCCAAAACCCCCAAATTAATCGAAAATAAGGTTCTAGAAATATTACCTTAGGAGATTCAAGTACTAAGATCCGTAGAACACGCGTTGGATTGATCGTCCGGGCTTCACAACCGAAGGGAAATGATGAAAATCGACCCCCGCATGAAGAATGCATGAGAAGTTCTCCCCTCCTAGGTCTCTCTCTCTCTCGCGCAGGTGAAATGAAGGTGGAAATGGCCGATTTCGCCTGATAAGGACGAGTTTGCACAGTTGACCGCTTTGTGTGCCGCGGCACAGCCGAAGTGTGCCGCGGCACAGGCCAAAATTTTACTCCCAGGTTTCGGCAGTGTGCCGCGGCACAGCCTGCGTGTGCCGCGGCACCCGGTACAGTCGGGTTTTGGTCGCAGATGTCACACGGGTGTGCCGCGGCACCGGACGGGTGTGCCGCGGCACTGACTCGGCACTGTGCCGCGGCACACAGTACAGTTCGCTCGACCAACAACTGAAGAAATTTGTGTGCCGCGGCACACACATCTTGTGCCGCGGCCCACGCCCCTTTCTGGGTCCCAAAATGATCAAAATGATCCGGAAAGAGAATAAAACGATAGGAATTAATATTTGGGAACCAATAACACGAAATGGATCCACGGCAACCCCGAAACGGCGGTTCCGCACAACTATAACGAGAATACAGTTCAACAGTTGACGGGAAGGACATACTGAAAGGTACACGAAAGTCATTACGATCGAGAATTACACCAAAAAAAAGAAAATTACCGAATTCGAAATTGCGGATATTACATTCTACCCTCCTTAAAAGAAGTTTCGTCCCGAAACTTAAAACAAGTAGGGAGAAGCAATATCCCCTCCAGGAAAACTCAACGAGATGCACAAGAAATGCGTAACTTACGCCCATCGGCGAAACGTTACAAGCAACACAAAGGAATAAACGGCGTGAAAACACGCTCCAGGATGACCAACACAATGCCACCGGTAGAGACGTAATAAAATCAACAAGTGACAAATGTCATCAAACAGATAACACAATCAAGTCGATTATCCGAACAATCACAAAACACAACCAATGAAAATCAATACGATTGACCAACCTAACAGTATATTGATCAAAACGCGAGCCAAACGCTGAACAAATACGGAATTCCACCGCCTAAGGGCTGGAAGATCGAAAACGAAACTAATTTCCCGAACTGAAGGGAATTACGAAGGAGCCTGAATGTTCACCAATCACGGAACGAGATCAATAAAAACCGAACAATCAAACGATCGAACCACAACGATCGAGACAACAAAAATCGAAGAATCATGTCCGAAACACGAAGGATAATAAAATTCAAACAACAACTCCAAGGTTCACATCTCGACTCGAGACAATATATGATCCGGTGAAAACAACAGGATGGGCATTCGCATAAGATCCACAGGAAAGGGGATAGCAATTAAAAAGTCACAACGACAAACGAGTTATTCCGAAACAATACCACACTCGTTCGGTAAACAAAAACAAGGGGTAGGACAAGCTCAGAAATGTCAACGAACATAAATGAGTCGAAAACATAAGAGTTCCAAATCCGATTTACTTCGAATAAAGAACTAATAGAACCAGATGACGTCACTCCCGAACAAGGTTCACAAGAATCGAACCGAACCCGAAAAAGTCACAGCGATAACCAGATCGACCCACAACAAGGTCGTAGCTCGTTCGGACGATGAAACCGAAATACAGAACAAGTTAGTAAAGTATCAACGAACATGAGCGAATCGATAGACTGGAGAAAGAGAAAATACAGAAGTCAAAATAGTACGGGCATTACCTCCGACCTCGTCCACGAAATTCACAAAACGGGAGCAAGGTAACAAGACATTAAACAACCTACACATAACGGAACCATCACCGATGCACACGGTCATACCAACCCAAGCTCTAACAGCTCGCACTTGCGCGACAACGCAGAAATCACCACGAGGCGACAATATTCAACACCGACATCCCACCTCTCACAAGGGCTAACACAACAAATGTGTGGAAAACGACTCAACACTCACACCGCCAATTCGGTCATACTCGGGAGCAAACATCAAAATGACAACGCGAACATCATACATATATACCCAACCCTCAAACGGGAATGGATAGGTTTTAAAAACGAAAACCTCATTTTAATAATAATTTAGAAGAACACCGATTGATCTTGAGTATCACCTTTCAAAAAGTACAAACGTGAAACATCGTTATCAAGACTTTGGAGAACCATTTCGCATTTGATAAGAATGAGGACACTTTCTCTTAGTGAAAACTTTCAGAATATTCGACCCTCGGGTCTAAATAAAAGTGTTTCTAAAACATTGAAAATATCTCAAAATATTTTGGTCCTCGAGGCAGAAAAATTTTGAAATATATTGTGGCACTGGATGTACCACAAGAAAATAACTCATTTGAAAAAATATGTCTCAAATTTATTTCTAAGATACTCAAGTTTTCAAAATAATTCAATGCCAAAAAGGACGATGCCAAAAAGGCTAGAATGCCCAAAAGTTTCAGGTAATCACACGGAACATCATGGCGCTGTGGGTCCCGCGTCGGAACCCCAGGCTAAAAACCATTTACAAAAATGCCAAAAAGGCTGATGACGGTAATATTTCAAAAACTCACGAAAGCCATTTACAAAATACTAAATACCGTCATAAGAATTTCGTCAAAGCGGTCAAGGCCATAATGCCAAAAACTCGGTTAAGGGAAGCGGTTATCGAAATAAAACTCGATCGGTAAAATACCGAAAGTCATTACAAAGGAACTCACGCAGCAGATAAAAGAAATACAGTTCAACATGCACAATCCAGCAACACTACTCCTCATAAGAACAAAATATTAGAGTCAAATAACCACATTCAGAACAAAACCACTGGCCCCATTCGAGGCCTCTAAAGACCCTACCGCACTGGCTAGTGAACAAGTCGAACGTGTATAAGCACAAAGCTTCCACAAAAGAACTCGTAAAACGTGCAAATCGATTCGAAAATCATCAGCAACGGACAAGAACAATAATAAAAAGACATCTCAAGCGACGACACTCCTCGTATAAATCAAATACGAGAGTCGATTAAATACATATCGTGAAATCAAAATCCACATAAAGATTCCATCACTTAACAAATAATCATAAAAATAGCTCGTGTCACACGAGGCACAACACAAAGAAGGGAGACTTACTTCCACCGGTCGCACGAAGATGATGATCGCCCCACGATACTAATCACGACCAACAAACTCAAACGACGCGTCGCGACACGACTCAGTCAGATAAAATCCGACGAAACAAGACTCAAACAACACGACTTGACCCGACAACCTAGGTTTCCTCAACTTAATCTCCGATACCATTTATGTAACACCCCCAATCCACTCAGGGATATTACACGCCGTAGACCCTCTCCTCGAGGATCTACCAGGCTGGTAACAACATTTAACATCTTGACAATGCCTTCAAGGCTAAAATGACTCAGTAGACCGATTTGGTCTTTCCACAAATACATACAACTCAAATACAACTCATGCCCACGCAGGGGACAAAATACAACCACACCCGTGCAACGGGAACAATATAGCAAATGAAAATAAAGTACAACCGAACCAACACACGATGTACGGTTCCTCATGTGATTAGTATCGATCATCTTTCATCATCCTTCGTGCCGACCCTGTGTTATGCTCCAAAACCTGAATGCAAAAACAGACATCCACCCCCCGAATACTCGGGGGTTAGCAAAACTCCACTGTTTTGCTAGTGCAAGAACAAAGTGCAAATACGAGCCATACAATTCACATTCCACGAATAACAATAATCAAGGATCCTCAAAGATCCAAACGAAACGAAAAGTACTTCCCGAGGCAAGGGTTTGAGAAAACATTTCAAAATCGAAATATCATAAATCAATGGAAGTAATTTATAAAACGGTTTAGAATGCCATCGAGAGTTTTGATAGAAAACAATTTAGGATTATTAAATCCTACTTTTCAAAATCCAAAAGACAAAAGGGGTCACCGCCCCAAAGGTTTACTTTCTGAAAAATGACATTAACCAAACCGTTGGGATTTTAGCCCCAAATCCGTAAAACGACTTTCACAAAACCATTGGGATTTTAGCCCCAAATCTCAGCAACTCACAGTACACAAGAACGACCACAAGGTTCGTCTCCCAACATAAAAATCCACAAATAAAAGATTTAAAACAAACAACAAAATACTCTAGTGCCATCCTAGCCAAGTAGGCCAAACGAACAACTTACCTCTTACACACTTAGTCAATGCATGCAATCATGAAAACCGTTCAAAAGCACTCATTTCCGGAAATGCCAATATCAAATCACATTTGTAAAGTTCACCACAATTAACCGTCGATCCACACCTCCGTGGACCCCTACCGAGACCCCGTCGGATCTAACCCGTAGTGGTTAAAAGCAAAGCTCGTCGATCCACACCTCCGTGGACCCCTACCGAGACCCCGTCGGATCCAACCCGTAGTGAGCATACACACACACACACGTTACTCATGCAATACTAATATGCTAAGAATGTAAGTTCATTAAGAATACTCACTAGAGATGGCCATTAACTCGACACCATTATCAAACTCTTCAAAACACCACAACAAGATTAAATACGGAATACACGATTCCATAACTTAAACAATAGGAGTATCATCATAAAATCCTTCAACGTTCAAAATAACCAAATCATAATCAATTCTCAAAACACCGTTCACAAATCATACTCGTTTTGAAAGAAAGCCTTTAACGAGGCCAAACCGAAATCCTTTGAAACTTCTTTTCAAATAACCAAACAAACACATCAAGACGACCACCGATCATCATATCCATAAAACGAGAAAAGTATGGGCAAGGTACTTACCTCGATACCACGAGCACGGAACCACGAACGTATACGGCTCAACCGGGAAGCTTCGGAACGCCCGATGCTAACGAAAAGGAAGACGACAACGAACGGAACGGAAGAATCAAGCACGACCGCGAGGAACCGACGAAAATGAACCTAACGATTCGAATAGCACAATCACAACCACTTCTAAACGATTATGGAAATGGAATACACCCGGAAACCCGCCTACGATTCATGTATATTCGTACAAAAATAACAACGAGGGCGGACCACAACCAAACCCTCTCGATTCCGTAAAAATCCACGAAATATCCATGAATCCGTAGGAAAACTAAAGATACTAACAATATTAACCGTATACATCATGAATCCACCAACAAAACGGAACTAATCGGAAGAAAATCCCAAAACCCCCAAATTAATCGAAAATAGGGTTCTAGAAATATTACCTTTGGAGATTCAAGTACTAAGATCCGTAGAACACGCGTTGGATTGATCGTCCGGGCTTCACAACCGAAGGGAAATGATGAAAATCGACCCCCGGATGAAGAATGCTTGAGAAGTTCTCCCCTCCTAGGTCTCTCTCTCTCGCGCAGGTGAAATGAAGGTGGAAATGGCCGATTTCGTCTGATAAGGACGAGTTTGCACAGTTGACCGCTTTGTGTGCCGCGGCACAGGCCAAAATTTTACTCCCAGGTTTCGGCAGTGTGCCGCGGCACCCGGTACAGTCGGGTTTTGGTCGCAGATGTCACACGGGTGTGCCGCGGCACTGACTCGGCACTGTGCCGCGGCACCGGATGGGTGTGCCGCGGCACACAGTACAGTTCGCCCGACCAACAACTGAAGAAATTTGTGTGCCGCGGCACACACATCTTGTGCCGCGGCCCACGCCCCTTTCTGGGTCCCAAAATGATGAAAATGATCCGGAAAGAGAATAAAACGATAGGAATTAATATTTGGGAACCAATAACACGAAATGGATCCACGGCAACCCCGAAACGGCGGTTCCGCACAACTATAACGAGAATACAGTTCAACAGTTGACGGGAAGGACACACTGAAAGGTACACGAGGGTCATTACGATCGAGAATTACACCAAAAAAAAGAAAATTACCGAAATTCGAAATTGCGGATATTACAGAACTCACTGCCTGGAAATGCCGGAAGCGTTACGTACGTTACCGGCCAGGGCCTTACGTACGTAACCGGCCTTACGTACGTAACTGCCGATTACTACCGCACGTTACTCGGCCAGGGCTGGCCTGGCCCCAGCATGCCCGACCATGACTCGGCCGGGGCCAACTCCGACGGCCCGAACGACCCCGAAACCCGAACCTAAGTACGAATCGAAGATACGGTTACGAAGTACTCGCAAAGGCGAATCCGAGCACTAAGAGAACACACGATTTCGACCACCCGAAGGCTCGAAATTCGACAACGGAAAGTAATTACCCCAAACTTTGGGAAATTACGAAAATGGCCCAAAACGCCCGAAAATCACGATACGTGATTGAAACACCAAGTCAAAGCTCGCAACATGAATAATAACATTAAATGAACTTACGAGAAAGTCGAAACAACAGTTTCGGACAAGATTCGCAAGAATCGAACTCAAGTGCGGAAAAACCGCTAAAAAGCACGGAACTCAACAAAACGACACCGAAACGAGCTCGGATGACAAAAAGTGCAGAATTAATCATTCTCGGAATGACGAAACGGTCATGTGCGAGTCGTCAAAACGGAATACCGCCGAAAAAAAGAAATTTACCGAAAATCGAAAATTGCGGATATTACAGGTATCACCATCCATCTTATGATAATTATACTTATCACATGGTAGGTACTGTAATATATAAATTACATAATGTAAGCTCAACAAATAGATGGTTTCAACCACCACTTGAAGATAATTACAATAAAGTCAGGAATTAGATTAGTAAATATTTAACTGCTTCTTCTGGAGCAGGTTCGTCCAACTATTTTCTCAAAGTATAATCATGTGGTATTAGGTTGGATCATTAGAAGGTTATAAGTCGACATCAATTGCCGGCGTCAGTGCCGTCTGGCTGTCCCACGACATCACACATATCATTTTGTAAAATTTTCACAATATAAGAATTAAAATCACATGTCAATATTGGTGTCAAATTGAAGCTCTCATGAAATGGGTCACAGTGGTATCAAGAAAAATCAATTCTGACATCATATGTATCTTATATGTAAGAAAAACGAATGTATAATTTAATAAATTAAAAGAGTATTTTATTATTTTATTATTATTTTATTATTTTATTTGTTACCTCCTTTCTACTCTTGTCTCCTCCCCTTTTTTTTCTTTATCCTTTTCGCGACTCCTTTTCCCCCCCTTTTTTCTTCTTCTTCTTCTTATCTGTTCTTCTTCTTCATTCTGTTCTTGTCCCTTTTTTTCTGTTACGTTTTCTTCATCCATATTTTTTCTCCTTTTCCTTTATTTATTTACTTCTTCTTCATCTGCTAACATAGAGAGGCATATTTACATCATTTGTAGCTTGAGGTTATACCGCTTCAAGCGTTAATAATAATATATACGGTGCATAGCTTGGGGTCATACCACTCAAGCATAATAATATCATATAATATATATAGCTTGGGTTCATACCACTCAAGCATAATAATAGCATATAATATATATATCTTGGGGTCATACCGCTCAAGCATAATAATATGTATATAATAGGGCTTGCGTAATCCACACAAGCATAATGATATGTATATACAGAATAAAACCATAGAGAAGTTCTTACCGTTGAAACTCTTTAGTAAGGATTAGAGCCTTCGTGCTGATAACGTGTTATAAAACTGAAATATTATAGAGAGGATTTGGAGAGAATAGAGAGAATGATTCTCAGGTATGTTTTTCATAAATAACTGAAGTCCTATTTATAGGAAAACTTCAGATGGCACAAACGTAATTACATAATTACATCAGGGGCATAATAGTTATTTTTATATTATAATACATTATCTTATTACGCACTACGAGAAGTGCGCATTTCAACAATTCTTAACACAGATTAATTTGATGTGAGAATATGTTGTACTTTTTGAAGATTTTTGTGTTATTGCAGGCACAATTAGAGGTGGCCATGGGCCGGATTGGAGCGGGTCGGGCTGAGACTTAGGAGCTCAGGATCGGCCCATGTTTGTGCTGGGTTGGGTCTTGGTTGGGCGGCCGCGGCCTATTGTCCGCCTGCCCCCAGGCTGTCGTGGGCTGGACTGGGTCGGGTCGGCCCCGTATATTTTACAAAAAATATTTTAAATTTAAAAATATGTTAACATTAAATTAAAAATCAATTTGAAACAATCTGTTTTGAATTTTTAAAATAAATTAGTTAATATTAATTAAAAAATCAATTTAAAAAAACTATTTTGAATTAAAAAAGATTGTAAAAATTAGAAAAAAATGCTTCAATCTGTTTAAGAAAATTCATTTTGAAGTTTTAAGATATGATTAAATTAAATGGGGAGGAATGGGGAAAAATTGGACTTGGACTTAATTTGTAATAATTAGATTATTTTTTGAAATTTAATCTAATTTTTAAAATTAAGTTGTCCACGTATCCTGAGGAATCAAAGTCCACATAGTTCCTTTTACTTACCTCTTTACTTACCTGGAACTTAAATGCAGGATGATATGCTCAATCGTCGTGTTGGCCACTCGCCGAAGCTCAAGATTCGGATGAAGAATCAATCATCATTCAGGGATCATCATCCTCGTTGTGTTCGTCTTCTTCTTCTTCCGTCCGTTGTTTTTTCTACTTGTTCCCAATCTTTTTTACAGACCAGAATCTTCACAACGTCGGACGATAAAGATGTCCATTTCAACTCTTTATTTTTTGATCAAATCTATTTTGAAGTTGACTGAGAGGCTAGAACCTCCAGTTTATATTCTTTAATGTACCGGTATTCCACGAAAAAAGAGTAGTTTCTTTTGATTTTTTCATACAAGACAATTCATTTTAATGCGTTGGTACGGTACCGATAATCCTCTCATAAAATGCCCAAACCCATAATTTTTTATTCTTATTTGAAGCTTCGACCGTATGTTCGGTTGGAGGTGGTATGGTAGTAGAGTCTTGAGAGAGATTGTGAACTAATAACAATTTATAATAATAAGTACTAAATAGATAAACTCTAGTAAGTATAAAAAAAATAATACAAAGTAATAATAGTAAACTTACCAAAATGCAAGTTGGTATCATTATCACCGGTTCCTTCGTGATGAACGTTCTTTGATCCGTCCGCCATAGTAATTTTTTTAATAATGATAGATTTAGATTAATATAATATACAAAGTTACTTAACAAAAAGTAATATTACAGGTTGTGAATATTTGAGCACTGTGAAAACTTGAGAATTAAGAAGAAGGGAGAATAGAATTGTTGGTGTGGAAAAATGGTTAAGAAGAGGTGGGTATTTCTAAGATGATTTTTCCAAAGAAAATTAAAATTCTGGCCGTTGGGCCCGACCCATGGGCTGGAGAGTTCGGAACTGGGACCGCCCGAGTGTCCAGGGGCTCGGTCCTGGACTGGGCTGGTCCGAGCGGCCTGCGGGGCTAGAAAACCCGGGCCGGGCCGGGCCGCCGGGCCCACTGGCCACCTCTAAGCACAATTCATCAAATAATTGTAGGTCACAAGTCGTGAGGAATAAGTCTAGGGGGGTGAATAGACTTATTAAACTCTTTTCTGAATTTCAGATGAGTTACTAAGCTGTGATTAGATACAGATGACTTATGTCGTCTGCAGACAAGTAATACGGAAGACACAACTGATGATGATACAGATAACTAAAGGTCATCTGCAGTTAACTTCTAATGGAACAGTAAATATGAATGCAGCAGTTAAGTATGATGTTCAAAGCAGTAAATCACATAGCACTTATAGTGGTTTCAGAGGTGGGGTAATCCTCTACTAGTCCACTTTTCTCCAAACTAGTTGGAGATGAATTCACTATAACTTTCAACCAGTGATAAACGTTACAATGATTCAACTAGTTACAACAACTTCCAACCAGTGGAATCCCGTGGCCGTTGCAACTCCCTTTGACTATCTAGCACCTCTTGATTGAAAATCCTTGGATGCCTATCAATCACGCAACTTCTGAAAACCTCGTTCAAAGAAGTACCCCGTACTCAACTTCTGAGACAAGAGTGTTGTCTTCTCCAACTAAGAGCTTCTCAGAATATGACTGTTTAAAGCTTTGCTCTTTTCACGATGCTATAGTTTGCTTTGATTGCCTTGAATACTTTGATTGCTTGTGAGTGTTGTTCGCATCGTACTTTGCTCAATTCATATCTTCAGATATTTATAGCACGATCCTTGAGCTTTCTTCATAGCCGTTGCACTTCTGTAACAAATCCGTCCGTTGGAGAGTGGACTTCTTTGTTTATCTTATCAGTCCATTGCAAGGCTGGATTCCCTTTTTCAATTCCGATCGTTTGAAAGACTTTCTTTGTTAGCGCCGTTATTCTTGATTAGAATAATCATAAGTCTTCAGAATCCGGATCTCAAGGAATATTTTATTCCTAGCTTTTCAGGAATATATCCAGTTTATCTCCTACGTCTTGCATGCGGCTTTCCGTGATTGTTGACTTTCAACGCTTGCTGACGTGGACTGAGTAACTTGGCTGATAACTTGACTGAGAACCTATCTGATATGAAACTCCTCTGATATAAAGTTCTCTGCTCTGGACTTCTCTGCTCTGAAGTTCTCTGCTCTTAACATCTCTGCTCTGAAGTTCTCTGCTCTGAAGAATATTCTCTGATCTGATGGTCAAACTTCAACTGATATTGTGTTCGACTAGAACTCGCCTGATCAAAACTTGTCTGATGTAGCGCCTTCTTCAGAATCTTGACTGCAGGTAGGTTTTGGTCAAACCTCTCTGATATTTGCGTTGACCAAAACTCGTCTGACATGAACTTGCCTGATAACTTTTTTGATAAACGACAGTTCCATACTTAGTCGTTTTTCTACTGATCAACATTAGATTAAGACTTAGCCTAAAATTTAAAGGCCTATAGAAGATACTCATCTGGTTCTTCTTTACAAGTGCCAAGTACTTAAACATACATTTGAATAATCAATTAATACAGGGACGACATCATCAAAATCTTAACAGGTATTCCTAACAAATTCCCTCTATTTTGATGATGGCAAAACTAAAGCATTTCAAATGTAAGGCAAGTCTGCAAAAAGTAAAGTGCAAGACAAAATCAAACTCAGTCCTCTTTTGAGACAACTAGTGGTTGTCATTCAAATGACTGTTATAAAATTTTTATTGAAGTATTACAGTACAGATGAATGAAACAGAATACAAGAAAATTACAAGTATTGCCAATTACAAAAAAATTTACAAGTAAAAAATTACAAGTAAATACATCTCTCATCTCCCTTTTCCTCTTCCTCTTGAGATCTTCAACTTGGCTGGAGGGAGAGACCTTAGAGGTTTTGCACCAATTGGCCTCTTGAAAACTGGGGCTAACCCATATTTCCTTTTGACTACCATGGATGCAAACTCTTGTTCCTCGGCAGAAGTAAAATTATTCTCTACACAGAGTTTCTTAATTTCCTCCTGAAGAGCCAACTCATCCAGATCATTATTCATGAGAGTGGGGGCTTCTTCAGGTCTGAAACTGGGGGTCATTGGATAAGCATCAAACTTCCTTGCATATTTCTTTAGAACTTCCCAGAGTTTTGGCCAGGTTGAGGACATGAAGTTTATGAACGCCTGCTGTAGGGAGCAATCTTTATCCTGGAGTAATTCTCAGAGATAGTATTTCTCCATAAATTGCTTGTTTGCTCCTTCCCACATTGGGGCTACCTAAGCAGGTAAGAATTCTTCAACAAATGAATCTCTTTTCCCTCCCATTAGAATTTCTCTTCTGGTCCTTGTCTGGTCCTCCTCCTCTTGGCTGCAAGTTGATCATCAGATGATGCAGCTTTTTCCTTTCTCTTGAGGTGAGAGGTACCAGCCTGAATGTTAGGAAGGTCTTGTTCTGGTATATCTTCTCTGCCTTTCCCTTTGCCTTTGTCATCTCCCTTATCTTCCCTATCTTTCCCCTGCATGGTCTCAGCTACTCTGACTTGCTCTTCCCCCTTATCTTCCCCATTTTTGCCAGCATCAACAATAGCTGCTAGCTGCTCTTCCACCCGAGACATGAAATCAGACATGCCAAGAGGTATTCTGGAGTTAGTTGGTGGTGGGGAAGGGTCCTTCTGCTTGAGCAAAGCGTCCATCTTTAAATTGAGAGACTGGAGATCAGGTTTTACTTCAGATGCTAACAGTTTGGCAACTGTCTCCTTGGTAATTCGTCTGATTAGGTCAGTCAGCTCAGGTGAGATTGGAACTGCAGGTGCTATCTCAGGATCATTTTAACCTGAGTCTTCTTGGGCGGATGATCTCCTTTCAGTAGACTTATCTGAAGGTAAGCTCCTATCAGCTGCCTTCTGATTAGAGGGGGTTTTGTCAGGGGTGTCTGGCTTGTCATCTTCAGGCTGATGAGAGCTAGATGCTTGGTCAGGTGCACCATCAGCTTCATCATCTTTCTTCCCATCTTCTCTTCTTTCTCCTCCTCTTTTTTCTTCTTCAACTTCTTCTTTTTGATCTTCTTCTTATTTTTCTTCCTCCTTTTCTTTTTCATCTCCCTTTTCAACTCCAGCAACTTTTTTAACTTTGGCCTCTTCTTCTGCCTTTTCAACTCCTTCATTTTCTTCTTTTCCAACTCCTTCAATTTATGTTTTTTCAACTACAACCTCTTATTCTGCTTCTATTACAACATATTCAACTCCAACATTCTCTCCTTCCTCCTTCCTTATTTCATCCTGTCCTTCAAAAATTCCCTTCTCCAGAACATCCTTCATTACTTGCAGGATGAATTGGTCCATATTCTGTTTGAAATGGAGTATGAACCAATTCTCCTCAAGCAAGAGCTGCACATTAGTTTGCTGACAAAAGTACATAACAAGTTGTTCTACAGCAATTGGATGTTCCCAAGAAGTTTTATCAATAAGTGCTTTCAGTTGGGGGAAGGAGTACATTTTGAACTCTCTTCATTCCTCATACATATGGATAAAGGGGTAATTTAAAACTTCCTTCCTTACCAACTTAAGCTAAGCTGAGGAAAGTCCCAAGGGGTTGTTGGTCCTCAGGTTAAAGGAGTATTCTGCAGCAGGAACTTCAATTTTCTCCTCTGCTTCTTCTTCCTCTGTCATGCTAGGAAGAGTGAGGAGTGGAGTTTTTTCAGCCATCAACTCTGTCTGATCTGGCTGTTCTTCAGCAGGAGCAGGTTCAGGTGATATTGTGATCTGCATCTGAGCTGATGGTTCTTTAGCTGGTGCAGGTGATCTTACAGGCTGCACTTCTTCTTCTTCGCCATCAGATGGGTAGTCCACCAAGCCTCTCTGCCTCTTGGGGGACCTATCTAGAGATGAAGTGATATAGACGGCTTCCTCTGTTGCAGGTGACTTTCTCTTCAACAACTTGGACAGGGGAATGTTGTCACTATCGTAGTCATCTGCAGACAACTTTTCAACTGCAGGTGACTTTTGAGAAGTCTCAGCTGCAGCTGCATCAGACTTCTCTGATTCAGTGTCTGAGGGTCCTCTGTACTCAGACGTTCCAAAGGTCATCTCATTGATTATTGCAGTAGCTTTTTCCATCTTGTCCCCAATATGCTTCAGGTCTCATGGTCCAAATGACCAAGCCTCTTGCTAAGGTGAAAGGGGTCTGCCTTTCCCTTAGTCTTTCCCAGGAATTCCAGAATCCAACTTATATGAGTTCCATACGCCAGGTTTTGTCTAAATCTCTTCTCATCTTCATCCCAGCTGACTTTGCTCACCTCATGGACTAACTGCCTGTATATGTAGTCAGGCCAGTTAATCCTCTTCAGCTGAATGAGGGCTCCCATTACGATGTACTTGGCAGAAGATAATTGATCGTAGCTCCCTGCCATGCCCATGACTATATTGTTGTTTATGTCAAGGACATACTTGTACTCCTTCTTGAGGTCATTTTTCTTTGCTGTGAGTTTGACCTTAGGAGACTCCTTGGGCAGCTTGATCTCATACCAAGTATCGATCGGGCTTTGCTTGAGGGCTTCGACAGTAATGCCCCGGTTCTCCATCTGGAAGGCATTGGCAATGGTCTGAGGAGTGATGTCAACTTCTTCTCTAAGGATAGAGCTTGAAATACAGTGCTCTGTGACTTGGGCCTCCTTGTAGAAACAAATTACAGCCTTCTTGAATAGCTGTTTTGGGGATATGTCCAGAAAATGGTAGATTCCATTTTTCTTCATCATCCGGATAATGTACGCCATTTCTCCTGTTTCGTTTGTTGCTAGCAAACCTTCCAAGTCGACCACAATGTTGAATATGATTTGGTCCTTCACGAGCTTGAGATTAACACCTTCAAAGTAGGATTCCATTTCTGCAAAAAATATTTCGATTGAGTGTAGTATATATTCAAAGGGTTTTTCTGCTTTCTGAAAAATTAGGGTTCTTTCGCTTGAAGACGGTAAAGTTTGTGAAATGATTTCCGCCGCCTTAAAAGCCAGTTAAAAAGACGCTTTGAATTTTTGACAATAAAATAATCAAACGGCGGTATGATTTTTGATGGTTTAAGGAATGACGGTTGAATTTGATTGGACGTCGTGGAGGTAGCGTGAACGAGTGTTTTTCCACGTGTGAAAAATAATATAATAATTAAGTCGGTCTCGGAATTAGAAACTTAGCTGGTTGATCATTTGACTTCTTGTCTGCTCTGCATCTGGTGAGATATGTTGCCTGTGGTTGAGATCAGCTAGGTTTCTTCGTCTGTCCTTCGGCTTCTCGTCTGGTCTGATCAGATGTGTAACATCCTAATTTTATTTATAATTAAATCTTGAAAAAAAAACATCTACGTATTTTAATTATTTATAATAACTTTAATTATCTTTAAAAATTTCCTTTAAACAATATAATAACGTGCGGAAGCTATATAATAATATAATATCACATAAATATCATTTAGAAGAAGAACTATTTTTTTTTTGATAAACAAAATTCATGGTAAACTTTAGTGACTAAATAAATGTAAGAAATTAACGAAATCTCCAATTTAAAATGCAACCAAAATATTAAGTACAGAATTTATACTACATCTAATTATGTAAAGTTTGACCAAACATTCATCATTTGTAGAAAATAAGGCAATTGTTAACGTTCGCAAAACCTTAAAATTACAAATTGAAAGATTCTTCGTAAATTAAAATATAATTAATAATATTAAGAGTTGATGCTTATATTGATACCATCTTCCACCAGTACCACGCCCGCTTCATTAACCTGAAAACATTTTATAAAAATTCGGGATAAGCTTGAGCTTAGTGAGGTTATACATGTCACATATGAATATATCACGAATAATTGAACACATAAATATTTCTGTTCTGTTTTTACGTGTATTTCTACACTGAGTGCTCGAAGCCCGGAGGCCATCTGAGCCTGAAGGCTAACTGAGCCCGAAGGCTAAATGTTCGATGTACTAGAAGTATAATTTTTCTGTTCTGTCTGTATGACATGATAAATCACATCATAATTTATATATAATATATGTCAAATAATATTTAATATACATACAAGACATGTAATTTTGTAGAAAATAAGTGAAAATAAAACCCCACCTCAAATGCAGCGCCTGACTAAGTATGGATGCTCGACTCGTGAAATCTTAGGCCCGAAAGTTCTCGTCGATATCTATAATAGAATAATTTAATATTATTATTAATGTATGAAAATATATAATAATACAAACTAAATTAAAATATTTAAATTTCACTTAAAAATATGTAATTTGAGATGTTAGGAAATTAAATAGGGATAAAATCAAAAGATCAAAGAGTTCAGGGGTTAAATTGAAATTTGGATGAAAGTTGTTGGATATAAAATCCAACACTAGGTCAGAATTCTATCCTCACGAGCCGCCTCCTTCATTCTGCTCTTCCCCACTTCTCCCATCTCGTCCCTGCAGTCTTCTTCTTCTTCTTCTTCTTCTTCTTCTTTTTTTTTTTTTTTGAAATCTCCTCACTGAGGTTTTCACTCTCCCTAAGAAAATCCACATATGTCCTCTCACACCCACACATACAGACGCGTAACCCACACCCACACACACCGAAAGGCTGCGCGATCGGATTCAAGGCGGGTCAGAAAAAACTTCGGTCCTGCACCTCTGGCGGCGGTGGTGGCGGGTGAAAACCCCATCGGAGGTCTATGGTGGTGTATCTGGGCCGTGATGGTGAGGACTAGAGATGGGTATACAACAAGACTGCAGTGTTTTGGCCCAAAGAAGATGATTCGGGATGTGGGTTTGAGTCACTAATTTTAAAATTTGAGATCGGACATGGAGTTCGGTTTCTAGTGTTGATTCAGATTTTGGTTTTGATGCTATGAAGAAAATGAAAGATGAAAAAAATATGACAGAAAGAGGAATCGAGGCTTTTGATATATTCTTTTTCTTACCTTCTACTGGAGTATCACTATGCAGAATGAGATGTTTGGAATGAACGATGCTGTAAAGTTGATTTGTATTATATATTGTTTAGGAGAAGAATTAGAAAAGACACAAGTTAACTGTGTCTTAGTTTGGTTAATAATTAACCATGAATGCTGTGGAAATTAAGAATGAGAATTAAGACAAAGAGGAAATGCATCAGTTTTCCTTTTCTTCCTGGAAGAGAGAAAAGAGGGGAGGTGAAAAGATAAATGGTGTTGGGCTGGGCCAAATAAAGATATAATTGGGTTGACATTTAATAGATAAGTTAATATATAATTGGGTTGGACTAATAAATGGGTTCTCAATTAAAATTAAATGTTTAAAAGAAAATTAACAACAAAAATAATAATGATAATAATAATAATAATTTACGGATATTACATTCTAGCCTCGTTGAAAAATTTTCGTCCTCGAAAATTAGTATCATACCTTGATTATAGAAATCAGGATAACGAGCTCGAAACTCTTCCTCGCATTCCCAAGTAGCTTCGTCTTTTCCATGACGATTCCACTGCACTTTAATCAATGTGATATCTTTGTTTCTCAATTTATGAACCTTCTTCTCGAGTATTGCACACGGTAGCTCCTCATACGTTAAATCTCTGTTAACGTCCAAATTCGCGTAGCTGATTACATGACTCGGATCATGTGCATATTTTCTGAGCATAGAGACATGGAATACATTGTGTACTGAAGCAAATTCTGGTGGTAAAGCGAGAAGATATGCCAGATCTCCAATTCGTTCTAGAATTTCGAATGGTCCGACAAATCTCGGTCGAAGTTTTCCCTTTTTCCAAACCAAAAATTCCTTTTATTGGGGCCACCTTTAAAAATACTTTATCTCCAATGTCAAAATGTAACTCCTTTCTACGCTTATCAGCATATGACTTCTGTTGGTCCTGAGCAATTTTAATTCTCTCTCGGATCATCTTAATTTTTCTGACTGTTTCCTCAACTAATTCAGGTCCCAATACTTTTCTTTCTCCGACTTCATCCCAATACAATAGAGATCTACATTTTCTTCCATATAGAGCTTCGTATGGTGCCATCCCAATTGTGGTATGATAACTATTATTGTAGGCAAATTCAACTAAAGGTAGCAGTGATTCCCAATCACAATTTGTATCCAGTATGCATGCTCTCAGCATATCTTCAAGGATTTGATTCGTTCATTCCTTTTGACCATCTGTTTGAGGATGGTAAGCAGTGCTGAAATTTAACTTTGTTTCGATAGCTTCATGCAAACTTTTCCAAAACCTTGAAGTGAAACGAGGGTCTCTATCTGACCCTATTGATACCGGAACTCCGTGTAATCTCAAAACCAAACCAAACCAAACATACCCAGTATATCCCGCTCAGAGCAGGGTCTGGGGAGGGTAAGATGTACGCAGACCATGCCCCTACCTATTACGGTAGGGAGGCTGTTTCCGTGAAGACCCTCAGCTTAGTGCACAACAACATATTGAGTGAACAATACAAAGGGAAGCATATGATACGAAAAAACTCAATACCATACCTGAGCCCATGGCTTAATCCACATGGGACTTACCTAAGAGAAATTTGGCTACATCACTCCCGATGAACGCTGCTCAAACAGAAGAGAGGTTGACTCCGCGCACAGCTCCCTGTCAAAAATACACCACACGCAAAAGGCAATAGGATAAAATATATAATACATGTAAAAATACAAAGCTCTAGGTCAAAGCTAACCGAGACAACCCAACCCTGAGGCTCTCAACTACAGCACCACTCCCAACTAAAGAATCCACAACTCTGATCTGGCGCCTCCAAACGCGCCTATCGACAGTCATGGTCTCGGAAAGGTTTAAGGCCTTCAAATCTAATCTCAGCTGCTCCTCTCACGTCCTCCTCGGTCTGCCTCTCCTCCTATCCCCAACAACTACTAAACTCTCGACCCTCCTCACCGGAGCAGATGCCTGCCTCCTGCGGACGTGACCAAACCATCTCAATCTCCCTTCCCTAACTATCGCTGAAATGGGCGCCACTTCTAGCGCGTTCCTGAAGACCCCGTTCGAGATTCTATCTAATATTGTGCGACCACACGACTAGCGTAACATTCTCATTTCAGCCACTTCCAACTTGCTCTCAAGCGACTTCTTCATCGCCCAACATTCAGAGCTATACAACATTGCAGGTCGGATTGCCGCTCTATAGAATTTACCCTTCAACTTTAGAGGGACTTTCTTGTCGCACAGGACCCCTGTCGCTGCTCTCCACCTTAGCCACCCCGCCTTGATGCAATGAGTGACATCATCTTCACACTCACCTTCCTTCTGAATGATCGAACCCAAATACTTGAACTTATCCGTACGGGGAACGATCTGATCCGCAATATACATTTGTGCGTACTGATTCATCTTAAACATCATCTTGACTGGCAGAAAATGAGCAGATTTTGTCATTCTGTCGACAATCACCCAAGCTGCAGTATTTCCTTTAACAGTTGTGGGTGGACCAACTATGAAATCCATGGCTATATGTTCCCACTTCCATTCTGGAATTTCAAGTGGTTTGTGTAATCCTGATGGTCATTGATGTTCGTCCTTGACTTGTTGACAAGTCAAACAACTCTCCACACATTTTCCTATATCATTTTCATTCCTTTCCACCAAAACATTTTCTTAAGATCTTGGTACATTTTTGTACTGCCTGGGTGGGTAGTATATGGTGTACTATGAGCTTCGATTAAAATCTCCTTTATCATACTCTCATCTATGGGTACACAAATTCTCCCTTCGTACATCAAGGTACCATCACTTGCTATTCCAAAACCCTTATTGTCTGTAGATATGGCCAACTCTTTCATTCTACTTAATATCTCATCGTGGGATTGAGCTATTTCAATTCTTTCCCGTAAGGTTGGTTGAACCACTAGAGCTGATAAAATTGATGTTGTTCCCTTTGGTCTAACAACTTCAGTATTCAATTTCGAAAAATCTTGAATGAGTTGCTCTTGAGTAGTGAGCATATTGCACAATTCTCCTCTCGTCTTGCGACTTAAAGCATCTGCAACTACGTTGGCCTTGCCTGGATGATATTGGATCGTGTAATCATAATCTTTCACCAACTCAAGCCACCTTCTTTTCCTCATGTTTAGCTCCTTCTGAGTAAACAAATACTTCAAACTTTTATGATCGGTAAAAAATTCACACCTTCCTCCGTACAAATAATGCCTCCAAATCTTTAGCGCATGAACTACAGCGGCTAATTCTAGATCATCAGTAGGGTAGTTTAACTCATGTTGTTTAAGCTGTCTGGAGGCGTATGCAACCTGTTAGGAATATGCCCTCAAATGCCACTCAGAGGATGAGAGAGTGAGAGCAATAGTATTGTAATTATGAATATTATATTTAATAAGGCAGTTATTATTTCTATAATATTGTATATCACTGGCATTGTGATTTGGTATATAAAATAATAGTCCTTGCATTTGAGAGCGAACATTCTACTCCATATGGAGATAAGGAGATAGACACTAGAAGTGTTTAGAGCTCGAATGCTTAACTAGTTCGCAAGTCGATAAAACTTAACTGGGCAGTAAGTTTAGACAAGACTTGTATAACGTGTACTTTGACATGTAGAGTGCTTGTTTTCACTAATAGTTAGTGAGAGCACACGTTATAGGTATGCTAATGGGATTAGTATACTCGAACATGACTCAACTTGATTCGGTCACATGGAAATCACTCAGGGATTGTCAATGATTGAATCGAAAGATTGTGATAGGTATATGTGGACCTTTGACTTGAGGTTTCAGTAGGAGATGTGCTTGTGACATTAAGTTAGTCATTAGAGTAGTTCGATCCAATCACCGGTTGGTGTGGTCAACCTCGAAATGCAACTTAGTGGGCAAGTAGCAGTCTCTACTGAATACCAAGATAGGATTCTTTCTCCTGTTAGTGAGCAGGTAAATGTCCTATGCGGTTAATGGCAAATGAGATCATAAGTCTTTGGCCAAAGCAGTTAGAGCTAGTTGTATTTGATACACGAGAGCTCGATGATCTCGATTTGTATTAACAAATGCATAGAGTCAAGATACAATAGGGTTTGACTTTACCGTGACCCTAATACTTGACCGGGACATATGATTGAAGGGTTTATACGTATACGGTATTTACGACATAATGGTTTTGAAACGATCCTATTATTCGTTCTTAATTAGGTTACGATGTGGGCCACGAGACTGGCTAAGTGGTGCTAACACTCATTGGATCCTCCCAATACTAACTAAGACGAACCTACAGAGTCGCGGCACAGGAATTGACGACGGATTATATTTAGCTTATTCTCTCTTGGTTAATATTGGACATTGGATGTCTAATTCAATTTATTGGATAAATTAAATCGGTCTCGTGAATTAAATAAATTACTGGGTAATTAATTTATTCATATTATTTCTTAGAGAATTTATTTTTAATATAATTAATTAATTAGATTATTTAATTATATTAATATTGAAACATACCAAGGTTTATCTATCGGATTAGATACACGAGGGTCCGTTTCATGGACCGAAATGAACCAACTTCTTTTTCTCCTCCCTTGGCCGCCACCCCACTTTCATCAATTGACTTGGTGATTTTTTTTTATAAATGTGGGGACTTAATAATACATTTGATGTATTATTACTACATTATTTATTCTTGAAATAATTGATGAGGTGTGTGTTTTGTTTATAAAACAAACACCATCTCCCTCATTATAAAGTGAAGGTGGATAAGCCGTGAGTTGAAGTGAAAGAGTGAGAGAAAATTTTCTAAGTTTATACATTTTGAGTTCAAAGTGTATTTTGAGAGAAAACTATTTTTATAAAATACTTAGAATATTTATAAAAATATATATAAGCTAATTCTATCAATTTCTAGCCGTATACTTGGAGTATAAATTGATAGAAATATTTTCCAGTCATCTTCCGACGCGTGATACGTAGAGGCACGGTGCTTTCGGTGCTCGGGAATTTCCAAAAGTTCGTTCGATTGGATTCGTGTTCGTGCTCGTAATCAAGAAGATATTATCAAAGGTCAACGAGGGTAAGAAATCTTAATTTCATTTCGTCCTTGTATATTCGTTTATACGACGCTTGATCGATCCGTTTTGGGATTTGGTTTTTATCCGGTTTGACCGGTTTATGCTCCGTTGCGTTACACTTTTTTTATCACCCTTAACCCAACAGTGGTATCAGAGCGTGGTCTATGCGATCGTATATTCTATATTTGCATTTGGAATGCTTGATTTTTTTTTTTGTGATTTAGAATCATAATTGTATTAATTGTTGATGTTTAATTGTTCATCTAAAAATTATTTTTCATAATTTTATGTTACAATATAAATCTACTTTTCTTTTGAAAATCTGATTTAATTGTGTAATATAAAAATTAGAAAAGTATTATTTTTGGATTCGGGACGAAAAAATGAGCCGAAAAATTGGCGGACAGACTCGAGTGATAAATTTATTTGAAATTTGGCGGTCATTTGAAATTTCTTGGTGAGTAGCCCCATGCCGGGCCTCGGGCTTGGCCCGAGCGTTGTGTTTTCTGACTCCGTTTATATATTTCGTTCGGTAAATTAATTTCCCGTAAATTAAATTGGATTTAATTTGACTAAAATATAATTATGGTAATTTTATTTTAAGGGAATTAATTTAATGAAATATTTATTTTGTCCAGAGCAAATTAAAATTAACATTTAAGTAAATTAATTAGATTAATTCTAATTGTTGGATTAATTTTTCTTGATTAGATCAATTTTAGATTAATCATTATTGCCATTTATTTTAATGTAATTGTTGCATTAATTTTGAATGAGGATATTGTTCATGGACCTAGTTTTGAATCGTTTTTTTTGTTCGATTGGGTTGTAAAGACCGTTTTTCGCCTATTTATTTTAATAGAAAATTTGTATAGGATGCAATTTTTCAAATATAAAATTTATATGTAATGACGAAGACCGGATGAAGATCCGCTCGAGAAGACGAAGATTCAAGACCGAAGACATGTAATTAGATTACAATGTTTTTGTTCTAGGAACGGTCCATGAACTGCATGTTGTTAGTTTTAGGTTGTGTATGTTTTCATATTGTATGACAAACAAATAAACCGACAAACTGCGCTTATAAACGGATTAATGTGCAAAGTGTAACATATAATCGCGTTAATACTCCCACTTAAAAACACTAGTTATAAAGGTTACGAGGTTTCCTACCCTCCGTCAAACTCATGGAAAATTGAAATCTAAACCGGAATATTATTCTTCCGAGTATGTCGGGGTAATATTTTTGGGGAAAGTTGATAAATTCCTGGAGTGCATTAGATGCCTGTGGTTGTGACAAATCAAACCCCTATAAACCATATGGGTTGCCGGGTAAGATTCGATTGTCAGACTAATAGGAGTTGACGGTTTAAACTTAGATAGTTCAGCGAGCCATAGAAACCGAATGGGTTGAGGGCAAGTGAACTAGGAGTAAAAGAAGATCGAATCATCCATTAGATGGGTTGGTGTTAGACACCACTTTATAAAGAATAATAGAATAGAAACCGTATGGGTTGCCCTCTATTAAACTTTGTAAAGAAATCGATCACCACTATGAAGTCACCCAAGACTTCCGAATTTCACATGGGAGTGTGTAAATGCCGATAAAATAGTGGGAGCCGAGTTATGAATAAAGAAAGTCCTTAAATTCTTTACTCGGATCATAATTAAACAATCACTAACGAATCTTAAATTATTCTCTGCAGTTAACAAAACTCTCAATATGACAATAAACCCACTCGCTATACTACTTGAAAAGAACGTCCTGACTGGTCCGAACTATGTGGACTGGCTTCGGACCTTGAGGATTGTCCTAACTATGGAAATGCTGGGATACGTCTTGGAGGCGGACATCCCAGCGGCTCCTGCAAGAACTCGAGCCAATCAGGAAGATGTCGATGCCCATGAGAAATGGGTAAAAGACGACATAAGAATGCGAGGGTACATGTTAGGCTCAATGACCAATGAGCTTCAACGTGCCCATGAAAAGATGATGTCTTCGAGAGCCATCTTAGCGCACCTGGCTGAGATCTATAGAGAGCATAGCCGAACTGCTAGATATGAGATATCAAAGCAATTATTCGGCGCCAGGATGAAGGAAGGAGAGAGGGTTGAGGACCATGTCCTAAAGATGATCTCGATGATTGAGAGATTGGAAGCTCTTGATTTTCAGATGCATGCATCTCTCCAAACTGAACTTATCCTGCAGTCACTTAATGACTCCTTTTCCTAATTTGTCATGAACTTCAACTGCAATGAGATTGCATGTAACTTAGGTAGGCTAATGAACAAACTGACGAATGCCCAGTCTCAAATGAAGACAAAGGGAAAGGAAGCTGCACTTGTGATTTCTTCTGGGACTTGGAAGTCCAAGAATAAGAAGAAAAAGAACAAAAAGCAGTTAGGTCCAATAGCTAAGATCGACAAGGGAAAGGGCAAGGCCCCAATGGTTCAAAAGAGCAAGGGGGCCAAGAAAACGGATGTATGCCTCAACTGCGGTGAGCTAGGCCACTGGAAGAGGTACTGTCCAAAGCTTGACCGTAATGCGCCTTCAGGTATGGAACTACTAGTTTTAGAAACAAATTGTTCTGTAACTGTATATTCTACTTCTTGGATACTTGATTCCGGTGCGTGTTCTCACATTTGTACAATGAATCAGGATCTGGAATGAAGTAGGAAGCTGGATTCAAGGGAGGTGATGGTCACCGTCGGAACTGGGCATAGTGTCGAGGCTTCTGATATCGGATCCCTTATGCTGGATTTAGAATCTGGTTTTATTCTTACTTTATAAGATGTACTTGTTTTGCCCAAGGGGAACAAGAATATTGTATCAATTCCGGTCATAGACCGAAAGGGATTTCACTTCTTTATTGGAGATGGGTCCTGTTGTATTTATTTCAGAAATAAATTGGTTGGTACTGCTACATTATTAAATGGTTTATACCATTTAAATCTAAAGAATAAAACAACTGTGAACACTATAACTAGGAAGCGTGGTAGGGATGAAACGAACCAAGCACTTAAGTGGCATCTTAGACTTGGTCATATTGGTCAGACCAAGGTTCATAAAATGGAGAAAGATGGGCTTACGGGTCCATTGGGATCAGATCCCTATCCAACTTGTGAATCTTGCCTTCAAGGCAAAATGACTAAGTTACCCTTCGCAGGGACTTTTGAAAGAGCTGCTGAAAAACTTGGATTGATCCATACCGATGTCTGTGGCCCTTTTGAAGTGGAACGGGATGGCTTTCAGTATTTCATTACATTCACTGATGACCATACCAGGTATGGATTCGTGTACTTAATGAAACATAAGTCTGAAGCTTTTGATAAATTCAAGGAATTTAAAGCCCTAGTTGAAAATCAAACAGGTAACCATGTTAAAACTCTTCAGTCAGACCGAGGTGGTGAGTACATGAGTACTGAATTTGATGAGTTCTTAAAAAAACTAGGAATAGTGTCACAATTCACTCCTCCAGCTACTCCACAATTAAATGGTGTATCAGAAAGAAGGAACCGAACCTTGTTAGACATGGTTCGCTCCATGCTTAACTATACTGATCTACCGATTTATCTGTGGGGTTATGCGCTCCTTACTGCTGTGCATATCTTGAACAGATGTCCTTCCAAATCCATTCCTAAGACTCCACATGAGATGTGGAGAGGTAGGAAACCAAGTCTTAATCACATTAGGATTTGGGGATGCCCTGCTTATGTCAAGAAGACTAAAGTAGAGAAATTAAAAGCTAGGTCTGTGAAAGGTCGTTTCATAGGATATCCACGGGATTCCATGGGATATCTATTCTACATGCATGAAGATCATAGGATCATCATTGCTATACAAGCACACTTCCTGGAAGATCAGTTTATTCAGGAAGGAGGGGCAGGTAGAAATATTTCATTGGAAGAAATAAAAGAAACACCAAATGAGACACCTATGCAAGATATTAGAACCGAACCTTCTGAAATACAAACACAACCTCGCAAGTCTAGTAGAATTTCTCAATTACCTGAGAGGTATGGCTATCTGCATCAAGAAGAACTGAGTGTCCATGAGATGACAGAAAGTAGTCAAGAGAATGATCCTTCTACATACGACCAAGCGATGGTAGATGTTAACTCCGCCAAGTGGCAAGAATCTATGGAAGCTGAGATAGACTCAATGCATGCTAATCAGGTCTGGACTTTAGTAGATCGTCCTAAAGGCATAGTGCCTATTGGAAGCAAATGGATCTATAAAAGAAAGACTGATGGAGATGGCAAGGTTGATACCTATAAGGCCAGGCTTGTGGCAAAGGGTTATTCCCAAAGAGAAGGAATCGATTACTTCGAGACCTTCTCGCCTGTAGCTATGATTAAGTCTATTCGCATGATGCTTGTCATAGCAGCCCACTTAGATTATGAAATATGGCAAATGGATGTGAAAACGGCATTCCTAAATGGATTCCTCGAGGAGGATATTTACATGGAATAGCCTAAGGGATTTATATCTCAAACCAATATTCATAAAGTATGCAAACTTCAGCGTGCCATTTATGGACTGAAGCAAGCATTGCGGAGTTGGAATCTTCGTTTTAACGAGACAGTCAAAGAGTTTGATTTTGTCCAAAATGAAGAGGAGCCCTGTATTTACAAGAAGATTAGTGGGAGCAAAATTGCGTTCTTAATACTATACGTAGATGACATTCTACTGATAGAAAACAACATAGGAATTCTCAGTTCTGTGAAAGCTTCGCTTTCTAAAGAGTTCTCAATGAAAGACTTGGGAGAAGCTACCTATATTCTGGGTATTCGTCTCTACCGGGATAGAGCGAAAAGAATGTTAGGTCTTTCCCAAGCCCTCTACACAGAAAAGATCCTGAAGCGATTTAGGATGGAAGATTCTAAAAGAGGGTTTCTACCTATGCAACATGGTGCAAAACTTTTCTTAGATATGTGTTCTCAAAGTGAGGAAGATAGAAAGGAAATGAGTTAAGTACCTTATGCTTCGGCAGTAGGTAGCCTTATGTATGCAATGATTTGCAATAGACCGGACATTGCCTATGCTGTGAGCGTAGTAAGTCGGTTTCAGTCAAATCCAGGGCAGGAACATTGGAATGCTGTAAAGAACATTCTTAAGTACCTAAGGAGGACTAAAGACTTGATTCTTACATACGACGGTGGAGAACTAAGAGTGATGGGTTATACAGACTCAGATTTTTCGGGGGACATGGATGCTCAGATGTCCACATCAGGGTATATCTTTACTCTGAATGGTGGGGCAGTTTCTTGGAGAAGTGCCAAGCAAAGTTCGACTGCTATCTCTACATGTCAAGCCGAATATCAGGCAGCCACGGAGGCTGCTAAAGAAGCTTTTTGGATAAAGAAGTTCACTGAGGAACTTCAAGTGGTTCCTAACGCAGAGAAGCCCGTGACACTATTTTGTGACAACGACGGAGCTGTTGCACAGGCTAAGGAGCCTAGGGCTCACCACAACATCAAACATATTGCGAGAAAATATCATTTTGTTAGAGAAATGGTTCGAGATGGGAATGTTATACTACAGAGAGTAGACACAGCAAATAACGTTGCTGATCCGCTTACCAAGCCACTATCTCAGAAGGTCTTAGAGAGACATCTGGAGAGTATGGGTATTAGATACCATAGTTTGTGGCATTGAGTGCAAGTGGGAGATTTTTAGGAATATGCCCTCAAATGCCACTCATAGGATGAGAGAGTGAGAGCAATTGTATTGTAATTATGAATATTATATTTAATAAGGCAATTATTATTTCTATATTATTGTATATCACTGGCATTGTGATTTTGTATATAGAATAATAGTCCTTGCATTTGAGAGTGAACATTCTACTCCATATGGAGATAAGGAGATAGGCACTAGAAGTGTTTAGAGCTCGAATGCTTAACTAGTTCGCAAGTCGATAAAACTTAACTGGGCAGTAAGTTTAGACAAGACTTGTATAACGTGTACTTTGACATGTAGAGTGCCTGTTTTCACTAACAGTTAGTGAGAGCACACGTTATAGGTATGCTAATGGGATTAGTATACTCGAACACGACTCAACTCGATTCGGTCACATGGAAATCACTCAGGGATTGTCAATGATTGAATCGAAAGATTGTGATAGGTATACGTGGACCTTTGACTTGAGGTTTCAGTAGGAGATGTGCTTGTGACATTAAGTTAGTAATTAGAGTAGTTCGATCCAATCGCCGGTTGGTGTGGTCAACCTCGAAATGCAACTTAGTGGGCAAGTAGCAATCTCTACTGAATACCAAGATAGGATTCTTTCTCCTGTTAGTGAGCAGGTAAATGTCCTATGCGGTTAATGGCAAATGAGATCATAAGTCTTTGTCCAAAGCAGTTAGAGCTAGTTGTATTTGATACACGAGAGCTCGATGGTCTCGATTTGTATTAACAAATGCATAGAGTCAAGATACAATAGGGTTTGACTTTACCGTGACCCTAATACTTGACCGGGACATATGATTGAAGGGTTTATACGTATACAGTATTCACGACATAATGGTTTTGGAATGATCCTATCATTCATTCTTAGTTAGGTTACGGTGTGGGCCACGAGACTGGCTAAGTGGTGCTAACACTCATTGGATCCTCCCAATGCTAACTAAGACGAACCTACAGAGTCGCGGCACAGGAATTGACGACGGATTATATTTAGCTTATTCTCTCTTAGTTAATATTGGACATTGTGTGTCTAATTCAATTTATTCGATAAATTAAATCGGTCTCGTGAATTAAATAAATTACTGGGTAATTAATTTATTCATATTATTTCTTAGAGAATTTATTTTTAATATAATTAATTAATTAGATTAATTAATTATATTAATATTGAAACATACCAAGGTTTATCTATCGGATTAGATACACGAGGGTCCATTTCACGGACCGAAATGAACCAACTTCTTTTTCTCCTCCTTTAGCCGCCACCCCACTTTCATCAATTGACTTGGTGATTTTTTTTTTTTTTTTATAAATGTGGGGACTTAATAATACATTTGATGTATTATTACTACATTATTTATTCTTGAAATAATTGATGAGGTGTGTGTTTTGTTTATAAAACAAACACCATCTCCCTCATTATAAAGTGAAGGTGGATCAGTCGTGAGTTGAAGTGAAAGAGTGAGAGAAAATTTTCTAAGTTAATACATTTTGAGTTCAAAGTGTATTTTGAGAGAAAACTATATTTATAAAATACTTAGAGTATTTATAAAAATATATATAAGCTAATTCTATCAATTTCTAGCCGTATACTTGGAGTATAAATTGATAGAAATATTTTCCGATCATCTTCTGACGCATGATACGTAGAGGCACAGTGCTTTCGGTGCTCGGGAATTTCCAAAAGCTCGTTCGATTGGATTCGTGTTCGTGCTCGGAATCAAGAAGATATTATCAAAGGTCAACGAGGGTAAGAAATCTTAATTTCATCTTCGTCCTTGTATATTCGTTTATACGATGCTTGATCGATCCGTTTTGGGATTTGTTTTTTATCCGGTTTGACCAGTTTATTTTCCGCTGCGTTACTCGTTTTTTATCACCCTTAACCCAACACAACCACCTTGCCATGCTGCATCAGAACACAGCCAAGACCTTGCTTCGACGCATCACTGTATATTACAAAATCCTTCGTAGGGTCTGGAATTGTCAACACAGGTGCTGTCGTCAACCTTTTCTTTAATTCTTGGAAACTAGCTTCACACTTACCATTCCATAAGAATTTCTCCCCTTTTCGAGTCAACTTCGTCATAGGAGCTGCTATCTTTGAGAAGCCCTCGATAAATCTCCTGTAGTAACCGGCTAAACCTAGGAAACTTCTAACTTCATTCACATTCATAGGTGCTTCCCAACTTTTTATTGTTGCGACCTTGACTGGATCGACTTCAATCCCCTAAGCGGTCACCACATGACCGAGAAATACTACTCGATCAATCCAAAACTCACATTTCTTAAACTTCGCGTGTAATTTCTCATTGCGAAGAGTCTCCAATACTATTCTTAAATGTTCCTCATGTTGTTTCTCATCTTTAGAATACACCAAGATATCGTCAATGAATACAATAACAAATGTATCCAAATATTGGTGAAATACTCGATTCATCAAATCCATAAATACGGCTGGGGCATTACTTAGTCCAAAGGGCATTACTACAAATTCGTAGTGCCCATATCTTGTCCGAAAGGCCGTCTTAGAAATATCATCCTCCTTTATTTTCAACTGATGATATCCCGATCTCAGGTCAATCTTAGAGAAAATTCCTGCTCCTCTAAGTTGGTCAAATAAATCCTCGATCCTTGGCAATGGATACATATTTTTAATTGTGAGTCGATTTAACTCACGATAGTCGATATACATCCTTAATGTACCATCTTTCTTCTTGACGAAAAGAACCGGTTCTCCCCATGGGGAAACACTTGGACGAATAGAATGCAAGTCCAGCAACTCTTGCAGTTGAACCTTCAATTCCTGCAATTCTTTTGGTGACATCCGATAATGAGCCTTTGATACCGGTGCTGCTCGTGGCATCAAGTCAATTGTGAACTCTACTTGTCTATCAGGTGGAATTCCTGGCAAATCCTCAAAAAACACATCTGGCAATTTTTGTCTTTCTGTACCAACTATGTTCACCAGGTATCCTTGACATTTGCCTTTTTTAAGCAATTTAATTACTTTCATGGCAGATATAAACCTATGTGAGGTACAAGTCTTTGCTCCGAAAAATGTAGTCTCCTTATCCCCAGGCAAGACTAGAGTTATTTCTCTCTCATAACATTTAATGATAGCTCGGTACTTTTTCAACCAATCCATCCCTAGGATTATGTTGAAGTCTTTCATATTAATCACGTATAAATCCGCATCCAAGTTATTCTCATTCATATCTATAGGTGTATTTCTAACCATAGAATTAGCACATATTATTTTACCAGATGGTACACTAACTTCTAATGGTTCTTTTACTCTAATGTCCTTACTTCCAGTTAGAGCATGGAACTTCTTAGACATGAATGAATGGGTAGCGCCAGTATCAAAAAATACTAATGCAGGTATATTAAATACGGTCAACATACCTGTCATTGTATCTGGGTTACTTTCAGCATCTTTCAGGCTCATGGCAAACACTCGTGCCCTACCTCTGGAAGTCTGACCTTCTTTTCCGACTGGGCAATCATAAGATGTATGCCCTGATTGTTTGCATCGATAGCATTTTCCCTGACCCGCTAGGCATACTCCTCCATGGTTTTTTCCACATTTTGTACATGAAGGTTTCTCGGTCTTGACGTTGGGCTTCGCCTTTTCTTCAATTCTGCCATGCTTATTTTGACCTTGACTGGCATTCTGATTTCCGGTCTTACCTTGGCTAGGTCCCTGTCACTTCCTCTTTCCCGAGCTCTTAACCTATTTACGGTCCATATCCTGACTCGAGGAAATCTATTGAGCCCTCTTGACAGTTTCTGCATAAGGTAGATCACGGTAGCTCTTGAGAATATGCCTTATTCCTGGTCGGAGACCATCCAGGAACTTGCGAGATTTTTCCAAGTCAGTGGACACAAACCGTGTGGAAAATTGGCTCATGTCAGTAAATTTTCGTTCCTACTCAGTCACAGACATTCCTTCTTGCTTGAGATCCCAAAATTCACATTGTTTTTATTCACGATAATGCCTTGGGTAATACTGTTCTCTGATTATAACCTTGAACTTGTTCCAAGTTAGGGCTGCACGCTCCTCTTCTGGTCGAGTCCTCCAGTAGCTCTCATACCAGCGGTCAGCTCCTTCTGTAAGCTGATATTCAGCACAAATTTTGTAATACCCGGTTGTGAACTCATTTATTTTTCATTCAGTAATTGTCACTCTATAATTATCACTCATTATTAATCATTCATCATTCATGTTCATTCATTCGTATTCACCGTTCGGAGTAACTTTGAATCGTGTATCGATATTGTTCATTGTTTCAACCTTGCTTGAGAGTCGAGACGAGAATATTATCTTGATTGTGGTAATTGCTTCGTAAGTCGATGTTGATATTGGAGTTCATGTCATTTCGAATTTACTCCTTGTTTGCATCGTGCTATTGTTGGACAAACCCTCATAATCATTGCTCGGAACCGCCGTTTTGGGGTTTCCGCACTTCAATTTTGTGTTATTGTTCCCAAGCTTTGAGTTCTATTGCTTTTATTCTCGTCCCGGGTCGTTTTTCGTCATTTTTGGGCCCGAATAATGTGCGCCGCGGCACACACCTTGTGTTTTTGATGTTGGAACCGACTGGGCCGCGGCACTAAGCCAAGTGCTGGAGCTGTTTTTGGCCGCGGGATGCGGCACACTCAGTCCGTGTCACGGCACGCGAAGCAGTTTACCCCCTTTTCAGCGGATTTTCGAGGAGAGAAGTTCATTTCATCATTCTCCTCATTCCTCCTTCCCTTGGGCGACTTGTGGGCGAATTTTTGGGCGATTTATCATCATCAACCTCAGAGATTTCATCCTCCTTGAGTTCTTGGTGTGGATTAACATCTTTTTGGATTCTTCATCCTAATTCAAGGTAACTTCTTCAACCCTAAATTTGATTTTGAGTTGGAGCATGTTGTTTTGGATGATATAATCATGATTTGTGAAGGATATACCTATGATTATGAGTTTTTATGAGTTATCATCGGATCATTGGAAGTTTATTCAAGAACACTTTGAAGGTTGACTTGGAATTGGGGTTTTCAACTAGATGTTATCGTAATCTCGAGTTGTGTATTCCTAATGGATTATCGATCGTGTTAATGGTATTTTGTTGGATTGAATCACTCTTTTGGAGGTTGGTTTTCGATACAATTGGTATTGCTTGTAAATAATGGGAGATTGTTTACAAAGTGTTTGTCAAAATGCCCCAATGAGTTTGGAATTGTTGTATCAACCTCTTGTAGTGGTTATGATCATAATTGATGCATATATTAAGCGAATTGTTGGTAATTATGTTATTCAAGGTTGTTTGAGCGACCGATAGCTCCATTAAGGACGTTTGTTCGAGGAAGGATAATCGTTTCTTTCGTTGTTGATCATTCATATGTATAATTCATCTTTATTATTAATCATGTTGGGACTTGTAATTATCATACTATCATTCAATTCACGAGGAACAACGGTTCCAATCATTTCATTTGAAGCTATCACTCATTGCATCATTAGTTTACCTCGGTGAGTCATTCTTAACCTTTGTCCGTTCTATTCATTGTTCTTCATCAGAGTCGCTCTTGTTCGTGTGACCTTCCAGGATTGTATTGCGTTTCGGTATGTATATGTGTGGAATTTTTAGTCGGGCACATTAAGGTCATTGTGTTTATAGGGATCCGGACACATTGGAATGTGCACACGGTAACGTGCCTCCGTGAGACTAATTAGGCCAAGTTTTGTGGGTGTTTATGCGGGACGCCGGGCACTCGGCAGGCTTGTGCACTTGCACATCCCATTCGTAGCGTACTATGATGCCCATCATTCAACTTAATTTCATAACTCATTCATATGATTATTGTATTTTGTTCAACCCTTGAGGATTGTTGTTCTGTGTAACTGACCCCATTTGGGGATGTTGTGTTAGGTCATGGCAAGGCAAAAGCACGGGAAGAGAACGTTGAGGGCGAGGAGTCCCAGTGATACTAGTAGGAGCCCCCAGTCTTTTCAGTTATTCATGTTTCTTTGATGTGTAATTTCCGCTGCAGTTCCGTTTGGATTTCATTTTATTCAGTGTTGTATATTTTATCTTCATATGAAATATACATGTATTCTGTATTTCCTAGGTGTGTTGTATTTGAAACTCCTCATCGGAGTAATTGGTAATATAATGTGGTTCGGTACTACAGTTATATTATTTAATTCATTAATTTTCATTCGCCTGGTGGGTCCCAGTTGGGGGTTCACGGCACTATAATATCCGCCTTGTTTGGGGTGTTACAGAGTTGGTATCAGAGAGTGGTTTTGAATACTACCTTTCAAGTCATGTCTCATTGAAATCATCATTCGTCAGACTAGTATCATTGGACTTTCACGTCACGTGTGACCTGTGCAAGCGCCAAGCCCCTCAGACCAAAGAAACAGTAAGATTTTTGACGCCATGGTATAATTTCTGGCAATAAGAATCACTCATTCATCATTCATCAGTCAACAATCCTCAATTGTTGGCCACTAAGTATACAGAGTACAGCTTGGAAAGTGTTAGAGCAACAAGCTGTACGATTTTCAAGTTAAAGTGCGTAGCGGAAGTCTTGTAACAGTAAGTTGCTGTAAATACAACAACTTGGTATGCAGTGTATACTTATAATAATCACAGTTATAAAAACAGTAAATGCAGAAGGTAGTTGACACAGTAATTAAAGTGGTTCGAGGTAAACCCCTCTACGTCCACTGGTCCTCCACATAGGAGTGAAAATATTTATTATAAACACTACATACACAACTACATGTCTATAATCAAACCTATAATGTATCGTTCACACAGATTGATACAAAGATTGTAGCTTTCAACCGTTCACACAGATTGGTTAAGGCTAACACTTGACTGGCTTCTTCACACACAGTTCCGAAGCTTCGTCTCTATAATGCAGATCCGTCACACACAGTTCAGAAAAAGCAGGGCTTTCTCAGTCCACACAGGGCTGGTGGTTTTCTTCAATGTAAGAATGTTGGTTGAACAACAGCTTGACTTTCTTGAGCTTAGAGCTGGTGATGTGTTGTTCAAGGATGAGCACTTGTATATTTCTTCTCTCAGGACTTGAAGAAATATTATTGCTCTTGATATACTATTCTTTAGAGGATCTCGTGGAATCTCAGTATATCTCAGTTTGAATACTTGTGTAAGCTCGAGTATAGTTCTTCGTTCGTAAATGCTCAAGTATTCTCTTGGCATGTCTTCGTATACTGATATTCAATCTTCAGGATATATATAGCTTTTGTAATAGATCCGTTGAGCAAAAATCCGTTCCAACTGGGTGGTTGACTTGTGTAGACCAAGATCTGGATTTTGCGCTGTCTGAAGATCTCTGTCGGTTTTAGTATTTAAAAACTTGATCCTTTCAGTATTTAAATACTTCTTTTCAAACGGGACTTGACTTTAGTGATAAAGCAGATTCCGTTCTAAACGGTCTTATCCTGTTTGGATAAGTATTGAAGGATCTCAATACTTATAGCTTTGCTTGCTGTATTCAACATAATACTGTAGCTGTATTTAAGCAGCTTGTATGGAATGTTTGCTGTATGAAAGGACAGCTTCCATACTTGGAGTTATATGACTGTTGTTGTATGATGGCAACGTGAAGGCTTGCTGTATGTTGGCAGGTTGACACCTTGCTGTATGATGGCTTTTGACGTCTTGCTGTATGTTGGCAGTTTATCAAAACATCGAACAAGGTTAATTATCCCAACAATTTTCCCCTTTTTGATAATTGCCAATTCTTTTTTGAAGCATCTTGATGTTCGCCAAATCTTCTTGATGATGCCAAAACCTTGATGTCGAAACCTTTTTGAAACATCTTACAGGAGGGCAGTGTTCTTGATCTTCTGTCGAATGTTCTGGCCTTCAGCAATTAATCTTAACACTATGAATTGCTCGCAGGCGAGTTCAAGTCTGACAGGAAAGAGTATTACAATTTAAACTTATGATTGGCGCGCAGGCATAATCTTACAGTGTAATCTAGTTGAATACAACTCAATCTATGAACTGTTCGCAGACAAGTTCTTACAGCTTATGTACTAAACAAGTTTCATACTTGTATACAGCAAAATTAATTTGGAATCATAATCAGACAGTAAACAAATACGTAGATCACGAGTTGTAATCTTTCAAGGCAAAAATCATATTTTATTGATGATGAGCAAAGATTATAATATTTTAAAGAAAAGATACAGAATTAGATCCTACAAGCTAACTCCTGTAAGTAGCATGTCTCCATGGCCTCCGGTCAGGATCATTCTCGGTTCCCTTCCACCAATGCTGTAGGGAATCATTGCCTCGATCTAAGTAGATCGCTCTTCCTTCACTTGATTTATCGAAGGCAAGGATCCAGTCTTCAGGGTGGATAATCTGATCTCCTTTTCGGTGCTTGGATTTCATTTCCATTTTTAGGGGTAGCTTTCCTTCTTCCAGCATTCTCGCGAATTCCTCCGCAGCCTCCGCCAAAGTACGATACTTGTTGAAGAGGACGGACTCCCTGATGAGTTTTACGAAGTACCTCATCAGTTCATTCTTCCTCCATTCCTTTACTTCGTCTGCTGTAGGATGGCAGTTAGTTGGCAAACGGATTTCTGAGGGCTTCTGCATGTTGTTTTTCTAGGGAATGTTGGGATCGTGGAACTCTGGACGAGAACCAGAAACCCTGTACCCTTGTGTAGGCATGTCCAATCGGTTGATCGTAGAATTGATGCTGACTTCATGAGGAGCATCCAATCCCAATTCTTTTTCTTTTTCTTTTCTCCACTTCTTTGCGGATTCCCTCGACTCTTCCCCCTTTTTGGCCTCATCAAGATACGAGACTTTTTCATCCAAGCGTTCCAGGATTTGCATTGCGTTTGTAACACCCCGAGATATTCGTAATAATTACAGCGCCGTAAACCCTTTAGATAAGGATTTACAAGGCTAAATTTAAAAGAAGTGTAAAAATAATCCAATCGAACAACTGAAGTTCAAATACAGATTTGATTCAACCGATCAAATAAGTTAACTTATACAACCATATCGAAATGACCTTATTAAATACAGACGTACTCGAGTACTAAACGAACCAAGAAGACAATTCATAATAACAATAACATCAACCACATCACTGAGCCATTTCATCGTCCTGTCGGTACTGTGATTGCCTCCCCGCTCCTCGGCTACCTGAACATCAAAACAATGTCCACCCCCGAAGGGGTTAGCAAAACAATGCTAGTACAAGTATCATCATACAATAAATCATCAATGCATCATAGAATATGCAAAACGGACTTCCGCCACCGGAATCCAACGATGCGAATCCTCACGATTCCATCAACACAATACAGGGTAATCCAGCGATCCAGCGCCCTTGGTATAGATCCCCATGATGATCCCGTCAGACCAACGCATGGTGGAAAACCCGTCCAACGATCCAGCGCCCTCAGCATAGATCCCCATGATGATCCCGTCGGACCAACGCATGGTGGACATTCGATCCAGCGCCCTCAGCATAGATCCTCATGACCCCCTCGGATCATTTATACCATAATCAATCAATTATTCATACACATATGCATTTCAATATGTTCATCAATACGAACAAATAACAACGAATATCATGAGAATTTTCAGAAATACATCTCATATTCAACAATATGAACAAAACCACAAGCATGATAAATCGAACTCGACATATGATACTTGCCTCGAAAATGGCAAGGACGAAACACTTCAATGATCTCGACACACTCGAAGGCCGCCTCCTTCGATCAACGTAACAAGCTCGAACCTTAACAAAAGGAATGATATACAAATCATCTCAAGTCGAACGTTGGCCTAACAATTCGGTCTACGGCCGAAAAGCTCAAAACAAACAATCTGCCTGGACTGCTTAGCGTGCGCTACGTACTCTACGTAACGTGCGCTAAGCCGACCCGTTAGCATACGCTATCGTGTAAGACTAGCGTGCGCTAGCTACGAACTGACAGTTCGAATCGGCTGATACATAACGTACGCTACGTACGTATTGTGCGTTAACTGAACCCCGATAGCGCACGTTAACTCACATATGTTAGCGTGCGCTAACCTTGCATGGCAGAATACTGCTACCGGAAAAACTGGGTTGAAAGATGGTGAATTCACGAATTCTATGTTGATACAACATGTCATCCTCAAGCATGTCATGCTAAAAAGGTTTTGTGGAAGTTCCATGATCATGAGGTACAAAAATACGGATAATCAACTCAACATCAAATCTTATCTTCGATCTTCAAGAAATATACCAAGTTCCGACTATTCCAAGTCCCAAAACATATGATTCCTTACGTAAAACATACGAACTAGGTAATCTTCATATACTGGTCGATTGGTTCTGAAGATACATAACATGCTTAGGAATCCACATACTAAAAGGTTCAATGGATCATACGATGAATAAGTGTCGAAACGTCGAAAATATCCTTCTAACACATGATGTACGACTAATAACGAATCTAACTAACTAGACGAACATGATCAACATCCTCTAGAACACTACTAGGATTGGTGAAGAATCACCTACCTCAAGGTAGTGAAGAACACGGAGGAAAATGAAGCAATCCGACACCGAAAGCTTGAACACCAATCTCCAATGATATACGATCTTCAATCACAAACCAGGATGTTGATATGAAGTGTTTAGGATGGAGGAAGTTATGTTCTAAGTGTAAGAATTCGGGTAAAGGGGGAAGAAAGAACTGAAATCACGAATAGGATGCTGTCCTATTTATAAGAAATGGCTATTAGCGTGCGCTAGACCCTACTCGTAGCGTGCGCTAACGGCTCACTGACTTAACTGTACTCAGCACTTAGCGTGCGCTACGCATATACCTGTAGCGTGCGCTAAGGCGTTGACTCGGCTTTTCCCGAAAGCCGTCCAGGTACATCCCGACATTATCCGACAGGGGTCCCCGGGCCAGATCTCACCTACCGCACATCCCAATCAAATTGACCACGCATAGCGTGCGCTAATGACCCTCAGTAGCGTGCGCTATGAATCCACGTTAGCGCACGCTAAACATAGCCGGTAGCGTGCGCTACATGCGCAGATTTACAATCTTTAAATCACAACCACGAAATTAAACGCTCGACAACATCGGATTATGAAATACGGAGAATAGTACTCAGACAAAAGTACAATCATTACAATATCACAAGTTCCAATTACATAACAGAAATCTCGGGTATTACATCCTTCCTCCCTAAAAAGAAGTTTCGTCCCGAAACATAAGATGAAAACAACTCCGGATATCTAGTCTTCATACTGTCCTCCGTTTCCCAAGTGGCCTCTTCGACTCCATGTCGTGACCATTGTACTCTAACCAAGTGTATTGGTTTATTCCTCAATTGTTTGATCCGGCTCTCAAGTATCTTGATTGGTCTCTCTTCGAAGGTGCCATCATTGGCTATTTCGATCTCGTCGAAATCAATGACGTGACTGGGGTCCGGTACATACTTCCGCAGTTGGGATACGTGAAACACATTGTGAACGTGACTCAGCGATGACGGTAAGGCCAGCCTGTATGCTAAATCTCCGACTCTCTCGAGGATCTCGAATGGTCCGATATATCTCGGACTAAGCTTGCCTCTCCTCCCGAAACGGAAAATCCCTCGTGTAGGAGACACCTTCAATAGTACATAGTCCCCAGCGTCGAACTCTAGAGGGCGACGACGTACATCTGCATAAGACTTCGCCGACTGCAGGCGATCAGCGGTCTCTCTTGAATCAAAGCTATCTTCTCTTGAGTCTGAATAATCAGTGCAGTTCCGTCCGATCAAATCCGAAGAATCATCCCAACATAGGGGTGATCGGCATCTTCTCCCGTACAAAGCTTCAAATGGTGCCATCTTAATTGAAGCATGCCAACTATTATTGTAGGTGAATTCAACTAATGGCAAATGAACTTCCCAATTAGTTGACCAATCCAAAGCACAAGCTCTAAGCATGTCTTCTACAGTTTGAATAGTCCTTTCGGACTGACCGTCCATTTGGGGATGATAAGCTGTGCTAAAGTTGAGATCAGTCCCCAGAGCCCTGTGAACTGCTTTCCAGAAATGTGACACGAAGCGACCATCTCGATCCGAAATAATGGTCCTCGGCGTCCCATGCAATCTGACTATCTCTGCAATAAATATTCGTGCCAATCTCTCGGGTCCCCATGTATCTTTAATTCCCAGGAAATGAGCCGACTTGGTTAGTCGATCAACTACAACCCAAATCATGTTCATTCCCGTTCTAGTCGTTGGCATACTAGTGATGAAGTCCATCGAGATATCCTCCCATTTCCACTCAGGGATCGGAAGCGGTTTTAACATTCCGGCAGGTCGTTGATGTTCAATCTTAACCTGCTGACAAGTCAAACACTTCGAAACGTACTCCGCTACGTCCTTCTTCATATTCCCCCACCAGAAGCTTTGCTTTAAATCCTTATACATCTTACTACTGCCTGGGTGAATAGAATAGGGCTTGCTATGAGCTTCCTTTAAAATTGTCCGTCTCAAATCATCATCCTCGGGAACGCAAAGTCGACTCTGAAATCTCAGAACCCCATCGTCTTGTATCACGAATCCTGGGGCTTTTCCTTTCTTTACTTCGTCATATAATCGAAGGATCAGAGAATCGTTCAATTGTTTAGACTTGATCTCCTCGACTAATGATGAAGTCAGTTCCATCACATAAAGTTGCCCTTGGATTCCTGGTGCCCATACCTCAATCCCCTCGCGGATCAGTTCTCGTTGAATACTGGTTTGGGACGTAAGTGCTTCCAACACTCAAGAGAAAGCAGGTTTACGGCTCAAAGCATCGGCTACTACGTTTGCTTTCCCGGATGATAGAGAATCTCCAAGTCGTAATCCTTGATCAATTCCACCACCTTCTCGCCTCATGTTTAACTCTTTACATGAAAATGTACTTGAGGCTCTTATGATCTGTAAAGATCGACAATGAGTGCCATACAAATAATGTCGCCAAATTTTCAAGGCAAAGACCACATTTGCTAGCTCCGGATCATGAGTAGGGTAATTAATCTCGTGCGGTTTCAATTGCCGAGAGGCATAAGCAATCACTTTATCCTTCGCATCAACACACAACCCAAACCACGATTTGAAGCGTCGCCGTATACCATGAATCCATCGGTTCCTCTCGCGGCGCTAATATAGGTCTTGTCAGTCTCCTCTTAAGTTCGTCAAAACCACTGGCACTTCTCATTCCACATGAACTTTTGAGTTTTACCCTTGGTGAGTGAGCGGACGAGCAATTTTGGAAAATCCTTCTACAAAGCGGCGATAATATCCAGCAAGTCCTAAGAAGCTTCGGACTTCTTTCACGTTTTTAGGAGCTTCCCAATCCAAGATTGCTTCGACTTTCTTCGGGTCCACCTGAACTCCGTCGGCTGATATCACATGCCCAAGGAAGGTTACTTCCTTAAGCCAGAACTCGCATTTTGAAAGTTTTGCATACAGCTGTTCCTTCCTCAAGGTGCTCAAAACCACACGTAAATGTTCAGCATGTTCCTCTGCATCCCTCGAATATATCAAGATGTCGTCAATGAAGACGACCACAAATTTATCCAAGTATTCCAAGAATACCCGATTCATTAATTGCATGAATACCGCAGGAGCATTGGTAAGTCCAAACGGCATTACTACAAATTCATAATGCGTCTTAGGGATCTCAAAGCGGTTCGGTATATCCGATTCCTTAATCCTCAATGGTGGTATCACGATCGCAAGTCAATCTTCGAGAATACCCTTGCCCCTTGCAGTTGATCAAACAAGTCGTCGATCCGAGGTATAGGATACTTATTCTTGATCGTCATCTTGTTGAGCTCCCTGTAATCAATACACAGTCGGAGGGATCCGTCTTTCTTCCGGACAAAGAGAACGGGCGCTCCCCAAGGAGAAACACTAGGTTGGATATAGCCCTTCTGTAACAATTCCTCCAGTTGCTTCTTGAGTTCATACATCTCGGTTGGCGCCATGCGGTATGGTGCTCTGGAAATAGGAGCTGCTCCAGGCTCTAATTCGATAGTGAATTCCACTCCCCTCTGCGGAGGTAACCCAGGTAGTTCGTCAGGAAATACATCTGAGAACTCATTCACAACTGAAATAGACGAGAGCTCTACTCTTTCCTCTTTCCTCATGGCATAGCACCAAAGTCCGTGACATCCCTGCTTCAGTAATTTCACGGCTTTCATTGCTTTGATCAATTTTCCTGAGCTTCCTGGTCTCCATCCTCGGAATAAGTGTTCAGATCCGTCATCAGCAATGATGGAAATGACTCTCTCTCGGTAATTCAGAACAGCTCCATAACGGTTGAGCCAATCATCTCCGAGAATTAAATCATCACCGTATATGTCAACTACAATGAGATTCGATGGCCACTCTCTTCCTTCTATAGATACTGGAAATCCCTAGCTTCTAGGGTTCCCACAATTTTCTCTCCGCTCGGTAATCCCACAACATAAGGTTCATAATTATACAAGCACGAGATTTTCAAACGATTAACACAGTTCAAAGATATAAAAGAATGCGTAGCTCCCGAATCGAACAAGACACTAACTGGTTTCAAAAGGATCTGAATCGTACCTGATGCAACAGCTGTGTTCTGATCATCAGATTTCCTCATTTCGTACAGGTGCGGAGGAACGGACCCAGCAATGGATGTCTCTCTCTTCCCAGCGTTCTGCTGCTGAAATCCACTCTGCTGCGTCTGGTTCACACTCGTCTCCTTCGGGACTGGAGCTGGAGTGCGAGTACCAAAAGATCGGGTAGCATTCCCACAAAATGTTGCGCGATGTCCTTCCTGTCCACACTCGAAACAGGTCACAGCAGGCGCGAAACAATCACGTCGAACATGTCCCGCTTTGCCACAGTTGTAACACTTCTTTCCTGCGTCTGAAACAGTTGGTGCTGCCCGGAACTTCTTTCCACCTCGAGAAGGATGCGGAGGTCTCCTGGATGAATGAAAGAGGACTCGACCCTACGAGGTCCGCTACTCTTATCCTCCGTGAAGTTGCGGACACCTTGTTTCTCGCTTCCGTCGCTTTCTCTCTCTTTGTCTCCTTCATATCATAGGCCAACGCCTTGTCACGATCTTCGCAAGGTGGTACATTCAAATCCGGACATATCTTGCTGAATTTCGGCTTCATTCGCATGTCAAAATGAAAAATCTTCTCCGCCTCGGTCGACCAAGTGGCGCACATAAGTCATTGGTGATTAAAAGTCTTAATCACGTCCGTCATGAATACTTCGAATTTTGTGGTGAGAAAAACTCCCGAACTCGGGCTTCTCTAACTGGGCGAGGACAATACTGCGCCTCCATCATCAATTTGAATTCCGTCCAGTCAACATTGTGCTCCTCCGGTCGAATGGCCTCCCACCAGTCGAAAGCCTTCCCGGTCAAAAGATACTGGGCGACCGGAACCTTCCTATCATTGGGACAGTTAATCCCTGCAAAAATCTTTTCTAATTCCTTCATCCAGTGATCCCAAGAAAGCGTCTCGGCAGAACCGTCGAATTTCGGAGGGTGCAATTTAATCACTTCGGTAAGCCATCTATCTCCTCGATTTTCCACGTTATGCTGCTGTCCCATCGCCGTCTGCATGCGATCCACAACTTGAGCAAACTGGTTTATCTGGACAACCACCTGCTGAAGCACTCCCGACACGTTAGGATCTGCATTATTGTTTGCCGATCCCTGCTGTCCCCCGGAATGAGAATCCGTTCGACTAGCGGCTATCTCTGGGGTAGATACCGACTCTTCTTGCCTCGCATTTCCACGTCCGCGTCCATGACCGCGTCCGCGTCCACGACCTCCTCTCAATATACTGTAAACATAAATACTCAATATCCAGGACAAACTTTCTCAAAGTACATCCATCAATGTTTACAAGACATGAATTAAATAAAACAGTAGTATTCGAGATTAGGAAACTTACAACCACAGTCCACACGACGATCTTTGGCTCGGCCAGTTGATGTTACGAACGACCAATAATCAAATAACGTAAACAGACCCAACTAACCCGACTGCCAAGATATCCATAAATCTTAGCTCTGATACCATATTCTGTAACACCCCGAGATATTCGGAATAATTACAGCGCCGTAAACCCTTTAGATAAGGATTTACAAGGCTAAATTTAAAAGAAGTGTAAAAATAATCCAATCGAACAACTGAAGTTCAAATACAGATTTGATTCAACCGATCAAATAAGTTAACTTATACAACCATATCGAAATGACCTTATTAAATACAGACGTACTCGAGTACTAAACGAACCAAGAAGACAATTCATAATAACAATAACATCAACCACATCACTGAGCCATTTCATCGTCCTGTCGGTACTGTGATTGCCTCCCCGCTCCTCGGCTACCTGAACATCAAAACAATGTCCACCCCCGAAGGGGTTAGCAAAACAATGCTAGTACAAGTATCATCATACAATAAATCATCAATGCATCATAGAATATGCAAAACGGACTTCCGCCACCGGAATCCAACGATGCGAATCCTCACGATTCCATCAACACAATACAGGGTAATCCAGCGATCCAGCGCCCTTGGTATAGATCCCCATGATGATGCCGTCGAACCAATGCATGGTGGAAAACCCGTCCAACGATCCAGCGCCCTCAGCATAGATCCCCATGATGATCCCGTCGGACCAACGCATGGTGGACATTCGATCCAGCGCCCTCAGCATAGATCCTCATGACCCCCTCGGATCATTTATACCATAATCAATCAATTATGCATACACATATGCATTTCAATATGTTCATCAATACGAACAAATAACAACGAATATCATGAGAATTTTCAGAAATACATCTCATATTCAACAATATGAACAAAACCACAAGCATGATAAATCGAACTCGACATATGATACTTGCCTCGAAAATGGCAAAGACGAAACACTTCAATGATCTCGACACACTCGAAGGCCGCCTCCTTCGATCAACGTAACAAGCTCGAACCTTAACAAAAGGAATGATATACAAATCATCTCAAGTCGAACGATGGCCTAACAATTTGGTCTACGGCCGAAAAGCTCAAAACAAACAATCTGCCTGGACTGCTTAGCGTGCGCTACGTACTCTACGTAACGTGCGCTAAGCCGACCCGTTAGCGTACGCTATCGTGTAAGACTAGCGTGCGCTAGCTACGAACTGACAGTTCGAATCGGCTGATACATAACGTACGCTACGTACGTATTGTGCGTTAACTAAAACCCGATAGCGCACGTTAACTCACATATGTTAACGTGCGCTAACCTTGCATGGCAGAATACTGCTACCGGAAAAACTGGGTTGAAAGATGGTGAATTCACGAATTCTATGTTGATACAACATGTCATCCTCAAGCATGTCATGCTAAAAAGGTTTTGTGGAAGTTCCATGATCATGAGGTACAAAAATACGGATAATCAACTCAACATCAAATCTTATCTTCGATCTTCAAGAAATATACCAAGTTCCGACTATTCCAAGTCTCAAAACATATGATTCCTTACGTAAAACATACGAACTAGGTAATCTTCATATACTGGTCGATTGGTTCTGAAGATACATAACATGCTTAGGAATCCACATACTAAAAGGTTCAATGGATCATACGATGAATAAGTGTCGAAACGTCGAAAATATCCTTCTAACACATGATGTACGACTAATAACGAATCTAACTAACTAGACGAACATGATCAACATCCTCTAGAACACTACTAGGATTGGTGAAGAATCACCTACCTCAAGGTAGTGAAGAACACGGAGGAAAATGAAGCAATCCGACACCGAAAGCTTGAACACCAATCTCCAATGATATACGATCTTCAATCACGAACCAGGATGTTGATATGAAGTGTTTAGGATGGAGGAAGTTATGTTCTAAGTGTAAGAATTCGGGTAAAGGGGGAAGAAAGAACTGAAATCACGAATAGGATGTTGTCCTATTTATAAGAAATGGCTATTAGCGCGCGCTAGACCCTACTCGTAGCGTGCGCTAACGGCTCACTGACTTAACTGTACTCAGCACTTAGCGTGCGCTACGCATATACCTGTAGCGTGCGCTAAGGCGTTGACTCGACTTTTCCCGAAAGCCGTCCAGGTACATCCCGACATTATCCGACAGGGGTCCCCGGGCCAGATCTCACCTACCGCACGTCCCAATCAAATTGACCACGCATAGCGTGCGCTAATGACCCTCAGTAGCGTGCGCTATGAATCCACGTTAGCGCACGCTAAACATAGCCGGTAGCGTGCGCTACATGCGCAGATTTACAATCTTTAAATCACAACCACGAAATTAAACGCTCGACAACATCGGATTATGAAATACGGAGAATAGTACTCAGACAAAAGTACAATCATTACAATATCACAAGTTCCAATTACATAACAGAAATCTCGGGTATTACAGCGTTATACTGTTTGGTCTCAAAACTTGTCATTTTATCAACTGGGGAGTTGAGCACTAGTGACATATCATTAATCTTTGTCATGGCCTCGAAGGCGGGAACCGGTTTCAATAAGAGCAGATGCTGTCTTGGCCTTAGAAATGCGAAGCTTTTCCTGTTCTTCCTTCAGGATCTTCTCCTGTCGCTGTTGCAATTAGTCAAGGGCCTGTTTGAAGATGGTGGGCAAGATACGGAAGGCTTCTTCCACTTTGGAAACTTCGTGCCTCATACCGGTCCTTTTTTTAATGGCGGATTGATGTAACCAATCAATTTCCTTTTTAACAGCATGTAGGGCATTTACAGCGTCCTGTAGGAAGACAGTTTGTCGGCCTAAAGCGTGCAGTTGCTCATTCTTCTCGATGGTCGTAGGAGAGTCGGGATTGGCGAAGTCTTCAACTCCGTTCAACTATCTCAAAGCCACATGAGGACGTGACTCGAGTTGGATATCCTCAGGTACAAAACCGTCATCGGATTCCAATACAGGTGAAGGTGCGGGAGCATCAGATGTTGGCACGGTAACAGGGGGGACTGAATCCTCCTGTTTCGGGATAGATGTGGTAGACAGAGGTACATGAGGGACTGATTCCTCCCGCTGTCTCTCAGCATCCGCCTGCTCCGGCAGAGGGACTGATTCCTCTTGCGGGATGGCATGGGTCTAGTCATCCTGATGGGTGGTGATAGGCTCGGTGCCCGTGTAGATGCTGTTTGCTCTTCGGTGATAGGAGGGACTGATCCCTCGCTGTCATTAATACTTTCTTGTGGATGGAGTGGAGATTGCTGTTGGGTGGAAGTGCCTTGACCCTATTGGTCAGATTTTCTTGACAATTCCTGGTCTTGGCCTTCATCACGACTCATTCTCAGACCTGCCTGAAAGGCGTCGTCGTCGTCGTCTGAGTCATGATCTGATTTTGGACTTTGTGGAGTTTGACACGATCTTAGTGTAAGAATCGCAAGTGCACGATATCGTATCAAGTAGTAAAATGGACTTTTTGAGTCCGGTTTATCGATCCCACAAGGAAGTTTGGTTATAATTTGAATTATACACTATTAGTCTATTTTTATAGATACTAAGATGAGTGAAACACACAATTAAAGAGTTTGGTTTAATAGTTGCAAAGTAAATGCAATAATAGTTCTAATATAAAAAGATTGCAATAATAATATATTGATTAATGATAAATGAAATAGTTGGGATTACAAACTTAGTTCGTCATTAGTTATAGAAGATGTATAGGAGATCATAAGATGAATTTACTTATTATGTTGTGTAGATTCGATTTTCCTTAAAAAGACGGTTTCTCTTTCGAACTATAAAACGCCCCTTACATATTGAATCAATCCACTATATTTCTATGTTGATTGGCTTCAATACATAGCATTAGGATTTATGAAAATAACTCAAAGAATCATCTAAGGTCTAGAGGTATATTTCTATCCCATAGAACAACTTAGAGTGAAGATCATTTGATCTAATCAAACATATTTTCTTTCGAAACATATGAAGACCATAAATATCGTCATTTATTGGCCAAATAAATAAAGATTGTTAAAACAATGAAAATCACACACAATAATAAGTAATTCACAATAGATCTTTTATACAAACATAAATAACATAACTAACCTTGTTTATAATCCCAACTAAAGGTAACTTAGCCCATGAAGGGTTTATTATACATAATACAAGCTTTGGTGGTCATTATTAGTTGAACCAAGAGAAAGAATTGATTCTCACTCCCTTAGTAGATAAAGGAGAAAGAAGCAATAAACTCTCTGAACAACATATGCTATACCACACTCAAGCAAATCACTCAAGAACACAAGTGTGTTCTTCACACAAAAAGAAAAGTTTACAAAAAGTGAAAAATTATATGATGAATGATGAATGATGAAGGATCTAAGGGGTCTATTTATACACATAAAGTCATCTAATAGCTCCAAAACTCCAGCATTATTATAATAGATCGGATCAATGCCAGCCATCCCCTCAATAATACACAAAAAGTATAAAAAATTAGACAAATCATAACAATTTGTCAAGAGTTACGGCCGTAACATTAAGGAGTTACGGCCGTAACTAGGATGACTTACGGCCGTAACATTACGTATTCTGGCCGTAACTGACTTCGTCAATTTGTTCCTTTGGTTGCTTTGAGAGTTACGTTTTCAGCCCAGAATTTCTCAGACTTTGCGTTTTTGCCCCAAATCTTCTTCGGATGATAACTTTTGATATATAACTCTGATTTTGAATCCGGAAAGACTGCCGAATTCGTCTCGGAAAGCCCTACAACATGAATATATCAAAATTCAACAAAGAGAATATTTAATAAACATGTTATTTCTTAAGTAAATCAGTTATTTAATCCGATCATCATCTGATAAAAATAAAATTATTAAAAACTAATTAATTAAAAGCAAAAAACGAGTAGACTAGTTCAATTATGGGTGAATTTTATCGATACAAACCATGGATAAGTGTACAAAACTGACACTTATCACACCCCCAAACTTGAATTCTTGCTAGTCCCGAGCAAGACTCTTTATTATTCATGCTCCAAAAATAAAAATAAGAAAAATTAATACACACATAAATTAAAAATAATAATATATAAAGAGAAAAGGAGATCAAAATGCCATTAATACACAACAACCAGCTTTATACAGTAGATAGAAATGAATCAAGATTCAAAATAAATCTACTAATGATTTTGAAGTTAAAACACGGTTTTTATTTTGTAATTCCAAATTCAAGATTTTCCCCCAAAAGGTTGATTATTTCTTTCCCACTCGTGATACACACGACTCTTTTTAATGGTTGCTCTCGATCACTCATTTATTTTTCGACTCAATATGAAGAAGAATTTCATTGGCGTCATCAAATATTGTGATTTTTCACGAAATTGAGTGTATTGAAATTCAGCCGCTAATTAATTCAAATCTGCTCATAAACTACATCCCTTAGTGATAGCTTTCACACCGTTATTTGCTAACGTGTAGCTCTTTTCACTAACACAATTTCTATCTCATTTTTTTAAAAGGTGATAGCTTTCACACCGTTATTTGCTAACGTGTAGCTCTTTTCACCAATTTTTCTGAGACGGCAGCTACGCACCAACAATGGTTAGTCCTTTATTTTTCGCAAAATTTAAGACCCTCAAAATTAGGCAGCTGTTGCTGCTCAACACTTCTCATTTTCCTCATTTTTTTAGGTGATAGCTTTCACACCGTTATTTGCTAACGTGTAGCTCTTTTCACCAATGACTCCTTTTTTTAGGGAATAGAATTTTTGCAGAAAATCATTTCTTAGTTTAAGCATGAAAAATCAGAAACTCCACAAATTAAGTAAATTTCAGTTCTATTTTTCATCAACCGATTGATTCTTCTTTTCTCAAGGTAACAAATGACTCGATTTTATATGATAATTACAAGGCTTGGAAAGAGAGATTAAGGCTCAAAAAAATTTGGAATATACAATTTTTTACCGGTTAAAACGATTTTAGAAGCTTGTATATAGCTAATTTATTGGTGTTATGGCCAGATCTAGAAATCTCACAAATCAAAATACTATATACTCATAAATCAAAATACTATATATATATATATATAATAAAAAAAATTAAGGCAAATAACCAAATCAATCAAAACACACTAAAATTCCAACACACAAAAATAATTAAACAAATCACCCCCAAACTTGAAAATAAAACTGTCCTCAGTTTAAAAATAAAAAAAATAAAATAAAATAAAAAGCAATGCAGAAAGCAGAATACTCCCTGTTAAGAAAGTTGATGTTTGAGCTAACGCCTTTTAGAATCTGCAAGAGAATAAATATACGAGGCACACAACAAAAGAAAATAACATATACTCGTAAGTATAACACAATTTTTAAGATGCGCATCAAGAAAGTCCGAAGAGTCGCCTTACGCTGCCATCAATGCTTTTAAAAAAAAAAACAATAAAAATTACAGCAAAAAAAAAATAACAATACATAAATCGCGAATAGATGCGCGTCAAGAGATCAAGAAGAAACTCCTTAAGCTGCCACCATTTAGCACGATTATTACACACGACAGAAAGTAAAATACAAGAGGTCCGATATGGGTTATCAAAGGGAGAGGAATGAATCCACTTTTTGTTTTCTTACGGTAAAATCTTCCATCCAGACAATTTTAGCTAGAGCTGGATCTGGTTGAGGAACAAATTCATTGAGTTTTTTGATTAGTTCTTCTGGTGTTGTTGCAACGACTATGATTCGTTTAGCACGCTCTGAAATAAAACCCTTTTCAGCAGAGTAGTCGATGAAAGATAGTAAACCATCAAAGAAACCATTGACATTAAGCAGACCTATTGGTTTTTTATGAACATTTAGCTGGGCTCTGGTAACCATATGAAAAAGTTCCTCAAGGGTGCCAAAACCACTGGGAAGGGTGATAAAGGCGCCAAAATTATTTATCATGTGAGTTATGCGATCTTGCATATTTACAGATCTAAACTCATCTCCAATAGTTGACCCGATGATTTTACTTTCAGCCAGAGGTTTTGGGATTATTCCCAACACTCTTACTCCTTCCATATAGGCGTACGGCACTCGTCCCATTAGTCCTAGACTTCCTCCTCCGTAAACTACATGAATGTATTTTTCTCCTAAGGTACGACCCAAGTTGTGGGCTGTTTCAGTAAAGCATGCCTCTTTTCCATAACTAGCTCCACCAAAAATGCAGACTGTGCTAAATTTTTTTGTTGAAGATGATGACTCCATTTTTGAAAAGAAATTATTTAGAGAGAAATAGAGAAAAGTGCAAGTTTGAGGGATGAATGAAAGAAACAAGCACAATGTTTATTTATAGAAGAAAAAGAAGGTAAAAATTGTTTAACAAGTTTGTGATTGCGTTGATTGCGCTTTAACTACTCAATAGAATAATGAAATCATTTATCGCGTATCACATTTTTTATTCAGAAAATCTCACCACATGACAAAAATAAAAGATACTTATGCGTATGTACAGTAGTTGTGATTGTGGCTCACATCTTCCTCTGATTTTACCTTTAGAAACGGCCTAAACGCCTTCTATGAGTCGGGGAGAAGCTTCCCATCCAATTTTCTTACAAATTGGCAAACAGGGTCTTTTAACGTCATATTCCCAAGACGTTGTTCATATTCTGGTTTGAATTTATTCCACAAATATCGAATTCCGTAATGTACGAGTCCACTAGGATGCGTGTCAAGAGAAATTTCGATATCATCTAAATTCTCATTATTCAGACCATCCTTAATGAATTGAATTTTATCTTCTCTGTTTGTAGATGGAATTCCCAAAGATCGACATTTTAAATTACAGTTCCATCTAGCACATTTATAGCAAACGGCTATCATCTTTGCTCGTCGTTTCTTGGCATATAAATGTAATATCCGCATTTTTATTTCTCTTATTATTCTCATTTTAGTACATTTTCGTTTTTGGCGACTCGCTTGTAACCGTATCGACATTTTGAGGATATTTAATATTGAACTTTTTGTCGTTCGAGCTTGACTCGGACTCGTTTTACTCGATTTGATGTTTCATGTTGTTATTTCGGATATTATCGTAATCGTCATTTGGAACCGCCGTTTCGGGGTTGCCAAAGATCCATCTCGTGTTATTATGGGCGTTGTGAGCTTTTGTTTGGTGTTTCGACCATGTGTCGTACATTCCGGATGTTTGGGCCGTTTTGTAAATTTTCCCAAACTTTTGGGAAAATTTCGTTTGTTGATTGTTTTTCCGAACCTTTGAGTAGCCGGGAATATATTTTCCTTCGGCATTTAAGTTCGTCGCTTCAGGTCCCTAACGTCCGTACCATCGTGAATTTTTCACCGTTGTATTTCGACTCTTTTTCGGTACCTCCCTCTTTCATTCCTGGCCTGTACTCCACAAAAAGGAATGTTACGTACGTAACACCCTTTTGGTTACGTATGTAACGTCCTAGTGTAATTCGATTCGACGATTACGCTTTTTGGTTACGTACGTAACACCCTTCTTGGTTACGTACGTAACGCCCTAGTGGATATCAGTTCAGGCGATTCTGCCTTTTTGGTTACACACGTAAGGCCCTTATGGCTTACGTACGTAATATGGCTTACGTACGTTAGCATGTGGTGGCTAACGTACGTAACGAAGCCTGGGTTTATAAACCCAGGAGTTGACCGATTTCGGTCATTTTTCATCCTTCTCCCCTCCTCCGACTCGTGGGCGATTTCCTTGGTGTCTTCCGGCGATTTGAAGCTTAGCAACCCCGAGCCATCATCTTCTTCGAGTTTTTGGAGTATTTTATCAACATCTAATCGTGTTCTTCGTCTTTAATCCGAGGTAAACTCCTAAAACCTTCTTTTACATAAATTTGGGGGTTTTCGTGTGTTCGTCCGATTTGTTCCTAATGATAGATTAATTCATAGTGAATATGATTAATCTTGTTGGTATTGTTGGTTCTCCTACGAATTCATGGTATATTTTCATAGTTTTGCAAAATCGAGGGGGTTTGGTTGTGATCCGCCCTCGTTGTTATTTTTATTCGAATATACATGAATCGTAGGCGGGTTTCCGGGTGTATTCCTTTTCCATAATCGTTTAGAAGTGGTTGTGATTGTGCTATTCGAATCGTTAGGTTCATTTTCGTCGGTTCCTCGCGGTCGTGCTTGATTCTTCCGTTCCGTTCGTGTCGCCGTCTATTTAATCGAGGCAAGTATCCTTATGAACTTACATCTTGACATAGTAGTTTTGTGTGAGAATTGTGTGTGTGTATGCTCACTACGGGTTAGATCCGACGGGGTCTCGGTAGGGCTCCACGAAGCTGTGGAACCGCGAGCTTGCTTTTAACCACTGTGGGTTAGATCCGACGGGGTCTCGGCAGGGATCCACGAAGCTGTGGGTCCGCAGTTAATTGTGGTGCATTTTTACAAATGTGGTTTGATTATTGGCATTTCCGGAAATGAGTGTTTTGAAACTATGATTTCTTGAATGCATGCATTACTATATGTGTAAGATGTAAATTGTTCATTTGGTTACTTGTACTAGCGTAATTGCTAACCCCTCTGGGGACCCATCTTGGGGAAATTCGTTTTATGAATTTCAGGTCAGGTTCTTCGAGACGAGCGGGCGCTGGACCAGTACGCGGATGATGGCCGTGCGTGATGATTGTGCACGAGTGACGTCTTAGTGTCTTTTATCTTTTCATCTCTTGTGGATTTGAACTAATAGTAGTACTCGAGTACTTAAGAGTTCTTGTTCGTCCGGATTGTATTGTTATCTATTATGTTTGTGTTGGATGATGATATTATGTTTGACCGGTTGAACCGGGTGGATTATTCTGTCTTGCGTCTCTATGACGAGGTGTTATTTTGTCGTTTCTGTGAGTCAATTAGTATGATATTTGTTCAGCCTGGTGGGACCCATATAGGGATTCACGGCGCTGTAATATACCTCGAATATCTTGGGGGTGTTACAGAAAATGGTATCAGAGCTCTAGGTTTATGGATACCTAGGCTTGTCGGTTTATTGGGTCTTGTGGTGTTTTGTTTTGCACATCATCGTCACGCTGCCATGATTCCGGTACTACCAGTGTCCGTAAGTTTTCCTTCATCTGATCATTAATTCCTTGTATCGTACCCTTGATTCTCGACTTGTGATTGTTCTTTTCTTATACTGACCCTCGTATGGCTTTTGCTACTTATTTAACTCCAGTATGGATGCTGGAAGAGGTCGTGGTCGCGGTCGTGGTCGTGGACGCGGCCGGGGACGTGGGGCAGCCGGTGGGGCGGCCACGTCGCAGTCTTCGGGAGCCGGCAGTACCGGCGACCGTCATAGCCATGCTTCTTCTCAGGAGCGTGCCGACCTCGGTATTGCGGCCGTTATGCAGCAAATGGTGAACCAAATGGCGGCAATAGCTTAGGCGGTTCAGAACCCGGATCAGGCCCACGCTAATCGGGGCGGAGCGGATCGATGGCTCCAAGATATTATCAAGATGCATCCTCCTCAGTTTTCGGGAGCTTCAGACCCGATTGGCTGGGAAGGGTAGATCAAGGAGATATCTAAGGTCTTCGTTGCCACTAACTGTCCCGAGGACCGTAAAGTCCCTATTGCTCAATACTTTCTCACAGGGGACGCTAAGGACTGGTGGGAGGCCGTTGGGCCCAAAGACCATGCTGCTTCGTGGGCTGAGTTTCAAGAGTTGATGGAGACTGAATATTGCCCGTGGGCCGCCGATGTGCCTGTGTACATGCTTTTTATGATGCTCAACCGCGGGATATCCCCGTATCTCAAGCTATTGCTGATTTTAACAAGGAGTTGGGTTATGTGAAGACCCAAGTTGTCGAGGAGAGTGACAAAATTTTCCATTTCTCCAGACGGATGAAGTTGCCGATTCGGGACTATATGTCGGGGCTCGTATGCACTACCTTGAAATATTACCAGAGCAGGGCCCTTGCTTACGATATGTCTGTGACGGCGAGTGAGGCGGCCCGCGAGAGTAAGAAGCAGAAGTCCGCCGGGAATTTTTCGGGCCACAAAGGTGGGGGTCGGCAGAAATTTCATCCGCTAACTTTTTCGGTGGTGGCCCGGCTCGATCTACTGGGTTTCCGTAGGCCGCAGTGCCCCTTCTCGAGAGGTGAAGTGCTTTAACCGTGGCCAGCAGGCCACATCGTCGTATTTGTCCGAACCCTTTGGCCGACGTGTAATCGGTGGCTGCACCGGCCACAAGGCGGCTTTCTGGCCGAGAGGGAGAAAATCCTTGGTGCCCGGCTTCCATTCCAGCGCTAGGGAACCAAGTGTGAATCAGGGATCGTTTGCTCCTCAATCTCCGCCGAGTGCTAGTCGGGGGAGAGGTCGGGGTCAGCCCTCTAAAGGGGGAGCTTCCAGTGTCGGCTCAGCCCACCCGCGTGTCTATGAGATGCGGAGAGCCGATGACCCAGCGGCTACCGTGGCGACAGGTACCGTTTATATTCTTTCTCATCCTGTCAGTGTGCTTTTCGATTTCGGTGCTACGCATTCGTTCATATCTTTGGATTGTGTGCGCCGTTTGAGTCTCGACTGTTTGACGTCTTGTGAACCCTTCATCGTTAAGCTTCCTAGCGGTGATAGGATCGTTGGTGATCAGGAGGTTCGAGACTGTTCGGTACTTATTTGTGAGAGGACTTGGCCCTCTAACCTTATTGTTGTGAGTATCGAGGGTGAGGATTTGATTCTTGGGGATGATTGGCTCGAGCGGCATGGTGCGATCATGAACTACCGCACGAGAATCATCACTATGTTAGCCGAGGACGGCACCGAGCACTCTTTCGCGGGGCGAAAGATGGGTTACCAGTTGTTCGTTATTAACGCCTTGAAGGCGATGAGACTCCTGCGTAAGGGGTGTACTGGCTATTGGTGCTACGCCTTGCAGGCGGAGAGTGGCGGAGTCGAGCTTTCGTCGATTCCAATCGTTAGCGAGTTTCCTGATGTATTTCCTGACGAGTTACCGGGATTGCTACCGGATCGTGAGGTTGAGTTTGCTATAGAGTTAGAGCCGGGCGCGGCTCCTATTTCGAAGGCACCCTATCGCATGGCACCTTCAGAGATGTCCGAATTGAAGAAGCAGTTGAGTGAGCTTCTTGAGTCGGGGTATGTTCGACCGAGCGCCTCGCCATGGGGCGCACCGGTCCTGTTTGTGCGGAAGAAGGATGGTTCACTACGTTTGTGTATCGACTATCGCGAACTAAACAAGGTGACCATCAAGAACAAGTATCCCTTGCCGAGAATTGATGACTTGTTCGATCAGTTGCAGGGAGCTGCGGTGTTCTCGAAAATTGATTTGAAATCGGGGTACTATCAACTCCGGGTGAGAGAGTCCGATGTGCCGAAAACAGCTTTTCGGACGAGATACGGACATTATGAGTTCGTAGTTATGCCTTTCGGGTTAACTAATGCGCCGGCGGTGTTCATGCAGTTGATGAACAAAGTTTTTATCGAGTATTTGGATAAGTGCGTCGTCGTCTTTATTGACGATATTCTTATTTATTCGAGGAATGAAGAAGAGCATGCCCACCATTTGTGGGTAGTATTAGACATTTTGAGAACCGAGCAACTCTATGCAAAGTTCTCGAAATGTGAGTTCTGGCTGAAGGAAGTGATGTTTTTAGGTCACGTGATTTCAGCCGAAGGGGTTCGTGTGGATCCGCAGAAGATTGAGGCAGTGTTGGATTGGGCACCGCCCAAGAATGTGAAGGATCTCCGTAGTTTCTTGGGTTTGGCTGGCTACTATCGTAGGTTCGTCGAGGGTTTCTCAAAACTAGCTCGGCCACTTACACAGTTGCTCCAGAAGTCCGAGAAGTTCGTTTGGAATGACGAAAGGCAGTCGAGTTTTGAGGAGCTGAAGAGGCGTTTGACTTCAGCCCCGGTTTTGGCATTGCCGTGTGGCAACGAGGGTTTTGCCGTTTATAGCGATGCTTCGGGTCAGGGTCTTGGGTGCGTATTGATGCAGCACGGCAAGACCATTGCCTATGCGTCGAGACAGTTGAGGCCGTATGAGCTGAACTACCCTACTCATGATTTGGAGTTAGCAAGAATGCTTGTGCGCTCAAGATTTGGCGTCACTATCTTTTCGGCTCTGCATGTCAGATTTTTACCGATCATAAAAGTCTGAAATACATATTTACTCAGCGGGAGTTGAATATGAGGCAGAGGAGGTGGTTAGAGTTGATTAAGGATTATGACCTCGAAATCCTTTATCATCCGGGCAAGGCGAACGTCGTGGCCGACGCCTTGAGTCGGAAACCGGTTGCGTTGCGAACGCTTGAGATCCTTACGTCTCAGTCTGAGCTTCGGCGGGATTTGATCGAGTTAGATGTTGAGGTTTTGTTGCCGGGAACTGTCGGGCAACTTTGTGCTTTGGAAATTTCGTCGTCTTTGATCGATGAAATTAAACTGAAGCAGTTAGAGGATCCGATGATTACTCAAATCCGAGAGAACGTTCTTAAAGGAAAGTCTCCTGGATTTGTGATTCACGAGGATGGTGTTTTGAGATTCCAGAGTCGGCTTTGTGTGCCGAACGACTCAGAGTTGAGGCAGAGTATTTTACGGGAGGCCCATGCTACACCTTATTCCGTTCATCCTGGTTCGAGTAAGATGTACAAGGACCTGAGAAGAAATTTCTGGTGGAATGATATGAAGGAGGAGGTCGCACAGTTTGTAGCGAGATGTTTGACTTGTCAACAGGTCAAAATCGAGCATCAGCGACCGGCTGGGTTATTGCAGTCACTTCCCGTTCCGGAATGGAAATGGGAAGATATATCGATGGATTTCGTTACGAGTTTGCCGAGATCGAGGTCGGGCATGAATATGGTATGGGTGATTGTTGATCGTCTGACCAAGTCGGCACATTTTCTGGGCATCAAGGACACTTGGGGCCCGGAGAAGTTAGCTCGTGTGTTTATCGCGCAGATTGTGAGACTTCACGGTACTCCGAAGTCTATTGTTTCGGATCGTGATGGCCGTTTCGTATCGCACTTTTGGCAGGCAGTGCATAAGGCGTTGGGTACCCGTTTGCATTTGAGTACCTCTTTTCATCCCCAGTCAGATGGACAGTCGGAACGCACTATACAGACATTCGAGGATATATTGCGTGCTTGTGCCCTCGATTGGAGTAGCGATTGGGAGGAACATTTGCCATTGATCGAATTCACGTACAACAACAGTTGGCACGCGTCGATTCGGATGGCACCATATGAGGCACTTTATGGGCGGCGATGTCGATCACCAATTTGTTGGAATGAGACGTCCGATTTAGTCGGGACCGAGCCGGACGTCGTTTTAGAGACGAGGCGGAAGATAGAAGTAATTCGAGAATGGATGTTGACTGCCCAGAGTCGACAGAAGTCGTATGCCGACGTCCGTCGTCGACCTTTAGAATTCGAGGTGGGAGACCACGTTTTGCTAAAGGTGTCGCCGACGAAGGGAGTTTTTCGTTTCGGGAAGAAGGGGAAGTTGAGTCCGAGATTTATTGGACCCTTTGAGATTCTCGAGCGAGTCGGTGAGTTGGCATACCGTTTAGCGTTACCCCTAGCCTTGAGTCATGTTCATAGCATTTTTCATGTTTCCCAGCTGAGGAAATATGTCCTGGATCCTAGTCACATCATCGATTATGGTGAGATTGATGTCGCCGAGGATGTTACTTTTGAAGAGCGCCCTTTAAAGATTTTGGAGCATCGTGAGAAACGATTGAGGCATAAGACCATACCTTTGGTCAAGGTGCAGTGGTCGAGACACGGTGTCGAAGAGGCAACTTGGGAAACCGAGGATAGCATGCGTGCTAAGTATCCCGAGTTGTTTATTTCTTAAGTTTCGGGACGAAACTTGTTTTTAGAGGGGTAGAATGTAATATCCGCATTTTTCCTTCTCTTATTATTCTCATTTTAGTACATTTTCGTTTTTGGCGACTCGTTTGTAACCGTATCGACATATTGAGGATATTTAATATTGAACTTTTTGTCGTTCGAGCTTGACTCGGACTCGTTTTACTCGATTTGATGTTTCATGTTGTTATTTCGGATATTATCGTAATCGTCATTTGGAACCGCCGTTTCGGGGTTGCCAAAGATCCATCTCGTGTTATTATGGGCGTTGTGAGCTTTTGTTTGGTGTTTCGACCATGTGTCGTACATTCCGGATGTTTGGGCCGTTTTGTAAATTTTCCCAAACTTTTGGGAAAATTTCGTTTATTGATTGTTTTTCCGAACCTTTGAGTAGCCGGGAATATATTTTCCTTCGGCATTTAAGTTCGTCGCTTCAGGTCCCTAACGTCCGTACCATCGTGAATTGTTCACCGTTGTATTTCGACTCTTTTTCGGTACCTCCCTCTTTCATTCCTGGCCTGTACTCCACAGAAAGGAATGTTACGTACGTAACACCCTTTTGGTTACGTACGTAACGTCCTAGTGTAATTCGAGCAATTACGCTTTTTGGTTACGTACGTAACACCCTTCTTGGTTACGACGTAACGCCTAGTGGATATCGGCCAGCGATTCTGCCTTTTTGGTTACGTACGTAAGGCCCTTATGGCTTACGTACGTAATACGGCTTACGTACGTTAGCATGTGGTGGATAACGTACGTAACGAAGCCTGGATTTATAAACCCAGGAGTTGACTGATTTCGGTCATTTTTCATCCTTCTCCCCTCCTCCGACTCGTGGGCGATTTCCTTGGTGTCTTCCGGCGATTTGAAGCTTAGCAACCCCGAGCCATCATCTTCTTCGAGTTTTTGGAGTATTTTATCAACATCTAATCGTGTTCTTCGTCTTTAATCCGAGGTAAACTCCTAAAACCTTCTTTTAGGTAAATTTGGGGGTTTTTGTGTGTTCGTCCGATTTGTTCCTAATGATAGATTAATTCATAGTGAATATGATTAATCTTGTTGGTATTGTTGGTTCTCCTACGAATTCATGGTATATTTTCATAGTTTTGCAAAATCGAGGGGGTTTGGTTGTGATCCGCCCTCGTTGTTATTTTTATTCGAATATACATGAACCGTAGGCGGGTTTCCGGGTGTATTCCTTTTCCATAATCGTTTAGAAGTGGTTGTGATTGTGCTATTCGAATCGTTAGGTTCATTTTCGTCGGTTCCTCGCGGTCGTGCTTGATTCTTCCGTTCCGTTCGTGTCGCCGTCTATTTAATCGAGGCAAGTATCCTTATGAACTTACATCTTGACATAGTAGTTTTGTGTGAGAATTGTGTGTGTGTATGCTCACTACGGGTTAGATCCGACGGGGTCTCGGTAGGGCTCCACGAAGCTGTGGAACCGCGAGCTTGCTTTTAACCACTGTGGGTTAGATCCGACGGGGTCTCGGCAGGGATCCACGAAGCTGTGGGTCCGCGGTTAATTGTGGTGCATTTTTACAAATGTGGTTTGATTATTGGCATTTCCGGAAATGAGTGTTTTGAAACTATGATTTCTTGAATGCATGCATTACTATATGTGTAAGATGTAAATTGTTCATTTGGTTACTTGTACTAGCGTAATTGCTAACCCCTCTGGGGACCCATCTTGGGGAAATTCGTTTTATGAATTTCAGGTCAGGTTCTTCGAGACGAGCGGGCGCTGGACCAGTACGCGGATGATGGCCGTGCGTGATGATTGTGCACGAGTGACGTCTTAGTGTCTTTTATCTTTTCATCTCTTGTGGATTTGAACTAATAGTAGTACTCGAGTACTTAAGAGTTCTTGTTCGTCCGGATTGTATTGTTGTCTATTATGTTTGTGTTGGATGATGGTATTATGTTTGACCGGTTGAACCGGGTGGATTATTCTGTCTTGCGTCTCTATGACGAGGTGTTATTTTGTCGTTTCTGTGAGTCGATTAGTATGATGTCTGTTCAGCCTGGTGGGACCCATATAGGGATTCACGGCGCTGTAATATACCTCGAATATCTTGGGGGTGTTACAATGAACTTTTTCCTAGCCCGGGTAAAAATCTAGTCGGTGTTTCTGTGAATTCACCTTCTATTCTTACTTTGGCTTCAATAATGAATCTTATGTCAAAAGGTATGCTTTTATTCATAAGCAACCTCACCCTTTCAAGCCTTGTCTTGTAAATTTTTAAAATTGCATTTTTGCTCAGAAAGGGAAATCTTTTTTCGATTTTATACAAAGTTTCATCCATGATAAAAAAAATAAAAAGACAATGAAAATAATTGAAGAAAATATCTACAAATATCAGTTGTTGTGGGAAACTAAAAAATCCGACTTTAATAGTCACGGAGTACCGTTATCCGCCACTTGACCGAACAAACACAATTGAGTACTAAGTTACAATGTCGAGAAATTTGTACCTATAAAAATAGTTTACAATGTAAGATTTCAAATATAACTTATACTTCCCCGGCAACGGCGTCAAAAACTTGACATGATCTTAGTGTAACTATCGCAAGTGCACGATATCGTATCAAGTAGTAAAGTAGACTTTTTGAGTTCGGTTTATCGATCCCACAAGGAAGTTTGGTTATAATTTGAATTATACACTATTAGTCTATTTTTATAGATACTAAGATGAGTGAAACACACAATTAAAGAGTTTGGTTTAATAGTTGCAAAGTAAATGCAATAATAGTTCTAATATAAAAAGATTGCAATAATAATAGATTGATTAATGATAAAATGAAATAGTTGGGAATACAAACTTAGTTCGTCATTAGTTATAGAAGATGTATAGGAGATCATAAGATGAATTTACTTATTATGTTGTGTAGATTCGATTTTCCTTAAAAAGACGGTTTCTCTTTCGAACTATAAAACGCCCCTTACATATTGAATCAATCCACTATATTTCTATGTTGATTGACTTCAATACATAGCATTAGAATTTATGAAAATAACTCAAAAAATCATCTAAGGTCTAGAGGTATATTTCTATCCCCTAGAACAACTTAGAGTGAAGATCATTTGATCTAATCAAACATATTTTCTTTCGAAACATATGAAGACCATAAATATCGTCATTTATTGGCCAAATAAATAAAGATTGTTAAAACAATGAAAATCACACACAATAATAAGTAATTCACAATAGATCTTTTATACAAACATAAATAACATAACTAACCTTGTTTATAATCCCAACTAAAGGTAACTTAGCCTATGAAGGGTTTATTATACATAATACAAGCTTTGGTGGTCATTATTAGTTGAATCAAGAGAAAGAATTGATCCTCACTCCCTTAGTAGATAAAGGAGAAAGAAGCAATAAACTCTCTGAACAACATATGCTATACCACACTCAGGCAAATCACTCAAGAACACAAGTGTGTTCTTCACACAAAAAGAAAAGTTTACAAAAAGTGAAAAATTATATGATGAATGATGAATGATGAAGGATCTAAGGGGTCTATTTATACACCTAAAGTCATCTAATATCTCCAAAACTCCAGCATTATTACAATAGATCGGATCAATGCCAGTCATCCCCTCAATAATACACAAAAAGTATAAAAAATTAGACAAATCATAACAATCTGTCAAGAGTTACGGCCGTAACATTAAGGAGTTAAGGTCGTAACTAGGATGACTTACGGCCGTAACATTCTGTAGTTACGGCCGTAACTTGGCTTCGTCAATTTGTTCACTGGTTGCTTTGAGAGTTACGTTTTCAGCCCAGAATTTCTCAGACTTTGTGTTTTTGCCCCAAATCTTCTTCAGATGATAACTTTTGATATATAACTCTGATTTTGAATCCGGAAAGACTGCCGAATTCGTCTCGGAAAGAATTACAACATGAATATATCAAAATTCAACAAATAGAATATTTAATAAACATGTTATTTCTTGAGTAAATCAGTTATTTAATCCGATCATCATCCGATAAAAATAAAATTATTAAAAACTAATTAATTAAAAGCAAAAAACGAGTAGACTAGTTCAATTATGGGTGAATTTTATCGATACAAACCATGGATAAGTGTACAAAACTGACACTTATCAGAGTTGAGTCAGTTGATTTGGATTTGCCCTTGAGGTGGGCCTTCTCCTTCGTCATAATGCAGTTAGAGATGAGCTCGTGACAAAACTTGTTGTCCCATTGGATCAGCAAATGGATGTCTTGACAGTCTGTGACGTCCAAAATGAAGGCTTCTTCGTCTTTCCATTCGCTCCAATGGTACAAGGTGTCATAGGGTGCCACTCTGTACGACTTCCAATGAACGAAACGTTGAAAGGCTTGTTCGACCTGCAACTGAAACAGGGTGTCATTAATGAGTACTGATGGGGATGGACTCCGAACAGCACATGGGTTTGCTGTCGGCATGGGGTCCTCGACAGGTGTGGGATCCTGTGTTGGAGAGGGATCCCTAACAGGGGTTGGGACCCTGATGGGAGAGGGATCCTGTACGGGTGTGGAATCCCGAACAGGAGATGTGGCTTTCATCTCAGTGGATGCAGCTGATTCACCAGTTCCTTCAACTTTGGCAAACATTTGTTCATCCGTCATAGCCGCCATAGGCTCGGGGTCTGCACGGTGTGCGTCAGCTGTTTCTTCCGTAGGGGTTTCGCCCTGTGGGTGTTGTACTGCGGGTTGCGCCACAACAACTTCGACAGGGGTGACCGATTGCGTCACTATGGCCTTTCTTTTTGAAGCTTTCTTTAGCTTCTTCTTCGTTGTGAGCGGTGATGCACTGTCAGACACGTTCCCTTTTCTCTTTTTGTGCGATTTCTCTTCTTTGGCAATCCTTCCTATGATATCCCTTGGATTATCAGAGGTCGGAATTGAGTTGATATGGGGTCGGTCGGCAAGAAGATGATCCTTGTTGAACACTGTGGGCTTGGTCCCACCAATAAATTTTCCGGAACCGATCTTCTTTGCATCACGAGATTGCGGCACGCCACTCTTCGTGAGAAGTGAATTCAGAAATAGCCCAAACGATTTCTTCTGAGAGACTGGCTTCAAAATTTCTTCATGCAGCCTCTTCAGAACGACTTGACTCCAGTTGATCTTTTCTCTAGACATTATGGCGGCCATCATTCTGAACTGCAAGTTTGTGCACATCTCGAATGCGCCGGTCCTGTTCTCAACAACACGGCAACAAAAGTCATGCAAATACACATAAGGGAGACATAAACGCTTCTTGTGACAAGAAGGGTGCATGTTCCTGTCTGAGGCATTGCCGGTAAACAAGCCCCAATAGGTAGCCAAAAGATCCTCTGACCCGAAGGTCTCAAGGTCTTTCATCTTCAGGCCATCAGAAGGTAGCCTGAACAGATTTCCAAGAAGAGAATAGTCAATGCAGAGTTGGACTCCGCAGACGGTGGCGGTGATGTCACACACATCGCCTCCATTCTTCAAAGAGAACAATTTCATAGACGCATCAAGGTAAAATTCCTCAACGATGCGCTCATCATTGAGATCTGGGTGCTGGCTGCCAAGGCGATACAAGCCTTGCTGCTTGATTCTGGAGACGACACGCTCCATTACTTCAAGATCTTCTCCTTCATTTCCTTGAGATTAAGGATACGTGGGGTCCTGAGAGACTTGACCAGTTATTCATTAAAGAGATCGTGAGATTGCACGGTCCCCCTAAGAGTATCGTTTCAAATCGTTACGAGCGATTCGTGTCGCATTTTTGGAAATATGTTCATCGTGCCATGGGAACTCAGCTCAATTTCAGCACTACTTTTCACCCTCAGCCCGACGGACAATCAAAGAGAACTATTAAGATGTTGGAGGACATGTTGAGAGCATGTGTTCTCGATTGGAAAGATGATTGGGAAGACCAACTACCGTTGATCGAGTTCACGTATAATAACAGTTGGCATGCTTCGATTAAGATGGCACCTTACGAGACCTTATACGGTCATCGTTGTCGATCTCCCTTGTGTTGGGATGACTTATCAGAATCAATCGGGACTGAACCCGATATGCTTATATCCGCCCACGAGAAGGTAGCGTTGATCCGGAGTCATTTGTTGACCGCTCAGAGTCGACAGAAATCATATGCAGATAATCGTCGTTGTTACATGTGTTTTTGTGAGCTTTATTGTCATTATTTTATCTCCATTTTGGGTTTGAATCTGCATAAATGAGCTCTTAATGCATTATGTTTATATGTTTTGAAGGAAATTAGAGTCCAGAAGCTTAAACGAAGAAAAACGGGCGAAAACGACATTTTTTGGTCAAGGGCCGCGTCGCTTCGAGCCAGAGCCGCGACACAAGCACACCCAGAAGTAACCGGTACAAACTGTACCGGAGGCTGCGGCACGCTCATTCTGAGCCGCGGCCCGTAAGTAAAAATCGCCCAGGCCTGGGCAGCACATGGGCAAGGGCCGTGGCACACTTAAGCCAGGTCGCGGCCCGCGGCGCGGGATTTCTGATGTCAGCCCGCGATTTTGACTGTTTTGGAAGACGTTTTCGACCTAATCCTCGGATGCGTTTTTGGAGGCGAAAAGAAGGTTATAAAAAGGCGGTGAAGGTCAGAAAAGAAATCATCGAAGAAGAGGAGAAAAATACCTAGCAGCAGAAAGCAAAGGCCAGAAAACAGAAGAGATTCGGTTCTTCAATTGTGTTTGAATTTCTTTCCTATATTTTATTCAAATCTTTGTGTATTGATTTCTAGCATGTCGGGCTAGACCCTTTATTTCTAGGATTGTAATGAAACTGTGATTTTGATGAATTAATTCTTGATCTTACATTATTAATATATTTCACTTTTCTATTGAGTTTTCCCCAATTATTCTTAATGCTTTCAATTGTGTGGCCGTTAATTGAATTGTTATAATTACGTAACTTGAATTGGGAGAGGAGAGTTAGTAGTGAAAATTGGGTGAAAACCATTTTGTCTTGTGAGATAGGAATATACTCATAAGAACTACGTAGCTCGTTTGAAGATTCTAGAACTGTTTGACTATTGTTGAATTAACTCACCTAGGAATAGAGTGAATTATTCACCTTAGAAAATTTTTACTAACCTCGGGAGAGGCAGTAGATTATCTTAGAATCTTTGCTTTCAATAAATTGGGAAATTACATATATTATATTAATCAAGATTAATTCAGATTAATAGAGGTGAATTCTCAATCCTAGATTCTTCTCTTAGTTGATCTCCTTTATTCGGATTATTGATTTTGTTATGTGTTTCCAGTAGTTTTTAATAATTCTTCAACCTCAAAATTCGATCGTTCAAATAAAATTCGGAATACGAATAAATTGGTAATTAGTGCATCAGTCCTCGAGGGAACGATATCTTTCTCATCACTTTATTACTTGATTACGACAACGTGTACTTGCGTTCAAGAAAAGACGTAATAAGTTTTTGGCGCCGTTGCCGGAGACTGATTGTTTTTATTAATATCAATTTCGGTATTTTTAGTCTTAATTTGAACATTATTTTATTATTGTGTAAATTTGTTTTTATTTGTTTTCCTTTCAGGAGTTCGTTTAGTGCATGAGAAAATTTGGTAACGAAGGTCTACTCCCTTTGGATACCGAACTCGAACGCACTTTGCGGAAAAATAGGAAGGAAAGGCGTGAGTTGTTAACTAGGGATACCATGGGCGAAAACACTGGAAATCAAGGGATCGACAATCCTATTCAGCAAGCTCCATTAGCACTCCGTGATTATGCACTTCCACAAATCAATGCGAATTTTTCGGGGATTCGGCGTCCAACCATTCAAGCGAATAATTTCGAGATTAAGCCGGCCATCATCCAAATGGTGCAAGTGAGCCAATTTTGCGGACTGGCGAATGACGACCCCAATGCTCACATTGCTTCATTTCTCGAGATTTGTGACACATTAAAAAATAATGGAGTTTCTGATGACGCCATTCGTCTACGGCTTTTCCCATTCTCTCTAAGGGACAAAGCCAAGTTTTGGTTGAATTCACTCCCGCCGGGCTCTATCACGACTTGGGTGGAGTTAGCACAAGCTTTTTTGGCTAAATTCTTTCCGCCGGCGAAGACAGCGAGACTTCGGAATGAAATAACTACTTTCGGGAAATTTGATATGGAATCGCATCATGAAGCATGGGAGAGATACAAGGATTTGCTAAGGAGATGCCCACATCATGGTCTACCGGATTGGCTGCAGATTCAGACTTTCTACAATGGACTGAGTGCTTCTACATGCACTCTTGTTAATGCAGCCGCTGAAGGCGCTTTAATGGGCAAGACGATGGCTGAAGCCCATTCTTTACTGGAAGATATGGCGGCAAATGCGTATCAGTGGCCTTCTGAGCGTCTGAATCCGAAACGAGTTATGGGAATTTCCGACAATGATCCAATATCTACGCTATCGGCCCAGGTTGCGGCCTTGACTCAACAACTTCAAATTTTATCGCACCCTCCTTTTACCGTTACCACGGAATCATGTAATTGGTGCAACGGGTCTCATCCTAGTGTTGAATGCCAAGTCGGGAACCCTTTTGAGCAATCTCAGATGGAACAAGTTAAATTGGGGAATGGAAATCGACATAATAATCCGTATTCTAACACTTACAACCAAGGGTGGCGAAATCATCTAAAATTTTCCTGAAGGAACGGGAAAGCATTGAACAATCCTCCACAAGCTGAAGTCACTCAGCCACCACAGTAGCCCCCTCAACCACCGAAGGTTTCTTTAGAAGATGCGATTGCTCAATTGGCAGCTAACACGAGTCAATTCATGACCTGCACGGAAACTACTCTACAAAATCATTCCGCTTCTATTCGCAATTTGGAAGTCCAAATGGGTCAAATAGCAAATTTGTTAACAGCCCGACCTCAGGGCACTTTGCCAAGTACAACTGAGACGAACCCCAGAGAGAGTATTAATGCCATTGGCTTGAGAAGTAGGAAGGAAGTGTGTGAGCAACCCGGAAAAAACAAAGTGAGAGGTGAAGATGAGGAGAAGAAAATTCGGCATTAGGAGAATCACAAATTTCTAAAAACTTGAAATTGTTTCCAGACAATCCGATAGCCTATGTGCCACCCACCCCGTTTCCATAGCGTTTGCAAAAGCAAAAGTTAGACAAGCAGTTTTCTAAGTTTCTTGATATCTTTAAGAAATTACACATTAATATCCCATCTGCCGACGCTTTGGAACAAATGCCGAGCTATGTGAAATTCATGAAGAAGATATTATCAAAAAAAGGAAGCTCGAAGAATATGAGACAGTGGCATTGACTGAAGAATGCAACGCTATTTTGCAGAAAAAGCTCCCGTATAAATTGTCTTTTGATAGAGCGTTATGTGATCTCGACGCCAGTATAAATCTTATGCCTCTTTCTATTTTCAAGAAATTAGGAATTGGGGAGGCCAAGCCTACTACGGTCTCTTTACAAGTAGCCGATAGATCCACCAAGTATCCGAGAGGGCTGATAGAAGATGTCCTGGTCAGGGTTGATAAATTCATTTTCCCCGCTGATTTTATTGTGCTTGACATGGAAGAGGATCAGGAGATTCCGATTATTTTGGGTAGACCAGTTTTAGCCACTGGTAGGACTCTTATTGATGTTCAGGAGGGTGAATTGATACTTCGGGTTCAAGATGAGCAAGTCACATTCAAAGTGTTTCAATCTCTCCCGTGTCCAAGCAGTGTCGAGAAGTGTTCACAAATTGAAAGCTTAGATATTTTTGCGAAAGATACACACCGGGAAAGTTGTCAGTCGTAATGTTCAGAATCTGTTGTTGTTGCTCCGACATCTAAGAAAAATGTAGAACGAGTCGCATATATTAGGCATTTGGACATGTCGTCGTCATCATCCGTTCACCCACCATTAAAAAATTCTCATGCCGTCAAAAATCCATCCGTGGAAAAGAAAACAAAGCCGGAAGTGAAACGGGTGGCAAGTCATGTGCAATTTGGGTGTTTTGGGAAGTTACTATTGTTCAAGTCTTTTCGCAAAGAACGCTGGATGTCCAAACCAAAAATCGAACTGTTAAAAACTAATGGTCAAAAATTTAAAACACATATTAACGGTTCGATGGACGGGGCGGAGTCCAAATGGTGTTTGCGAAAAGCAAATTGATTTTCAAAAGGTCCTGCTGAAGACATAAACTTAGCGCTTCTCGGGATGCAACATGAGTATTAGTTGTAGATTTTATTTTTCGCTATTTTCCTTCATTTTAGGAGTCTTTTCTTTCGGCATTTTTGCTTTGCTTTGCTTCTCTATCATATTCTATGTGTTTTAATTTGAAAAATATGTGCAGGAACTCTCCAGGGGAAATTTTAAGCTTAGGGCCGCGGCACATAAAGAGCGGGCCGCGGCACACACAAGTCTAAAAATTTGGCAAACTTGTTGTACTCTATGCCGCGACACACTTGCCCCAAGAGCCGAGGCACGATAAGGATGAGCCGCGGCACACCGAAGACCCAGAAATGTGCCCAGGAACCTGTACTCTGTGCCGCGGCACGAAGGTGCTGAGCCGCGGCACACTAACCCTGGAATCCGCGGCACCCGTTCAATGAGCCGCGGCACGCTGCGAAATGCCTTGTTCGCCCAAAACAACCTATACTGCGGGCCGCGGCTCACTTTCTATGTGTCGCGGCCCCTGATGAAGAGTTTAAACGGCCAGCGTATGCATTATAACTCAGTCGGCCGAAACAATAGGTAACACTCCTCCAATCCCTTCCCCTTCCGCGCGGCGCTAGTCACCTTCTTCAAATTAATACTTCTTCTCATCTTCTTCAATCCAACACAAGGTAATCCTTATTCCTTAAGCTTAATTGCAACATGGATTGAGAAGTGGGGTAATGTTCTTCATTCATTGATGAATTTGTTTTTATTTCCTAAAGTTCTATCAAGGTTTTTATCGGAATATGTTGAGATTATCGATTGATTGATTGTGTTTCATTGATTTGTCATGAATTCCTGCGATTTTGTTTATTGTTGGGGATTGAATTCACCAATGATTATTCTTGTTCTTCATTTAAGTTGACGCACACAAAGTGTTTGATAAAATACCCCAATGAAACGTATTTGATCTAAACATCTCCAATCTGTTTGCAACAGTACGATTATCTTAATAATATGAGTTTGAGTTAAAATTTTCGCATCATATCCCTCATACGGAAGTGAGAGATTAATGCTATATTCTTTTCTCACAATTTATAAGTTGTGGTTGGTGTTTTGTTATTAAAGTCGTCTGATGTCCTGTTTTAATTTTCAGGAACACATAATGGCACGCAAGAGAAAGTTGAGTTCCACTCGTGCTACGACTCGTTCATCTCCCCCGAGAGGAGAAACTTCGCAAAACCGGACGGATGAGCATTCCCAACAATTCTCCGACCCGGAGATCCATCGCATATTTAATGATAAAATACGTCCTCGTCCCATAATTCCCGAGCGGGGATTCACTCCCGCCCCCCAAGACGGAGAGCTACTAACTATGATAACTGAAATGGGATGGACTAGATTCGCCGCACAGCCCGAACCGGCCGTAATCTCTATCGTACACGAATTCTATGCCAGTGCCTGAGCTTACCTTAGAGGAGTACTTGACCTTTCTCTTACTGCGTATTATTATATGTTGTCCATTGAGGTCACTGTACTTCTTAAGTTTTTTTTTTTTTTTTTGGGGGGGGGGTTACTTTTAGTTGTTATTTACTTTTTAGTTGTTATTTATTGATTTTAGCCTTGCTTGTCTTCTAAGATATTCTGGACACTGTTGCATTCGTGAGTATTTCGTGCTGCCTTGCGTAAGACCGATTATATGATACTGTTTTCTTTTTGAAGAAATGGATGAGTATTGGTCGAGTTCACATTATGCGATATTTGTTTCCCTCGAGTATTCATTTTGGTCTATTTTTTTGCGTCATTGTGGTAGTCTTGGCATATAAGAAATGAGACATACGTGTTTGTAGTGTCCGCATTACATGAGCCGTCGTCTATATGACTGGTGGCGCTATTCACTTAGCTAGTCATCTAGTAACATTAGTCTTGTTGGCATTTAATTTAAGCACCTAAGGTTAGGCATTGAGTCGGACAGTTTTAATTCTCAAAATTGGAGCAATTTTTCATTTTCTATGATGGGAAGTCTAGTAACCGGGGGTATTCACGTGACCCGTTGTTTACTCTCGCGTAAAAAGACAACCCTAAATAGACTAATGGTTCAGAAAAACGCATCTCTGATGATAGGAAGCCAAGTAACCAGGGGTATTCACGTGACCCGTTGTTTACTTTCGCGTAAAACAGTAACCTTGAATCGGACGTACGGGAGTAGCTATTCGAGTTTTTTCTCCGCTGTAGAAGGACACTTAGTAACTAGAAGCATTCATGAGCCTCATGAGTGTCTTTCACGTCAAATGGTTCCCCAATACATGAGAATGGAAATCCACCCTAGGGTTCTTCCGATGAAACATCCCGGGAGTCGAAACCTAGTGGTTAACTCGAATCATTATAATGAGTATATATAAGGGAGTGCTGCCCAGGGAATATTATTTATGATGAAATTCTTGTGTTTTTGCCACGAGGTTGTGGGACTGGGTGAGTTGGCTTGTTATACTCTCAACATTCATATTGGCGGTCGGCTCGATTCATGTTTGTTAATCTTTGAGCCTTGATTTTCCTCATGAGCTATCGATTAGCACTACGAATGTTTACCTGGTGGAATCATTATCCGTACTGTGACTCACTGATACGATATCCATATTATTCTTTGGGATTTTCAGGGTAGTATTAATTAGTTGAGCACTATGGATTTGCACGATTGCCCACGATACTTGTCGTCTTATTTGAAATTGATTTTTTTGCTTGAGGACAAGCAAAGGCTTAAGTTTGGGGGTATTTGTTACATGTGTTTTTGCGAGCTTTATTGTCATTATTTTATCTCCATTTTGGGTTTGAATCTACATAAATGAGCTCTTAATGCATTATGTTTATATGTTTTGAAGGAAATTAGAGTCCGGAAGCTTAAACGAAGAAAAACGGGCCAAAATGACATTTTTTGGTCAAGGGCCGCGTCGCTTCGAGCCAGAGCCGCGGCACAGGCACAACCAGAAGTAAACGGTACAAGCTGTACCGGGGGCCGCGACACGCTCATTCGGAGCTGCGGCCCGTAAGGAAAAATTGCCCAGGCCTGGGCAGCGCATGGGCAAGGGCCGCGGCACACTTAAGCCAGGCCGCGGCCCGCGGCGCGGGATTTCTGATGTCAGCCCGCGATTTTGACTGTTTTGGAAGCCGTTTTTGACCTAATCCTCGGACACATTTTTGGAGGCGAAAAGAAGGTTGTAAAAAGATGGTGAAGGTCAGAAATTAAATCATCGAAGAAGAGGAGAAAAATACCTAGCAGCAGAAAGCAAAGGCCAGAAAACGGAAGAGATTCGGTTCTTCAATTGTGTTTGAATTTCTTTCCTATGTTTTATTCAAATCTTTGTGTACTGATTTCTAGCATGTCGGCTTAGACCCTTTATTTCTAGGATTGTGATGAAACTGAGATTTTGATGAATTAATTCTTGATTTTACATTATTAATATATTCCCCTTTTCTATTGAGTTCCCCCAATTATTCTTAATGCTTTCAATTGTGTGGCCTATAATTGAATTGTTATAATTACGTAACTTGAATCGGGAGAGGAGAGTTAGTAGTGAAAATTGGGTGAAAACCGTTTTGTCTTGTGAGATAGGAATATACTCATAAGAATTACGTAGCTCGTTTGAAAATTTTAGAACTGTTTGACTATTGTTGAATTAACTCACCTAGGAATAGAGTGAATTATTCACCTTAGAAAATTTTTACTGACCTCGGGAGAGGCAGTAGATTATCTTAGAATCTTTGCTTTCAATAAATTGGGAAATTACATAAATTATATTAATCAAGATTAATTCGGATTAATCGAGGTGAATTCTCAATCCTAGATTCTTCTCTTAGTTGATCTCCTTTCTTCGGATTATTGATTTTGTTATTTGTTTCCAGTTAATCGCTTTATTTAGTTTTTAATAATTCTTTAACCTCAAAATTCGGTCGTTCAAATAAAATTAGGAATACAAATAAATTGGTAATTAGTGTATCAGTCCTCGAGGGAACGATATATTTCTCATCACTTTATTACTTGATTACGACAACGTGCGCCTGCATTCAAGAAAAGACATAACAGTCGTCGACCATTAGAGTTCGAGACATGTGACCACGTTTTGGTCAAGGTATCCCCGAGTCGAGATATCTTCCGTTTCGGGAAGCGAGGAAAGTTGAGTCCGAGATTCATCGGACCATTTGAGATTTTGGATCGAGTAGGTGATCTGGCTTATCGATTGGCTTTACCTCCGGCTTTTGAGCCGAATTCATAACGTGTTTCATGTCTCTCAGTTGCGGAAGTAAATTGCCGACCCTAGTCACATACTTCAGTTCGATGAAATCGAGATCGCGGATGATCATACGTATGAGGAGCATCTGGTACGAGTCTTAGAACGACGAATCAAACAATTGAGGGACAAGGCGATTCCTTTGGTTAAGATTCAGTGGTCGAGACATGGAGTCGCAGAGGCTACTTGGGAAACCGAGGATAGTATGCGAGAGAGTTATCCTGATTTGTTTGACCCTTAATTTTTAGGACGAAACTCTTTTTAAGGGGGGGAGTATGTAATACCCGGTTGTGAACTCATTTATTTTTCATTCAGTAATTGTTACTCTGCAATTCTCACTCATTATTAATCATTCATCATTCATATTCATTCATTCATGTTCACCGTTCGGAGTAACTTTGAATCGTGTATAAATATTGTTCATTGTTTCAACCTTGCTTGAGAATCGAGACGCGAATATTATCTTGATTGTGGTAATTGCTTCATAAGTTGATGTTGATATTGGAGTTCATGTCATTTCGAATTTACTCCTTGTTCGAATCATGCTATTCTTGGACCAACCCTCGTAATCATTGCTCGGAACCGCCGTTTTGGGGTTTCCGCACTTCTATTTTGTGTTATTGTTCCCAAGCTTTGAGTTCTATTGCTTTTATTCTCTTTCCGGGTCGTTTTTCGTCATTTTTGGGCCCGAATAGTGTGCGCCGCGGCACAAGGTAGTGTGCGCCGCGGCACACACCTTGTGTTTTTGGTGTTGGAACCAGCTGTACTGCAGACCGCGGCCCTCTGCTGGCCGGGCCGTGGCACTAAGCCAAGTGCTGGAGCTATTTTTGGCCGTGGGCCGCGGCACACTCAGTCTGTGCTGCGGCTCGCGAAGCAGTTTACCCCCTTTTTCAGCGGATTTTCGAGGAGAGAAGTTCATTTCATCATTATCCTCATTCCTCCTCTTCTTGGGCGACTTGTGGGCGAATTCTTTGGCGATTAATCATCATCAACCTCAGAGATTTCATCCTCCTTGAGTTCTTGGTGTGGATTAACAACATCTTTTTGGATTCTTCATCCTAATTCAAGGTAACTTCTTCAACCCTAGATTCGATTTTGAGTTGGAGCATGATGTTTTGGATGATATAATCATGATTTGTGAGGGGTATACGTATGATTATGAGTTTTTCTGAGTTATCATCGGATCGTTGGAAGTTTATTCAAGAACACTTTGAAGGTTGACTTGGAATTGGGGTTTTCAACTAGACGTTATCATAATCTCGAGTTGTGTATTCCTAGTGGATTATCGATTGTGTCGATAGTGTTTTGTTGGATTGAATTACGGAGGTTGGTTTTCGATACAATTGGGATTGGTTGTAAATAATGGGAGATTATTTACAAAGTGTTTGTCAAAATGCCCCAATGAGTTTGGAATTGTTGTATCAATCTCTTGTAGTGGTTATGATCATAAATGATGCGTGTATTAAGCGAATTGTTGGTAATTATGTTATTCAAGGTTGTTCGAGCGACTAATACCTCCATTAGGGCCTATTGTTCGAGGAAGGACATTATTCACCGGTATTTGAGGCAAGTTAATTCTTGCTCGGTTAAAAGGATAACCATTCCTTTTATTGTTGATCATTCATACGTATAATTCATGTTTATTATTAATCATGTTGGGACTTGTAATTATCATACTATCATTCAATTCACGAGGAACAACGGTTCCAATCATTTCATTTGAAGCTATCACTCATTGCGTCATTAGTTCACGTCGGTGAGTCATTCTTGACCTTTGTCAGTTCTATTCATTGTTATTCATCAGAGTCGCTCTTGTTCGTGTGACCTTCTGGGATTGTATTGTGTTTCGGGTGGTATATGTGTGGAATTTTTAGTCGGGCACATTAAGGTCATTGTGTTTGTAGAAATACGGACACATTGGACTGTGCACACGGTAACGTGCCTCCATGAGACTAATTAGACCAAGTTTTGCGGGTGTTTATGCGGGACGCCGGGCACTCGGCAGGCTTATGCACTTGCACATCCCATTCGTGGCGTACTATGATGCCCATCATTCAACTTAATTTCACAACTCATTCATGTGATTATTGTATTTTGTTCAACTCTTGAGGATTGTTGTTCTGTGTAACTGACCCCGTTTGGGGATGTTGTTTTAGGTCATGGCAAGGCAAAATCACGGGAAGAGAACGTTGACGGTGAGGAGTCCCAGTGATACTAGTAGGGGGCCTCAGTCTTTTCAGTTATTCATGTTTCTTTGATGTGTAATTTCCGTTGTAGTTCCGTTTGGATTTCATTTTATTCAGTGTTGTATATTTTATCTTCATATGAAATATACATGTATTCTGTATTTCCTGAGTGTGTTGTATTTGAAACTCCTCATCGGAGTAATTGGTAATATAATGTGGTTCGGTACTACAGTTATATTATTTAATTCATTAATTTTCTTCGCCTGGTGGGTCCCAGTTGGGAGTTCACGACACTATATTATCCACCTTGTTTGGGGTGTTACAGAGTACTCGTTGTGCATCCGTACATCCGATCAGCCTAAAAGTCCGTTCTAACGATCGAATCCATTCTTCCACAAAAGTAGGTTCTTCCTTTCTAGTAAATGTTGGGAGTCCGAAGCGACGGAATTGCTCCACCACTTGGTACTGGTTTCCAGCAGGTACCTCAGCATTGTTTTCTTGTTCTCTACGCCCTCCATTCATAGCACATTCGTTTCCTCCTCTCCCAGTGCATGCCCGCCTTGGAAACATTTTACTAATGTTCAAAATTTCGATTACTGGTAAGATTCTATGTCTAGATATTATTGCAAAATTTTATGAATATAGGCCATACTCGTGACTGGAAAGAAAATAAATACATGTCAAATATAATCCCACTATTATTTGTATGATTATTTTAAATGGAAAATGAAAGTACATTATTGTACTCATAAATAAGATTGTTAAACACCGGGATGCCAAATCCACAACAGTTAAATACTAAATAGTCGTATTTTATTCTCCAATATAGATTATAACTTAGTTCGAATTCATGCCGTAGATGCCGAAGCCACACTGGCATCTTCGATTGGATCTTCTTCTTCATCTTCATCACTATCGGAAACATCATCCAGACCACAGCATTCACGGAGCCACATTCGATGTAGCTCGGCCGAGAACTCCACAAAGTCGATTACTGGCGTATCTGAGGTCGAGGTAAAGTCCACCAAATTTAAGAGTAGCGTCCTCGCTCGGAGACTCCAAGCACTCCATAAGCTTTACAACAGCAAGCTAGTCGGAAACTCCATCATGCCTAACACGTGCAAACTTTCTCGCCATAGTATTAATGTGATCGCCTACGTCGTGATGGTCTGGTCTTTGATATTCTCGAAAAGTCCGAACCCTCGTGCTTCTCAATACCAACGAACATGAAGTTGATTTCCTAGCGGTTAATCTCGTGCGAGCCATCTAATCACATGGATTATTCTATAATGTGTAAATGCATTGCCCAATATACAAATAATATCGGACAATAATATTAACTAAGTAATCAAGCATATCCACAATTTACGAAAATGAGAATAATTCAAGATATTTGCATATCTGAATTTCTGAATTAAAATATGTACCTGTTGAAGCTGGCGAAGTACCCTGGAATGGTATTTCAGAATGGTATTTTCATATAGAAGGGTATGCAGAATCATAACTGCTCTGATACCACAATATAACATCCTAATTTTATTTATAATTAAATCTTGAAAAAAAAAAACATCTACATATTTTAATTATTTATAATAACTTTAAGTATCTTTAAAATTTTCTTTAAATAAAATAATAACGTGCGGAAGCTATATAATAATATAATATCACATAAATATCATTTAGAAGAAGAACTATTTTTTTTTTTGATAAACAAAAATTCAAGGTAAACTTTAGTGATTAAATAAATGTAAGAAATTAATGAAATCTCCAATTTAAAATGCAACCAAAATATTAAGTACAGAATTTATACTACATCTAATTACGTAAAGTTTTACCAAACATTCATGATTTGTAGAAAATAAGGCAATTGTTAACATTCGCAAAACCTAAAAATTACAAATTGAAAGATTCTTCATAAATTAAAATATAATTAATAATATTAAAAGTTGATGCTTATATTGATACCATCTTCCACCAGTACCACGCCCGCTTCATTAACCTGAAAATATTTTATAAAAATTCGGGGTAAGCTTGAGCTTAGTGAGATTATACATGTCACATATGAATATATCACGAATAATTGAACACATAAATATTTCTGTTCTGTTTTTACGTGTATTTCTACACGGAGTACTCGAAGCCCAGAGGCCATCTGAGCCCGAAGGCTAATTGAGCCCGAAGGCTAAATGTTCTGTGTACTGGAAGTATAATTTTTCTGTTCTGTCTGTATGACATGATAAATCACATCATAATTTATATATAATATATGCCAAATAACATGTAATATACACACGAGACATGTAATTTTGTAGAAAATAAGTGAAAATAAAACCCCACCTCAAATGCAGCGCCTGACTAAGTATGGATGCTCGACTCGTGAAATCTTAGGCCCGAAAGTTCTTGTCGATATCTACAATAAAATAATTTAATATTATTATTAATGTATGAAAATATATAATAATACAAACTAAATTAAAATATTTAAATTTGACTTAAAAAGATGTAATTTGAGATGTTTAGAAATTAAATAGGGATAAAATCAAAAGATCAAAGAGTTCAGGGGTTAAATTGAGATTCGGATGAAAGTTGTTGGATATAAAATCCAACATTATGTCAAAATTCTATCCTCACGAGCCGCCTCCTTCCTTCTACTTTTCCCCACTTCTCCCCTCTCATCCCTTCGGTCTTCTTTTTTTTTTTTTTTTGAAATCTCCTCACTGAGGTTTTCACTCTCCCTAAGAAAATCCACATATGTCCTCTCACACCCACACATACAGACGCGCAACCCATATCCACACACACCGAAAGGCTGTGCGATCGGATTCAAGGCGGGTCAGAAAAACTTCGGTCCTGCACCTCTAGCGGTGATGGTGGCGGGTGAAAACTCCATCGGAGGTCTGTGGTGGTGTATCCGGGCCGTGATGGTGAGGACTGGAGATGGGTTTATAAGCCCGACTGCAGTGTTTTGGCCCAAAGAAGATGATTCGGGCTGCGGGTTTGAGTCACTAATTTTAAAATTTGATATCGGACATGGAGTTCGGTTTCTAGTGTTGATTCAGATTTTGGTTTTGATGCTATGAAGAAAATTAAAGATGAAAAAAATATGACAGAAAGAGGAATCGAGACTTTTGATATATTCCTTTTCTTACCTTCTACTGGAGTATCACTATGCAGAATGAGATGTTTGGAATGAACGATACTGCAAAGTTGATTTGTATTATATATTATTTAGGAGAAGAATTAGAAAAGACACAAGTTAACTGTGTCTTAATTTGGTTAATAATTAACCATGAATGCTGTGGAAATTAAGAATGAGAATTAAGACAAAGAGGGAATACATCAGTTTTCTTTTTCTTCCCGGAAGAGAGAAAAAAGGGGAGGTGAAAAGATAAATGGTGTTGGGTTGGGCCAAATAAAGATATAATTGGGTTGAAATTTAATAGATTAGTGAATATATAATTGGGTTGGACTAATAAATGAGTTCTCAATTAAAATTAAATGTGTAAAAGAAAATTAACAAAAAAAATAATAATAATAATGATAATAATAGTAATAGTAATTTACGGATATTACAAGATGGGTTCGTTGTCTGCTCTGATCAGATAGCTCTTCCTTGTCTGCGTCAGGTAGCTTCCTCGCCTGCTCTTCATATCAGGTAGCTTTCTTTTCCGACTGGTCTACACATCAGGTAGCTTTCTCGTCTGTACTAGATTCCCAATCTAGTAGGCCAAGTTCCCTGCTTAGTTCTAGAAACCTTTCTTCTGGTAAAGGTTTTGTGAATATGTCAGCAATTTGGTACTCTGTACTGACTCTTTCTACTCTTACTCTCTTGTTAAGCATATGGCCTCTGATGAAGTGATGTTAACATCTATGTGCTTTGTTCTTGAGTGTAATACTGGATTGTTTGTGATTGCAATTGCACTGTTGCTGTCACACCATATTGGAACTTCATTTGCACTGATGTTGTAGTCCCTTAGCTATTATCTGATCCATAGGATTTGTGCACAACAGCTGCCTGCAGCTAGGTATTCTGACTCGGTTGTGGAAATTGAGTTGGATACCTACTTCTTGCTGAACCAAGAAATAAGTCTGGGTCCAAGGAATTGGCACGTTCCACTGGTGCTTTCCTGTCAATCTTACGTCCTGCAAAGTCTGCATCCGAGTATCCTGATAACTCAAAGTTGTTGTCTTAGGATACCATAGTCCAACATTGATTGTGCACTTAAGGTATCTGATAATCCTCTTAGCTGCTTCCTGGTGAGACTGCTTTGGCTTGGATTGAAATCTTGCACATACTCCTACTGTATATGATATATCTGGTCTGCTTGCAGTTAGGTAAAGAAGTGATCCAATAAGTCCTCTGTAGTGGGTTGGATCCACTGATATCGCTCCTTCATCTGCGTCTAGATGTAGGCTTGTGCTCATTGGAGTTCTTAGTGTTTTGGCTGAGTCTAATACAAATTTCTTGATTAGATCTTTTGTGTATTTAGCTTGATTGATGAAAATTCCATTGTTCATCTGCTTGACTTGCAAACCAAGAAAGAAGTTTAGTTTGCCCATCATACTCATCTCAAATTCACCTTGCATGAGATTTGAGAACTTCTCATATAGCTCTGGGTTGGTTGATCTAAATATGATGTCATCCACATATATTTGAACTAATAATATTTTGTCTTCTTGTTCTACTGTGAATAGGGTCTTGTCCACCTTTCCTTTGCTTAAACCATTCTTCTCTAAAAACACAGATATTGTTTCATAACATGCTCTTGGTGCCTGCTTGAGTCCATAGAGAGCCTTTAGAAGCTTGTAAACTTTGTCTCCTTTGACAAATCCAGGGGGTTGCTCCACATAGACTTCTTCTTCTAGGATTCCATTAAGAAAGGCACTTTCCATATCCATATGGTAGACATTAAAATCTTTGAATGCTACATATGCAAGGAATAATCTGATGGCTTCCAATCTTGCAACAGGTGCATACGTTTCATCAAAATCTATTCCTTCACATTGTGCATATCCTTTAGCAACTAGTCTGGCTTTATTCCTAACAACAGCTCCATCTTCATCACACTTGTTCTTGTACACCCATTTAGTACCAATTACTTTCTTGTGATCTGGTCTCTCTGTTAGTTCCCAGACATTGTTTCTCTCCATCTGGTTCAGCTCCTCTTGCATTGCATTTATACATGAGTAGTCATCAAGGGCCTGTTCAGTTGTTTCAGGTTCCATCTGAGACATGAAATAAGAGAACATTGCCATTCCTGCAGGTTCTGTGGATTGTCTGGTTCTGACTCCATCAGTTAGGTTTCCAATTATCTGTTGAATGGGATGATCTCTGAGCCATTTGGGTATATCTTCTTCTTCAGGGTTTGTTCCCCCTGTTGAGTTGCTTTGGTGGTCTTCTTCTCTCTCTGCATCAGCTTGGTTTTGGCCTTCTTGATCTGCAACTGGATCAGCTATGGTCTTGTCATCTGCAGGTGGAAATCCTGTCTGGTCTGCAGATGCATCTTTGTCAGCTACAGTTGGGTCTTTATCAGCTGCAGTTAGATCAAGTAGGTTTTGGGATCCTATCTGATATGCAGTTTAAGTCTTCAGGTTGAACTGCAGTTGGGTCTTTAGGTGAGTCCATCATTCATGTGTCATGAATGATAACTTCTTCTAGGGTGGCAGATTTGAGCTTTTCTCAATTGATTCCACCTGTTCATGTACTCAATAGTAGACTCATCAAACACAACATGAGGTGTTTCTTTCACAACTAACGTTCTTTTGTTAAATGCTCTGTATGCCTTGCTTATTTTTGAGTATCCAATAAAGAGACCATCACCAGTTTTAGCATCAAAGGCATTCAGTTGGGTTTTATCATTATTGTGGATGAAACACTTACAACCAAATATATGAAAATATGCAACAGTTGGTGTTCTACCATTCCAGACCTCATATGGAGTTTTGCCATGTCTCCCTACTATCATACTCCTATTCTGAGTATGGCATGCTGTGTTGACAGCTTCAGCCCAGAACCTCTTGGGCAAGTCAACTTCAGCAATCATTGACCTGGCAGCTTCCTTCAAGGTTCTGTTTCTTCTTTCAGCAACACCATTTTGCTGTGGAGTTCTGGCTGCAGAGTCCTCGTGCTGGATTCCATTCTGATCACTGTACTCAGTGATTGCCTTGTTGAAAAATTCTCCTCCTCTATCTGATCTGATCTTGATGATTGAGAGGGATTTCTCATTCTGAATCCTCCTTAGCAGCTCAGGTAACTTTGTTAGTGTTTCACTCTTTTTATAGAGAAAAACAACCCATGTGAATCTTGAGAAGTTATCTACTACTACTAGAGCATGCTTCCTTCCACTCAATGTCCTTGGATTGATGGGGCCAAAGAGATCCATATGAAGTAGATCTAGAATTCTGGTGGTGAGAGTGGTAGGTTGAACTGGCTTGAATGATGCTATGGTCTATTTCCCTTTCTGACATGCATCACAGAGAGCTTCCTTCTTAAATGCTTCTTTTGGAAGTCCTCTGACCAGCTTTTGAGAGCTTATCTTATTGATGGCTTTGAAGTTCAGGTGACATAACTTTTTGTGCCACAACCATCCATTTTCAGCAATTATCTTAGATAGAAAACAGGTGTTTGGAGTGCCTGTGTTCCAATCTATCATGTAGACATCTCTCCTTCTGAATCCTTGTAGCTTCACTTCTCCTGATAGGATATCAATCACCATGCATTTCCAAATGGTGAAGACTACTAGGTTCTTCTAATCACAAAATTGAGTTATGCTCAACATATTGTATTTGAGCCCTTTGACATAGTGGACTTTGGATATTATTATATTTCTTCTGTGCAGCTCTCCAAATCCTTTTGTCTTACCTCTAGAGCTATCTCCAAAGGTTACATCTGGGCCTCTTTCTTTGATATAATTTGAGAGCACCTTCTTATTCCCTGTCATGTGCCTTGAGCATCCAGAATCTACAAACCATTCTTCACCTCCCATAATTGAATTTAAAGAGATGTGGTAGTTTTCCTTCCACCTTTTCTGCAATCAATAAAGCAGAGATTTAGAAACCCAAATATGTGTGGGTCCTCTAGGGTTAGTAGGCTTCCTGGAGAATTGATTTCTCCTTGGATTATGAAAATTATGTTGATTGCCCCTATAAGGTGTGTGTTGTCTAGGCCTATATCCCTGGTTAGGATTGTATACTGGATATGCCTCAAAAAATCTGTGGGGGGGGGGGGGGCATTTCTAAATCTTGGCTGAGACTATTTGTTAAATCGTTGGGGTCTCCACACCTGTTTATTTTGGAAATTTGGATAACCTTGAGGTTTCCATTTGCCTCTCCCATTTTGAAATCTGTTTTTAGGGAGTCTTTGGTAATAGTTGGCATAATGTCTTGGCTGCTGCTTTTGCCTTGACCATTGCCTAGTCTCTTGTTTAGGTGGATGCCTGGTAAACCTTCGTTGCTGCCTAAACCTTTGACTGGGCTGCTGACTATTTTGAAATATAGGTTATATGTAGGCTCAGCAGCTTGGATAATTTTTTCTCCCTTGATAAAAATGGTTTTTGAACTAGATGGAGTGTTGGGGTCATATCCAAGGCCTGATATGGAATAAAGTGGCCTCTTATTCATACACAATTCATCCAAGGTTATGGATGCCTTTAGAGATGTTATCTCTTTAGCTTGTGTACTATTTAACTGTTTCAGCGTGGATAGCTCAGCTTTGACATGAGTGAGTGCAGTTGATTTTACACTATTTGAAACAGTCAGCTTATGGATCTCAGCTGTAGTATTTTCAGCTGAGTTTTTCAAAGTGTTTTCGGATTGTTTTTCAAGCTCAACTATAATATTTTGAAATTTTGCTGACTCTTGGCTGAGCTTGTCAAAATCGTTTTTCAGCTGGACTTTCTCATTTTTTAGCTGTGCATTCTCGACTGTCACAGTATGGTGAGCTGATTTAAGGGTTTCAAAATCTTTTACTAACTGATTTACAGATTCATTAAGATTCATATCTTCAGACATGTCAGAGCTACAACCCTCTGTAGTTTGGGGTTTGGAAGTTACCTCTTCATCAGCTAGATTGGCCATCAGACAGCTGTATTCATCACCATCATCATCAGAGAAGAATTCACCACTTGATTCTACTCTATCTTCAATCTGATCTTCAATTATGAGAGCTTTCCTTTTGTCCTCCTTTCTGCCCACATTTTCCTTGTCTTCATCCTTCTTGAGTTCTGGGTAGTCAACCTGGATGTGTCCGGTTTTGTGGAAGTTGTAGCACTCCACCTTTCAGTTGCCAGCTTTTTTATTCCTTCTTGGGTTTTCTTTGAAGTTCTTCTTGTATTTGGAATAATTCTTCCTGAAGTTGCTTAACCTCTGCATGATGAAAGCCATCTCTTCCTCAAAATCTAGAGGATTTGGAGGTTCAACTTCAGATAGGGTCTTAGCAGAGGATTCAGCTGCAAATGCTATTCCCTTTTTAGCCGATTCATTAGATGATGAACTGGGCAGCTCGAACTCATATGCCTTCAGATCAGAAAACAGCTCCTGGATCTTTATCTTGTTGAGGTCTTTTGATTCTCTCATTGCTACGGCCTTCATGATCCATTCATGATTGAGGGATCTCAAAACCTTTAGAACCATCTCCCTATTGCCATAGGTCTTTCCAAGGGAGTTGATCTCATTTACGATCTCAGTGAATCTTATGTCCACTTGGTCAATTGATTCACCGGTCTTCATCTTGAAGTTGTCAAATTTTTATGTAGATATTGACAACTTGTTCTCTTTGATCTGCTCCGTTCCTTCGCACATTACTGCTAAATTTCCTTTGCATTTTTGCAATTCTTGATCTTGACCATGGTTGCTTTGTCAAGAGTCTGGTACAAGATATCTCTGACCCGATTGTCTAAGTTGGCCAGCTTTTCTTCTCCATGTGACATTTCTGTCCTCTTCTTTAGGATCTTCTCAGGCTTCCCGGGTGCAATCTGTAACACCCCCAGGATATCCGAGGTATATTACAGTGCCGTGAATCCCTAAATGGGACCCACCAGGCTGAACAAACATCATACTCATCGACTCACAGAAACAACAGAATAACACCTCGTCTTAAAGACGCCAAACCAAATAATCCACCCGTTTCAACCGGTCAAACATGACACCATAATCCGACACAAACATAATAAACAACAATACAACCCAGACGAGTAAAAATTCTTAAGTACTCGATTACTTCTATTAGTTTAAAGACCACAAAAGGTAAAAAGATAAAAGGGTAATAAGACACCACTCGTGCACAATCATCACGCACGGCCATCATCCGCATACTGGTCCAGCGCCCGCTCGTCTCGATGAACCTGACCTGAAATTCATAAAACGAATTTCCCCAAAACGGGTCCCCAAAGGGGTTAGCAATTACGCTAGTACAAGTAACCAAATGAATGACCTACATCTTATACATATAGTAAATGCATGCAAATCAAGAAAACATAGTTCCAAATCACTCATTTCCGGAAATGCCATAATAAAATCACATTTGTAAAAATGCACCACAATTAACCGTGGATCCACCCCTCCGTGGACCCCTACCGAGACCCCGTTGGATCTAACCCATAGTGGTTAAAAGCAAGCTCGAGGATCCACCCCTCCGTGGACCCCTACCGAGACCCCGTCGGATCTAACCCATAGTGAGCATACACACACACACACAATTCTCATGCAATACTAATAGATTAAGATTGTAAGTTCATAAGGGTACTTGCCTCGGTTAATAGACGGTGATACGAACGGAAAGGAAGAATCGAACACGACCGTGAGGGACCGGCGGAAATGAACCTAACGATTCGAATAACACAATCATAACCAACTCTAGACGAATACGGAAATGGAATACACCCAAAAACCCACCTACGATTCATGAATATTCGTACCAAAAATAACAACGAGGGCGGACCACAACCAAACCCTCTTGATTCCGTAAAAACCCACAAAATATCCATGAATCCGTAGGAAAGCTAATGATACTAACAATATTAATCGTATTCATCAAGAATCCACCAACAAAACGGAACGAATCGGAAGAAAATCCCAAAACCCTCAAATTATCCGAAAGTAGGGTTCTAAGAGATATTACCTTTGAAGATTCAAGTACTATGATCCGTAGAACACGCGTTAGATTGATTATCCGGGCTTCACAACCGAAGGAGAATGATGAAAATCAACCCCCAATTGATGAATGATGAGAAGTTCTCCCCTCAACCCTCTCTCTCTCGTGCGCAGGTGAAGAAAATGAGGAAAATGGCCGATCTCGCCCAAAAAGAACGAAATTATACAGTTGACCGCATCGTGTGCCGCGGCGCAGCCGAAGTGTGCCGCGGCACAAGCCCAAAAACTGCTCCCAGGGTTCGGCAGTGTGCCGCGGCCCGGCCAGCGTGTGCCGCGGCACCCGGTACAGTCGGGTTTTGGTCGAAGATGCCACACGAGTGTGCCGCGGCCCAGACGGGTGTGCCGCGGCACTGACTCGGCAGTGTGCCGCGGCCCCGGACGGGTGTGCCGCGGCACACAGTACAGTCCGTTCGGCCAAAAACTGGAAAAATGTGTGTGCCGCGGTGCACACTCCTTATGCCACGGCCCACACCCCATTAGGGTCCAAAAATGATGAAAAATGATCCGGGAAGAGAATGAAAGCAATATGAATCAATATTTGAGAAACAATAACACGAAACGGATCCACGGCAACCCCGAAACGGCAGTTCCGCACGACAATAACAAGAATCAGATCAATAGATGACAGGAAAGATACACTGAAAGATACACGAGGGTCACTACAATCGAAAAATACACCGGAAATAAAAATACAAGGGAAAGAAAAATGCGGATATTACATTCTACCCCTCTAAAAATAAGTTTCGTCCTGAAACTTAAGAAACAAACAACTCAGGGTAGCTAGCACGCATGCTATCTTCAGTTTCCCAAGTTGCCTCCTCGACACCGTGTCTCGACCACTGCACTTTGACCAAAGGGATGGTCTTATGCCTCAGTCGTTTCTCACGATGCTCCAAAATCTTCAAGGGACGTTCTTCAAAGGTAACATCCTCGGCAACGTCAATCTCACCATAATTGATGACGTGACTAGGATCTGGGATATATTTCCTCAGCTCGGAAACATGAAAAATGCTATGAACATGACTCAAGGCCGGAGGTAACGCCAAACGGTATGCCAACCCACCGACTCGCTCGAGGATCTCAAAGGGTCCAATAAATCTCGGACTCAACTTCTCTTTCTTCCCGAAACGAAAAACTCCCTTCGTCGGCGACACCTTTAACAGAACGTGGTCTCCCACCTCGAATTCCAAAGGTCGACGACGGACGTCGGCATACGACTTTTGTCGACTCTGGGCAGTCAACATCCGTTCCCGAATTAATTCTATCTTCCGTCTCGTCTATAAAACGACATCCGGCTCGGTCCCGACCAAATCGGACGCCTCATTCCAACAAATCGGTGATCGACATCGCCGCCCATAAAGTGCCTCATACGGTGCCATCCGAATCGACGCGTGCCAACTGTTGTTGTACGTGAATTCGATCAATGGTAAATGTTCCTCCCAATCACTACTCCAATCGAGAGCACAAGCACGCAATATATCCTCGAATGTCTGGATAGTGCGTTCCGACTGTCCATCTGACTGGGGATGAAAAGAGGTACTCAAACGCAAATGGGTACCCAACGCCTTATGCACCGCCTGACAGAAGTGCGATACAAAATGGCCATCACGATCCGAAACAATAGACTTCGGAGTACCGTGAAGCCTCACAATCTACGCGATAAACACACGAGCTAACTTCTCCGGGCCCTAAGTGTCCTTGATGCCTAGAAAATGTGCCGACTTGGTCAGACGATCAACAATCACCCATACCATATTCATGCCTGACCTCGATCTCGGCAAACTCGTAATGAAATCCATCGATATATCTTCCCATTTCCATTCCGGAACGGGAAGTGACTGCAACAACCCAGCTGGTCGCTGATGCTCGATTTTGACCTGCTGACAAGTCAAACATCTCGCTACAAACTGTGCGATCTCCTTCTTCATATCATTCCACCAGAAGTTCCTTCTCAAGTCCTTGTACATCTTACTCGAACCAGGATGAACGGAGTAAGGTGTAGCATGGGCCTCCCGCAAAATACTCTGTCTCAACTCTGAGTCGTTCGGCACACAAAGCCGACTCTGGAATCTCAAAATACCATCCTCGTGAATCACAAACCCAGGAGACTTTCCCTTAAGAACGTTCTCTCGGATTTGAGTAATCATCGGATCCTCTAACTGCTTTAGCTTAATTTCATCGATCAAAGACGACGAAACCTCTAAAGCACAAAGTTGCCCGACAGCCCCAGGCAACAAAACCTCAACATCAAACCCAATCAAAGCCTGTCGAAGCTCCGATTGAGACGTAAGGACCTCAAGCATTCGCAATGCGACCGGTTTCCGACTCAAGGCGTCGGCCACGACGTTCGCCTTGCCTGGATGATAAAGGATTTCGAGGTCATAATCCTTAATCAGTTCTAACCACCTCCTCTACCTCATATTCAACTCCCGCTGGGTAAATATGTATTTCAGACTTTTATGATCGGTAAAAATCTGACATGCAGAGCCGAAAAGATAGTGACGCCAAATCTTGAGCGCAAAAACAACTGCCGCTAACTCCAGATCATGAGTAGGGTAGTTCAGCTCATACGACCTCAACTGCCTCGACGCATAGGCAATGGTCTTGCCGTGCTGCATCAATACGCACCCAAGACCCTGACCCGAAGCATCGCTATAAACGGAAAAACCCTTGTTGCCACATGGCAACGCCAAAACCGGGGCGGAAGTCAAACACTTCTTCAGTTCCTCAAAACTCGACTGCCTCTCGACATTCCAGACGAACTTCTCAGATTTCTGGAGCAACTGCGTAAGTGGCCGAGCTAGTTTCGAGAAACCCTCGACGAACCTACGATAGTAGCCAGCCAAACCCAAGAAACTACAGACCTCCTTCACATTCGTGGGCGGTGCCCAATCCATCACTGCCTCAATTTTCTGCGGATCCACACGAACTCCCTCGGCTGAAATCACGTGACCCAAAAACATCACTTCCTTTAGCCAGAACTCACATTTCGAGAACTTCGCATAGAGTTGCTCGGTCCTCAAAATGTCTAACACTACCCGCAAATAATGGGCATGCTCCTCCTCATTCCTCGAATAAATAAGAATATCGTCAATGAAGACGACGACACACTTATCCAAATACTCGATAAAGACTTTGTTCATCAACTGCATGAACACCGCCGGCGCATTAGTTAACCCGAAAGGCATAACTACGAACTCATAATGTCCGTATCTCGTCCGAAAAGCTGTTTTCGGCACATCGGACTCTCTCACTCGGAGCTGGTAGTACCCCGATTTCAAATCAATCTTCGAGAATACCGCAGCTCCCTGCAGTTGATCGAACAAGTCATCAATTCTTGGCAAAGGATACTTGTTTTTGATGGTCACCTTGTTTAGTTCGCGATAGTCGATACACAAATGTAGTGAACCATCCTTCTTCCGCACAAACAGGACTGGTGCGCCCCAAGGCGAGGCGCTCGGTCGAACATACCCCGACTCAAGAAGCTCACTCAACTGCTTCTTCAACTCGGAAATCTCTGAAGGTGCCATGCGATAGGGCGCCTTCGAAATAGGAGCCGCGCCCGGCTCTAACTCTATAGCAAACTCGACCTCACGATCCGGTGGCAATCCCGGTAACTCGTCAGGAAATACATCAGGAAACTCATTAACGATTGGAATCGACGAAAGCTCGACTCCACCACCCTCTGCCTTCAAGGCGTAGCACCAATAGCCAGTACACCCCTTTCGCAGGAGTCTCATAGCCTTCAAGGCGTTAATAACTAACTTCTGGTTTCCCCTCTTTCGCCCCGCGAAAGAGTGCTCGGTGCCATCCTCGGCTAACATAGGGATGATTCTCGTGCGGTAGTTCATAATCGCACCGTGCCGTTCGAGCCAATCATCCCCAAGAATCAAATCCTCACCCTCGATGCCCACAACAATAAGATTAAAGGGCCAAGCCCTCTCACAAATAAATACAGAACAGTCTCGAACTTCCTGATCACCAACGATCCTATCACCGCTAGGAAGCTTAACGATGAAAGGCTCACAAGGCGTCAAACAGTCGAGACTCAGACGGCGCATACAATCCAGAGATATGAACGAATGCGTAGCACCAGAATCGAAAAGCACACTGACAAGATGAGAAAGAATATGAACGGTACCTGTCGCCACGATAGCCGCTGGGTCATCGTCTCTCCGCATTTCATAGACACGCGGGTGGGCTGAGCCGACACTGGAAGTTCCCCCCTTAGTGGGCTGACCCCGTCCTCTCCCTCGACTAGCACTCGGCGGAGATTGAGAAGCAAACGATCCTTGATTCACACTCGGTTCCCTAGGCACTGGAATGGAAGTCCGGGCACCCACGATTCTCTCCCTCTCAGCACAAAAAGCCGCCTTGTGGCCCGGCTGGCCACACTGATTACATGTCAGCAAAGGACTCGGACAATTACGACTGATGTGGCACAGGCCGCCACGGTTAAAACACTTCACCTCTCGAGAAGGGGCAGGCGCCTGTGGGAAACCCAGTAGATCGAGCTGGGCCACCGCCAGCGGAAAAGTTAGCAGACTGGAATTTCTGCTGACCTCCACCTTTGTGGCCCGAAAAATTCCCGGCAGACTTCTGCTTCTTGCTCTCGCGGGCCGCCTCACTCGCCGTCACAGACGTATCATAAGCAAGGGCCCTACTCTGGTAATCCTTCAAGGTAGTATAGACGAGCCCCGACATATAGTCCCGAATAGACAATTTCATCCACCTGGAAAAATGGAAAATTTTGTCGCTCTCCTCGACAACTTGGGTCTTCACATAACCCAACTCCTTGTTAAAATCGGCAATAGCCTGAGATACGGGGATATCCTGTGGTTAAGCATCATAGAAAGCATATACTCGAGCCTGTCTGACCGGCCACAGGCAATATTCGGTCTCCATCAATTCCTGAAATTCGGCCCACGAAGCCACATGGTCTTTAGGCCCAACGGCCTCCCACCAGTCCGTAGCGTCCCCTGTGAGAAAGTATTGAGCAATAGGGACTTTACGGTCCTCGGGACAGTTAGTGGCAACGAAGACCTTAGATATCTCCTTGATCCACCCCTCCCAGCCGATCGGGTCTGAAGTTCCCAAAAACTGAGGAGGATGCATCTTGATGACATCCTGAAGCCAACGATCCGCTCCGCCCCGATTAGCATGGGCCGGATCCGGGTTCTGAACCGCCTGAGCTATCGCCGCCATTTGATTCACCATTTGCTGCATAATAGCCGCAATACCAAGGTCGGTGCGCTCCTGAGAAGAAGCATGGCGTGGCCGGTCGCGATCTGCCGGCTCCTCGAAACTGCGACGTGGCCGCCCCACCGGCTGCCCCACGTCCCCGGCCGCATCCACGACCACGACCGCGACCACGACCACGACCTCTTCCAGCATCCATACTGGAGTTAAATAAGTAGCAAAAGCCATACGATGGTAAGTGCAAGAAAAGAACAATCACAAATCGAGAATCAAAGGTACGATACAAGAGTATAAGGAACAGAGGAAAGAAAACTTACGGGCACTGGTAGTACCGGAATCATGACAGCGTGATGATGATGTGCAAAACAAAATACAACAAGACCCAACAAACCGACAAGCCTAGGTATCCATAAACCTAGTAGCTCTGATACCATTTTCTGTAACACCCCCAGGATATCCGAGGTATATTACAGTGCCGTGAATCCCTAAATGGGACCCACCAGGCTGAACAAACATCATACTCATCGACTCACAGAAACAACAGAATAACACCTCGTCATAAAGACGCCAAACCAAATAATCCACCCGGTTCAACCGGTCAAACATGACACCATAATCCGACACAAACATAATAAACAACAATACAACTCAGACGAGTAAAAATTCTTAAGTACTCGAGTACTTCTATTAGTTTAAAGACCACAAAAGGTAAAAAGATAAAAGGGTAATAAGACACCACTCGTGCACAATCATCATGCACGGCCATCATCCGCATATCTTGGTCCAGTAGCAGCTCGTCTCGATGAACCTGACCTGAAATTCATAAAACGAATTTCCCCAAAACGGGTCCCCAAAGGGGTTAGCAATTACGCTAGTACAAGTAACCAAAAGAACGACTTACATCTTATACATATAGTAAATGCATGCAAATCAAGAAAACATAGTTCCAAATCACTCATTTCCGGAAATGCCATAATCAAATCACATTTGTAAAAATGCACCACAATTAACCGTGGATCCACCCCTCCGTGGACCCCTACCGAGACCCCGTCGGATCTAACCCATAGTGGTTAAAAGCAAGCTCGCGGATCCACCCCTCCGTGGACCCCTACCGAGACCCCGTCGGATCTAACCCATAGTGAGCATACACACACACACACAATTCTCATGCAATACTAATACATTAAGATTGTAAGTTCATAAGGGTACTTGCCTCGGTAAATAGACGGTGATACGAACGGAAAGGAAGAATCGAACACGACCGTGAGGGACCGGCGGAAATGAACCTAACGATTCGAATAACACAATCATAACCAACTCTAGACGAATACGGAAATGGAATACACCCGAAAACCCGCCTACGATTCATAAATATTCGTACCAAATATAACAACGAGGGCGGACCACAACCAAACCCTCTCGATTCCGTAAAAACCCACAAAATATCCATGAATCCGTAGGAAAGCTAATGATACTAACAATATTAATCGTATTCATCAAGAATCCACCAACAAAACGGAACGAATCGGAAGAAAATCCCAAAACCCTCAAATTATCCGAAAGTAGGGTTCTAAGAGATATTACCTTTGAAGATTCAAGTACTATGATCCGTAGAACACGCGTTAGATTGATTATCCGGGCTTCACAACCGAAGGAGAATGATGAAAATCAACCCCCAATTGATGAATGATGAGAAGTTCTCCCCTCAACCCTCTCTCTCTCGTGCGCAGGTAAAGAAAATGAGGAAAATGGCCGATCTCGCCCAAAAAGAACGAAATTATACAGTTGACCGCATCGTGTGCCGCGGTGCAGCCGAAGTGTGCCGCGGCACAAGCCCAAAAAATGCTCCCAGGGTTCGGCAGTGTGCCGCGGCCCGGCCAGCGTGTGCCGCGGCACCCGGTACAGTCGGGTTTTGGTCGAAGATGCCACACGAGTGTGCCGCGGCCCGGACGGGTGTGCCGCGGCACTAACTCGGCAGTGTGCCGCAGCCCCGGACGGGTGTGCCGTGGCACACAGTACAGTCCGCTCGGCCAAAAACTGGAAAAATGTGTGTGCTGCGGCGCACACTCCTTGTGCCGCGGCCCACACCCCCTTAGGGTCCAAAAATGATGAAAAATGATCCGGGAAGAGAATGAAAGCAATATGAATCAATATTTGGGAAACAATAACACGAAACGGATCCACGGCAACCCCGAAACGGCGGTTTCGCACGACAATAACGAGAATCAGATCAATAGATGACAGGAAAGATACACTGAAAGATACACGAGGGTCACTACAATCGAAAAATACACCGGAAATAAAAATACAAGGGAAAGAAAAATGCGGATATTACACAATCTCCTCAGGTGAGTTGTCCTTCTCAAAGTTGAAAGGACCATCTTAAATGATGCACCACATGTCGTCATGGATGGATGATAAGTGTGCATGTATTCTTATCTTCCAGAGATCATATTCATCAACGAAAAATACAGGTAATTGAGAGTGCATATGCTGCATGTGTTCCATAATATTGAGAGATTAAAAATATATATTCTCTGATATATGGATGTGGTTCTGTAAAATTGAACTAATTTGGCTCTGATACCACTTGTAGGTCACAAGTCGTCAGGAATAAGTCTAGAGGGAGGGTGAATAGGCTTATTAAACTCTTTTCTGAGTTTCAGATGAGTTACTCGGCTGTGATTAGATACAGATGACTTATGTCGTCTGTAGACAAGTAATGCGTAGCTGATGATGATACAGATAACTAAAGGTCGTCTGCAGTTAACTTCTAATGGAACAGTAAATATGAATGCAGCAGTTAAGTATGATGTTCAAAGCAGTAAATCGCACAGCACTTATAGTGGTTTCAGAGGTGGGGTAATCCTCTACTAGTCCATTTTTCTCCAAACCAGATGGAGATGAATTCACTATAACTTTCAACCAGGGATAAACGTTACAATGATTCAACCAGTAACAACAGCTTCTAACCAGTGGAATCCCGTGGCCGTTGCAACTCCCTTTGACTGCCTAGCACCTCTTGATCGAAAATCCTTAGATGCCTATCAGTCATGCAAATTCTGAAAACCTCGTTCACAGAAGTACCCCGTACTCAACTTTTGAGACAAGAGTGTTGTCTTCTGCAACTAAGATCTTCTCAGAATATGACTGTTTAAAGCTTTGCTCTTTTCACAATGCTATAGTTTTCTTTGATTGCCTTGAATACTTTGATTGCTTGTGAGTGTTGTTCGCATCGTACTTTGCTCAATTCATATCTTCAGATATTTATAGCACGATCCTTGAGCTTCCTTCATAGCCGTTACACTTCTGTAACAAATCCGTCCGTTGGAGAGTGGACTTCTTTGTTTATCTTATCAATCAGTTGCAAGGCTGGATTCCCTTTTTCAATTCCGATCGTTTGAAAGACTTTCTTTGTTAGCGCCGTATTCTTGATCAGAATAATCATAAGTCTTCAGAACGCGGATCTCAAGGATTATTTTATTCCTAGCTTTTCGGGAATCTATCCAGTTTGTCTCCTATGTCTTGCATGCGGGTTTCCGTGATTGTTGACTTTCGATGCTTGCTGACGTGGACTGAGTAACTTGGCTGATAACTTGACTGAGAACCTATCTTATGTGAAACTCCTCTGATATAAAGTTCTCTGCTCTGGACTTCTCTGCTCTGAAGTTCTCTGCTCTGAAGAATATTCTCTGATATGATGGTCAAACTTCAGCTGATATTTGTGTTTGACCAGAACTCGCCTGATCAAAACTTGTCTGATGTAGCGTCTTCTTCAGAATCTTGACTGCAACTAGGTTTTAGTCAAACCTTTCTGATATTTGCGTTGACCAAAACTCGTCTGACATGAACTTGCCTGCTAACTTTTATGATAAACGGCAGTTCCATACTTAGTCGTTTTTCTACTGATCAACATTTGATCAAAACTTAGCCTAAAATTTAAAGGCCTATAGAAGATACTCATCTGATTCTTCTTTACAAGTGCCAAGTACTTAAACATACATTTAAATAATCAATTAATACAGGGATGACCATCATCAAAATCTTAACAGGTATTCCTAACAACAATGCATCTTATATATCAGAAAGTTTATGTTTTTTCCAACAAAATCATTTCCTTCTCTTTATTATTTCGTCCATTTTCGTTCCATCTTTCTCAATTTCTGAATGGATCCAAGAAACTTTTTTTCAAGTCTATCTAGCTACATGAGAAATAGGTCGCAACTTCGTAATAGAGAAGCTCACAATTAGGGGTGTGCATCGGATCGATCCGATCCAATCCGAATTTCGAATTAATCCGAAATTTCGAACTAGATTTTGCTTAATCCGAAATTTCGGACTAGTTTTTGCTTAATCCGAAATCCAATCCGAAATATGGGATCGGATTCAGATCAATCCGAATTCGGATCGGATTTTTTGGATTCAAACGAAAAATTCGATTTTTTTAAATTTTTTTAAAATAATTGCATTTACTAAAACATAACAAGAATTTAAGGATGAGCGAAAACCTACATACCTTTCAGTTTCCACAAACTAACAAATATAATCAAACTACAAATCAAATCCATATCCAACACAACAATTAGCAACATCTAAATAATCAACAAAGCACGAAGTACTAAAATTTCGAAGTTCAAGTTCAAATAACTATTACATTCCATTGAAATTAAAAATCGGATCGATCGAATTTCGGATCAACTAACACGTATTATATAAATTTATTTTTTGATATATTTTGCATTGATCGGATTAATCCAAAATTTCGCAGATTTAATCCGATCCGAAATCCGAAAATCTAAAAATCCATAATCCGAAATCCGATCCGAATCTATCGGTTCGGTTCGGATTGGATTTTCGGATCCGATTACGGATTCGGACTAAATGCACACGCCTACTCACAATGATATGAAAAATGACTTAATCGAGCATATTTAGCAAACGTTTGGTGTGAAAATTGAATTTCTAATTTTCCTCTATATATATGAAGCATTCCCAGTTTGTTGTAATATTGCATTGCTATTTGTTGAGTACGGTACCGTCACTTGAAAGGGGATTGGATAGTGCGGTTAAGAATATGAATTCTTTTGTAATTCCGAAAGCGATAAAATGCGAAATATAAATGACACGGCGATATATAGAGATTCGGCAATGTGCCTACGTCCTCTCTCCTTATCTTTTTCTATAGGCTTAAGACAAACATTTCCGCCTTGTCTTCTATCGGTCCGAGGGAAACCGTTACAATCTTGTCTTCTATAGGTCCAAGATAAACTGTTACAATCTTGTCTTTATGTCGGTCCAAGCTAAACCATTTTATTTTTCTATCGGATAAGGAATCAACCTTTCAAGCTTTCTATCGGTACTAGAAAAACCTCACTTTGATTTAGATTATGATTCTAACAATGCCGGATCCATAACACCGAATCAAATCTGCAATCCTTTCTTCTCTTGTGTATGGTTGAGTGAATTAAACACTCAAACTCTTATCAGTTAGGCTCGATTACAACAATAATAATATTTATAACGTATATCACATGTATAGCAATTTGCTAGAAGTTGTTGTTTTCAATAATACCAAATGCATTGGTATTTATAGGCTTGGGAGCCTAACTAGCCGTTACTGTGTATCCTCTTTAGTGTGCGCTATTTCCTCCTTTAGCGTGCGCTATTTCCTCCTTTAGCATGCACTAAGCCTTGTTGCGTATGTTAACATTGCAGGGTTATGTACATTAACTATTGATTAGATTAGTCCAGTGGCTTCTGCCTCTTTCTTTAGTGTATGTTAATTTCATCTGTAGCGTGCGCTAATGTATCATGAGATAGTCGTTGACATGATGACATACTCCATGACGTCACCGATCCAAGTTTGAATTTGAATATGTTGGAAATAAAACGCAGCGGAAGCGAAGTTGGTTGAAACATTTGATAAAAGCATTTTACGCATCCACGAACACAAGACCTATTTAGGCATGCTGTTTGTCCCTTTCAATAACAAGTATACTCAATACAGCTTGGGAAATGTTTAAGCAACAGGCTGTATGGTTTTCGAATCTGAGTGCGTAGCGGAAGTCTTTAATATAGTAAGTTGCCGTCGATACAGCAACTCGGTCTAATCTCCTGTTAGCTTGGTGCGTACAGGGTTTTGCAGTGTATACTTGTATAAATCACAGTTATGAAAACGATCTGGCGAAAGGTAAATAACACAGTATTTAAGTGGTTCGAGGTAAACCCCTCTACGTCCACTGGTCCTCCACACAGGAGTAAAACGTTTGTTATAAATACTGCGTACACAACTATGTATCTATAATCAAACCTATCCTTGTATCGTTCACACAGATTGATACAAAGAATGTCGCTTTCAACCGTTCACACAGATTGGTTAAAGCTTCCTTCTTGACTAGCTTCTTCACACACAGTTCCAAAGCTTCGTCTTCTTATTCGTCCCACACAGGTCAGAATAACTTGTTGAGTTCACACAGAGCTCAGTTTTTACACAAGGTAAAAGGTAGGTAACCAGGTAAGAACAGCAGCTTTGAATATGAAGTTCTTGAGCTGATGATGGCTGTTCTTGATGACTGAGTATATTTCTTCTTTCTTCAGATATGGATTGATGCTAGAAAGAAATATACTTGCTCTTGTAAGCTTGATCCGATGATAATGAATATTCAGTCTTTCGATCTTTTGAATATCGCTTGTAAGCTTGTATATGTTCTTGATGATTCGGATTCGTATGTTGATCTTCAAACTCTAGATATATATATATATATATAGTCTTCTGAATAATATATCCGTTGAGAGAGATCTGTTGGGCAAGATTCGATAGTTGACTTGAATAGACAAGGATCCGGATATTGAGGGTTTTGAAGATCTCTGACAGCTTCAGTATTCAAATACTTTATCCTTGAGTATTTAAATACTCTTTTATCAAACGGTACTTGACTTTAGTGAATACTAAAGATTCCTTTTCAAACGGTCTTCAGTCCTGTTCCGATGTGAATGCTGTATCCACTGGAGCTGTAGGCATTTTGGAGTAGTCTGGCGCTGTATGGAAGGGTGCTGTATTGAGATTCGAGGCAGCTTCCATACTTGGCTTTTTGTTGCTGTATCTTGGTGGCGCGAGAACTTGCTGTATGCTGGCGCTATCCGAAGGTCTTCGATACAGGATTGACAACTTCAACCGACTTTCGATACAGGGCTTGCTGTATCAAGCTTTGTTGTTTTTGGCAATTATCAAAACATCATTTATCCCAACAATTTCCCCCTTTTTGATAATTTCCAAACCTTCTTTCCAAAATTCCTTGATCATGCCAAAGCTTCTAAAAACAATTTCCCCTTCTTTTTCGATAACCACTTGATGGTACAATGAGAAGACTTCGATACAGGAAATATTTAATCTTCCCAACAGTTTCCCTCTTTTTTTTTGATAATGTCTTGAGCAGACTTCTTGATCTTCTGTCTAATGATCTAGTCTTCAGCACTTAATCTTAAAGGAAATGTGAACTGCTCGCAGGCAAGTTCTAAAATGATAGCATCTAATAGGGAAGTGTATTACATTTCAAGCTTATGATTGGCGCGCAGGCACAATCTTACATTTGATCTAGTTGAGTACAACTGAACCTATGAACTGTTCACAGACGAGTTCTTACAGCAATACACAATAAAATAAATTTATCAATCATAATTGATGTCCTGTTGTGAAAATAGTATAGTGTTCTTCCTTAAGAGGTACATACAGGATTCAATTTATGTTCGGATTAACGCTGTATTCATGGGTCGTACTGTATTCCCCCTTAATTATTGCACATGTCAGCTGTAGGATACATAGTTCTTTGTTCACTACTGGTCTTGTATTGTGATTACGAGTGTACAGATATTTAACGTTGGATACTGTATTCTTGGGTCTTACAGCATTCCCCCTCACTTAATGAGTAAAAGTATGGAAAACTTACAGGGATTTCTGGCTGTGGTGTTTCCCGATGGTGCCTTTTGGTACCCAAATTTGCCGGGCAACAATTTGTTTGTTGTAGGCTACTTTTGGTCCATTATATCGATATCTACGTGGGGCAGGCACGTAGTCGTTGTAATCATTTTAATGCATGAAAAATCGAGAATTATAGTTGTTATTCCAGTACGATTGTCGTCTCGGAAGTGGAGCCATTTTCTTTGGCCTAACATCTTGCCTTATGGGTCTCCAGTTGGATTCCCAACGATGTTGTTGATACTGAACGGGCACTTGCTGTCTTGATGGATAACGGGGCTCTTGTATCCAATGCCTAGGCGCGCTGTACTGAGAGTACTGCTGTACGAACCTTTGTTGGTTGGATACAGCCTTCTTTCTGAATGACTGCTGGCGTTTATGATATGCTTGTGGAGCATGATGTTGAGTACGCCTTCTGAGTGGCTGTTGGTTCCACTGTCTCGAATAGTAGAGTTGCGGGGGTGGAATGGCAGCTTTTGCTGTTCGAGGTGCAACAGGTTCCTTCACAGAATTCGGAACTTCTTTCGATACAGGGATGGATTCCTCACTCCTGATGAATACCGTACTAGATTTTTCTTTGTTGGAGAACGAGTTGTACCCTAAGCCACGTTTATCATGAGCATGTTGCCCAGTGCTTAGGATCTCTTCCATTCTTTTAGAGGATTTCTCGAAAGATTTCAAGATTGTCTCTAATTCTCCTTCACGTTTCTCGAGAGATTTTACTTTGGCTTCGAGTAGAGCCAAATCATTTGTCTTGCTTTCAAGATGAGACTTAGTCTCATTTAGATTATGAGCAAGTTGATGATTGCTCTCCATGAGTTTTCTAAATTGACTTTCTTTGTTTTCGCAATCAACTGACATATTTTCGTAATTATTCTTCAGCAAATCATTTTCTTCTTTCAGCTCTAAGTTAGAAATTTCAAGCTGTATGTTTTCTCCTTTCAATATCTCATGGGCCGTTTGAATGTTATTGAATTCATTCAGCATATTTTCAAAGGTATGAGATGCATTTATAGGAATAGTTGAGGTGGAGCTTACCTCATCATCATCGCCGTCTTCATTTTCTTCTTTAACTTCGGCCATAGAGCACACATAGGCTCTATCTTCTAGCTCATCATCTGACGAGTCACTATCAGTGACCACCTGAAGATATTCTTCGGTCTTTGTTGATGTGGGCGGAGCTTTTAATTCTCCAATGAAGGCTTTGAGTTTGTTCTTCATCCTGTTTCTCCAGTCATCAAACTCGTTAATGTGAAACATAGATATCTTTTTAGACATAAAGGTGTCCATATTAGAAGATGGGATATGCAAAGACTGTTTTCGAAATTAAGTATTTTTAAGGATCTGATTCAGTTAAAAATGCGACTGATTCTTTTTAGAATCAACCGCTCCGATACCAGTTGTTGGTCCCTTTCAATAACAAGTATACTCAATACAGCTTGGGAAATGTTTAAGCAACAGGCTGTATGGTTTTCGAATCTGAGTGCGTAGCGGAAGTCTTTAATATAGTAAGTTGCCGTCGATACAGCAACTCGGTCTAATCTCCTGTTAGCTTGGTGCGTACAGGGTTTTGCAGTGTATACTTGTATAAATCACAGTTATGAAAACAAGATGGCGAAAGGTAAATAACACAGTATTTAAGTGGTTCGAGGTAAACCCCTCTACGTCCACTGGTCCTCCACACAGGAGTAAAACGTTTGTTATAAATACTGCGTACACAACTATGTATCTATAATCAAACCTATCCTTGTATCGTTCACACAGATTGATACAAAGAATGTTGCTTTCAACCGTTCACACAGATTGGTTAAAGTTTCCTTCTTGACTAGCTTCTTCACACACAGTTCCAAAGCTTCGTCTTCTTATTCGTCCCACACAGGTCAGAATAACTTGTTGAGTTCACACAGAGCTCAGTTTTTACACAAGGTAAAAGGTAGGTAACCAGGTAAGAACAGCAGTTTTGAATATGAAGTTCTTGAGCTGATGATGGCTGTTCTTGATGACTGAGTATATTTCTTCTTTCTTCAGATATGGATTGATGCTAGAAAGAAATATACTTGCTCTTGTAAGCTTGATCCGATGATAATGAATATTCAGTCTTTCGATCTTTTGAATATCGCTTGTAAGCTTGTATATGTTCTTGATGATTCGGATTCGTATGTTGATCTTCAAACTCTAGATATATATATAGTCTTCTGAATAATATATCCGTTGAGAGAGATCCATTGGGCAAGATTCGATAGTTGACTTGAATAGACAAGGATCCGGATATTGAGGGTTTTGAAGATCTCTGACAGCTTCAGTATTTAAATACTTTATCCTTGAGTATTTAAATACTCTTTTATCAAACGGTACTTGACTTTAGTGAATACTAAAGATTCCTTTTCAAACGGTCTTCAGTCCTGTTCCGATGTGAATGCTGTATCCACTGGAGCTGTAGGCATTTTGGAGTAGTACGCGTATGGAAGGGTGCTGTATTGAGATTCGAGGCAGCTTCCATACTTGGCTTTTTGTTGCTGTATCTTGGTGGCGCGAGAACTTGCTGTATGCTGGCGCTATCCGAAGGTCTTCGATACAGGATTGACAACTTCAACCGGCTTTCGATACAGGGCTTGCTATATCAAGCTTTGTTGTTTTTGGCAATTATCAAAACATCATTTATCCCAACACATGCTAATTAATTAACTACTAAGATTAATAAAAATTTAAATATTATTTATTATTTATTAAATAAATATATTGGTAAATCTAATATCCTAATCTAGATCAAAGATCATAGGATATTAAGCGTAGTGGTTGCTTTCTTGATCGCTTCCTCAAAATCTTCTAGAGTATGATCCCGCCTTAATCTGGACGTTGTGTGGGCAACGAGCTACCGAATCTTGCTTGATCTTCAATGAGATCGGTCGAATATGTTCTTATGAGTCACTCGATTCTTCTTGTTTTTCTAGTATTATATAAACACTCTTAGAATATTGATGTGTTATCTAAATTGTAGTATCAAACACACAAGTCAAGATCTACAATTAAACACAAGAGAAAAATCGAATTCTCCGTCACACAATATGTCTCACGGCTGAACCCCATATATGTCTTATTTGTAGGCTTCGGATTACTCTGCGGATCTTAAGGAGGATTAGGGTTAGGGCTCCTAGTGCAACCCAACTTTCCATATTAATCTTTTTCCTAATATGGTTGAGTTCACTAATATCGATTCAGTCCATTAAAGAATTAATATTTCATTTCCAGTCCAAATTCCAATTTATGAAATCGAGCTCCTTATTTAAATATATTATTTTCCGTATTTAAGATATCGAATGTCCATTAATTGATTTAAGCTACTCACAGATTTAATTAATTAATATCTGAACCAAGAGTAGTACCACTGGAACCTTATTATTATATCAAAATTAAATCCACATGCAGGGTTTAATATAATAATCATTATCTAGCTCCTCAAGGGGACATCATCAACCCATACGAGCCGGGACACGATTTCTAGTTATAATAATAATTATCATATAACTAATATTATTGACCAAGATATGAAGCTTATTGAGTCAATCACTTTGACTCTCACCCATGGTAAATCAAAGCAATAAATGTTATAAATACATAATTAAATATTATATACTTAGAGTTAAGAAATCATAATTATCTGAGATTTACGTTCTTCTTACAATCAGTACAGAAGACACTATCTCACTTCGATCCAGTTCAACGTATGAAAATATGCTAATGTATGCTAATAGTCAAGACCAACTAATCTCAAGCATACACTACAACCTTTCATATAATTTGTCCAATAATTATATAGATTGTGAACTATTATATTATTTCATAAGACATCGATAATGTGATCTTCCGTGTGACACCAACACACCACATTATATACAATATAAAATAATTAGAAAATTCATTTGCATAACCATAACGTGAATAAATATGCAAAATATGTGATTACGTGTAATTAATATTCTCATAGGTAGTTATAGGGAAATAAGGTAACATAGGCATAAGGTATGCTTTGCAGTATACAACCCTAACAATCTCCCAGTTATACTCAAAGCATGCTTTTAAGTATACTACTCTATTACATAGTCTCTCATTTCTGCCACTTATACTCAAAGCAATGCTGCCATACACCGTAATCACATTCCTTCCACATGCCTTTCAAAAACTTTTGGGGGTAGGCCTTTCCTGAAAGGATCAGCAAGATTATCTTCTGATGCAACCCTGGCTACAACCACGTCTCCTTTCTTTACGAAGTGTCGCATGATGTGGTACTTGTGGTTGATATGTTTACTTGCCTTGTGGTCTCGTGGTTCCCTAGAATTTGCGACTGCACCGGTATTATCACAATAAAGTGTAATACCCTTTGGCAAATCGAGAATCACATCTAAGTCCTGCAGGAAGTACTTGAGCCATACCGCCTCTTTGGCTGCCTCAGAGGCTGCCACGTACTCGGCTTCCATGGTGGAGTCCATGATGCATTTCTGCTTCACACTCCTCCAAATAATGGCTCCACCTCCCAGGCTAAACACATAACCTGAAGTAGACTTGGACTTTTCTTTGTCTGATGAAAAATTTGAGTCAGTATAACCCACTGGACATAGGTCAACTGATTGATACTAGCATATACTCCCTAGTCCTTCTCAGGTACTTCAATATATGCTTGACAGCAATCCAGTGTCCTATTCCTGGGTTCAACTGATATCTAGCAGCCATGCCCACGGCATGACAGATATCTGATCTAGTGCAAAGCATATCATACACAGCTGACGCATAAGGGATTAGCTTCATGTCATCTATCTCATTTTGTGTCTGGGACACATATCCTTAGATAGTTGAATTCCATGTCTATAAGGTAGAAAATCTTTATTGGAATTTTCCATGATCAAAGTCCCGCATCCAGCAGCTCTACTCACTCATGCCCGACGTCCCCTTCTCCGCTCCCGGTGATTAGAGTTGCTCGCTGTCATGACTCGTAAAAAACAGGCATCAAACTTGCCCGATAAGAAGTCTCATGCATATCCCGACGGCCGACCATCGCAGTTCAGTATCGCCATCGGCTGCAGAAAGGTCGTCGTCTCCTCAAAAGGTTCTGCAACCTCCACTCACTTCAAGCTCCATCCAGATTCCATCAAGCAAAGGTATTCCTAAAGCTAGTGCGATCAAAATCGAATTTCCGATGGTTCTGTACGTGTCAGACGTCACCAAGCTTTCGTCGCCATCTCCTTCGTCGCCGCCTGCACAACCCTAGTTGAAGATGTTGGAGAAATTTCGGTATTAGCGCCGTTGTGCGGAAGCGTAAATATAAAGTGTGGAAATAAAACGACACACGGATTTATAGAGGTTCGGCCAAACGTGCCTACGTCCTCTCTCGTTACCTTTTTCTATAGTCTTAAGATATAAACATCTGCACCTCTCTTCTATCGGTTGAGGGATTACCGTTACAAGCTCGTCTTCTATCGGTCCGAGTAAAACCGTTCTCTTGTCTTTTTTTCGGTCCAAGTTAAACCGTTTTCATTTTCTATTGGACAAGGAATCAACCACTCTACCTTTCTATCGGTACTAGATAAACCTTAGTAAGATAGCGATTACGATTCTAACAATGCCGGATCCTTGATCCTAATAACACCGAATCCAATCGTATCTTTTCTTTTTCCTCTCGTGTATGATTTTGTGTATATCACTCAATCACTCTAAATTTAAGCTCAAGAACAACAACTATATTGTTTACAATGATATCTCAAGTATATATGCTTTGCTCAATGTTGTTGTATGGATTGATACCAAGTGGTTTGGTATTTATAGCCTTTTCCATCAAACTGCCGTTACTGCCAGCTTTTATTAGCGTGCGCTACCCTTCATGCTTAGCGTGCACTATCGCATGTTGTTGCCTGTTACGTACGTTAGTACATGTGGCGTACGTTAACGTCTTGTAATTCCAGTCCAGTGGCTACTGTCTCTATTTGTTAGCGTGCGTTAATCATTCCTTGTAGCGTGCGCTAGCAACACATCATTGCATGCGTCATATATCATTTACTTTTTGACTTTGCTTCAGAATCTTCACAACGGATTGATTGACTTGAATTAAAATGTCTTAGCGTGCGCTATTCCTCAATCTTAGCATGCGTTATGATTTCGTCATTGCTTGTGTCATACAGTGTTTGAATATCTTCACAATGGTAATTAACCTTCGATAGTGTGCGTTATGCGTTATGTGTAGCGTGCGCTAACAACACATCATTGCATGCGTCATATATCGTTTATACTTATTGACTTTGCTTCAGAATCTTCCCAACGGATTGATTGACTTGAATTCAAACGTCTTAGCATGCGCTATTCCTCAATCTTAGCATGCGCTATAATTTCGTCATTGCTTGTGTCATACAGTGTTTGAATATCTTCACAATGGCAATTAACCTTCGATAGCGTGCCATGAGAGCGAGATTATTTTGATTTAGGAAATCTTCATCAATATCTTCGTCACTCCATGTTGCAATTAAAACCTCTTTGGGTTTTACGCGACAATTCTTTGCAAAGTGGCCTGGTTTACCACATAATCGACTAGTGTTGTCGAATTTCTTAGATTTGCCCTTTTAGATATCATGCTTCCTCCGGTTTAATAAGTGTCGGAACTTATTAATATTTTTGGCATAATATACTGATTCTTCGTCGCTTTCATCAATCGGTATTTCTTCCTTTCCTGACATCTTAGCCTTCATGGCTATCGATCTTTCCTTCAGCTTCGGTTTGGCATTCCGAGATTTTAGGACAATCTCGTAGTTGATAAGTGAACCAACGAGAGCACTAAATCTAGATTATTTAAATCTTTAGATTCCATTATAGCCGTCACCGTACCGTCCCATTCTCAAGGTAGTGATCGGAGAATCTTCTTTACTTTCTCACTTCTCGAAAGTGGTTTTCCAAAACATGCTAATCCATTTGTGATGACCGAAAATCGGTCGAGCATGATCGTGTGGATTCATCATCCTTCATTTGGAATAGTTCGTATTCGTGAAGGAGCATGTTTATTTTCGTCTCCTTTACTTGAGACGTACCTTCGTGTGTTATCTCAAGCATTTTCCAAATTTCTTTGGCACTATCACACGAGGATATCCAGTTGTGTTCTTCCGGATTTAAGGCATAATATAGGAGTTGAGTTGCCTTACAATGGTAATGGTCATTTTTCCAATCGGAATCGTCATATTCTTCGAAAGTTTTAAGCGTACCGTTGGAATTCGTAGGAATTTTCGGACCAAGACATTATTTTTCAAATCTCGATGTCATATGCTCGGATGAATATAGACATCTTCTTCTTCCATGTCATGAAGTTTGATCCGTCGAAAAATGGTGGTCGGTTAAGAGCAAGACCTTCGACCGGGGCAAGTTGAAATGCCATTTGGATCGACTCCTCGGATGTTAAGCTGCTTATTTGAGGTACCGCTCCGATACCAATTATTGGAGCAATTTCGGTATTAGCATCGTTGTGCCAAAGCGTAAATATAAAGTGTGGAAATAAAACGACACACGGATTTATAGAGGTTCGGCCAAACATGCCTACGTCCTATCTCGTTATCTTTTTCTATAGGCTTAAGATATAAACCTATGCACCTCTCTTCTATCGGTTGAGGGATTACTGTTACAAGCTCGTCTTCTATCGGTCCGAGTAAAACCGTTCTCTTACTTGTCTTTTTGTCGGTCCAAGTTAAATTGTTTTCCTTTTCTATTGGACAAGGAATCAACCACTCTAGCTTTCTATAGGTACTAGATAAACCTCAGTAAGATAGCGATTACGATTCTAACAATGCCGGATCCTTGATCCTAATAACATCGAATCCAATCATATCTTTTCTTTTTCCTCTCGTGTATGATTTTGTGTATAACACTCAATCACTCTAAATTTAAGCTCAAGAACAACAACTATATTGTTTACAATGATATCTCAAGTATATATGCTTTGCTCAATGTTGTTGTATGGATTGATACCAAGTGGTTTGGTATTTATAGCCTTTTCCATCAAACTGCCGTTACTGCCAGCTTTTATTAGCGTGCGCTAGCCTTCATGCTTAGCGTGCACTATCGCGTGTTGTTGCCTGTTACGTACGTTAGCCCACTAAACCCTACCTTATCTCACCGTGGGCTAGCCTTCATGCTTAGCGTGCACTAAGGCTCAGATCACCTGGGCTTGTCCCTTGAACCTGCTCCAGCCCATCATTCAAACCCTCAGGTTAGCCCGCTAAACCCTGCCTTATCTCACCGTGGGCCTGCCATTATTTGGCCCACGCATATTTTTCAACCCAACACCACTACCATCCCATCGGCCCAACCTCCAGCAATTATTAATTCTCAACCCTCAGCCCATCCTAATATCTCCCAGCCCAGTATACAGCCCAACATACAGCCCGTATCTTTTAATATAACCCAATCGCCTAAGCCCGCTTTAAATAAACCCTCAACCCATTACAACCATTCGGCCCAGTACACCCAGGCCAGCTTGATAAAACCCTCACTTAATAATACTGCGGCCCCAATCTTAAATGGCCCATCCGTCAATCAGACCACCGCACCTTCTGTTCTTCCCGAGCCTAACTCTCCTCAACCCCAGCCCCCTGCTGACCAGCCCACCCTACCTGATAATAAAACATCTGATCAGCCCGGCCCATTACCTGACCATTTCCCGACCCGATAGTCAGCCCCAGTCAACCCGGCTACTTCTACTCATGGATCCGAGAACCCGGCTGCACCCAACCCGGCACACCAGCCTGTTTCATATGCCCAGATGTTGAACAACCAACATGTTACGGGTCAGCACACGGGAATCTAGTAATCCGGTACTGCACTAAAATCATTTAATTTTGACGGAGCTAAGGTATGTCCTTTTGGTACTTTATCCTCCGTGAATGAGAAGATACATGTATCCCTTTCTACCTCTGATATGAATACTTTAGCTGCGTCGTGGGAACGCACTTTGATTTTAAAATTTTCACATGCTATTCCCACCTCTCGCGATGTGTCCTCCGGATTGACTAATACGAAACTGAGGGGTAAATGCACTTGGAGCTGGATTAATTATTGTCATATTGTGATTAAATTTGAAAATGAAGAAGATTATAGATGAGTGTGGCTAGGCTCTAGTTGGAACTTTTCTGGTTGCCCCTCTCGTGTATTCAAGTGAACCCCTAGATTTTCTGTTAAGACAGCAACTTCGATTTTCCCGGTGTGGATTAGGATCCCGGGCCTCCTAATTCATTTATTCCATCCACGTGCCTTATACACGATTTCCAAAGCTATTGGCAATCCCATTTTAGTAGATGCACCGACGGCTACACACTCACGACTTTCTGTCGCTCGTGTGTGCGTCGAGATTGATCTCCTTGCGCCCAGATTGCCAGAGATAGAGATCGAATTTGATGACCATGTTCTCACGTAGCGCGTGATTTATGAGAGAGATCCTTTGTATTGCTCTCTCTTCTCACATGTGGGGCACGAGCACTCTAGTTGCTACATAGCTGGCAACAAAGAGCGGCCCTCGTCGCCCCAGCGTAAGAAGCCTTCTGCTGCTCCTCCTAAGCAGCAGAAGGCGCAGCCGGCCCCTCCTAAAGACCCTAAGGCTACTACTTACCGACAGCTCCTAAGGCCTCTAAAGGCAAGGAGACTGCCACTTGGCAAGTAGTGACCAAAAAAGAGCCCAAAGAGACGGGGTTTATCCCCAAGGGTATGGTTGCCACTGGCCAGCATTCATACTTTGCATCTTTGGCCTCCTCTTCTAGAGAGGAGGAAGATTTAGTTGGGGTTGATGACATTATTAGCGTGGGTGATAAGGAGAGTATTTTGGGTAGCGATGATAGTGGTCACGGTACTGATGACGGGCTTCTCATTGATGACGACATAGAGTCATCCACTATTCCTCTACCGTCTAGACTCTGTGAGTCTTCCCCCCCCCCCCCCCCCCACGCCATGCTAGTGAGGGTCACCTCGATGAGCCGATCATCGTGGAGATACTTTGGTCATGGTGGTCTATGAGCCCCCCCCCCCCCCCATTTCTTCTCTTCCCTCTCTTCCCTCTCTTTCTCAAACTGAGTGCGCCTTTGTCCGCACACAGCTTGAGATTTCTGAGTCCAGTCTCTCTTCGTTGTCTATGGTGCCCCTTGTGAAGGCACCAAAGCCCCATGTTAAAAGACGACTGTTGCCGTCTTTTGATGCCCCTGGAGTCACGACCAGGGGTAAAGCTGCCTCTGACTCCTCGACTTCCACACGAGGAAGGGCAGCTTCCCATGGATCCTCTCCCCCTATCAAGGTGCGATCTACATCGCCCTTGAAAAGGGACACATCCACTCGGTAGGGCACACCCCATAGACAGGGGCGCTCCAGTCAGCATCCTGGACCTTTGTTTGAGTCGGTTGGTTAGTTATGTTGATCCCCATTCTTACATGAAACGTTTGTGGTCTGGCTAACACCGGAGCACAGAAGCGTATTCGACATCTCCACCGCTCTCATAGTTTCTCTTTTATTGGCATTTTGTACCCCATGGGTTCCAATGCTAACTTTGATTTCTATACTCGTTCCTTAGGTTTTGCGTCGGGACTTTTTAATCGGTCCAACAAGATCTGGTTCTTCTCCTCTTATGGTTTTCAGCACCAGGTTTTGTTGGATACTGATCAAGTCCTTCATCTTGCTATTTCTTCTCCCCTTCTTCCCCAGCCTATTTTTATCACTTAAGTACAACAAAAAAGGTCTTTGACAACGTTTTTTAAACATTGTTATAGGTCTTCGACAACGTTTGTTCAAACGTTGTATTATCCGACGTTGTCTTAGGTCCATATTTATGACAACGTTCTTTAAACGTTGCGGAAAATGTTGTCTTAATTGTGATCCCGGTTTTTGTTAAAAACCTTTAACAACGTTTGCTAAACGTTGTTAATAACTTCAACAATGTTTAGGTAAACGTTGTCCTTATTTATTGACAACGTTCTGAAAAGGTTGTTGATAAGTTCCAAAACGTTTACAAAAACGTTGTCCTTGAGTATTCACAGCGTTTGTGTAAAACGTTGTAGAAAGTTATTTTTTATAAAAAAAAAAATCCAACCCCAAATTCACCTATTGCACCTACTACAATTTTTAATTTTTTTCTCCTATTTGCTTCACCAATAAATTTCAAAGCAAAACAATTGTAACAATTAGTTAACCAACACCAGTAAAAAAATTGATGTAACAAAATGCATTAAAATGGTTCACTTAATATTCAAGCTCAAAAGACATAACTAGGTGCATGTCATTGAACATCATAAACAAACAGAAAACTCATAAAACTGGAAGATTCAGTCGTATTAAGCTGCAAAAAGTACAGCTACGAAAGAATCAGTTTAAAAACCTATGCTTTATGTATATCGTATACTGATAATTGATCAACATTAATAAATACCGCGCTACCTCCTGAGCCAGGAATAACTTCAAGCTCGAGTTCTGGAAGACCAAGGCACCTCCAAGCACAGGTCCCTCTATAGCGGCAACAACAGGTTTCTTAGCATCTGACAAAGAAAAATAATGCACAGAAAATAAATAACCAAAAAAAAAGAAAAAAAATTAACATACTTCAAAATCAAGCATTTGAAATATTATATAAAATTGAACCTTCTATCACGTTAACAAAGAGATCAACAGATACATCAGGTATGATAGAAATATCCCCTATAAAAATACAAATTACTTTCTAGTCTCAGAGCATAAGGTAAAGGTTCCGGAAGGAAAAAAAAAACAATGACATCAGTAAAGCACAAAATTTGTTATCAGCTAGCTATTAACTATATCATTATATTGAATTAACATTAAATCACAAAATTTGTTATACCTCGTAATATGGCAACTAAAAAAAATTGATTTTTTCTTCCAATTCAGGATCTTAACTTTCTTTATAATCATCCTCCTCATTTTCTTCTTTCTCTTACCTTTTGCCCTTCCTTGTCTCGGTTCTTCATCACTTCTCATTTCATCCCATTTTTCAAAATCATTTTCAATCCCATTAACAACTGCTAAAATTTCAGAACCAGACAATATATGAGGTTTCCCCCTCTTCTCATGGGTTCCATCAAATCAACTCTTCTTCTTTCGGTAAGGATGATTGGGTATAAGAAACCATCGATGACGCATATACGCACACTTGTGACTGTGAGGTAGATAAATTGAACAAGTATTAGCACCACAAATAGGACATGCCATCTTACCCTTAGTCGTACATCCAGCTAGATTTCCATAAGCTGGAAAATCATTAATCGTCCACATGAGAATAACCTTCAGATTGAAAATGCTCTTCGTAAATGCATCGTACACCTCAACCCCACTTATCAATAACTCTTTCAAATCTTCAATCAATGGCCTTAAATATACATCAATATCATTTCCTGGTTGCCTTGGACTAGGGATTACCAAAGTTAACATCATATTTTCCCTTTTCATGCACAGCCAAGGGGGGAGGTTGTAATTAACAAGCATCACGGGCCAACAACTATGTCTAGAACTAAGATTGCCATAAGGATTAAATCCATCTGTGGCAAGTCCAAGTCTTAAATTCCTAGGATCAGATGAAAAACAAGGCCACTTACTATCAATAGACTTCCACTGTGGCGAGTCAACAGGATGTCGCATTTTGTTATCATTACTATGATGACTGCTATGCCACAATAATTGTTCAGAATTATCTAATGATCTGAACATCCTTCTAAATCTGGGAATAATAGGAAAGTATCTCAACACCTTGGCTGGTACCCCCTTTTTAATTTTACGCTCATCTCCTTTTCCTACCACTTTCCACCTGGATTTCCCACACCTTGGACAATTGTCTAGATCTGCCAAGTCTTTTCTAAATAAACAACAATCATTAGCACATGCATGTATTTTTTCATAACCCAAGTCAAAGTTCTTAATTGCAGTATGTGTGGAACTAGGAAGTACATTCTTCTGTGGCAACATGTGACCTAAAATTTTGAGAAGATCAGTAAATGCTTTGTCAGAAATGCTGTTAAAGGCTTTATGTTTGAAAAGCACAATTGTCGCTGTCAACTTTGTATAATCACTGCAACCCATATATAAGGGAGTTTCTGCATCTTCTAATAATTTTGAAAACACCTCATCTCCTATTGCTTCAGTATAATTTGGAATCGTTTCCTCGTTAACACGTGCATCTATGAACATCCTATATGTATCTGATATATCATCAAGATCAAATGTCCTTTTGGAGGAAGTGCTAGGACGTTCTTCCCCGTGAAAAATCTAAACATCGTATGTCTTATCCCTACAGTGAGACTACATCATCACTAGACTGGTAATCCAAATTTCTGCATCGAGTACAAGGACATCTAATTTTAGAGGGATTTCTTAGACTTTCCAAACTTACTGCTACAGAATTTTTTACTCTTTCCCTGTAAGCAGCAGTTGGCCTACAAACAAAATTATACATATTACATAGCTAGCATAAGACAACATGCAACTATGAAACTACTATTTAAACTTAGAGTGAAAACCTGGGCAGATTCACCCACGCTTTATCCATCGATATGAATTATGAGTACAGCGAGAACACTACAAGAGTTAATAATATTAGCACAGTTAGAAGAATTAATAATTTAGTACATCTCATTGTACCTTAACTGCTAGCCCAAAGCTAACAAAAAAATGTGAATCTTTTACTAGTAATAGTGTTATAGTACTCCTATATTTTAACACAACAATCGACCACAGCAATCTCTTAAACTAGGGTTTTTGCCCTGCTCAAAATCTCAAAATTGTGAGGGATAGGGTATAGGGGAAACGAACGGGGAAGGAAGAGAGATGATACCGTGTTGTTGTTGTTATGGAGAGTGTTAAGAGCAGCTCCGCCTCCGACCAGTATCGCTGTCGATGCCCAAGCTCAACTCCTTGCGTCTGTTTGGGATTAATTTGCTTTTGGTATTTGGGGGAAGAGAGGTAAATTCAATTTTGGGGGGAAGGTACCTGCGGGAATGGAACCGTTCACCTTTTTCATTTTCTATTTTTCTTTTTTCCTTTTTGTAGTTTATTTTATTAAGGTTTTATTAAGATGTAATCGTGTAGACAGACAGTTTAGTGAAACCATAATACAACATTTATAAAAAAAATGTTATATCATTTTTCACAACGTTTCCCTATTAAACGTTGTAGTATACTTCAACGTTTCTTCAGTAAACGTTGTCGATTCCCATTACCACAACGTTTTTTTATAAACATTGTCACAATAGATATACTACAACGTTTTTTCGAAAAAACATTGTCAAAAGACTAAATGACAACTTTTTTGAAAAAACGTTGTTAACAAAAACGTTGTCAATGCGTTTTTTTGTTGTAGTGCTTACGTCTATGCTAGCACCGTTCGTGCTGGCCGTTACGCCCTTTGGGACACCCTCCCTGAGATTGCTTTGGAAGTGGAGGGGTTGCCATGGTTAGTTAGTGGTGACTTCAACATCTTCCTGCATTCGCATGAACGCGAGGGTAGTTCCACAGACTGCACGTCTGAGATCCTTGACTTCGCACAGGCTATTGCTGACTGTGAGTTGATTGACGCGGGCTGTGAGGGCGATATTTTCACTTGGGAGCGTACTGGTTTGCGGGAAAGGCTATACCGTGCTTTATTTAATGAAGCATGGTCGAACGTGTTTGCATTTTCTACTGTTACTCATCTGTCTCGACTTCGTTATGATCCTGCGCCCCTTCTTATCCAGTGTCGATTTTCCTCGACTCGTCACAAGTCGTCATTCCATTTCCAGAATATGTGGATCCGTCATCACACATTTTTAGACACTGTTAGGGAGGTTTGGCTTACCCCGACTGGTTTAGTTGGCATGTGTTTACAGGCCAAACTACTTAGGGTCAAGCACAGACTGAAACAGTGGAATTGGTCTATTTTTTGAAATCTTCATGCGAAGTTAGATGAGGCCTTGAGGGCTGCTGACGAAGCCGAGCGGCAATATGATTCGGACCTTACTCCGGAAAATAGAACCGCTATGTATCATTTTCGCGCTGAGTACCAACTTCGTCTCTCTATGGAGGAAGATTTCTGGAAACAGAAGGCTGCAGTTCGTTGGGTTACTGAGGGCGAGCGCAACACCCATTTCTTTCAGGGTTTTGCGAAGCAGAAGCATTGCCAGTCATATATTCACAGCATCGAGGATGATGGTATGACTCTTGCTGTTGAGTCGGACATCCGTTCATCTACTGTGAAATACTTCAGGACTCTGCTTACATCCGATGGTGATGTTCTCGTCCCCCGAATGACACTTGTTTCCCTTCTATCCCCCCTTCCTTTAATTCGGATAGTTTATGTGTCCCCCCAACTCCCCAGGAGATTCGTGCTGCGATTTCTGATATTGATCCTCACAGCACTTCTAGGCCCAACGGGTTTTCGTCTTTGTTTTTCCAGCATTGTTGGGAGATTGTATCTTCCGATGTGGAGGGGGCTGTGCTCGAGTTCTTTGATGGTCATCCCATGCCTCCGGCCTTCACGGCGACCACGATCGTCCTGATCCCGAAGAAGCCTGTTCCGAGCAATTGGTCAGATTACTGGCCTATTAGTCTGTGTAATGTGACCAATAAGATTATCATGAAAATCCTTAACGCTCGGCTCCCTTCTGTGCTCCCTCTTGTCATCTCTCCGAACCAGAGTGGAATCGTTCAGGGGCGGGTTATTACGGATAATATACTTTTGGCCCAGGAACTGATTCATGACCTCCACGTCTCGGACATTCATGGTGTCCCGAACCTTGCGCTGAAGCTTGATATGGCTAAGGCATATGATAGGGTTCACTGGCATTTTCTACGTGAGGTCCTGGTAAGGATGGATTCCCAGCTAGATGGATTCTGTTCATCCACCACTGCATCGAGAGTTGCACATTCTCTATTCTGGTGAACGGTAGTCCGGCCGGCTATTTTGTCTCTAGTCGGGGTTTGTGTAAGGGCGACCCCATATCTCCATCACTCTTCGTGCTTGCCGCTGATTATTTATCGTGCTACTTGGATCGATTCATTCGTGACCATCCTTTGATGAGGTACAGGACTGTTGGACAGCATTTCCTCGTCTCACACCTCTCCTATGCTGATGACATCATTATATTCACACGGGTTGTAGATGATGGTCTCGTTGACCTTATGCGACTCCTGGATCACTATTCCATGGCCTCCGGGCAGATGGTTAGCATCCAGAAGAGCACTTTTATCCTCGCTCCGAAGCACGCGCCTCGTTGGCATCAGAGAGTTCATGATCTTACTGGTTTCTGCCAGGGTGATCTCCCTATCACCTATCTTGGTGCACCCATTTACAAAGGCTTTATGAGACGAGAGCTCTTTGCTGGGGTGAAGCAACGGATGTTGGATAGGATCTCTGGTTGGTCCCATCGCCACCTTGCTTTTGGGGGTAGCTTGGCTTTTATTAAGAGCACTCTCTGCACGATTCCTCTGCACCTTCTTCAGGTGTTGGACCCGCCCCAGTATGTTATCCAGGAGCTCGAGCAGATTATGACGAGATACTTCTGGGGTGCTGTCGGTCCTAAGAGGAAGACGCATTAGGTCCGTTGGCGGAAGATCTGCTGCCCAGTCTCCGAGTGAGGCCTCGGGATTCGGAGTCTCTCGGATATGGCGAGAGCTTTTAGTTATAAGCTCTGGTGGCGCCTTTGCGCGGGCACATCTTTGTGGGCGTAGTTTATGCTCCGCAAATACTGCTTCGCTGGCCCTTTTACGCCTATGCGTACTGCTCTTAAAGCTCATGCCAGCCGCCCTTGGCGCCGTTTCCTCCGTGTGGGTATCGAGGCTCAGGAGTTAATTTATTGGACACTCGGCAGTGGCAGTGGGGAGGTCAGTTTTTGGGACGACACTTGGATTGGGGATAGGCCTATTTCGTCTTATTATCAGATTACTGGTAGACCCCATCTTAGGATTAATGATCTCTGGGTGGATGGGAGTTGGGACAGGGGTAGACTACAGTCCATTGTTGGTGAGGAGCTAGGATTTACCCCTCAGTTCATACAGGAGATTCTCGCGACTCCCATTGCCGAGGAGGATTCAGATAGCATGTGCTGGACCCTTACATCTTCGGGTGCCTTCTCATTGTCGTCAGCTTGGTCTCACATCAGGATGAGGGATCAGGCTAATCTCATTTTCGGGGCCATTTGGACTACCTTACTTACACCTACGATATCGATGTTCATTTCGAGACTTCTACTTTGACGGATCCCAACTACTGATGGCTTATAGAGGAGGGGCATTTCCTTGGCCTCCAGATGCTCATGTTGTACCCTTACACATACCCATACCTACCATTCCGAGACCCTTGCCCACCTTTTCTTAGAGAGTGACATGGCTTGTGACGTGTGGGAGTATTTTGGCGCATGGACTCATTTATCCTTACCCCATACTGATAATATCATTAAGCTCCTAAGTTTTTTCTCACATGGCACACACTTTAGGCACACTGCTTTCATTATTCCTTGTCTGATCCTTTGGTTCATCTGGACGGATAGGAATAGTGTAAAGCATAGGGCGGTTACTTTTATTGCTTCTCATGTTATTGTGCAGGTGGAGCGCCATGTTTCATTGCTAGCTGCTGCGGAGCTTATTTCTTCAGAGTTCTGGTCGGGGTGCTCGCCTCCTGACCATTTACAGCAAGCTACCCCCCTCCCGCTCAGACTCATCGCCCTATTCCGGTGGTTTGGCTTCGACCCGAGACCCCTTGGATCAAGCTGAACACGGATGGCTCCTTTGATAGAGATACTCAGATTGCTGGTGGTGGAGGTCTGATTAGAGATCGTCACGGAGAGCTACTCCTTGCTTTCTACTCCTCTTTTCAGGCCTCTTCGAGCTTTGATGCAGAGATCCAGACGCTTGCTGTTGGACTGATTTTGGCTTCCCAGAGATTGATATATGTTTGGATTGAGCTTGATGCTGCTGCTGTGGTGACCCTGCTTTCATCTGGCCATCAGGACTCTTGGCAGGCTCGTCACACCCTTATGCATATCTGACACATTTTCCGAGACATTCAGTACAGGCCGGCTGATTATCTCTCTGAGCTCGGCATGTCGTCCCTCGGTATTCAGACTTATACATATGATACTGCTCCTCCGTTGTTTCTCTCTCTTATACGGATGGACCAGCTTGGCTACCCTTCTTTTAGATTTAGGTAGTGTTTTATCATCTGATTTATTGCTATGGGCCCGCACATTACCCCACGTTTTTAGTGGTGCAACTTGTATTACTCTAGCGGGCTGCTGGCATTTTAGTTACTAGGATCTGGTTTATTGCCCATTTTTGGTCCAAACTCGGAGGTGTTTTTTTACCTATCGGTCCACACATTAGCCCACGCCTTTAGTGGTGCACCTTGTATTTCTTTAGCGGGCCGTAGGTACTTCGTTTTTAGGTTTAGGACCTGGATTATGGCCCATTTTTTGTCATATTCGGGTCAGATTGCTTGTACTCTCGATATTTTCTTTATCTCACAGATTGGTGGGTCCCGTCTCAACCCCACGTCCACAATGGACGTCACCCCCCCCCCCCCAAAAAAAACCGCTTTATCACTGTATCGATATAGAATGCCTGAGATAAGCACAACATCCTTTTCTTCCAATCACCAAAGATCCTGATTCCAAGGATGTGCCCTGCTTCTCCCAAATCCTTCATACCGAACTGCTCAGACATCCATACATGTACGTCCGACAACTCATTCACGTTGTTTCCAATCAGAAGGATATCATCGACGTACAGTACAAGAATCATCAACAGGTTTCTATTGCATTTATTATACACACAACTCTCACTCGGAAATTAAGTGAATCCATATGACTGGAAAACCTCATCAAATCGAGTGTTCCGAGATCTAGATGCTTGCTTAAGTCCATTAATGGATCTCTTAAGCTTGCACACTAAATGCTCTTCTCTTTCAGCAACGAATCCTTCTGGTTGGCGCATGTAGATTTCCTTGTCTAGACTTCATTCAAGAATGCAGTCTTGACATCCATTTGCCAAATCTCCAGATCCAAATGCGCAGGTATAGTTAAAAGAATCTGGATTGACTTAAGCATGGTTACCGGCGAAAAGGTTTCTCATAATCGATACCCTCTTTCTTAGTCTAACCTTTCACTACAAGCCTCACTTTGAAAGTTTCAACATTCTCATCACCTCCTTTTTTCGCTTGTAGACCCACTTACTCCAAATGGCTTGTACCCCATCAGGTAGTTCTACTAGCTCCCACACTTGATTGGAATCTATGGATCCCATTTCTGATTCCATTGCTGCTTGCCAGGAATCAACATCATTATCTTGGATTGCCTCCTTGTAAGTCCAGGGATCTAATCCATCTTCGCTTGGGATTGAGTCTGAAGACTGTCTCACATCTATGAATCATTCTGGTTGACGAACAACCCTCTCACTACGACGAGGCAAATCCCGAGTCGGTGTAAAATGTGATACCCGTATTTCTCATTCCTGTATTTTTCGATTCTAGCGACTCGCTTGTGCTCGTTGACACATTTTAGACATGTCTTGTTCTACACTTTTTGTCATTCGAGCGAGTTTCGATATTGTTTCAGATTAATAGGCATATTACTGCGACTTTTCCATTGGGTTTGAATCTTGTAAATCCTGCTCGAAACTGTTGCTTTGTTGTTCCTACAAGTTCATTTAACATTTGTGGTCGTGTTGCGAACTTCGGAATTTAAATTCGATCTCGCGTAGGGATTTTTCGGACTTTTGGGCCGTTCCGTAATTTCTCAAAGTTTTGGGTACTCGCCTACCTGCTCGAATCGCATGTTTGTTTAGCGCTTTAGTTCATTGCTGAGAATCCATTGTAAGCGTTTCGCCTTATTTTCCGAGTCATCACATTTTGGGGGTCGTTCGGAACTGATCGGGCAGCAGAGTGGAATCTGTTGCCAGAATGCAGGTTACGGCCGTAACCTGCAGTGTGTAACGACCGTAATGGCCAGTGTGTTATGGCCATAATGGCCATTATGTTACAGTCGTAACTAGGGAGATGTATTTAGGCACTGGCCTTTTCGGTTTTGGGGCAGAATTTGTCATTTCCACTCTCACGCGACGGGCAGAGTTATTGAGGCGATTTCGGGGAGATTCATCATGAAAGTTCACTAATCTTCAATCCTACAACATAATCATCAAGGTCTTGGTGTATATTAACAGCATCAAATCATCATTTTCCGTTTGAATCGACGTAATCATCCTAGAACCCTATTTCGGGAATATTTGGGGGTTTTCTTGATTTCGAAATTCTCTCCGAGATTTGTTGGTTCCATCATTAGTATCTAGTCTTGTTGATCATAATCCATGGTTTGAATTCTGGTTTTCATGAATTATCGGGTCGATTCGTGTTCCTGACTGTTTTGGGGAAAACCCTTGAACCTCAGTTGTTCGTTTATTTGGTGCACTGGATTTACGTTATGTTAAGGGATTTATTCACATTGTTGATATTATCGTTCGTAGTAGTTATCGCATGTTGGTGCTCGGTGGAGTCGGAGGATTCACAGATGATTCGTTCCAACTCAATACGACCACTTTTTTGTGCTTGCGAATATTTGAGGCAAGTATCTTGCCCATACATTTCGTGTTTCGTAGATGTAATAATTGGTAATCTATTATGTGCGTCTGTTTGAGTACTTAGAATGAACTTTCTAAATATTTAATATATTTTTCGAATAAAGGTTTTCTTTCAAGACACTTACGTGCTTTGTGAATAAATGGATTCTATGAAAATGATGTGATGCGGTTGTGAACTAAAATATGTTGTCTTCGTATTGTGTGGTTATAAAAACTCTCTTACCTTGATCTAGGGTTTTGGATTGGAATGTGTATTTGTTTGTGTGACTGTTGTCATGATGATGTGCGATTTTGTTGGCTTACCATTGGTTTATTCAGTTGGGTATGCACGAGGAAATTCCGAGGTTCATGCTTACTAGCATGGAACGAGAATAACCCTTGGACGTATGTTGATGTGGATGTTCAGGTTGTGGGCCCTGTAACTTATTGTCGGATTAGTACTTTGTGAAAATAAATTTTTGGATTGTGACCCTACGAAATTTTTGGAAGATGAGGATTCCTCGATCCTAAATAATTTTCTCTAAAACCCCTGAGATCTTAAAATGCTTTACCAGTTGTTTACGCATTGTATTAAAGCTTTTCATTGTTTGTGGATTATATTATTAATCTCGATTTTGTTGTCCCATTGTGGAGGTCATTCTAGCAAGTACTTTGATTTTATGTTTTATAGTCCCTTTCATTGGAGGCCTTGCAATCGTTTGAGTGAGAGTGTATACGTTCACTCCGGGAGAGTTCAACGGGGCCTCAGATGGATACACGCATGGTTGGGTTCACGAACATTGGGGTTATCCACTCCGGGAGGGTCCGACGGGGCCTCAGAGGGATACGCGCATGGTCGGGTCCACGGTTAACTCGGGATTACTTTTGTAACTTGGTGATATGTCCGGAATATCACAGTGGTTTTGACTTTCCATAATGCTTGGGTTATAATACATATTTATCAGAGGTACTTTGACTAGAATGGCATTAAAATTATATGATATGGAGAGAGATTGAAATTGTTTATTAAGTAGAAATATTTCGGGAAGTTTTTCTCTGTGTTTGATTCGTTGATTATTCAAGATTATTATATCCTTGGAATATGAGGTGTATGGCTCGTATTTACGCTTTATAATTGCACTAGCAAAATAGTGGAATTTTGCTAACCCCCGAATAATCGGGGGGTGGATGTATGTATTGCGTCCAGGTACATGCAGGTTCTTGGGGAGCAAAACACAGGACCGCTACGAAGGATGATGGAAGACAAATGATACTAATCACATGAAGGCCAGTTCTGGGTGCAGTTAGTCGGAGTTCAGTGTATTGTTCTTTCCGCTGTCGTATTTTCTGTTGTATGAGTTTGTGAGTGTTTCTGACCCCTGTGTGGGTATAAGCTCTGAAAGAGAAATGTATTTGAAGTAAGTTGTATGTTTGTGGTAAAAGACCAAATCGGTCTAATGGTTCGTTTTTCAGCCATGTCGGAATGTAGTGCGATGTCTTGTTTTGGTGTCTAGCCTAGTAGATCTTCATGGAGAGGTCTACGGCGCTGTAATATTCCCGAGCGGATTTGGGGTGTTACAGAATATGGTATCAGAGCTTAGGTTGTGGAAACCTAGGCTGTCGAGTCAAGTCGTGTATTGTCTTAGCTTGTCTTGTCAGATGGTATCTGACTGAGTCGTGTCGCGACACGTAGTTTGAGGTGTCGGTCATGATTAGTATCGTGGCGTAGCCATCATCTTCGTGCGACCTGTGGATGTAAGCCTCCTTTATTATATCTTGTATTTAGTGACTTTATTACATGCGTGTTGCGAGATGAAATTCGTATTTGATAATTGTGGTATATTACGCATATAACGAGCTGGATATAGTGATGGATTTGAACACCAAGTGGTGTAGTGTGTTACGGAACCTTGAACGTCGATGTGTTCCAGAAAGTGTTTCTGTAACACTCCCAATCCACTCAGGGATATTACACGCTGTAGACCCCTTACCTAAAGGATCTACCAGGCAGGAGATTACAAAACAAAACCAACACGTGGTCAATTCGACCAAAATATAAACCATAGACCGATTACGTCTCTCAAACAAAATGTAGCAGTACAACTAATAAACCAAAATACAACTCGATAACAATATACACAACATGTCCGTCATCTTAAGGATGACAAAGAAACTAGAAATAAACACTCGGGCCGACATATCGCTGACGGACGACCGACTACAACTGTGACTAGTATCGCTGCTTTACATCATCCTCCAAGTCGATCATGTGGTTGCTCTCTATCAAAACGGAATACCTGAAAAGTATAACATAATCCCCTTCGAGGGGTTAGCGATGGAAATCGCTCGCAAGTAACCAAGCTATACAATTATACATCAAGAATACAACCGTTATGAAAATAACCTTTCGACAAGGTAGTAACACGATCCTCGAGTCTAAATTCTTTTCAAAACAGTTTCCCTTAGGAAGGATCATAAGGATGACTCCAAAACACATTTAAGAGAATAATTAAGACTTTGGGGGTCTCAGTGTAAAATCGTGAAAGATTTATAATTCTTCTTTTCAAAAGGGTTTTCTTTCAAAATCATATAAATGACTCAATTCTCAACCAAACCTCAAAGACAAACCATATTCACCAATATAATCGGGATCTAGGATCCCAACATTCACAATTCAAAGATATCAAATCAAACAGTCAAACCGCCTTTGTGGCCTCGAAGGGACCCACCCGGATTAGCTATCGAAAACAAGCTCGAACATACCCATAAGTTATCTTGACATCGCACTCACAAGTAACGATTCTAGGAGCCCTCTCCAGACTTACCCGATTAGATAACCTTATGGTCAAATCATGACAACTGGCCGTACTCGCAAGCATGCACCGCCGGAGGCCTCACGGGTACCTACTCGGGTAACATCACTCAAACACGCCCATAAGTTATCATGACATCGCACTCGCAAGTGACGATTCTCGGAGCCCTCTCGAGACCTACCCAATTTCATAACCTTATGGCCGTAGCATAACAATTGGCCGTACTAGCAAGCATGCGCCGCCGAAGGCCTCACGGGTCCCTACCCGGGTAACATCTCAATTCACCAAGGTACACAACAACAAAGACACAATATTCACCACAACCGCAACCGCATAAAATATAAGTTAATGCATCATACACCTCAACAAAGGCACAACATTCACACAACACTAACATTCAGGAAAAAGCTAACAAGCGGATAATACAAATGTTCCACGATCCTACAATTCCTCGGATAACTACTCATTTCTATATATTTGTCTTAAGCACAATACAACATGAAATGGTTGTTATCATTCTTCATAAAACTCAGTTCACGTTTGTATTTACTTTCATATCACATATTCATTTAGAAGTAAGTTACGGTTAAGTATACAATCACTAACAAGTCCATGTTAACTTCATGACATCACATTCTTGAAGTATAAAGAATATATACGATATACTTGCCTCAAGTCCAAAGCACGCGAAGCAATGAAAAGCTTGACCAGAAACACAAGAACAACATAATTACTACAAGATCGATTGCAAGGAAGATGGAAAATATATGAAATTCTCGACGAGAATTCGTAGAAACAAAGGATCGGATACTTGGGGTTCAATAATTCCCCAAGAACAACAAGAACATCACCTGAACCCAAATACGATAAGAAATACGAATCATACCATAGGGATAGAATCGATACAACCAATTAATGATATACAACAACACGATTCATGAAGAACAACTCGAATCTTAAAGATTCTCAAAATACATAGAAAAGAGTTTCAAGAAAGTTACCTCGGATCGAAGACGAAGAACACGTATTGATGATGTAAATCAACACCAAGAACTCAAGGAATATGCAAGCTTGGAGTTACAAGACTCCAAAATCGCCCCCAAATCGCCCACGAATCGCCACAGCCGCGGATGAATGAAGAAAGGATGAAAAATGGAGAACACGGTCAACCCCTGGGTATATATACTTGCGCCAGCTTAACGTACGTTAGCAGTCTCACGTACGTAAGACAAGAAAGATTACGTACGTAATCGATGGGCAGAACTCACTGTCCGAAACTATGAAGACCCTTATGTACGTCATGAGTAGGGCTTAACGTACGTAAGGCACATGAAGTTAACATATGTTATGCTCATCGCATAGCTTACGTAAGGCACTTAGCAGTTTCAAACTGCTAAGTTCAGCTCGTCGAGTACGAGCGCGACGAAACCGCGAAACGACAACAACAACAACAACAACAACAACAACTACACAAGACTAAGACATGCACACGAAGAGTGCGCAACAACGAACTCAAGCGCTAAAAGAAAACACGATTCCGACTACCCGAAGGTTTGGAATACGACAACGAAGTAATTACCCCCAACTTTGGGAAATTACAAAACGGCCCAAAACATCCGAAAATCACAATACTAAATCAAACGACCAATCCAAAGTTCACAACACGTCTAACAAAGTCAAACGGACTTACAGGAAATACGAAACTGTAGTTTCGAACCACCATCACACGAATTGAACCGAATAGCAGAAAAAGTCGCTCAAAACACAGATTCGGGTAAACAACCCCGAAACAAACTCGGATGACCAAATACGCAGAACAAAACATTATCAAAATGCCAAAATGCTCGCAAGAGAGTTCTGGAAATCAGAAAAATGCCAAAAATCAAAAATTATCGAAAGAGAAAATCACGGATATTACAGTTTCAACGGTAGAGTTGTTGAGAAACTCAGATAGATAGTTTGGACATGTGTTTGAATTTGGTGTTCATGAATTATGTTTGCTGAATTAGTGAGTTTGAATGATGTGTATGTGCTCGAGGATTGATTATTTTGGGCTAATTGTTGCTACATGCTACAAACTTGTTTCCATTGGTAATTATGTCTGCTGCGTGCGTGTTTGAAAATGCTTTTCTGAAAATTTCATAGAGTTGAGTATGTTTGAAGAAAAACATTTTTTGAAAATATTTTGGCGGTGCGATTAAATGGCGGTTTGTGCGGATTTTAAAATTTTTTTTTGATTTTTGGCGAGCCGTCCTAGTATTCTCAAACGAATCGTACGATGGTATTTGAAAAATATGTTATGAAGTGTTTTGGGTCATTTTGTAAAATGATACCATCGTTAATCTTTGGTCATGTTTGAAACGATTTTAGAAATGGTTTTAGCCTAACGGATTTATTTTCAAATAACTCGAGTGCAAGATTTCAAAAAGAACAAAATCTTTCACGCATAAAATTTTTATATTTTAAAACAAGAATGCGATTTTTATTTTCATAAAATAAATAGTGAAAGATGAAAAATCTTACTCGATTTAAACTCTGAAATTCAAACGTGAAATATTTTATGAGATGAGTCAGTTGACAAATGGTAATTTTGTTATTAGCGCACGCTAACGAACCTGGACAGAACGTTTAGTTGTTCCAACTCATTAACACGCTAAACATAGACTTATCCCGCGTTAAGTTGCAGTGTATGCGTGACGTGAGTACCCTATTGACATATTACCGTTTTACTGAAATTTTATGGTAAATACCCCATTGTTGAGTTGCATGGTTTGATTTTGTTTGTGATTTATGTGATTGTTATTCCGATGTGAATGTTGGTAAGTGGAAATATTTTGTGCGTTATGAGTGTTTTTCTACCTGGGGACGGTTCGGCGAAACTTCTGGGGGGTCGATGCTAAGGGGGCATGGTCGCGGGTTATCTGGCGTATTGTTACTTGTGATGGTATTGCGTGGTAACACGTGGTTACCTTGTCCGTTGTTAATGGTGATGATGATACGTGTGACATGGTTATTTTGATAATGTTGTTTACAAAGAAATTTGATATTCCGAAAGAATATTTTGCAAATGATTTCAAAATGAGACGGTTAAAATCTTTTGTTTGCAAGTTTTGGTAAAACAGCTCGAGGTATCAAAAATATTTTCCAATCTTACTTCAGAAAATTATACGAACTTAAGGATCTTAAAATATTATTATTTAAATGGAAACCTTGTGGAGTTTAAATAGAATGTTAAAAATGAATGGCTACCATGTGTAGTATATTAAGGCCATGATTGTAACGATAATGGTCATTAATTTTCTGTTGATACAGTTGTGTGATCCGCTAGTTACGACCGTAAGTTTCATTTGTTGCTATTGTAATTTTTGTATTCGTGTAATTATCCGGAGTGGATATTCTTATCATGTTACTATTTGTTGCCTTTTGTTGATACGTTGTGCTGAGTTGGCATTATGGTATGTTGTTTTGAGATGTGTTTCATCGGACTGAGTGGGTGCTTGTTCAGTATGCCGAGGGGTGAAGGTCGTGGTCGTAGCCATAGTATAGATGACCATGGAGATCAGATGCACGACCAAGAAAATATTGTCGGGGATAGCATTGGCATCAGTGATGCTACTATATTGCAACAAACAGCGACACCAATGACTCAGTTGATCCTGTCGGTTCAATGTAACACAAATATGTCCCAGAATGTTGGCGCAAACCAATGACAACGCGAAGTGGTTCGTATGAATCCCTCCTCGTCTCGCTGGTGTCGTGGATGCATTGGGCTGGGATGGTTGGCTTTTCCAGTCGGGAAAGATATTCGAAGTAGTTCATTGTCCCATAGAATGGAAAGTACCCATCGCTCAGTACTTTCTTGACAGAGGTGCCGCCAACTGGTGGGAGGCTGTTAAGCCTCGGGATCGTGTTGTCACGTGAGCGGAATTCCATGAGTTAATGAAAGTCGGGTTTTGTCCGGAACCAATCAGAGGGCAGAGAATTTGTGATTTTCATTTGGCGAAACCACAAGATGTACCGGTGTCTCAAGCTATCATCGAGTATAGCAAACAACTCGGCTATGTGCGGGAACAGGTGAGGAAAGAGGAAGATAAGATCCGTTATTTTGAAATGCGGATGAAGCCGGAGATTCGCCAATATATGGCGGGATTCACTTTCACTTCGTTGATGGAGTATCAGAATCGAGCATTAGCCTATGAGCTATCCTTATCATCGACTGAGCATATGCCCGAGCTGAAGAAGCATAAGATGCCTAATGATTTTTATATCATTTCGGGAGTTGGAATTTCTAAACTGCTGTAACACCCCCAAACCACTCGGGGAATATTACAGCGCCGCAGAACCTCTCCGCGAGGATCTACCAGGCTAAATACAAAACAATGCATCACTTCACATGCCGACATGGCTACATAAAGGACCATTAGACCGATTTGGTCTTATATCACAACACACAACAATATATACAAGATCCTTGCCCAGAACACATACCACGCAGGGGCTAGAATACAATAACACTTCCATAATTCGAGAAAATAACACATCGGAGGAATAACCAACACGACTCTACCAAATACTCTATAATTGGTCTTCACGTGATTAGTATCTTCGTCTCCCATCATCCTTCGTATCGATCCTGTGATTCGCTCCCATTTACTGCAAGTACCGGGCCTTGTCTGAGACATCCACCCCGAATACTCGGGGTTAGCAAAACTTCACTGTTTTGCTAGTGCAAGTATAAAACAAAAGTACAAGCCATACACAACGTGCTTCAAGAATATAAAATCTTGAATATATTTCCCGAGATAAATCACTTAATCAAAACAATTTGATTTATAAAAGGTAGGAATAGAACCATGTATCTCATACAAAATATTTTACGGTCTCGGGAGTTTGAAAACATTTGGAAATAAGGAATTCTCAAGTCTTTCGAAAACACTTGGGGACACGGCCCAAAATCATCTTTCCATAATACGATTCCAATAATAAAACGCGGTTTCACAACCCAATTCACAACACACGGGGTCCAAGACCCGAATCATAAGCCACAGGTCCACGACCCGAATAACATAACACATGTTCCTAAGGATTATTCGCGTCCCGTGCTAACAAGCCACGAACCTCAGATGCTCCCGTAGAGCATACCCGAGTGAATAATCCAATAGGAAACCATACCAACTCACATGTCCTCGTGACAACAGTCACAGAACCATTCCAAACCACAACCATAAGTTATCCCGGCATCGGGCTAACAAGCCACGAACCTCGGAGTCCCCGCAAGACATACCCGATGATAACCCCACAAGTTATCTCGGCATCGGGCTAGCAAGCCCCGAACCTCGGAGTCCCCGCAAGACATACCCGGATTGGATAACCCTACGGTCACGCCCGACCCATACTAGCAAGTATGGATCCCGGAGATTCAACAATCCTACCCGGAGGCACATCAGTTTCAGCAATCACATAACAATGAGCAGCACATCAAGCCAAGCAATACTTAAACATCACAATCTTCTTTCAAAGGAGTAACAACTAATATACCACGTAATACATTCTTAACGAACAAGTACACATAACATTACGTAATCCCCGGCAAAGGATTACGGTCTAATAAACTCATTCAAAGTGATCATATCATCTTTTCAACATACAAAACCAACACACATATTCCGAGAACACATATATTCACGAAGTACATAAATTATCGTTGAAAGACAACATTTATCGAGAATATACCGATCCCTTTTTACGTTCATTAAACATTGGGTTTCGCACGAAATCCTTTACCATTAATTACGCCTACGAAACATGAAACGTATGGACAAGATACTTGCCTCGATATCACGAGCGACGAAACGACGAACGGGCACGATCGGGAAAGCTTCGAACTTCCAAAAATGATCAAGACTTCGATAGCCCACGAATACTACGAAAACAGCATCACCACGAATCAATAACACTAATCGAAAACCGAAACGATCCTAAAAACGACAAGGATCTAAGTGTTCTCAAACAAATCAAGAATCGTTGATCCGGGCTATAAAAATCGATGAACGGTTAACAAAATCTGAAGATTACGGTCAAGACAAACAAGATCAAATAACCGATCGGATGAGATCGGATAAGAATCACAAATCCAAGCAAAAACCCCAAATTTAAGAAAATAGGGTTCTAACAAGAGATTACCTTGATTTGGACCAAGAAGACGATTAGATGTTGTTAAACATCTACAAATCCGCTCAAAGATGAAGCTAGAAGAAAAAGATCGGTCCTACTCGCCTCTGGATCTCACTCCCGTCGGAAGGAATGAAGAAAAGTGGGAAAATGACGACTTAATCTTTGCTGTCGATGATTTATCTTTGAGCCGATTATTAGCGCGCTAAACACCCTGCATTAGCGTGCGCTAACGGTCAACGCTCGAGAAATCGCCTATAACAACGTTAGCGTGCGCTAGCTAAAAGCCGTAGCGTGCGCTAACGGGTCACAAAACGATCCGGTAGCCCACAGGCGATCGCACCTGCGGGTAGCGTGCGCTAGAAAGAAGAGAGAGCGTGCGCTAAGCAGTCGATAGCGTGCGCTAGCTATCGGCCTTAGCATGCGCTAACAAAGCTCGATCCCGATCCGGTAGCTCTTTGGGTGTCTCGACGCCGATTAGCGTGCGCTACAAATTCAGTAGCGTGCGCTAAACACCACACAGTAGCGTGCGCTATGCTTCAAGCATTAGCGTGCGCTACACCACAAAAACTCAAAAACTCACAAAGTGATCCGAAATGCCTCCAAAAAGATGTCCCAGCAAGTCACAACCAAACATGGCACGAAATTCCAACGATGAGGACAATGACAATCCGATAAAACCCAGAAAACCCATTGAATCCGGAATAAAGATCTCGGGTATTACATTCTACCCCTCTTAAAAGAAGTTTCGTCCTCGAAACTTGAAACATGGAACGAATTACGCAAAACAAACTCAGATAACACACGATATCCGTTACCGAAATAACAAAACACGACGAACAAAAATCAATACGGTTGAACAATTCAACAGTACATCAACCAAAACACGAGCTATACGCTGAACCAATACGAGATTCCACAGCCCAAGGATTGGAAGATCGAACACAAAACAAATCTCCTGAACTTAGGGAAATTACGAAGGAGTCCTAACGCTCAACAATCACGAAACGAGATCAGCAAAAACCGAACAATCAAACGATTGAATTACAACGATCGAGGCACAAAAGTCGATCAGTCATGTTCGATTCATGACGAACGATAATACTCAAAACAACAACCCCAAAGTTCACATCTCGACTCGAGACAATATACGATCCGGTGAAGACAACAAGATGTGCATTCACATAAGATCCACAGGAAAGGGAATAGCAATTTGGAGAGTCATAACGACAAACGGGTTATTCTGAAACAATACCACAACTCGTTCGATCAATAAAAGCACAAGACAGGACAAGATCAGAAAATATCAACGAATATAAACGATTCGACAGAGTCGAGAGTACAGAGTTCAAAATCCGATCCACTTCAAATAAAAGAAGTCAATCTCTGAATTTTGAAACAACAAAGCAAGGGAAATAATTCAACATGCAACTGATAGACCACGCCCCTCCGGGACTACTCGGAGTCGATCCTGACATCAAATCTCAAGTCCCTGCCTCGGAATGCTCGGTGACCAACTCGCAAAACTGAACCCGGTGTCCCTCGAGTCCGCACCTGTAACACGTTACTGGTGGGAAGGACAATGTGCACGAACATGTCCCGCCACATTACAGTTAAAACATCTCCTGGTTTTACCAGGAGTCAGAACAGAAGACTTGAAACTTTCATTTCCACGCATCGAGCGATGGAGCTTTACAGCGGAGAGACTACTACGTTGCAAATTGGAAACACCGACTCCTGCACTATCCACACGATCATCGAACTCCCTCTGCTTCATCGACTCGGGCACACGCTCCGACGATAATGAAGCTAGTTCACGAGCTAAGGCTCGATCTTGATAGTCTCTCAATGAAGTGCAATTGAATCCCGACATATACACACGAATATCCGGCTTCATCCGTCTGTCAAAGTGAAGGATCCTTTCTTCCTCGGTTCTCACCCGATATCGCACATAACTGAGTTTTTTGCTATAATCGATGATAGCCTGCGACACCGATATATCTTGCGGTTCTGCCAAGTAGAATTCGCGAATCCTCTGCTCTCTAATCGGTTTCGAATGAGAACTCGGCTTCCATAAGTGCTTGGAACTCCGCCCACGTGACATCACGATCACGAGGTTTAACGACTTCCCACCAATTAGCGGCATCTTTGTCGAGAAGGTGCGAGAGATAGGTACCTTCCGCTCTTGAGACATCAAACGACCTCGAAAATCTTTCCCAGTGGAAAATCCAACCATCCCGATGACGCATCCGCAAAGACCGCGAATCGAGGGGATTCATACGAACTACCTCGCGAAGCCATTGATTTACACCAACGTTCGACTCGCGTCAATGCTACGTTGAACCACAGGTCAATGAGTCATCGAGTCGTTACTTGTTGCAATATAGTAGCAACACCCAAACTAAAATCATTCTCAACGACATTCCGTCGATTACGCATCGATCCCGTGGCCATCAACACCACGGTTACGACCACGACCTCGCCCCTCGGCATACTAACAAACAACAACCTATGGTAACGAAAGATCATAACACATAGCAAGATATTCACATCTCTGTCTTTAATCCAACATCATTAAATCATATACATATTACCATTTAATCGGCTAGAGCACAATATACAAACTATTATACCAAAAATCTTCATTTATAATGCCGTTGTTATGCGATTTATAAATGCAATGAAATTGAAATCATCCATTATATCAAAATCATTTTCAGACGTTTTCCGCGCGGATCTACCAAATTGAAAACCATTTTCAAAAACGTTCCAAAATGCCAAAAAGGCCGATGACGGTAATACTTTCCAAATACTCCCCAAAAGTCATTTTCCAAATACCAAATACCATCATCAAATACCATTTGGAATTACAAGGCGTAGAGGCGAAAATTCAATAGTTTCAAAATATATGTTAAGTCACCCGACAAAAGAGTTAGGAAAAAGGGTCAACGAAATCATTCAAATTTACAAACCCGAAAGGTCATTTTGAAACACACACTATTTGGTAAAAGTACCCAAAAAGTCATTTTGGACTTTACACACGCAGCGGACAAGAACACAGTTCAAATTACACATAACCACACAACAATTGTTATTCCTGAACAATACATAGAGTACGGTCACAAATGGTCAGCCTAACAATCGCAAAAGTTAGACTTACGGCCAGAATGTAGTTTCCGAACTTCTGCTCAGACCGATTAGGGTATGATTTAATAGAGACTTAGCGTGCGCTAGCCATATTACGTTAGCACGCGTTAGCTATTCCAATCCAGCACACATCCATAAACATATACCAAGTAATATCAAAAGTCGAAGGTTACAAGTAATCAACAACATACTAATCCAAACGCCAACAATTTACATCCTCACTACATATCTTTTAACCGAAAAGTTGAAGGCAAAAGTCACATCTCAAGTAAACTTTTGGTAGACCTCGTTTAAGCATTTAAAAATCGAACTTTGAAAATTTTCAATGCAAGATGAAAATAAAATATATGTAGTTGAATCCTCAAAATCTTCGTTGTCGAGGTCATCATACGAAAATCAAATCATTTTTCCTCCTCGGAGGATGTTTTTAAATAGAATTTACGTGACTTCCCCAAAACATTTGAAGTTTAAAATACCACATTGATAAACTTTTATTGAGTAACTAGTCCAAAACATCATCCCTGTAAAAACGATTTCACACAAAGATGTATACATATATACATGCACACCGGTACTACTCTTTATTCCAACACAATACGACAATCAAACAAGTATGGAGTAAGTATTCACGAGGCACAATTAAACTCCACATAATAACACAGAATCACATAAACTCGTATAACACGAGATACAATAAAATAGGGAGACTTACATCCACAGATCGCACGAAGATGATGGTTGCACCTCGATACTAATCACGACCGACAACTCAGACGACGCGTCGCGACACCACTCAGTCAGACCAAATCTGACAAGACAAGACCCGACAACACACAACTCAACCCGACAGCCTAGGTTTCCTCAACCGAAGCTCCGATACCATATTCTGTAACACCCCCAAACCACTCGGGAATATTACAGCGCCGCAGACCCTCCTCGCGAGGATCTACCAGGCTAAATACAAAACAATGCATCACTTCACATGCCGACATGGCTACATAAAGGACCATTAGACCGATTTGGTCTTATATCACAACACACACAACAATACATACAAGATCCTTGCCCAGAACACATACCACGCAGGGGCTAGAATACAATAACACTTCCATAATTCGAGAAAATAACACATCGGAGGAATAACCAACACGACTCTACCAAATACTCTATAATTGGTCTTCACGTGATTAGTATCTTCGTCTCCCATTATCCTTCGTATCGATCCTGTGATTCGCTCCCCAGCTACCTGCAAGTACACGGGCCTTGTCTGAGACATCCACCCCAGAATACTCGGGTGTTAGCAAAACTCCACTGTTTTGCTAGTGCAAGTATAAAACAAAAGTACAAGCTATACACAACGTGCTTCAAGAATATAAAATCTTGAATATATTTCCCGAGATAAATCACTTAATCAAAACAATTTGATTTATAAAAGGTAGGAATAGAACCATGTATCTCATACAAAATATTTTACGGTCTCGGGAGTTTGAAAACATTTGGAAATAAGGAATTCTCAAGTCTTTCGAAAACACTTGGGGACACGGCCCAAAATCATCTTTCCAAAATACGATTCCAATAATAAAAGCGGTTTCACAACCCGATTCACAACACACGGGGTCAAGACCCGAATCATAAGCCACAGTCCACGACCGAATAACATAACACATGTTCCTAAGGATTATTCACGTCCGTGCTAACAAGCCACGAACCTCGGATGCTCCGTAGAACATACCCGAGTGAATAATCGATAGGAAACCATACCAACTCACATGTCCTCGTGACAACAGTCACAGAACCATTCCAAACCACAACCATAAGTTATCCCGGCATCGGGCTAACAAGCCACGAACCTCGGAGTCCCCGCAAGACATACCCGATGATAACCCCACAAGTTATCTCGGCATCGGGCTAGCAAGCCCCGAACCTCGGAGTCCCCGCAAGACATACCCGGATTGGATAACCCTACGGTCACGCCCGACCCATACTAGCAAGTATGGATCCCGGAGATTCAACAATCCTACCCGGAGGCACATCACTTTCAGCAATCACATAACAATGAGCAGCACATCAAGCCAAGCAATACTTAAACATCACAACCTCCTTTCAAAGGAGTAACAACTAATATCCCACGTAATACATTCTTAACGAACAAGTACACATAACAATACGTAATCCCCGGCAAAGGATTACGGTCTAATAAACTCATTCAAAGTGATCATATCATCTTTTCAACATACAAAACCAACACACATATTCCGAGAACACATATATTCACGAAGTACATAAATTATCGTTGAAAGACAACATTTATCGAGAATATACCGATCCCTTTTTACGTTCATTAAACATTGGGTTTCGCACGAAATCCTTTACCATTAATTACGCCTACGAAACATGAAACGTATGGACAAGATACTTGCCTCGATATCACGAGCGACGAAACGACGAACGGGCACGATCGGGAAACCTTCGAACTTCCAAAAATGATCAAGACTTCGATAGCCCACGAATACTACGAAAACAGCATCACCACGAATCAATAACACTAATCGAAAACCGAAACGATCCTCAAAACGACAAGGATCTAAGTGTTCTCAAACAAATCAAGAATCGTTGATCCGGGCTATAAAAATCGATGAACGGTTAACAAAATCTGAAGATTACGGTCAAGACAAACAAGAACAAATAACCGATCGGATGAGATCGGATAAGAATCACAAATCCAAGCAAAAACCCCAAATTTAAGAAAATAGGGTTCTAACAAGAGATTACCTTGATGTGGACCAAGAAGACGATTAGATGTTGTTAAACATCTACAAATCCGCTCAAAGATGAAGCTAGAAGAAAAAGATCGGTCCTACTCGCCTCTGGATCTCACTCCCGTCGGAAGGAATGAAGAAAAGTGGGAAAATGACGACTTAATGCTGCTTGTCGGTATTTATCTTTGGGCGATTATTAGCGCGCTAAACACCTGCATTAGCGTGCGCTAACGGTCAACGCCGAGAGAAGCGCCTATAACAACGTTAGTGTGCGCTAGCTAAAAGCGTGGCGTGCGCTAACGGGTCACAAAACGATCCGGTAGCCTCAGGCGAAGCGCACCTACGGTAGCGTGCGCTAGAAAGAAGAGAGAGCGTGCGCTAAGCAGTCGATAGCGTGCGCTAGCTATCGGCCTTAGCATGCGCTAACAAAGCTCGATGCGATCCGGTAGCTCTTTGGGTGTCTCGGATCGCCGATTAGCGTGCGCTACAAATTCAGTAGCGTGCGCTAAACACCACACAGTAGCGTGCGCTATGCTTCAAGCATTAGCGTGCGCTACACCACAAAAACTCAAAAACTCACAAAGTGATCCGAAATGCCTCTAAAAACATGTCCCAGCAAGTCACAACCAAACATGGCACGAAATTCCAACGATGAGGACAATGACAATCCGATAAAACCCAGAAAACCCATCGAATCCGGAATAAAGATCTCGGGTATTACAACTGCAACACCGTAGTATTTTACCGTGAAGTTCCATCGCCCTATGAAGGGAACTGAGAGTTCTAAATCGTCAGCTTTGACTCCTGGTAAGGCCATGAGGTATGTTTCAACTGTAATATGCCGGGACATGTTCGTGCACATTGTCTTTTCCCTCCAATAACGTGTTATAAGTGCGGATCCGAGGGACACAGAACTCAGTTTTGCCAGATGGTCGCCGAGCCTTCCGAAGCATGGACTTCAGTACCGATGTCAGGATCGGCTCTGGAAGGTCCTTGAGAGGGTTACCAGTCAGTTGCTTGCTATGTTGTTGCCTTGTTCTCGTTGTTTTAAGTTTCGGGGACAAAAATTCTTTTTAAGGGGGGTAGAATGTGATACCCGTATTTTTGATTCCTGTATTTTTTGATTCTAGCGACTCGCTTGTGCTCGTTGACACAGTTTGGACATGTCTTGTTCAGCACTTTTTATCATTCAAGGGAGTTTCGATATTGTATCAGATTAATAGGCATGTTATTGCGACTTTTCCGCATTTGGGTTCAAACCTTGTAAATCCTGCTCGAAACTGTTACTTTGTTGTTCCAACAAGTTCATTTAACATTTGTGATCGTGTTTTGAACTTCAGAATTTTTATTCAATCTCGCATCGGGATTTTCAGACTTTTGGGCTGTTTCGTAATTTCCCAAAGTTTTGGGTACTCGCCTACCTGCTCGTTTTTAACTACCTTCGGGTTGTCGGAATCGCATGTTTGTTTAGCGCTTTAGTTCGTTGCTGAGAATCCTTTGTAAGCGTTTCGTCTCATTTTCCGAGTCATCACATTTTAGGGTTCGTTCGGGACTGATCGGGCAGCAGAGTGGAATCTGCTGCTAGAATGCAGGTTACAGCCGTAACCTACAGTGTGGAATGGACATAATGTCCAGTGTGTTACGGACTTAATGGCCATTATGTTACGGCCGTAACTAGGGAGATGTATTTAGGCAGCGACCTTTTCTGTTTTGGGGCAGAATTTGTCGTTTCCACTCTCACGCGACGGGCAGAGTTATTGAGGCGATTTCGGGGCGATTCGTCATGGAAGTTCACTAATCTTCAATCCTACAACATAATCATCAAGGTCTTGGTGTGTATTAACAGCATCAAATCATCCTTTTCCCTTTGAATCGAGGTAATCATCCTAGAATCCTATTTCGGGAATATTGGGGGTTTTCTTGATTTCGAAATTCTATCCGAGATTTGTTGGTTCCATCATTTGTATCTATTCTTGTTGATCATAATCCATGGTTTGAATTCCATTTTTCATGAATTGTCGGGTCGATTCGTGTTCTTGACCGTTTTAGGGAAAACCCTTAAACCTTAGTTGTTCGTTTATTTGGTGCAATGGATTTACGTTGTGTTAGGGGATTTATTCTCATCGTTGTTATTATCATTCGTAGTAATTATCGCATGTTGGTGCTCGGTGGAGTCGGAGGATTCACATATGTGCCAACTTAATACAACCGGTTTTCCATGCTTGCGACTATTCGAGGCAAGTATCTTGCCCATACATTTCGTGTTTCGTAGATGTAATGATTGGTAATCGATTATGTGCGTCTATTTGAGTACTTAGAATGAACTTTCTAAATATTCAATATATTTTCGAATAAAGGCTTTCTTTCAAGACAGTTACGTGCTTTGTGAATAAAGGGATTCTATGAAAATGATGTGATGCGGTTGTGAACTGAAATGCATTGTCTTCGTATTGTGTGGTTATAAAAACTCTCTTACCTTGATCTAGGGTTTTGGATTGGAATGTGTATTTTTTTGTGTGTCTGTTGTCAGGATGATGTGTGATTTTGTTGGCTTACCATTGGTTTATTCACTCGGGTATGCACAAGAAAACTCTGAGGTTCATGCTTACTAGCATGGAACGAGAATAACCCTTGGACGTATGTTGATGTGGATGTTTGGGTTGTGGACCCTGTAACTTATTGTCGGATTAGTACTTTGTGAAAATAAATTTTTGGGTTGTGACCCTAAGAAATTTTTGAAAGATGAGGATTCCTCGATCCTAAATGTTTTCCTCTAAAATCCCTGAGATCCTAAAATGCTTTACGAGTTGTTTATGTGTTGTATTAAAGCTTTTCATGGTTTTTGTATTATATTATTAATCTCGATTTTGTTGTCCCATTGTGGAGGCCATTCTAGCAAGTACTTTGATTTTATGTTTTATAGGCCCTTTCATTGGAGGTCTTGTAATCGTTTGAGTGAGAGTGTTTATGTTCACTCCGGGAGGGTCCGACGGGGCCTCAGAGGGATCCACACATGGTTGGGTCCACGAACATTGGGGTTATCCACTCCGGGAGGGTCCGATGGGGCCTCAGAGGGATCCGCGCATGGTCGGGTTCACGGTTAACTCGGGAGTACTTTTGTAACTTGGTGATATGTCCAGAATATCACAGTGGTTTTAACTTTTCATAATGCTGGGGTTATAATACATATTTATCAGAGGTACTTTGACTAGAATGGAATTAAAATTATATGATATGGCGAGAGATTAAAATTGTTTATTAAGTAGAAATATTTCGGGAAGTTTTTCTCTGTGTTTGATTCGTTGATTATTCAAGATTATTATATCCTTGGAATATGAGGTGGATGGCTCGTATTTGCGCTTTATACTTGCACTAGCAAAATAGTGAAATTTTGCTAACCCCCGAGTAATTGGGGGGTGGATGTCTGTATTGCGTCCAGGTACATGCAGGTTCTTGGGGAGCAAAACACAGGACCGTTACGAAGGATGATGGAAGACGAATGATACTAATCACATGAAGGCCAGTCCTGGGTGCAGTTAATTGGAGTTCAGTGTATTGTTCTTTCCGGTGCCCTATTCTATGTTGTATGAGTTTGTGAGTGTTTCTGACCCCTGTGTGGCTATAAGCTCTGAAAGAGAAATGTATATGAAGTAGGTTGTATGTTTGTGGTGAAAGACCAAATCGGTCTAATGGTTTGTTATTCAACCATGTCGGAATGTAATGCGATGTCTTGTTTTGGTTTCTAGCCTAGTAGATCTTCATGGAGAGGGTCTGCGGCGTTGTAATATTTCCGAGCAGATTGGGGGTGTTACATAAAAGTCTCAAAATCGATACGTGGTGCAGTGTTGGTTGGCGCTTGTACGATTGGTATAGATGCAGTCTCGCCCCTCAACTCTTCCAAAATTATTTTGCTCATGGGCTTGTGACTAATCATATAATCCTCTTCAAGGAATCGGGCATTGGTGCTAACAATGACCTTTTAATCATGGGGACTATAGAACAAGCCACCCTTTGTTCCATTAGGGTATCATAGAAACACTCACACTTCTGTACGAGATGCCAACTTATCACCTTCCTTATTCAGCACATTGTTAGGAATACTTGTTAGATTTTGATGATGTCATTAATTTAAAATCAAATGTTTATTACTTGGCAAAATGTAAGGAAGAACCAAATGAGTATCTTCCATAGGCCAAAATATGTTAAGTATAAAACTTGGCAAAATGTAAAGAAGAACCAAATGAGTGTCTTCTGTAGGCCAAAAGTTAGTTAGGCTGAAAAACGGCTAAGTACTAAGTACAGCCTAGTCCATCAGAGAGGAGCAGCCGACTCGGTCGGAGTAGCTGCAGTCAACTAAATTTATCGAGAGAAGTTTGACCAGGTGCGGTGAGGTACCTCGGGAAGTCACGACTGGACAAGTCACAAGCGGTGAGCAGTAGAGAACCTACCTGCAGAGATGTAAGTGCATATCACCTACTCGACTACTGACTAGTACTCCAAGTCCACGTCGGCATGCTTTGAAAAGTCAAATATTACGGAAAGCTCACATGCAACGTGAAGAGACAAATTGGAGTGATTCCGCAAGAGATATGATTTAATTAAATCATCGACCCACCGTGAAGACTTTAATCCTTTTATATTCAAAAGATTCGGCGCTCACATGCAGAAGTCCTCACAACGGTCGGAAGATAAAATTAAATAGTGGGAATCCAGCCTTGCAACGTTCAGAAAAGATTAAACAATGAAGTCTCTCTCTAACGGACGGATTTGTTCAAAGATTTTCAACGGCTACAAGGAAGAAGCTCAGAGATCTGACCTATATATATCCAGAGATTTGGCGAGCAACTAGGTGCGAACATACATTCTAGCGATCAAAGCAATCAAGTAATCTCAAGCAATCAAATAGCATCGTGAAAAGAGCAGATCTAAAAGTTCATACTTAAGGAAGCTCTTAAGTTGGAGAAGACAAACACTCTTGTCTATAATCTTGAGTACGGGGTACTTCATGGTTGAAGTAAGAGGCGTAAAGGCATCCGAGGATCGAGGATCAAGAGGTGCAAGGCGATCAAGTGTGTGTACAACGGCACGAATTTCCACCGGTTTGAATCACTGTAATATTTATCACTTTGGTTGAAAATTATAGTGAATTCATCTCAATGGATTGGAGAAAAGTGGATTAGTAGAGGATTACCCCACCTGCGAGACCACTATAATTGCTGTGTTATTTCTTGTTTCTTGCATCATACTTTAAAGCTACGCATACATTGTTAAGTGTTTCATTAAGTTGATTTCTATTCGTCATCGGTGACTTCCGCACATATCCAAGAACAAACGACTCCAAGTCATTTGTTTAACTATCAGTGAAGAAACTCACTCTTCGTGAAAAAGAGTTCAAGAGTTTCAACAAGTCTATTCACCCCCTCTAGACTTGTTCTGGACGACTTGTGACCTACAAGTGGTATCGGAGAGGTTGGTTCATTTTTTCACGAACCGGATCTATATTAGATATATACATCTTAACTCTCACTTTATATGGAACACATGCACTCTAGACTCCCTGTCTTTTCGGTTGTGAGTATGATCATGGAAGATAAGAATGCGAGCACACTTATCTTCAATTCACGACGACATGTGGTGCATCATTGAAGACGGTCCATTCATTTTTGAGAAGGACAACACGGTAGAAATCGCGGTGGGAGGCCCGAAAAGATTCCTAAGAAGAGAACGGAGGTGACCCCGAAGAAAGAAAGCTGGCCAATCTTGACAACAGGGCCAGAGATGTGTTATACCAAACTCTTGACAAATCCACCATGGTCAAGATCAAAAACTATAAGAATGCCAAAGAAATTTGGGACACATTAGCTCTAATGTGTGAAGGAACGGAGCTGATCAAGGAAAACAAGTTGTCAATTGCTATCCAAAAATTTGACAACTTTAAAATGAAGAATGGTGAATCTATAGATCAAGTGGACACAAGGTTCACTGAAATTATCAATGAGATCAACTCCCTGGGCAAAACCTATGGCAATAGGGAAATGGCACTAAAGGTCCTCAGATCTCTCAATCCCGAATGGAGCATGAAGGCCGTAGCCATGAGAGAGTCCAAGGACCTGAATAAAATAAAGATTCAGGAGCTGTTCTCGGATCTGAAGGCCTATGAGTTCGAACTTCCAAGTTCATCCTCAAGCGAGCCTGCGAGAGAAGGGAATCGCATTTGCGGCCGAGTCCCCTACTAAGAGCCTATCGATGTGAAACCTCCAAATCCACTAGATTTTGAGGAAGAAATGGCTTTCATAATGCAAAGGTTCGGCAATTTCGAAAGAACTACTCCAAGTATAAGAAAAACTACAAGGAGAATCAAGAAGGAACCGAGAAAATTTGGAAGGCTGGAAAGTTGAATGCTACAATTTGTCACAAAATAGGACACATCCAAATGGATTGTCCCGAGCTCAGAAGGACGAAACCAAGAAGGAGGTGGGCGAAAGGAAGACGGAAGAAAAGCTCTCATCGAGAAGACCGGGAGCATGTCGAATCAAGCGGCGGTTTCTTTTACGATGAAGACGAGGAGTATGATTGCACGATGGCAAACTTAGGTGATGAAGAGGTAACTTCTAAACCCACGGTTCAAATAATAGCTCGGCCATGTCACAAGATATGGATCTACATGAATCGGTAAATCGATTATTTAAAGATTTTGAAACACTCAAATCGCACACCAAGTGTATCAGAGAGAAGACTCAGTGCAAGATGAGAATAGGCGGTGAAAAATGATTTCAAAAACTCGGCCTAGATTTAAATAAGGTTGAGACAACTACGGTGACTTTAAAAACCAGGCAAGTGTCAATACATTTGAGATAGACCGGCTAAACATTTTACTTAAAGAAAAATCACCGCACTTGCTCATGCCAAAGCGAGTTTACTAAGCTCGCACAGATAAATAAAACTCGGGCGCAGAAATAACCTCCCTGAAGGCGTCTTCAACTCTGGGCGGTGTGTACTTATAAAGGTCACTATATACCAAATCGGCCTTGGATATGATTCTCACACTCCCTCTAGTTAAAACCAAGTTTATCAAGGGAGAAACAATAGTCTCGATTGCCGAGCACATGTATAAACCGATATTCAAAAGCAGGCAACGGCCAGTCAAGCGTCTAAGTGCGGTCGGGTTACACAGACGGCCACCTAGACAGACGACTAAGCGATGGCCGAGTAAAAGCGGCCAGGACAACATGCCCACTATTACCAACAACTCCCCAAAAATAGATTTCATAATGGGAGGGGCAGATGGAAACCTCAAGGTTATCCTAATTACCAAAATGAACAAGTGTGAAGAACACAAAGGTTTAATAAATGGTCTCAGCCTAGATTTAGAAATGGCCCACACTATCAAAATTTTGAGGAATATCCGGTATACAATCCAACCAGGAGATTTAGACCTCGACCACAGACACCTTATAAGGGTTATAATAATAATTCCTATAATCCAAGGAGAAATCAATTCTCCAGGAAACCAACCAACCCTAAAGGACCCACACAAATTTGGGTACCTAAATCTCTACTTATTTAATTGCAGAAAAGGTGGAAGGACTACAACCACATCTCCTCAAGCTCAAATTTTGGAGGTGAAGAATGGTTTGTAGACTCTGGATGCTCGAGGCATATGACCAGGAACAAGAAGATGCTGACCAAATACATCAAAGAAAGAGGTCCTGATGTAACCTTTGGAGATAGCTCTAGAGGACAGACAAAAGGCTTTGGAGATCTGCACCGAGGAAACATTGTCATATCCAAAGTTCATTATGTCAAAGGGCTCAAGTACAACCTCCTGAGCATAAGACAGTTCAGTGACGAGAAGAATCTAGTAGTCTTCACCATCTTGAAGTGTATGGTGATAGACATCTTATCTGGAGAAATAAAGCTACAAGGTTTCCGAAGAAGAGATGTCTACATGATTGATTGGAACACAGGAACACCTAACTCCTGTTTTCTATCCAAGACTGTAGCTGAGAATGGATGGCTGTGGCACAAAAGACTATGTCACCTGAACTTCAAAGCCATCAACAAGATTAGCTCTCAGAAGCTGGTCAGAGGACTTCCAAATGAAGCATTCAAGAAGGAAGCACTCTGTGATGCTTGTCAGAAGGGAAAGCAGACTAAAGCATCATTCAAGCCAGTTCAGCCTACAACGCTCACAACAAGGATCTTAGATCTACTCCACATGGATATATTTGGTCCTATCAAACCAAGGACTTTGAGCGGCCGAAAGCATGCACTTGTAATAGTAGATGATTATTCAAGGTACACTTGGATTATTTTTCTATACAAGAAAAGTGAAACCCTGACCAAATTACCTGAGTGTGAGAAGAATCCGAATGAGAAATCCCTCTCCATAATCAAGATCGGATAGAGGAGGAGAGTTTCTCAACAAGGCGATAATCGATTTCAGCGATCGAATGGGATCCAGATGAGCTCTCTGCGGCAGGGCGCCTTGTGAGAATGGTGTTCTTTGAAAGAAGGAACGAACTCGAAGGAAGCGGCAAGGTCCATGATTGCGAAGCGGACCTACCCAAGGTTACAGGCTGAAGTCACAACACGACTGCCACACCCGAGCAGGAGTATGATAGTAGGGAGACATGGCAAAACTCCCTATGAGGTTTGGAATAATAGAACTCCTATTGTTGCTTACTTTCATGTTTTTGGTTGTAAGTGTTTCATCCACAACAACGGTAAAACACAGCTAAATGCATTTGATGCTAAAACTGATGATGGTCTATTTATGGGATATTCCCAAAGAAGCAAGGCATATAGAGTTTTTAATAAAAGAACCTTAGTTGTGGAGGAAACACCCCATATTGTTTTTGATGAATCTACTATTGAGTACAGGAAACAACTTGAGCAAATTGAGAACAAACTCAAGTCAGCAACCCTTGAAGAAGTCATTATACATGACACTGGAATGGTGGAATCACCTGCAGACCAGCCTGATGACCCAACTGCGGTGAAGACCCAGCTGCAGATCGACAGGATCACCAAACCTATCGATCCGATTCTTTGCGGAAGAAGACCCGAGGCGACAAAGACTCATCTGCGAGCTGAGAACCAAGCTGCAGATGACAAGGCGGTAGCTGATCCGATTCTGGACGAGCCGGTGATGCGAGATAACCACGAGCAATCCAGCGGGAACAAACCCGAGAAAGGGCGAGATCCCCAAATGGCTCAAGGATCATCCAATTCAGCAAATTATCGGAAAGTTGGTGATGGAGTCAAGACAAGACGATCAACTCTACCGGCGGGAATGGCGATGTTCTCATGTTTCATGTCGCAAATTGAACCCAAGACCACAGAACAAGCCTTGGAAGATTATTCATGGATTAATGCCATGCAAGAGGAATTGGAGCGAGATGGAAAGAAACAAAGTTTGGGAACTATGACAGGACACGATCACAAGAAAGTTATTGGCACCAAATGGGTGTATAAAAACAAGAGTGATGAAGACGGAGTCGTTGTTAGGAATAAAGCCGGACTCGTAGCAAAAGGTTATGCACGGTGTGAGGGAATAGATTTTGATGAAACTTATGCACTGTTGCAAGATTAGAAGCCATCGGACTATTCCTCGCATATCCGCATTCAAGGACTTTGAAGTCTACGAGATGGATGTAAAAGTGCGTTTGAATGGAATCCTAGAAGAAGAAGTCTATGTAGAGCAACCCCGAGTTTTGTCAAAGGAGACAAAGTCTATAAGGCATTGAAGGCTCTGTATGGACTCAAGCAAGCACCGAGAGCATGGTATGAAACACATGCTGTGTTTCTTGAGAAAAATGGATTTTGCAAAGGGAAAGTGGACAAGACCCTATTCGAGTGGAGCACGAAGGCCACATATTAATAGTCGGTTATGTGGATGATATCATATTCGGGTCAACCAATCCAGAACTATGCGAGAAATTCTCCAACCTCATGCAAGGAGAATTTGAGATGAGTATGATGGGAAAGCTTAACTTCTTTCTCGGATTACAAGTTAGCGAGATGGAAAAAGGAATTTTCATCAACCAAGCAAAGTATACGAGAGATCTTATCAAGAGATATGGAATGGAATCGGCAAGCCCGCAAGAATTCCAATGAGCACAAGTACTCACTGGATGCGAGGCAGGCGGGCATATCGGTGGACTCAACCCACTCTGAGAGGACTCATCGGATCTCTTCACCTCACCGCAAGCGAGCCGGACATATCATATGCCGTTGGAGTTTGTGCAAGATTCCAGTCAAGCCGAAGCAATCACACCTAGATGCAACAAGAGAATAATTAAGTACCTAAAGTCTACAATTAATGTTGGACTATGGTATCCCAAGGATGACAACTTCGAGCTATCGGGATACTCGGATGCGGATTTCGCAGATGCAAAATCAACAGGAAAAGCACTAGTGGGCGTGTCAATTCCTAGGAACCAGACTGATATCCTGGTTTAGCAAGAAGCAGGTTTCTAACTCTATCTCCACTACAGAGTCAGAATACCTAGCTGCAGGTAGCTGTTGTGCACAGATTCTATGGATCAGACAGCAATTAAGGGACTATAATATTATTGCCAACGAAGTTCCAATATGGTGTGACAACAATAGTGCTATTGCAATAACCAACAATCCGGTTTTGCACTCAAGGACGAAGCACATTGACGTTAAGCACCATTTCATTCGAGACCATGTGCTTAACAAAAGGGTTAGAGTTGAAAGAGTCGGCCTGAGACTACCAAATAGCTGACATCTTCACTAAACCATTGCCAGAAGAAAGATTCCTAGAGCTGAGCAGAGACCTTGGATTACTAGATTGGGAATCTAGTTCTGAAGCAAGTTAAAGGAAGGACGGACACTCGAATCGGCTAAGCTAATGCGGGCGAGAAGACGAAGGCCGAGGCAAGCAACTTAGGCATACGAGAATACCGGGCGAAGTCAAACTCACTGTTGCGAGTGGTCAACGATCAGCCAAGCAGACCGGCTAAGTTCTCTAAACTGATCTCTATTTTTTTATTATTATCTGCCACATTTATAATATTATTTTGGCTAACGAAATGGCATTCAAAATATACATTTTATAAGCCAAGTGGAAATTTTAATACACGCGTCAAACGCCTATTTAATTAACCTCTACGATGGCCAATCAGAATCAACCGTCGAATTTTAAATTGGGCCACCGATTCAAATTTGAAATTCAAAAGAATATCAAAAGGCGTACCACCGTTCAAATATATAATAAACTAATACAAACGTCTTTTCATCTTCTTTATAAGGAAAGAAAACCTTTCACTTTACTCTTTACGCTTACAGAAACCCTAGAATTTACAGAGCAAAAATATACACTAAAGATCCTAAAATCCTTTTTTGCAGAAATGGCATCTTTTGAAGGAGTGAACTTGAAGGCGGTGAAGGACCAGGTCATCTTCTCCATGGTTGTCGACTTCGAAGGTTTACTAGAAGCAAATCTGGAAGACCTTTATATGCTCAATTTGATCCGGGCGATGAAGCTTAATGGGATTTACCCATTTCTCGACATCAACCCGCAACATCTGTTCAAGGAAGATGTTGGGAAAAACAATAACCCTGTATCGAATCAGCCGGGATACCCGATCCCTGTATCGATTGTTATTTGTTATTGAGAAGGTTTTGACATATATGCCAAATATACAGTAAGGAAACTGTATCGAGGATTCAAGGCTTTATCCTATATCGAAAACCTGCCTCGAATCAGCATCAGTGAAGCTCGTCTGTACAACAAGAAGACTTGCAAAAGATCAAGTATGGAAACTGTCTCGATGCCCTAAATACAGTCATCTTCCATACAGTTCACAAAAGGACAAGAAAGAACACAAGTCAAGTCCCGTTGAACAAAGAAGTATTTAAATACTCAAGGATAAAGTATTTAAATACTGTCAGTCTTCAGATCTTCAGAATCCCGCGAAATCCGGATCATGTCATATTCCCGTTGAAGGAAATCTTATTCAAACGGACATCTCAACGGATACTTTCTTCAGAGGCTATATATATATCCTTGAAGACATTGAAGATCTGTGACCAACCAACTGAACGAACCCAAGTAACATAACTCACAAAGCTATCAAAGTTATCATCTGAGCAAACATATCTCCAGAGCATACTGCAAGTTAGAACGAAAGAGATATACGATTGCTCAACATCAAGAACGACTATCATCGGCTCAAGAACGTGATATTCAAAGTCTGCTGTTCTTACAGTTACCTACCTTTTACCTCGTGTAAAACCGAGCTCTGTGTGAACTCAACAAGTTATTCGACTGTGTGGGACGAATAAGGACGAAGCTTTGGAACTATGTGTGAAGAAGCTAGTCAAGAAGGAAGCTTTAACCAATCGTGTGAGCGGTTGAAAGCGACATTCTTTGTATCAATCGTGTGAACGATACAAGGATAGGTTTGTTTATAATTATGTAGTTGTGTACGCGGTAATTATATAATAAACTTTTTACTCTGTGTGGAGGACCGGTGGACGTAGAGGTTTACCTCGAACCACTTAAATTACTGTGTTATTTACCTTCCTTTTCTTGTTTGAAATAAGCGTGATATATTAAGTATACACCTAATACGTCGTTCTTGTATCACGGCAACTAAGCGTATCCAAGACTTCCGCTACGCACTCAGATTTAGATTCCATACGGTTTGTTGTTTAAGCGATTTCCCAAATCGTATCCAGTATACTTAAGTGGCCAACAAGTGGTATCAGAGCGGTTGATTCTAAAAAGAATCAGTCGTATTTCTTTTTAACCGAATCAGATTCAAATCACTTATCTTCAAAACAGTTTCTTTCATTCCTATATTATCAGTATGGATACTTCTATGATTAACAAAGTCCCTATGTTCTCTATTAACGAATTTGACGACTGGAGAATTAGAATGGAAGCTCATCTTGCAGCAATGCACGAAGAGATGATTTTTGTTATACAGGATGGTCCGATCAAGATCATGAAGGTCAATCCAGCCGCAAGGATTGAGGGCCAAGCCCATGCTGAAATGCTCGAAAAGAACGCGAGCAATGGACAACCGATGAAAGGAAGCGAGCCAATCTCGACAACGTGGCTAAGAACGCGTTATTTGTCACTCTTGACAAAGGCACGTTCTCAAAGGTAAAGAGCTGCAAAGCGACCCAAAGAAATCAGGATAAACTCAAGTTAATTTGTGAGGGAACCGAGCTCTCAAAAGAAAACAAGATTTCAAAACTTACTCGGAATTTGAATCTTTTGAAATGAAACCAACGGAAACACTTGAGGAACTTGACCTCAGTTCTTGGTATTGTTGGTGAACTTGAAGCGTTAGGCAAGATTTACACCCAAAAGGAGAAGAACTTAAAAATTTTCAGATCTCTCGGCCACTGATGGGACATTAAGACCACGGCTATGCGTGTATCCTGTAATCTTAATGAAATATCCACTTTGATCTCTTCTCGACCTTAAAGCATTTGAGTATGACATTGTGAAGAGAGAAAGTCAAGAATCTCCTTCAAAAGTCACACCTCTCATTCTTGTATCGAACCGTCGACACGGATGCCTAGCTCGTCGGCCACAAGAGCGCGGCGAAGGTGACGACATCCTGTCACAAGATGAAATGGCGCTTCTAATGCATAAATTCAAAAGTTCATTAAACAGTCTGAAAGACTCCTACGAGCCCAAACACATCAACAAGGTAAATACCAAACATCATGCAGTGATGCTAACTTTGTCTTATAAGCTGCAGAAACCAGGCCATTATGCAAACAAATGTCCTCATCCCAAAGTCCAAAGATTGCACGAGGCCGAAAGCAAGAGAGAGATGAAAGAAGACGTGCTTGGAAAGACAAGCTCAAGGCCACGATTGGAGAATCGAAGCCTCCCCACACCATCCAAATCAGCAGAATGTCTTGGTGGTCAGAAAGTGATTCATCTGACGATGAGTTCGATGATAAAGCATACATGTGCTTTATGGCCAAAGATGTTCCAGAAGGAGAAGACAGCGACGATGAGGTAAGTTCAACCTCAGTTATTCCACCTAATGCGTCTCATACTTTCGAAAATATGATGAATGAATTCAAAAACATTCAAAAGGCCCATGAGACTTTAAAATCTGAGAATATACAGCTTCAATTAACAAATCTAGAGCTGAAAGATGAAAATGACCTGCTGAAAATAAACTATGAAAATATGTCTCTTGGTATGAAACCAACAAAGGTCGATTTTGAAAAACTCATGGAGAGCAATCATCAAATTGCTCATGAACTAAATGAGGTTAAAACCCATAATGAGAGCAAGACAAATGATTTGGCTCTACTACAAACCAAAATTACAACTCTCGAGAAGCGAGAAACCGAACTTGAGACCATTCTGAAGTCTTTTGAAAAATCGTCCAAAAGAATGGAAGAAATTAGAGCACCTTGGGCAACATGCTCATGATAAAAGTGGCTTAGGATACGGCTCGAGTTCGAATAAAGGAAAAACTAGTCTTGTGTTCGTCAAGAGTGTGGAACACATTCTGAATCGAAGATACTCCTAGTCCCATAAAGGAACCTGTCGTGCAGAAAACCGAAAGCTGCAATTCCGCCCCCTCAACTCTACTATTCGAGACAATGGAACCATCAACCACTCAGAAGGCGTAATCTACAGCATGCTCCACAAGCATATCATCAAAGCCGACAGTCATTCAGAAAGAAGACAGTATCCAACCACCAAAGGCCCGCACAACAGTACACTCAGTACAGTGCGCCTAGGTATTGGATACAGGAGCCCCGTTATCCCTCAAGACAGCAGATGCTAGTTCAGTATCAACAACAGCATTGGGAATCCAATTGGAGACCCAGAAGACAAGCTGTTAGGCCTAAGAAAATGGCTCCACCTCCTAGACGGCACTCGTACTGGAATAATAATAATAACCCTGAATTTTACATGCATAATAATTATCGTGATTATAACAACTACGGATATGCCCCCCGTAGATACCGCGCAATCTTGTCACGAGTACATCCTACAGAAACCAATTCTGTCAGAAAATCAGGTACCTAAAGGAACTAACATATATGGACCTAAAAATCAAAGGGGACCTAAATCTACCTAATTTCTTTGTTACGGGACATTCTAGAGGAGGATACAGTACTTCGATAGTGGATGCTCTCATCACATGATGGAGATAGGAGCAAGCTATCGATTTTGTAGAAGGTCGCGGTCCAAAAGTTCGCTTCGGTGATAAGTCTAAAGGAAGAACAAGAGGGAAAGGAAACCTACTTGTCGGGAAATTCAAGGTCACCGATGTTGCATATGTTGAAGGCTTACAGTATAATCTACTTAGTATTAGCCAGTTCTGTGATAAACAGTTCTCGGTGAAGTTCTATATAGATTGCTGTAGAGTCAAGAACACCCAAACCAAGGAAGTTGTGCTTACAGGAAGCAGATCAGGTAATATGTACATTCTTGTTGGGAAGCCTATGAGCTCCTCAATTCCATGTTTTGTTGCCAAAGGCACTGCAGATCTTAGCTGGCTATGGCACAAGAGGATGTCTCACGTCAACTTCAAGACGATCAACAAGCTTTCAAGAGAGGGTATGGTTAGAGGTTTGCCAGATGTGTCATTCAAGAAGGACAGCGTCTGCGGTCCATGTCAGAAAGGCAAGCAAATCAAGTCAACCCTGAAAAGCAAATCCTACCTTTCAACCCAAAGAGTGTTGGAAATGCTACACATGGATCTCTACGGTCCTGTAGACCCAGTAAGTTTGGGAGGTAAGAAATATTGCATGGTTGTTGTTGATGATTATTCCAGGTATGCTTGGACGATCTTTCTTAGCAAGAAGAAGGAAACAACATTAAGGCCGCCGAGCTCCCGAGGATGTTGCGGAATGAAAAAGCATCGAGTATCGTGTGCATTCGTTCCGACAGTCTTGAATTTACTAACCGCTTTATAGAGCAATACTGTTCGGAGAATGGAATACAAAGACGAATACTCACTGCCGTACACCTCAACAAAATGGTGTTGCCGAGCGAAAGAATAGGACGTTGAAAGAAGCAACAAGGACAATGATTGCCGCAAGCAAATTGCCACAGCGTTTGGGTGAAGCAACCAATACGGCGTGCTACACTCAAAACCATTTGTATCGTCAACAAGCACCACAACAAAAGCGACTTACGAGGTATGGAATAACAAAACTCCATTAGTTTCGTACTTTCACATTTTGGATGCGGGTGTTATGTTTTGAACAATGGGAAGGACCAACTTAGAACCTTTGATGAAAAATCGGATGAAGGAATATTCGTAGGATACTCCTCCGTCGGAAAGCTTTGAGAATCTTTAATAAAAGGAGGTGACGATCGAGGAATCGATTCATGTAGTGTTCGACGAACCACACCATGACCCTACAGAGTAGATGATATCACTCGGGACATTCACCATCTATCTATCTTGGATCCACCTACACCCATAGAACTGTAGTTGATTTAGAAATCAACCCGCACTGTAAGAATCGATGTGGATGAAGTGACGCTATTCAAGTGAAGCCGTACCCACGAAACTTTCGTCTGATGACGGGATCTGAACTAGAACCCGACCGAAGATGGTTGAGAGATCACCCGCAAGAGCCGATCATTGGAAACATTAATGCCGGTGTTTCTACTCGTAGGAGAATACAGTACACAAGGAAATGTACTTTGTGCACAAGAAGAATCTAATCTGTGAAGTCTCACGGTTTCTGAATGGAAATCTCAATCCGAACTTAGGAGACTCAATATGTGCACTATCGCCGTATTCTTAGCCCAAACGAACTGTTTCGACCATAGACGCTCTTAACAACTCTCATTGGATAACATCTATGGAAGAAGAGCTTAACGGTTTGAAAGAAATAATATGTGGTATCTTGTACCCAGGCAGAGCACACACCAATCGGTTATAGGAACCAAATGGGTATTTCAAACAAAAGGATGGAAATGGACTTATCATAAGGAACAAATCCGGACTAGTAGCACAAGGCTATTGTCGGGAAGAAGGAATCGACTATGATGAAACCTTCGCCTGTAGCGAGACTAGAAGCCATTAGGATATTTTTAGCCTTTGCCGCCCATAAGAGTTTTATCGTATACCAAATGGACGTCAAGAGTGCTTTCTGAATGGAGAACTTACGGAAGAAGTCTATGTTGAACAACCACCGGGGTTTGCCAACACAGACGGTATCGATCTAGTTTACGAGGCTAAGGAAAGCCTGTACGGACTTAAACAAGCCCCTAGAGCACAGTATGAAACCACGTCCCGAGATCTAATCAACAACGGATTTGAGAAAGGTCTTGTCGACAAAACCTTGTTCAAGATACGGGAAGGTGATGACCTTCTAATGGTACAAATCTATGTCGATGATATTATTTTTGGTTCAACTAACCTTGCTCTATGTCGAGGTTCTCACATCTCATGCAAAGCAAATTTGAAATGAGTATGATGGGGAACTTAGTTATTTCCTAGGTTTGCGAGTAAAGCGATTTGCCTACGGTATATTCATCAACCAGAGAAATACGGCAAGGAGCTTCTCAACAAATTTGGAATGAACAATTCCAAATCTTCGCCAACCCCATGAGCACTTCCGTGCAAATTAGTCTTGATGAAGCCGGAAAGCCGTTTGACCAATCACTCTACAGAAGCTCATCGGTTCGCTCCTGTACCTAGCGGCTAGCGAGCCCGATATCGATTCTTTGTTGGAGTGTGTGCGAGATACCAAGTTGCACCTAAGGAATCACACTTCAATACACTAAACGAATCTGAAATACGTTAAAGGAACAATCGATGCGGGGCTGTGGTATCCTAAGGAAGGCGGATTCGATTTAGTTGAATCTGACGACTCGGATCTCGGAGGTGCAAGCTAGATAGGAAGAGTACAAGCGGAACTTGTCACTTTCTCGGACCTAGACTCGTATCTTGGTTCGGAAGAAGCAATTGGCAAATTCTCTTTCCACGGTGAATCAGTACTATCTTCTTTGTGGTAGGCTGCCGTATGCAGATCCTTTGGATGCGGCAACAAGCTGTCAGTTATGGAATCGATGCTAGAGAGACTCCGATCATGTGTGATAGCACGAGTGCAATTGCAATCACGCACAATCTGTTTGCACTCGCGCACTAAGCATATCAACATGAAGCATCATTTTATCGAAATCATGTCGAAAACAAGGATGTTCGCTGGAAAAGGTTCATACGGACATCCAGTGGCCGACATTTTCACCAAGCCTCTCGACACGGCAAGATTCAACATGCTAAGAAACGAATTGGGGATACTACGGCGGACTCCTGTAAGTAAATTTCTTGTTTTACTCAACAATTGAGGGGAATCTTTGTAAGACCCGTGAATACGATATCAACATTAATTATCGTACACTCGAAACATCAATACAAGATCAGTAGCAAGCGAAGGCATATGAATCCTACGGTGATGTGTGCAATAATTAAGGGGAATCTTGTAGGACCCATGAATACTGACATTAATCCAAATATTCTTTGTATGGAATTCAAAACCTATTAGTACCTTTTTAAGGGGGAACGTATCGACGGAGAAACGGCACATACTATAGGATTTCGATTCGGTATGTAATATAATATTATTTCCTTTTTAAAATAATTTTTGTCCACGTGCCACTGTTTTATGTCAAACGTCATGTTCATTAAATGCCTTACACGACATCTGGACAATTGAATCTCAAGAGCCGCGATGTTTTTAAATTGTTTATTATTTTTAAAGCTGCCGTTTTAGGCATTTAGGGTAATCAACCTATGTCGAAGTGGGACCATTTGTATTTTAAAACCTTTTAATGGATTAGCGTACGATTACACTAAATCCATCATTTATGTCGATTTCAAAACCGGTTCCCATCCCTTAAACTCGACCATTCGTACTCTGCAAACCCTATTTCGCCGCCCAAGTATAAAAGGATCAGATACGCCATTAGAGACTCTTTACGCTTTCGCAATTACAAGAGATCTCAAGCAAACAGACTACATATTTTCTCGCATAATCATCGCAAATTTCTCTGTTTTCTTCCACCTTCATTTTAAGAAAACATCCATGGCTAGTCAATCTTCTTCCCCTGCTCAAGAAAACCTCCAACATCATTGATGGCGGATCTTCTCGAAACTCGTCATCATCGAGCGTATTATCTCGAAATCAACGACACCGAACCAATGGAGTATATTATTACTCGTCTTGAGCAACAAGGTCTTTATCGCCGGAGCAAAACCGCCGACAAATACGACGCCCATCCGGTTGAGGAATTCTACCTCAACGCCGCCGTTCGTTTTCATCACTAGCCCGGGGAGGACATGTTGCCGACATCACCGCAATACCCAAGGAGTGCAAATCGCATCAATAGCGACCTACTCCGGAAAATCTACAGTGCCGACGGCCGACCATGGACCCGACTTGAGACATTCGGGTCTCAAGAACTCGATTACCAAGTTTTATGGACTTTTTACAGGTCCAAAGTGGTTGACATGGTGACAACCACCATCACAAGAAAAATTTTCTTCTTTATTTCGTTTATACGCATGACTTCTTTCGGAATCATTGAAAATCGAACAGTGCGTTCGAAATGTGTACGAATCTAAGGTTCGAATGATGGTAGCTATTTTGACTGTGAAAAGGTCAATTGGTGCCAAATCATTTTGAAAGCGTCTTCAAGAAGAGGTGTGCAAGCACGCCACCCAAAAGAAATCATTTGGTTTAATGTGAACTACATGCGATGAAGTGCGGAGTGATGCAATCCGCCGATGCCAAGAAAAATAGCTCACGGATATATTTAGGAGGCGTCAAGCCCACCGCTTATAACCGGAGCACCATGCATGCCAACCATCCGCAAACCGAGGCACATGCCTATTTCGACAACCCCGGAGATGTAACCGTGAAGGTCCCGAAATGGAATCTTCAAAGAAGAAGCGCAAGCGTTCTCACGAGAAGCACTCTGGGTGAGAAGTCCAAAAGAGACTCGGAGGCTCTCAAAATCAAAACCAAGCACTCCAAGGATGTCTCGCCCGTGGCGCAACCCATCAAGAACCCTGGGGCCCAACCCTGTGGAAGAGGTGTCTCCTACGCATCGACGGTAGATCCCGAGCCTTTGGCGGCTACGACGGATACGAGACATCGCCAACATTCAAGACGTTAGCACGTCTTTGCCCATTTGGAGCCAAAGCTACTTCTCCTCTACGGATTCCACACCCGCAGATCCAATTTCCTTCGGCACCATCCCCGCAAGGAGTCCATCTTCCGTGCCGGATCCCATACTGCATCTGGAATCCTCGAAACAGCGTCTCGCACGTGATTCGAAGTCCCTCCCCTGACTCAATCATAAATCAAACACTTCTTTCGGTTCAAATTGAACAAGCGTACGAAAGATTCCTGCAATGGAAAGGCTATAGGCTAGCTCCGTACGACACACTGTACAACTGGAGCGAATGGAGACACGAAGAGCGGTTCGTCTCCGAAGTAACAGACTCAACTGAAATTGAGGCCCTGCTACGATGGGACAACGCCTCTTGCAAAGATCTCATTGAAAGCCACCTGCTGCACAAATCTGGCGCAAGAAGAAAAGGAAAGAAGAAGTCAGAGGACTCTCCCATAAATCCAAAAGCTGACGACGATCATGACTCAGACGATGACGACGATGCTCTTCAAGCAGGTCTAAGAATGAGCCGTGAAGAGGCTGAATCCCGAGCCGCCTCTCCATCCAGAAAAGACGAAGGACCTTCTAACCAAGCCAATCCACCTTCGCCACAGCCGGAGAACATTCCCGACTAGGAGGAATCAGTCCCTCCAGTCGAGGAAGATCAAGAAATTTTGGAACAGGCACCCGAGCCTGTTGCGACCGAAGAAGCCATTCCTGCCAGCCAACAGGAGGATTCAGTCCCTCTTGCATCCGCATCTGCCGAAGAACCTTCGCCACAGGATGCTTCTGAACCAACTGTCGCCGTACCACAAGAAGCTACTCACGCCCCTGCAACCTTGGAATCCGAGGACGGTAACGAACCTGAGGATGTCCAACTTACTTCACGTCCATCCGTGAACGTAAGGAGGTTGAACTGCACTGAAGACTTCGCCCAGCCTGACTCTCCTATCTCTACTGCACGTAAAGAGCGCCTGCGAGCTCTTGGCCTTCAGACTGTATTTATCCAAGACGCAGTAAACGCTTTATCTTCTGTTGAAAAGGCACTGAATTGGATGCACACCTCTGCCGTAGAAGAAATGACCACTCTTCAACACGAAGTATCTCGAGTTGTCGACGCATTCATCCTTCTGCCAGAAGTTTTCAAGCAAGCCTTGAAGATCATGGAAGATAAACAAGAGAAAGCTTTGAAGGAGGAAGCTTCAAAAACAAGAATTCTTTGAAGCCAAGACCGCTGTGCAATGATTGAGAATAGCTCAATCTGCGTGCGCATGACAACAAGATTCAAGAGATGTCGCACTCTTTCCTCCCTTGTTGAAAGAATAAACAGATCGAGACCAAACAGACGCCGCTCTTGAAATCCTGCAAAGTCTTGATGAAGCCAAAAAGGGGAAGAGGCACGAGAAGGCTGCAAGGAGAATAAGGCGCAACAGAAAGGGAATTTGAGGTCGCTCGAGGCGATATCATTGCCGAATTGAACAAGCTAGCACCTCAATCCCAAAGCTTTAGAATTTCGGGCTCAGCACTGAATTCCATGACCCAAATGTCCCTTGGCAAAATCTTATCCAAAGACCTTCTAAATACGTCTGCCGACCAACCGCAACCCAACCGCCAAGAAGTGAAGCCTTTGGAGGAAGAATGAACTGATGAGATATTTTGTCGGACTCATCGTGGAATCCGCCATCTTCAAAAATTATAAAACGTTAGCGGAAGCGGCATAAAAGATTTCAAAGATGCTAGAAGAAGGTAAACTCCCTCTCCAAGTCGAGATGAAATCAAAACATAGAAGAGGAGATCGGGTCACCCATCCAGAAGATTGGATACTTGCCTTTGATCGTTCATATGAAGGAAGAGCGATTTACCAGAACGAGGCAATGATTCACTTCAAAATCGGTGGCGCGGCACCGAGAATGAGCCAGAAAGAGACCTTGGAGGCACGCGGATTATAGATGAGGAGATGAAATTTATGTATATTATTTTTGTCTTTGTAATTTCTATTCAACACAAAGAAACTTTGTACTCAATCATTTTGAATATCAATAAAATAGTTTGTTTGTCTTGAAAGATTACAACTCGTAATCTAATGTGTTTTTGTATTATTAGTTAAAATTTTTTGATAGGTATCTCAAGTTTGATATACTTGATTGAAAAATAAGTCATGCGAACTAGTCTACGAACGGTTCATAGTTTCGATTGTAAACTTAGAATACATTGTAAGATTGTGCTGCGCGCCAATCATAAAGCTTAAGTTGTAATAAATCTCAAATCAGATCGAACATGCTGCGAGCGATTCATTATTGTAGACTAAGTCACTAAGTCAGACCTATTGACAAAAGACCAAGAAATCTGTCAAAAGTCATCGAAGAAGAATGCTTCATGAAGAAGGTTTTGGCATCATCAAGAAGACTCGAAGAGTTGAAGTAAGTTAGTCTTGGCAAATTGTCAAAAAGGGGGAAATTGTTGGGAAAAACAATAACCCTGTATCGAATCAGCCGGGATACCCGATCCCTGTATCGATTGTTATTTGTTATTGAGAAGGTTTTGACATATATGCCAAATATACAGAAAGGAAACTGTATCGAGGATTCAAGGCTTTATCCTATATCGAAAACCTGCCTCGAATCAGCATCAGTGAAGCTCGTCAGTACAGCAAGAAGACTTGCAAAAGATCAAGTATGGAAACTGTCTCGATGCCCTAAATACAGTCATCTTCCATACAGTTCACAAAAGGACAAGAAAGAACACAAGTCAAGTCCCGTTGAACAAAGAAGTATTTAAATACTCAAGGATAAAGTATTTAAATACTGTCAGTCTTCAGATCTTCAGAATCCCGCGAAATCCGGATCATGTCATATTCCCGTTGAAGGAAATCTTATTCAAACGGACATCTCAACGGATACTTTCTTCAGAGGCTATATATATATATCCTTGAAGACATTGAAGATCTGTGACCAACCAACTGAACGAACCCAAGTAACATAACTCACAAAGCTATCAAAGTTATCATCTGAGCAAACATATCTCCAGAGCATACTGCAAGTTAGAACGAAAGAGATATACAGTGCTCAACATCAAGAACAGCTATCATCAGCTCAAGAACGTGATATTCAAAGCTGATGTTCTTACCTGGTTACCTACCTTTTACCTCTGTGTAAAAACCGAGCTCTGTGTGAACTCAACAAGTTATTCTGACCTGTGTGGGACGAATAAGGACGAAGCTTTGGAACTGTGTGTGAAGAAACTAGTCAAGAAGGAAGCTTTAACCAATCTGTGTGAACGGTTGAAAGCGACATTCTTTGTATCAATCTGTGAACGATACAAGGATAGGTTTGTTTATAATTACGTAGTTGTGTACGCGATAATTATATAATAAACTTTTACTCTGTGTGGAGGACCGGACGTAGAGGGGTTTACCTCGAACCACTTAAATTACCGTGTTATTTACCTTCGCTTACCGCTTGAAATAACTGTGATATATTAAGTATACACCTAATACGTCGTTGCTGTATCCACGGCAACTAACTGTATCCAAGACTTCCGCTACGCACTCAGATTTAGATTCCATACAGTTTGTTGTTTAAACGATTTCCCAAACTGTATCCAGTATACTTAAGTGGCCAACAGAAGATGTTGTTGAATTCTATCACAATGCCTATCTGATTCAGCATGGGATTCACAGCACAGTCGGCGGAGTTCGTGTCAGCATAGATTCAGAGAAGATTCGTTCTGTATTCGGGATGAAACATCGTGGTTTGGCGGCCGAAGCCCTTAAACAATCACCCGCCGAAACCTGGAAAACGATTAAAGCCGAAAATATCCCAGAGAAATTGAAGTTTACAGCCAAGAGGAATGAGTTAAAAAGGATTTACCGAGTTGCGTTGGACATCACCAACAAGATAGTCATGGGGATGGCAGGCAGCTATGACCAACTGTCATCATCGAAATTCATGGTGTTGGGTGCGTTGATTCAAGAAGAGGAAGTCGATTGGGTGGACTATATTTTCAGGCAACTCGTGCGCGAGGTGAACAAGGTCGAGTGGCTTGAAGATGAGAAGAAGTTCAAGACTAAGTTGGCGTTCGGAACGCATCTTAGTTGGTTTTTGGAGAAGACCGGAGTGGCTAAGGGAAACATTGACCCTTTCCACCCAAACAAGAGGCTTGGTCATATGGACCATGAAAAGAAGAAAGTTGGAGTCACTGGGAAAGCAGCCCAGTTGTTGAAGGATTTGCCGGACTCAAGGTCATACCCAAGATACGATTTATCAGAGGAATCGGACAGACCTGCAGCTGAGATCGGAACTGCAGTCGAGTCTGACAACGAGTCTGACGAGACACCAATTGCTATCAGATTCAAGAGACGGGGACCAGCCACAGAAGGACCCTCTAACCTGCAGTCATCACCGGAACCCTCTCCTAAAAGGCCTAGGAAGCTGCAGTTCAGCGAGGGAGAGCAGTCTGAGCACCACGCCAGCCCATCAGTCCAATCACCAATCCATCCGGACCTGCCTGCACCAGACACCGTTGAAACTCGGATTGTACCTCTTCTCACCCCTCCAGTCTACATATCCGAAGAAGAGGAAGCAGGTCTAATAATCTCTATCCCTGAAGCAGACTACACTTTTAACTTGTTAGAAACTAATACCTTCAATCTTTCTATTGAACAACTCCAGCTTGTTAAACCACAAGCAGAAAAACACTCTTTTATACACATTTTTGAAGAGTGGAAATCTCTCAAAACCATGTCTTTTACAAATCTTCACACATTTATTGCAACTAGTGGTTGGGAATATCCCCAAGCCACTGAGGAGGTTCTGATTGAATTTTGCAAAGAATCAGATTTGGCTTTAATCCTCCAGGATAAATGGTTCATGTCACATTTTAAAACAAACATGGACCACTTTATTCATTCTATCATGCTCAGTATTTTTGATGGTGTTTTTGGAGAGGAAGAGGAGGAAGAAGTTGAAAAGGAGATAAGGATTGAAGAAGTAGATGGAGACAATGAATTTATTGATTTGGTGGCTGAAGAAGACGAAGAAGAAAGAAAATCAGAAGAAAATATACCAGTTGAAAAACAGCCAGAGGAGATTGAGAAGACAGAAGAAGTGGCTGATGAAGGAGATGAAGAAGAAGGAGAGGAGGTAGATCAGGAAAAAGATGAAAAAGAAAAGGAGGATGAGGATGATGAAGGAGAAGAGAAGGAGAATGATGATGATAAGAATGATGATGATGATGATGATGATAATGATGATGGAGGAGAAGCAGGAGCAGAGAAGGAAAATGAAAAGGAAAAAGATGAGGAAAAAGAAAAAGAAAAATCTGGAGAAGAAGAAGGGAAAGAGGGAGAGAGAGAAGGAGACAAGGAGGCAGAACAAGAGCCGGAGCCAGAGCCTACTCACGAAGCTGCAGATAGGTCTGTGGTACTTGCTGTGCACACCGGCTAGACGCGAGTCGGGTCAAGACTCCAGTCGGGGACCCGGAGAAAACCCACTGACCTACCACCGCAGACAGAGCCTCGCACAGTGGTTCCCTTGCAGAAGGATCAGGAGAGCACTCTCCATCAGCTCAGTTATCCCCTACCATGACTGAGCTGATCAAGCAAATCGTCAGAGATAATATTGGAGAGCTGCTATCAACTCAGGTCACTTCTGACCTTCAGTCAATAAATGCCAAGATTGACACCCTTCTTCAGAGAGATCCTCGGCCTCCTCCCCTACCAACAATGAATGCCATTTGGCATGTCCGATTGGATGAGCCGCATGGAACAGCGATTGACTACCCTTATTGATGCTGGCAAAAAGGGGGAAGAGAGAATTCGGGGAAGAAAGAGAAATCGAAGCAAGAAGAAGCAGATGTCCCTCAAATTGAAGGACCCTCCATCTGAAAAGAAAGGAACCTGTAGATCTGTAAGACCAGCCGACTGACCAAGGGAAGAGAAGAAGAACTAGAGGTGGTTTTGGACCTACTCTAGAATGGGAAGGGAAGGAGCTATGGTTTGTTGAGGATTTCATCCCATTTGAAGCTCTTGAGATGTGGGGATCTGATAAGAAGAGATTCATCAGAGACTATTATGTCTGGGAAATACTCCATGATGACAAACTCTCCCCACAAGAAATTTTCATAAACTTCATGGAAGAAATCCATCCAAAGCTTTGGGCTGTTCTGAAGAAGCACGCTAAAGAGCAAAATGCTTTTCCTATGATTCCCTCATTCAGAGCTGAAGAAGCACCAATCCGTATGGACGGTGAACTTGATGAGTTAGCACTTCAGAGGGAAATCAAGCTAGTGTGTCTTGAGAACAGATTCAGATCTCAGCAAGAACAGGACTTCGCAGCACTTGTTGTGAAAAGAAAATATGGCCTTGCTCCAGTCAAGGTAAGACCTATCGGAGCCAAACCATTCAAGCCTGCCAAGCAGCCTATTCGAAGAGGCAGAGGAAGAGGCAGATGACCTTTTAGTTATTTCTCTTACTTGTAATTTTATTTTCTGTACTTAAAACATTCTTATAAAATTTCAATGATAATTCAGAAAATGTTATGAACAGTCTGTTGAATGACAATTTCCAGTTGTCTCAATATTAGACTGATTTCAGTTTTTGTCTCGCACTTAAGTGCAGACTTGGTCATTTGATTTCTTACTTAGTTTTGCCATCATCAAAATAGGGGGAATTTGTTAGGAATACTTGTTAGATTTTGATGATGTCATTAATTTAAAATCAAATGTTTATTACTTGGCAAAATGTAAGGAAGAACCAAATGAGTATCTTCCATAGGCCAAAATATGTTAAGTATAAAACTTGGCAAAATGTAAAGAAGAACCAAATGAGTGTCTTCTGTAGGCCAAAAGTTAGTTAGTAAAACGGCTAAGTACTAAGTACACCTAGTACATCGTAGAGGAGCCGACTCGGTCGAGTAGCTCACGGTCAACTAAATTTATCGGAGAAGTTTGACTGTGATCGCATTGAGGTACCTCGGGAAGTCACCCGACTGCACAAGTCACAAACAAGTGAGCATAGAGAGAACCTACCGCAGAGATGTAAGTCGCATATCACCTACTCGACTACAAAACTAGTACTCCAAGTCCACGTCAGCATGCTTTGAAAAGTCAAATATTACGGAAAGCTCACATGCAACGTGAAGAGACAAATTGGAGTGATTCCCGCAAGAGATATGATTTAATTAAATCATCCTGACCCACCGTGAAGACTTTAATCCTTTTATATTCAAAAGATTCGGCGCTCACATGCAGAAGTCCTCACAACGGTCGGAAGATAAAATTAAATAGTGGGAATCCAACCTTGCAACGTTCAGAAAAGATTAAACAATGAAGTCTCTCTCCAACGAACGGATTTGTTCAAAGATTTGCAACGGCTACAAGGAAGAAGCTCAGAGATCTGACCTATATATATCCAGATATTTGAAACTGAGCAACTACCGGTGCGAACATACATTCTAGCGATCAAAGCAATCAAGTAATCTCAAGCAATCAAATAGCATCGTGAAAAGAGCAGATCTAAAAGTTCATACTTAAGGAAGCTCTTAAGTTGGAGAAGACAAACACTCTTGTCTATAATCTTGAGTACGGGGTACTTCACTGGTTGAAGTAAGAGACTGTAAAGGCATCCGAGGATCGAGGATCAAGAGGTGCAAGGCAGTCAAGTGTGTGTACAACGGCACGGATTTCCACTGGTTGGAAGCTGTTGTAGTGTGGTTTGAATCACTGTAATATTTATCACTGGTTGAAAATTATAGTGAATTCATCTCCAACTGGATTGGAGAAAAGTGGATTAGTAGAGGATTACCCCACCTCTGAGACCACTATAATTGCCTGTGTTATTTACTGTTTTACTGCATCATACTTTAAACTGCTGCATACATTGTTAAGTGTTTCATTAAGTTGATTTCTATTCGTCATCAGCTGACTTCCGCACATATCCAAGAACAAACGACTCCAAGTCATTTGTTTAACTATCAGCTGAAGAAACTCACTCTTCGTGAAAAAGAGTTCAAGAGTTTCAACAAGTCTATTCACCCCCCCCCCCCCCCTCTAGACTTGTTCCTGGACGACTTGTGACCTACACACATATGCTGGAGTACCCCAAATCCGAACATGTCCTAGACCGAGCTTTCGCCCAATCCACAGTTCTGTGGGTGTTTTTAGAACTGATTTTTAAGACACCATGTTTAGAATGTACACCGCTGTTTCCATGGCGTATCCCCAAAACGAAATAGGTATATCTGAATAACTCATCATTGACCTAACCATTTCTAAAGAGTTATGTTTCTTCTCTCAGCAACACCATTTTGTTGTTGAGTTCCCGGCGTAGTGATATGGGACGAAATCCCCTTACTTGCCAAGAAATCCAAAAACTCTCCATTAAGGTATTCACCACCACGATCCGATCGTAGTGACTTGATACTTTTTCCATGACGCTTTTCTGTTTCTGCCTTGAAGTCTCTGAACTTGTCAAAGGCTTCAGACTTACGTGGCATCAAATAGATATATCCATATCTCAAATAATCATCTATAAACGTGATGAAATATTCGAAACCATCCCTAGCCTGGATATTCATTGGACCACATACATCCGTATGAACCAATTCTAACACATTCTGAGCACAGTTTCCCTTGGTTTTGAAAACTGTTTTGGTCATCTTACCTTCCATACAGGATTCACAAATTGGAAATGACTCAACTTGGAGTTCATCCAATAGGCATCATCTACCAATCTTTGAATCCTCTTAAGGTTTACATGACCTGACCGTAAATGCCACAGATATGTTTGGTTTATGCCCGGGGGTTCTTTACTCTTTTTAGGTTTAGACAAAGAGTTAAGTGATTTATGTTTATACATGGGAGTTTGTGCAGTATTAATGACATACAGTCCATTAGTATAAATACCATTGCAAATATATTCACCGTTTCTTCTAATAATAGCATCACCATCAAAAGAAACTAAATAACCATCACAACTTAATTTAAAAACTGAAATTAAATTCATTCTAAAATCTGGTACTAATAATACATTATTAAGGACTAATATTTTATCATTAATCTTCAACTGCACGACTCCCACTGCAACATCCATAAGCCTAGAATAAGCGCCCCATTTGTGTAATATCCGTAATTTCGATTTTTGGTAGTTTTTTTTGGCGGAAGTCCATCTTAGCGACTCTATTGTGATCGTTTCGTCATTCCGAGAATGATTAGTTCTGCACTTTTTGTCATCTGAGTTTGTTTCGGTGTCGTTTTGTTGAGTTCCATGTTCCTAAGCGACTTTTCCGCACTTGAGTTTGATTCTTGCGAATCTCGTCTGAAACTGTTATTTCGTGTTTCCGTAAGTACGTTTAATGTTGTTACTGTGAACTTCGGTTTGGTTATTCGATAACGTATCGTGAATTTTCGGCACTTTTTGGGCACGAACAGTGTGCGCCGCGGCACAGGGAAGTGTTTGCCACGGCAAACACCTCGCAGAAGTGAGCCTGGCGTGGTTGTACCACGGGCCGCGGCCCCCTGCTGGCCGTGCCGTGGCACTAAGCTGGCAGCTGCTCGTAATTTTCAGCCGCGGGCCGCGGCACACTCAGTCCGGGCCGCGGCACGCGAGTCAGATTAGCCCTATTTCAGAGGTTTCATTTCCTCTCCTCTCTTCTTGTTCCTATCGTTTTGGGCGATTTAGTGGCGATTTTTGGGCGATTTATCTCAGTGATATCATCCTCATCAAGTTCTTGGTGTGGATTAACAACATCAATTCGTGTTCTTCGTCACTAATCCGAGGTATTTTCTTGATTCTCTGGAGTTGACCTTTTTGGGAGTTTTGTTCTTGATTTCATTTTCTATCCGATTTTGATAAATCGATTGATGTTAGATGTTGTTATTAAACATGTTTTATAGATTGTATATCCATATCTTCGGTCCGTTTCAACCCTAAGGATGATTTCTATGTTCTTGAGGTGTACTGAACATTTGATGTTCAATCAAATGTTCGAATGAGTTTTCCTTCGATAGTTTGTTGTAATCTCCGTTGTTTTTTATCTTGATCCTCACCGTAATCATGTTTTTGTTGTTCCTTCTGGAGGATTATAGGTACTCGAGGATTCCGAGTTGAATCCAATTTGGTGATTGATAATTCGTGTGGTGTTATTCTCATAGTATTCGCGGTGCTATCGTGTTCTTGATAGTGTTCGGGAGTTCGGGGTTGTTCGACCGCATCCCATCTATTGTATCGTTGCTATCGTGGTTTCGAGGCAAGTACCTTGTCCATACATTTCTTGTTTTGTGGATATGATGATCGGTGATCCCCTAAATGTGTTTGTTTGGTTGTTGAAATGAACTTTCAAAGATTCGGTTAGCCTCGTTAAAGGCTCCCTTTCAAACTCGTGTGTATGTTGTGATTGGTGTGTTTTCGTAAATGACTATGTGAATCCTATGGATATGTTTGGTGTTGATGTTTCACTTGGTAATGCGTGTGTACGTATATTGCTTCATTTCGGTACGTTATGGTTTGATGTGGTATTTTGCTAAGTGTTTGATGCCTCTGGGTGAATTGTTTGGATATCTTTGTTGTATTGTGCTATGTGTGTGAGTGTGCAAATGTGGGCGGGGCCTACGGTGACACATGGCATGCGATCATGTGGTCAGGATGCAACAAGCGATTGATCCAACCGTGGGAGCCTAAGAAAAACTACGGTGACACATGGCTTGTGATCATGTGGTCAGGATGCAACAAGTGATTGATCCAATCGTGAGCGCCAAAGAATACCTATGGTGACACATGGCATGTTATCATGTGGTCAGGATACAACAAGTGATTGATACAACCATGAGATGCTGTGGCAAGTGATCATGCTGGTGTGTATATGATTTGTGAATGTGTTTTGCTCACCTCGGGAGGGTCCGACGAGGCCTCGAGGGAATCCAATGGTGTAGCCCTGGATTCACGAGTTGGTGTTGTATTTGTGTGACCTTATCCAATGTTTTGCCAGGTCGAGTACCTTGGACGTGTGACCAAGATTTGCGTATCTTGGGTGATTATGTTGTGTTGATTTTATGTCCGTCGAGGACACGTGACGTGGGTTTTGACCCTGTGAATTGTTGTTGGTTTTTATTTGTGAAAACAATACCTTCGGGCTGTGACCCCTGTTTATTTTGGAAAGTGAAGGATTCGATAATCCTAAATTGTTTTCTATTAAAACTCCCGATGGCATATTAAACCATTTTGTAAATTGTTCCCCTTGAGTTGTGATCTTTCGGTTTTGGAATGTTTTACCCAAACTCTTGCTTCGGGAAGTATTTTTCGTTGTGTTTGAATCTTTGAGGATTCCTGGTTATTATTATTCTTGGAATATGATTTGTATGACTCGTACTTACACTTTGTACTTGCACTAGCAAAATAGTGGAATTTTGCTAACCCCCGAGTAATCGGGGGTGGATGTCTGTATTACATTCAGGTTTTGGGAAGCATAGCACAGGGTCGACATGAAGGATGATGAAAGATGAACGATACTAATCACATGAGGACCCGTACATTGTTTTACTGGTTCAGTTGTACTTTATTTCTGTTGCAGTATTCTTTCCCCGTTGTATGGGAATGTGTTGTATTCGACCTCTGCGTGGGCATATATTGAGATTGAGTTGTGTGTATTTATTGAAAGACCAAATCGGTCTACTGAGTCATTTTAGCCTTAAAGGCATTTTTAGATGTTCGATTTTGTTACCAGCCTGGTAGATCCTTGAGGAAAGGTTCTACGGCGTGTAATATCCCTGAGTGGATTGGGGGTGTTACATAAATGGTATCGGGGCTTAGGTTGTGGAAACGTAGGCTGTCGGGTTTAGTGGTGTCTGTTGAGTTTTGTCTCGTCGGATTTTGTCTGACTGAGTCGTGTCGCGATGCGTCATCTGAGTTTGTTGGTCGTGATTAGTATCATGGGGCGATCATCATCTTCGTGCGACCTGTGGATGTAAGTCTCCCTTCTTTGTGATTGTGCCTCGTGTGATACGAGTTACTGGTATGATTATGTGTTAAGTGATGGAATCCTTATGTAGATTTTTGGTCTCATGATATGTGTTTATTCGACTCTCATATTTTGTTTATATGAGGAGTGTTGTCACTACTTATGCCTTTTCGACTGTTTGTTTTCCGGGAAGAGTCATGTGTTGTGTTGAATTTGAACGACATGACACGTGTGCTATGAGATGTGTAACCGAATGTTGATTCGCATGAGTTTTGGGCATTCTAGCCTAATGGATTTTTTTTTAAAACCCTGAGTATCTTAGAAAATAAATTTCGAGACGTACTTTTAAATGGATTATATCTTCAAGGCGCCTACTAAGACAACTATATGTTTCAAATTCTTCTACTTTGAGGACCAAAATATTTTAGATATTTCTGTAATTTAGAAACGCACTTGCTTAGACCCGAAGGTCGAATATTTCTGAAAGTTTTAATTTAAAAGAAAAATGTCCTCATTTTTATCCAACGCATGATGGTTTTTCAAAGTCTCGATAACGAGGTTTGCATTACTTTTTCGAAATATGATACTCAAAATTCAACTGGTGTTTCCAAATTATTTTCAAAAAGGTGGTTTTCGTTTTTAAAACCTACCATTCCTGTTTGCGGTCCGGGAATGTATGTATGATGATAGTATTGTCGTTAGAAGGTTAGCCCTCTGTGAGAGGTGTGATGTTGGTATTGAATGTTGTCGCTTCATGGTGATTTGTGTGTTATCGCACCTGTGCGAACTGTTGAATCTTGGGTTTGTACTATCGTGTACATCTGTGATTGTTTCATGATGTTTTGTAACTGTGTGCTGGTTATCGCTCGAACCATTGAAATCGCCGAATGTATGCCGTCGTTGCTGTGATTCAGTGTATGTGAATTTCCTTACATTGATATGTTGTGCCGAGTTGGCATCTCCGGTATGTTGTTTTGCGACGTTATATTCCATTGTACCTAGCAGTTGCATATTCGGTATGCTGAGGTGCTTCGACTGTATTATGCTGGGGCATGCACATACAAATTGTCCTCACCAGTAACGCGATTCAAGTGCGGACTCGAGGGTCTAAGAATCCAGTTTTGCGAATGGGTTACCGAGTCTTCCGGGGTACAAGCTTCAGCACAGATATCAGGATCAGCTTTGAGAGGCCCATGAAAGATGTTTCTATCGGTTACTTCTTGTGTTGTTACCTTGCTTCCGTTGTTGTGAGTTGCGGGGACGACATTTCTTTTATAAGAGGTCGAATGTAATACCCGTATTATTTTCGACTTCTGCATTTTCTCTCTCTCAATTCTATCGACTCGCTCGTGTTCGTGGATACTTTCTGAACTTGTTCGGTATCTCGGTTGTTATTGTTCGAACGGGTTGTGACCTTGTTTTGGATCAATCTGTTTATCGTTGTGACTTTTTCGAGTTCGGTTCGATTCTTGTAAACCTTGTTCGAAATTAACGTCTTTTGGTCTCTACAAGTTCTTTTAATATCCTGAATTGAAATGTGAAATTCGGAGTCGTTGTTCGACCGTTGTTATTCGATCATTGTTGCTCGATCGTTATTGTTCGATCATTGTTGTTCGGTCGTTGGTGTCCGATTTTTGTTGTCCGATCAATGTTGTTTGATCGTTGTTGTTCGATAGTTGTTGTTCGATCATTGTTGTTCAATCGTGGTTGTCCGATTGTTGTTGTCTTGTCTCGTACTGCGAAGAATTGTCGTTCACCATTGGTCAGCTGTTTCGATTGCGATCATTTGGGACATTGAGCCATGCATTACGAGATGGTAGCTGAGAGGTTTGGGGATTGAGTTGCGTCTCTACTCCGAAAGGACACCGCGATGCCTAATGTGGTTTCGAGAATTTCGGCGTGGTCGGAGTTCTTCGTGTTTACCCTCATGAATCGCAGTGTGTTTAATTTATATTTCTCGACTGTGCGTGTTTCTTGTAATATATGCCTTTTGTTTTATGATTATTCGTATAATTGATTTGATTGTGCTACCTGTTTGGTGATACTTAACACTTGTTGGTTTTATTATGTCTCTACCTGTGGCGTTGTGATGGTCGTCGTGGAGTGTGATTTCATGTCGTATGTTTCTTCGCATTGCTTGTAACGTTTCGTCATTGGGTGCGAGTCTTTGATTCTTGTGTATCTCGTTGAGTTTTCCTGGCGGGATATTGCTTCTCCCTACTTGTTTTAAGTTTCGGGACGAAACTTCTTTTAAGGAGGGTAGTATGTAGTATCCGCAATTTCGATTTCCGGTAATTTTCTTTTTTTTGGCGGAAGTCCATCTTAGCGACTCTATTGTGACCTTTTCATCATTCCGAGAATGATTAATTCTGCACTTTTTGTCATCCGAGTTCGTTTCGGAGTCATTTTGTTGAGTTCCGTGTTCCTAAGCGACTTTTCCGCACTTGAGTTTGATTCTTGCGAATCTCATCCGAAACTGTTATTTCGTGTTTTCGTAAGTCCGTTTAACGTTGTTAGACGTGTTGTGAACTTCGGTTTGGTTATTCGATCACGTATCGTGAATTTTTGTCACTTTTTGGGCACGAACAGTGTGCGCCGCGGCACACACCTCGCAGAACGACTGTACCACGGGCCGCGGACCCCTGCTGGCCGTGCCTCGGAACTAAGCTGGCAGCTGCTCGCAATTTTCAGCCACGGGCCAGGGCACACTCAGTCTGGGCCGCAGGCCGCGGCACACTCAGTCCGGTCCGCGGCACGCGAGTCAGATTAGCCCTATTTCAGCGGGATTTTGGGAGAGGGTTTCATTTCCTCTCCTCTCTTCTTCTTCCTCTCATTTTGGGCGATTTAGGGGCGATTTTTGGGAGATTTATCTTAGTGATATCATCCTTCTAAAGTTCTTGGTGTGGATTAACAACATCAATTCGTGTTCTTCGTCACTAATCTAAGGTATTTTCTTGATTCTCTGGAGTTGACCTTTTTGGGAGTTTTGTTCTTGATTTCGTTTTCTATCCGATTTTGATAAATCGATTGATCTTAGATGTTGTTATTAAATATGTTTTATGGATTGTATATCCATATCCTCGGTCCGTTTCAACCCGAAGGATGATTTCGATGTTCTTGAGGTGTAGTGAACATTTGATGTTCGATCAAATGTTCGAATGAGTTTTCCTTCGATAGTTTGTTGTAATCTCCATTGTTTTTTATCTTGATCCTTGTCGTAATTATTTTTTGTTGTTCCTTCCGGAGGATTATAGGTACTCGAGGATTCCGAGTTGAATCCCGTTTGGTGATTGATAATTCGTGTGGTGTTATTCTCGTAGTATTTGCGGTGCTATCGTGTTCTTGATAGTGTTCGGGAGTTCGGGGCTGTTCGACGGCATCCCATCTATTGTCTCGTTGCTATCGTAGTTTCGAGGCAAGTACCTTGTCCATACATTTCTTGTTTTGTGGATATGATGATCGGTGATCGCCTAAATGTGTTTGTTTGGTTGTTGAAATGAACTTTCAAAGATTCGGTTAGCCTCGTTAAAGGCTCCCTTTCAAACTCGTGTGTATGTTGTGATTGGTGTGTTTTCGTAAATGACTATGTGAATCCTATGGATATGTTTGGTGTTGATGTTGCACTTGGTAATGCGTGTGTACGTATATTGCTTCATTTCGGTGCATTGTGGTTTGACGTGGTGTTTTGCTAAGTGTTTGATGCCTCTGGGTGAATTGTTTGGATATCATTGTTGTATTGTGTTGTGTCGAGATTTACTCACCTCGACAGGCGATCGACTATAAGGCCGAGCGACCGAGTCCACAACCAATCAGGCTATGGCGAACTTGCCTAAGCGGAGATAACAGTCGACCTTCGGACAGCTAGCGATCGACTCTCAAGGCGATCGCCTTCAGGTATCTAGCGATCATCTCTGGTACCCGACCTAAGACGGCCGTCCTATGCCGCGAACAGAGACCTTTGACCGTCAAAGTCTACGAAGACTGGATCTCAAAGCAGCGCCATGTGCAGATCTGCGATAGGCGCCGCATTTCATGGATCGTTGACCACAGCTGTCACCACCTTATCACCTACCGACAGACCCGCCGAAAGGTACAAGGTGGGACCGCCCGTGACAGCGACTCAGACGCGTGCAGACTTCTCATTGGACCGCACAGCTGGCTGCCAGCAACTCTTGCAGACTCTAAAGGAGGCCAGCCCATGTGCTAAAAGACGATCGCCCGCTTATTATAATACAGCAGAGGCGATCGCCCAGCAGGACCCAGTCCTATAAATAGAGAACTTCCGGCAACTGGAAAGGGATTAGCTCGCTCTCCATTCAGTTCAGAGAAAACACTTACATACATACAGATTCTCGGCTTCTTCTTCCCAAATCTACCTTAGGATTTCTCTCTCAGCACCTCTCAATCAGAAGACGGTCGGCAGAGGCAAGAAGTCTCCACAGTACAGATTCGAAGAGACAAGCCCAGGAGCTTAAACATACAGTAGCTACACACCGTGAGAGACTGTCGATTTCTCACGGTCGTCACAGCTCATCAACGTTGTTACAAGAACTCACAGAGCATCATATCTGGTTCTTCCGGCAATCTACACGCTCGCTAGCTAAGATAACTAGAATCGTTACACTCATTGTAATAGTGTTCTAATATTAATACTTGTATCCCAGAATATTTGTATTAATAACATCTCGCGAGAGCATTCAAGCCCGGGACTAACAACCCCGGCAAATCTTGTGTTATTTACTTTCTCTACGGAAGTGCTCTCGCACTTTTTTTGCTATCCCTCCATTCCAGCAATATCTATCTCCGAATAATTTTTTGGGTAGCAACAATTGGCGCTAGAAGAAGGGCACCCTCTAAACCTTCATTTTTTATTCCTACCGTCCCGAAGAACACTCACTGTTCTCGGGGCATATACTTGAAGTGACACTCACTGCGCTTCAAAGAAAGCCTTCAGAATCATGACGTCCGCCACTACATCGAAGAGAGCCACTCTCCGAATCGTCGGACACCATATCCCGGCTCAATCCGAGCCCTAGCCGATGGCAAAGGGAAGCCGCGGCAACGCGAGACTCTCGATCCCGCACCTGAGGGGTGGCCCCAGCCTCTCACTCGACCAGTTCCAAACCGCGGAACAGATCGAGGAGGCTATGGCCATCCTGAAGGAGCGACGGAGAGCATGCGCAGCGCCCGCTTTAACTCCCTCGGCCATCCGCCGCGTGGGCAAACGAAAGTTCAAGGGGCTACTAGGTGAGCGATCGTCAGAAAGCCCCGATTCGCGAGAAAAGGCTCTCACCAAGCCGGACGTCTCCGTATTCAGTCGCTTGGGAAGCGACCCATCATGGCGACCGGGGCATTCTGGCCCCAACCACAAGACGACGGAATCCGAGTCCGTCACCAGGAGTTCGGCATACCCAGCTCCGAGTCAAACACAAGTCAACCGTTTGGTTCCCACTCCGAACGCCAGGGGGTCAGTACTTGATCGCCTCGGCTCCCGCTCCGAGCGCCCAGCCGCGAACAACCAGGCCACGGCGATGGCCGCTATGCAATGCCAGCTCGACGAGATGAAAGCACTCTTGGACACTGGGGCAAGCACCAGCAGAAAGATCATCGGACCGACCGAGCCACTCGTGGTCCATATCGAGCTCGCCCCCGTGAAACCAAGGATCGCTCCTCCCAAAACACCTCTATATGAAGGGAGATCGGACCCCGAAACCCACCTAAGTAAGTTCCGGATTTACATGATCGGGTGTGGGGCCTCAGATGCGACCAGGTGCCGAATCTTCCCATTAACATTGGGCGAGCTGGCCCACAGGTGGTACATCTCGCTGCCACCGCGATCGATCATCTCCTTTGAGAATCTGGCGAGCGACTTCACGTCTTACTTCGCCGCGAAGGTCGCTAAACTAGAAGGCCCCCACCGCATGATGAAAATCAGGCAGGCGGAAGACGAATCCGACGTGGATTACATCGACCAAGTAGATGAAATCGTCCTCACCGGAGAGCCCATCAGCGACGAGCTCGCTCTCTACTCCATCGTGGGGGGATTCTACGGTCACTCACCCATGTTTATACATCTGACGAAGGACATCCCCCCAACCTACGCGATCCTCCGCGCTAACGCTGTCGACTTTCTGGCCAGGCCAAGGCTACTCACCCTCCGCCTAGGCGAGGAAATGCCACCTCCTGTCCGAAAGACGGCGATCGCCAAAACCAAAAAGAAGGTCGCCAAGCCATCCGGCAACCACAAGTCCAACGAGGATGTGGAAGCCCATCTCCTCCACACGTTCAACCGGACTCCGGCCCACATTTTCCACGCCATCAAGGGGCGCGAACTGCTAAACAAGCCAAAGCCGATAAGAGACCACCGTCATCTGGACCACAATCAATATTGTGCCTACCACAAGAGTCCCGGCCACAACACCGACCAATGCTGCGACCTCCTCATACAACTCTAGAGACTATTCGAAGCAGGCAAGTTGGAGAGCTTATTGGCTTAGCCGGAGCCCCACCAATCTCCCAACACGGTCGCCCGAGTCGAACGCGAACAGGTCAGAAAGCTCATACGAGCCGACCCCTCGATCAACCTCGGCGACCGTATCTACATGCTTCAATCAAGAGAATGGAACTTCGGACGTCTCTCCCCGTTTTCCCGCCTCATCAAAACCAAAGGCTACTGCCTGAGCTAACGCTTCGAAAAAGAGGATGACTCGCTCGCCCTCTAAAGTTCGCCATCGACATGATGGACCAAGGAAGCGATCGCCTCCCCTAGCACAACGTATACCATCAAGGATCGTCATCTGACATGATGGTCCGAGGTAGAAGAGTGCCGCCATGGTCGCGAAAATCGATTAAACCGACGATCCGTCCATGAAAGGTTCCTTTGGGCTCCGATCGCTCGCCCTTCATTTAAATACGAAGCGGGCGTAGCCGAAGGTCTCTCCAAATCAAATCAGAGGATTACTCGCTCGCTCTCTAAAGTTCGTCATCTATATGAATAACCTAGGCAAGCGATCTCCTCCCCTTACACAATGTATACCATCGAGGATCGTCATCTGACTTGATGGTCCGAGGTAGAAGAGTGTCGCCATAGTCGTAGAGGACGATGGAACCGTTCTCTGTGCCCGTGTAAGGTCCCTTTGGGTCAAGATCGCCCGCCCTTCGTTTAAATACGAGGCCGGCGTAGTCTGAGGGGACTCCAAAATAGATCTGTAGACACGATCGCCCGCCCTCGAAGGTCCATCACTTAACATGGTGGGTCCTTCACGGACAATGCGACGCGTCCCTCCCCCCGTCTCAATGTATACCGTCGAGGGTCGCCATCTTAATGACAGCCCGACGTAGAAAAGAGCTAACAAGCCGCTGACGTGGAGTCGATTAATCCGACGATGCCCCGCGCAAGGAATTCTCCAAACCAAGACCGCATGCCCTTCGTTTAAATACGAGGCAAGGCGCAGCCTACGGAGAACCCTCCCAATTAAGTGAGTCGCGAGAACTTATCCATCAGACGGAATGTCGCTCGCGCACAAGACATGATCACGGAGGTCGGTCCATCGAACTCAGCGATCGTGCACGGCTCCTCAAGACCGAGATGGACGGCCTTCCTCGAGGTTTCGACAAAACCGCTCACTCAACGAGTTATTTTCGTCCCCTTACTTTCACTAAGTGAACAAAAACAAGGGGGAAGAGTGCGGAGCTATTTACACGACGATCGTCCCTATTCAACGACATACGGAGATTGGCATTATTCAGATGTTTGTGCAGCGATCGAATTTGTTGTAAAAGTTATCTATATGAGTTTATCAATTCACTTGGAACTACACACGCAACAATCTCTCCTCACACATTTGTACAAAGTCATGCAAAAGACTCATAAAAGCAATCATTCAAGTAAAAAATCGAAGAATCAAACATTCATTTCATTACTTGAAGTTTCAGAAATACATACACGGTCGCCCGAAGGCCTAGTATTACAAAATTACAAAGCTAAAAAGCTAAAACAGTAAGAGAGAAGAGCCTCAGGCCCCTGCCTGACCTTCGCCTTCAACCTCCGGATCGACCCGAGATCCTTCGCCAGCCTCCGGTGCGGCCTCTCCGTCCGCCGGAGCATCAGGGTGAACAAGGTTCGCCGGAGTCGGATACCAGCTCAAGTCCACGCCGATGTCCGCAAGATCCAAGATCAGCACGGAGAAGTCAGGGTGAAGAGGGTGCTCCAGCACATACGCCTTGAAGTTCTCGGCCAGAGGGCCGACCTCCAGTCCTCCCTTCTTAGCACCTCGGAGCGAGTCAGCGAACGCCATGTAATAGGCAAACTCACTGACGAACTCCACATTAAGAAAGGGATTGGTCTCGATCACCTCTAGCTTCCCTTTCAACTCCGCAACCGCCTGTTGCACACCCTGGAGCTCGGCCTCCCTGGCAGCCGTCTCTCCCCTCGATGCCGCCAGCTCACTAGTCAATCGAGCGATAGTCACCTTCAGTTGATCGGCCTCCTTCTCAGCGGACGCCTGTAACCGTCGGGCATCAGTCATCCAGCCCCAAAATCGGTCGACCATCGCTCGGGCTTGCTCAGTATCCTGTCTCGCCAGCTCAAGTTCATGGCTCGCCCGTTTGGCTGCATCCAAGGAGTCCTTCTCCATAGCCACGATCCTGTCGGCGAACTCGGCGTTCTCTCTCCGAGCGGCCTCGAGGTCCGTCTACAGATGTGTAGTGGAAGGACACCCCTCGAACTCCTGCACAGCTTCAGCAGCCATCGTCGCCGCCTGAAGAGAGAGAGCGAAAGAAGCCTGCATTGCGCTCCCGGATTGCTGGCGTGCGATCGCATCCAAGTCCGTCGTCCATGCCTTCGGCAAAGCAGAAATGGCCCGATTGACGTATAGCGGTATATCACAGGCCTGGCGAGGAGATCGGCTCGCTAAGAAATCCCGCACCATCGGCGGACAAGAGGGGTTAGTGCTACGGATCCTGCATCAAAACAACAAGAGTTAGCACATATCCCACGCAAATGATAAAATCCAACACACAAACAAAGTCTACCTCTCGGCCCTCTCAGGATCGCGGCCGAAGTATGGTTTCCCGCGAGGGGTTTCAGCATCGGCGATCGCCATCTCCCGTAGGAAAGTCGCAGAGGGCGTAGGCTCAGTCTCAGGGGGAACAACGGTGATCGGAGGCGCGGCGATCGGCACATCACTGGCAGGGGCAGAAACTAGAGTTTCTCCCAACCTCTGTCATTTGCGGTTCGCTCGGAGCCCCTCCTCCTGAGGTTCCTCCTCCGCTGTGATCGGATCCACGACGGGCCTCACCTCCGGAATGATAGGTAACGTCACAGAAGGAGCTCGTGATGACTTCTTCTGGTGAAGACGGCCCAAAACTCCAGGATTCTACATAGCTATCTCCGGTGGAGGCTCCAAGAAACGAGGAAAGCGGACCTCTACAATAAGGACAGTTGAAACAACAGTCAGACATATTCCTCCAACAGGACGATCGCCCGACAAATGGAGATTGTAGAAACTCATACCTGAGACCGAAAGATGTCTCGGGAAGCGGAATAGCCGAGCAGATAGCCTACGACTCTCCTTGTTGATCCGCTGAGCGTCTAAGTCGTTGTCCGGCAGACTTCGTATCCGCTCCCAGACGACCAGAAAATCAAAAGGTAGCTCGTCGGTCGCCGGAATATGGAAACCTGCAAAAAGGAAACCAAATTAGATCAGTTCAGAACATATCCGAACAAAGGGAGAGTCTGAACCCTTACCCGGATTCCTCTCCCGAAAGCTAGTGGGGATATTCAGCTCGCCCGTGGGGTTGTCGCTCGCAGAAGCCTTCCAGGCACCGGCGACCCAGAACCACTTAGCCGGATCGCCTCGCACCTTGTTCGGGACCCCAAGAATCACCCGACCGGATCGGCCTTGGATATGATAGCCGCCAACAGACCCCTTATGAACTGTCAGCTTGAACAAATGGTTCATCTCCGATGGCGAGGGATGGCGGTACAGTCGGTGATCGTCAAACAAGGTAAGGGCACAAATAATCTTGAGTCAGGCGTTCGGCGTTAGCTGAAGCGGCGCCACGTTCCAGATGGCCAGCAGATGGGAAACAGAAAAAGACAAAGGGTACCGCAGCCCAGCCTCCATGATTGCTTCGTTCACGGCGACCATGCCCTCCGGAGGCTGATCGGCCTATTCATTCTCGGCCGGCGCAAATAGATCCACATCTGAAGGGACATGAAACCTCATCCTCCAGACGGCCAGATCCTTCCTGGTCTCCGAGCTCCTTATATGGCCAAGGGACCATAGCAATCGCTGCGCAGCCCGAAAAATCGATCGCTTAGGAGGTTGATAATGATGAGCGATCGAGTAATCCCGGAAATTGAATTTAGGAGACGGACCAGCCAACCTCTCCATGATTTCAGCGAAGGCCACATAGGACTGGCCAAAAGCACTATGCTGCTCCCAGTAGGCTCTCACCGCCAGATCTCTCTCCATCTGCGAGCGTCTGTGCTCAACCGCCGCCTCCCTAGCGACGTCGGCCTCATTAAATAGCGCCTCGACTTCCGCGGGGTCAATACCGGCGCGGATAGCTTCAGCGGCCGTCTCCAGATAGAATCCTGTAGAAGGTCCTTCCCGGACATTGGAAGCTCCGGCGGCGGAGGAGGTGCCCACTCCGTGCGAAGAAGATGTTCCAGACATTCTCGAAATAAGAAGAGGAGAAAAGGAGTATTTTCTTACCAAGGAAGGAATCGATCGACGATCGGCAGTCAGATCTTCAGAAATATTCTTCAGCAAAATCCTTCTTTCTCCGGTAAAAACGCGTAAGGGACTTTACCCTGCAACCCAGTGCCTTTTTATAGGAGGTGGCAGGGACTTCTATGTAATTAAGGAGAACCTCAGGGGTCGGGAGTACAACCGTCGCAATAAATGACTACCTTGAAACCCGCGACGCGTCTTTTCAAGGATGCGATAGACGAGGAGTCGCACCTAACCGTCAGACTCCCCCAACAGGAATCCGACACGCGCCCCAGAGACTTTTCCGCATCCGCAGCCGTTTCCCGCTCATTTCAGCGACCAACCAGGTCGTCCAAATTCAAAACCGAACCACTCAATGACGATCGCCAGTTCCGTAAAATGGAGAGTCACTCGTCAAAATTCAGCGATCGCCAGCAGGACCACCTCACCCCACGGTTCCAACATCGGAGCGAGTTGGGGGGCAATTGTTGTGTCGAGATTTACTCACCTCGACAGGCGATCGACTATAAGGCCGAGCGACCGAGTCCACAACCAATCATGCTATGGCGAACTTGCCTAAGCGGAGATAACAGTCCACCTTCGGACAGCTAGCGATCGACTCTCAAGGCGATCGCCTTCTGGTATCTAGTGATCGTCTCTGGTACCCAACCTAAGACGGTCGTCCTGTGCCGCGAACAGAGACCTTCAACCATCAAAGTCTACCAAGACTAGATCTCAAAGCAGCGCCATGTGCAGATCCGCGACAGGCGCCGCATTTCATGGATCGTTGACCACAGCTGTCACCACCTTATCACCTACCGACAGACCCGCCGAAAGGTACAAGGTGGGACCACCCATGACAGCGACTCAGACGCGTGCAGACTTCTCATTGGACCGCACATCTGGCTGCCAGCAACTCCTGCAGACTCTAAAGGAGACCAGCCCATGTGCTAAAAGACGATCGCCCGCTTACTATAATACAGCAGAGGCGATCGCCCAGCAGGACCCAGTCCTATAAATAGAGAACTTCCAGCAACTAGAAAGGGATTCGCTCGCTCTCCATTCAGTTCAGAGAAAACACTTACATACATACAGATTCTCGGCTTCTTCTTCCCAAATCTACCTTAGGATTTCTCTCTCATCACCTCTCAACCAGAAGACGGTCGGCAGAGGCAATAAGTCTCCACAGTACAGATTCGAAGAGACAAGCCCAGGAGCTTAAACATACAGCAGCTACACACCGTGAGAGACTGTCGATTTCTCACGGTCGTCACAGCTCATCAACGGTGTTACAAGAACTCATAGAGCATCATATCTGGTTCTTCCGGCAATCTACACGCTCGCTAGCTAAGATAACTAGAATCGTTACACTCATTGTAATAGTGTTCTAACATTAATACTTGTATCCCAGAATATTCGTATTAATAACATCTCGCGAGAGCATTCAAGCCCGGGACTAACAACCCCGGCAAATCTTGTGTTATTTACTTTCTCTATGGAAGTGCTCTCACACTTTGTTTGCTATCCATCCATTCCAGCAATATCTATCTCCGGATAATATTTTGGGTAGCAACATATTGTGCTATGTGTGTGAATGTGCGAATGTGGGCGGGGCCTACGGTGACACATGGCATGCGATCATGTGGTCAGGATGCAACAAGCGATTAATCCAACCGTGAGAGCCTAAGAAAAACTACGGTGACACATGGCTTGTGATCATGTGGTCAGGATGCAACAAGTGATTGATCCAACCGTGAGCGCCAAAGAATACCTACGGTGACACATGGCATGTGATCATGTGTTCAGGAGACAACAAGTGATTGATCCAACCGTGAGATGCCATGGCAAGTGATCATGCTGGTGTGTATATGATTTGTGAATATGTTTTGCTCACCTCGGGAGGGTCCGACGAGGCCTCGATAGAATCCAATGGTATAGCCCTGGATTCATGAGTTGGTGTTGTATTTGTGTGACCTTATCCAATGGTTTTGCCAGGTCGAGTACCTTGGACGTGTGACCAAGATTTGCGTATCTTGGGTGATTATGTTGTGTTGATTTTATGTCCGTCGAGGACACGTGACGTGGGTTTTGACCCTGTGAATTGTTGTTGGTTTTTATTTGTGAAAACAAAACCATTGAGCTGTGACTCCTGTTGATTTTGGAAAGTGAAGGATTCGATAATCCTAAATTATTTTCTCTTAAAACTCCCGATGGCATATTAAACCATTTTGTAAATTGTTCCCCTTGAGTTGTGATCTTTCGGTTTTGGAATGTTTTGTAGGTCACAAGTCGTCCAGGAACAAGTCTAGAGGGGGGGTGAATAGACTTGTTGAAACTCTTGAACTCTTTTTCTCGAAGAGTGAGTTTCTTCAGCTGATGGTCAAACAAATGACTTGGAGTCGTTTGTTCTTGGATATGTGCGGAAGTCAGCTGATGACGAATATAAATTAACTTAATGAAACACTTAACAATGTATACGTGGTTAGAGTATGATGCAAGAAAGCAATAAATGACACAGCGATTATAGTGGTCTCGGAGGTGGGGTAATCCTCTACTAATCCACTTTTCTCCAAACCATGGAGATGAATTCACTATAATTTTCAACCAAATGATAAATATTACAGTGATTCACAACACACTACAACAGCTTCCAACCAGTGGAATTCCGTGCCGTTGTATACACTTGACTGCCTTGCACCTCTTGATCCTCGATCCTCGGATGCCCTTACAGTCTCTTACTTCAACCAGTGAAGTACCCCGTACTCAAGATTTATAGACAAGAGTGTTTGTCTTCTCCAACTTAAGAGCTTCCTTGAATATGAACTTTTTGGATCTGCTCTTTTTCACGATGCTATTTGATTGCTTGAGATTGCTTTGTTTGCTTTGATCGCTAGAGTATATGTTCGCACCGGTTGTTGCTCAGATTCAAATCTCTGGATATATATAGGTCAGATCTTCTGAGCTTCTTCCTTGTAGCCGTTGCAAATCTTTGAACAAATCCGTCCGTTGGAGGGAGACTTCATTGTTTAATCTTTTCTGAACGTTGCAAGGCTGGATTCCCATTATTTAATTTTATCTTCCGACCGTTGTGAGGACTTCTGCATGTGAGCGCCGAATCTTTTGAATATAAAAGGATAAAAGTCTTCACGGTGGGTCAGGATGATTTAATTAAATCATATCTCTTGCGGGAATCACTCCAATTTGTCTCTTCACGTTGCATGTGAGCTTTAGTAATATTTGACTTTTCAAAGCATCTTGACGTGGACTTGGAGTACTAAGTTTGTAGTTGAGTAGGTGATGTGCGGCTTACATCTCTGCAGTAGGTCCTCTCGGTACATTCATTGTTTGTGACTTGTCGATCGTGTGACTTCCCGAGGTACCTCATTTGTGATCTGGTCAAACTTCTCTGATAAATTTTAGTTGACCGAGCTACTCTGATCGAGTCATTTGTACTTTAGTACTTAGCCGATTTTCATTTAACTAACTTTGGCCTACAGAAGACACTCATTTGGTTCTTCTTTACATTTTGCCAAGTTATACTTAACATGTTTTGGCCTATGGAAGATACTCATTTGGTTCTTCCTTACATTTTGCCAATTAATAAACATTTGATTTTAAATTAATGACATCATCAAAATCTAACAAGTATTCCTAACAAATTCCCCCTATTTTGATGATGGCAAAACTAAGTAAGAAATCAAATGGCCAAGTCTGCACTTAAGTGCGAGACAAAAACTGAAATCAGTCTAATATTGAGACAACTGGAAAATTGTCATTCAACAGACTGTTCATAAAATTTTCTGACTTCATTGAAATTTTGCAAGAATGTTTTAAGTACAGAAAATAAATTACAAGTAAGAAAAATGATTAAAGGATCATCTGCCTCTTCCTCTGCCTCTTCTAATAGGCTGCTTGGCAGGCTTGAATGGTTTGGCTCCGATAGGTCTTACCTTGACTGGAGCAAGGCCATACTTTCTTTTCACCACGAGTGCTGCGAAATCCTGCTCCTGCTGAGATCTGAATTTGTTCTCAAGGCACACTAGCTTGATTTCCTTCTGAAGTTGTAGCTCATCAAGTTCACCATCCATGCGGATTGGTGCTTCTTCAGCTCTGAATGGAGGGATCATGGGAAAAGCTTTTTGATCTTTAGCGTGCTTCTTGAGAACAGCCCAAAGCTTAGGATGAACTTCTTCCATCCAGTTTATGAAAATCTCCTGTGGGGAGAGTTTGTCATCTTGAAGTAGTTCCCAGACATAATAGTCTCTGATGAACCTTTTCCTAGCAGCTCCCCACATTTCAAGAGCTTCAAATGGGCAGAAATCCTCAACATACCATAGCTCCAACCCTTCCCATTCAAGAGTAGGTTCAAAGCCGCTTCTGGTCCTTCTTCTTTTTCCTACAGGCTGGTCAGCCTGGTCTTCTTGATCTACAGCTTCCTTCCTCTTTAGGCTAGAGGGTCCTTCAATCTGAGGGACATCTTGCTTCTTCTTACTTCTGATTTCTCTCTCTTCCCCCTGAATCCTCTCTTCCCCCTTTTTGCCAGCATCAATAAGGGTTGTCAACTGTTGTTCCATGCGGCTCATCCAATCAGACATGCCAAAAGGCATTCTGTTGTTTGTAGGAGGAGGAGGCTGAGGGATTTCTCGCTGAAGTAGGGTGTCAATCTTGGCATTTATGGTCTGAAGGTCAGGAGTGACCTGAGTTGACAGCAGCTCCCCAATGGTGTCTCTGACAATTTGCTTGATCAGCTCAGTCATGGTAGGTGATAGCTGAGATGATGGGGAGTGTTCTCCTGATCCTTCAGCAAGGGAGCCACTAGACTGCAGGCTCCTGGCTGCAGCAGGTAGGTCAGATTGGGTTTTCTCCGGTCCACGACTGAGTCTCTGCCACTCTGCATCTAGCCGTGTACCAGCGAGCACAACAATCCTATCTGCAGTGCATGAGTTGCCTCACAGCTCACGGCTCTTTGGCTCCTTCTCTCTCTCCTTCTTTTCCTTCTTCTTCTCCAGATTTTTCTTTCTCTTCTTCTCCAGATTTTTCTTTCTCTTTTTCCTCATCTTTTTCTTTTTCTTCTTCCTTTTCTTGTTCTGCTCCTCCTTCACCTCCATTATCATTATCATCATCATCATCATCTTTATCATCATCTTTATCATCATCTTTCTCTTTCTTTTCTCCTTCATCATCTTCATCCTCCTTATCTTCTTCATCTTTTTCCTGCTCTACTTCTTCTCCTTCTTCCTCATCTCCTTCATCAGCAACTTCTTCTGTTTTCTCAATCTCCTCTGTTTGTTTTTCAACTGGTATATTTTCTTCAGATTCTTTTTCTTCTTCATCCTCTTCAACCAAATTGATAACTTCATTGTCTCCATTAATTTCTTCAATCCTAATCTCCTGTTCTACTTCCTCCTCTTCTTCCTCTCCAAAATCACCATTAAAAATACTTAACATAATAGAATGGATAAAGTGGTCCATGTTTGTCTCAAAGTGTGACATGAACCAGTTATCCTGGAGGAGTAAAACTAAATCTGACTCTTTGCAAAAATTAGTCAGAACATCCTCAGTGGCTTGGGGATATTCCCAACCACTAGTTTCAACAAAGGTTTGAAAATTTGTAAAAGACATGGTTTTGAGAGTTTTCCACTCTTTAAAAATATTTACAAAGGAGTGTTTTTCTGCTTGTGGTTTGACAAGCTGAAGTTGCTCAATAGAGAGATTAAAAGTATTATTTTCTAAAAGATTGAAAGTGTAATGCCGAGGATAGAGATAACAAGACCTGCTTCCTCTTCTTCGGTTATGTACACAGGAGGTGTAATAACGGGTACAATTCGAGTTTCGGTATCTGGTGCAGGCAGGTCCGGATGAACTGGTGATTGGACTGATGGGCTGGTATGGTGCTCAGGCTGCTCTCCCTCGCTGAACTGCAGCTTCCTTGGCCTCTTTGGTGAGGGTTCAGGTGATGACTGCAGGTTAGAGGGTCCTGCTGGGGCTGGTCCCCGTCTCTTGAATCGGATGGCGATTGGTGTATCGTCAGACTCATTCCCGGACTCGACTGCAGTTCCGATCTCAGCTGCAGGTTGGTCCGAGTCTGATAAATCGTATCTTGGGCAATAGCTTGAGTCTGGCAAATCCTTCAACAACTGGGCTGCTCTCCCAGTGACTCCAACTTTTTTCTTGTCATGGTCCATGTGACCTAGCCTCTTGTTCGGGTGGAAAGGGTCAATGTTTCCCTTGGCCACTCCGATTTTCTCCAACAACCAACTAAGATGCGTTCCGAACGCCAACTTAGTTTTGAATTTCTTCTCATCCTCGAGCCATTCGACTTTGTTCACCTCGCGAACAAGTTGTCTGAAAATATAATCTGCCCAATCAACTTCTTCTTCTTGAATTAACGCACCCAATACCATGAATTTGGATGATGACAATTGGTCATAGCTGCCTGCCATCCCCATCACTATCTTGTTTGTGATGTCCAAGGCAACTCGATAAATCCTTTTCAACTCATTCCTCTTCGCTGTAAACTTCAATTTCTCTGGGATGTTTTGGATTTTGATCGTCTTCCAGGTTTCGGCGGGTGATAGTTTAAGAGCTTCGACCGCCAAGCCGCGATGTTTCATCCCGAATACGGAACGGATCTTCTCTCGATCTATGGTGATAGGGATTCCGCAGCGATATTTGTTAATCCGTCTTTGAATCGAGAGAGGCATTACGATAAAATTGACGACATCTTCCTTGAACAAATGTTGCGGGTTGATGTCGAAAGCGGGTAGATTCGTTGACTTCATCGCCCGGATTAAATTGAGCATATCGAAGTCCTCTAGATTTGCTTCCAATAAACCTTGAAGTCGGCGACCATGGAGAATATGACCTGGTCCTTCATCGCCTTCAAGTTTGCTCCTTCAAGAGATGCCATTTCTGCAAAAAGATTTTTGGATTTTTAGTGTATATTTTGCTCTGTAAATTCTAGGGTTTCAACGCGAAAAGAGGAAAGAGAAAGGATTTCTTCCTTATAAACAACAAGAAAGGACTTTAGGATTAGTTTATAATAAATTTAAACGGTGGTACGCCTTTTCATATTCTTTTGAATTTCAAATTTGAATCGGTGGCCCCATTTAAAATTTGACGGTTGATTACGATTGGCCACCGTAGAGGTTAATGATATAGGCGTGTGACGCGTGTATTTATCTTTGCCTCTTGGCTTATAAAGATGTATATTTTAAATGCGATTTTAGCCAAAATAATATTTTTTAATGTGGCTGATATTATTTAAAAATTTAGAGATCGATTTAGAGAACTTAGTGATGCGATTTCGTTATTTTGACCACTCTGCAGTGAGTTAGTTGACTTCTCGCTTTGGTATTACATGACTAAGTTGCTCATTCGGCCTTCGTCTTCTACTTTGCATCGGCTTAGAATTTGAATCGAGGGTCGTCCTTCCTTCAACTTGCTTGAACTAGATTCCCAATCTAGTAATCCAAGGTCTCTGCTAAGCTCTAGGAATCTTTCTTCTGGCAATGGTTTGGTGAAGATGTCAGCTATTTGGTAGTCTGTGCTGACTCTTTCAACTCTAACCCTTTTGTTAAGCACATGGTCTCGAATGAAATGGTGCTTAACGTCAATGTGCTTCGTCCTTGAGTGCAAGACCGGATTGTTGGTTATTGCAATAGCACTATTGTTGTCACACCATATTGGAACTTCGTTGGCAATAATATTGTAGTCCCTTAACTGTTGTCTGATCCATAGAATCATGCTGCATGACTACTGCAGACTAGGTATTCGACTCTGTAGTGGAGATAGAGTTAGAACACCTTCTTGCTAAACCAGGATATCAGTCTGGTTCCTAGGAATTGACACGTTCCACTAGTGCTCTTCCTATTGATTTTGCATCCGGCGAAATCCGCATCTGAGTATCCTGACAGCTCGAAGTTGTCATCCTTGGGGTACCACAGTCCAACATTAATTGTAGACTTTAGGTACTTAATTATTCTCTTGGATGCATCTAGGTGTGATTGCTTCGGCTTGGACTGGAATCTTGCACACACTCCAACTGCATATGATATGTCGGCACCTTGCGATTAGAGTACGAAGAGATCCGATGAGTCCTCTGTAGTGGGTTGAGTCCACCGATATGCACGCGCAAATGCGCATCCGAGTGCTACAAACCATTCTTCTCCTCCAAAATTTGAGCTTGAGGAGATGTGGTTGTAGTCCTTCCATCTTTTCTGCAATTAAACAAGCAGAGATTTAGGTACCCAAATTTGTGTGGGTCCTTTGGGGTTAGTTGGTTTCCTGGAGAATTTATTTCTCCTTGGATTATGGAAATTGTTATTATTATTATAACCCTTATAAGGTGCCTGTGGTCGAGGTCTAAATCTTCTGGTTGGATTGTATACCGGATATTCCTCAAAATAGTGTGGGCCATTTCTAAATCTAGGCTGAGACCATTTATTAAATCTTTGTGGTCTCCACACTTGTTCATTTTGATAATTTGGATAACCTTGAGATTTCCATCTGCCCCTCCCATTATGAAATCTATTTTTGGGAAGTTGTTGCTAATCGTGGGCATGTTGTATGCAGTTTTGCTTTTGCACGGGCCATTGCCTAGTCGCTGTCTAGGTGGGTATGCAGTGTAACACATTGCGGCTGAAACGTTTGACTTGGTTGTTACTGTTTTGAAAATCGGTTTATACGAGGCTCGTGATCGAGACTATTGTTTCTCCTTGATAAACTTGGTTTGAGAACTAGAGGAGTGTGAGAATCATATCAAGGCCTGATTTGGTATATAATGACCTTTTATAGGTACATTCGCCCGAGTTGAAGACGCCTTGGGGAGGTTATTTCCTGCTTTGAGTTTTATTTATACGTGCCGACTTAGTAAACTCGGCTTTGGCATGAGCAAGTGCGGTGACTTTTCTTTAAGTAAAATATTTGCTTTGTCTATCTCAATTTGTATTGACACTTGCACAGTTTTAAAATCAATTGTAGTTGTCTCAACCTTATTTAAATCTAAATTTGAGTTTTTGAAATCATTTTTCACCGCCTATTCTCATCTTGCAGTGAGTCTTCTCTCTTGATCTGACTTGGTGTGCGATTTAAGTGTTTCAAAATCTTTGAATAAGCTGATTTACCGATTCATGTAAATCCATATCTTGTGACATGGCTGAGCTATTATTTGAACCGGTAGGTTTAGAGGTTACCTCTTCATCGGCCAAGTTTGCCATCGACAATCATACTCCTCGTCTTCATCGGAAAAGAAACGCGCTTGATTCGACATGCTCCTGGTCTTCTCCGATGAGAGCTTTTCTTCTGTCTTCCTTTCGCCCACCTCCTTCTTGGTTTCGTCCTTCTTGAGCTCGGGACAATCCATTTGAATGTGTCTATTTTGTGATTGTAGCATTCAACTTTCCAGCCTTCCAAATTCCGGTTCCTTCTAGGATTCTCCTTGTAGTTTTTCTTATACTTGGAGTAGTTCTTTCAAATTGTGAACCTTTGCATTATGAAAGCCATTTCTTCCTCAAAATCTAGTGGATTTGGAGGTTTCACATCGAATAGGCTCTTAGCGAGGGGACTCAGTGCAAATGCGATTCCCTTCTCTGCAGGCTCGATTGAGGATGAGCTTGGAAGCTCGAACTCATAAGCCTTTAGATCGTATAACAGCTCCTGAATTTTTATCTTATTCAGGTCTTTGGACTCTCTCATAGCTACGGCCTTCATGCTCCATTCGGGATTTAGAGATCTGAGGACCTTTAGTGCCATTTCCCTGTTGCCATAGGTTTTGCCCAGGAGTTGATTTCATTGATAATTTGATGAACCTTGTGTCCACTTGGTCTATAGATTCTCCATTCTTCATTTTAAAGTTGTCAAACTTTTGGATAGCTATTGACAACTTGTTTTCCTTGATCAGCTCCGTTCCTTCACACATTAGAGCTAATGTGTCCCAAATCTCTTTGGCATTCTTACAATTTTTGATCTTGACCATTGTGGATTTGTCAAGAGTTTGGTATAAGCACATCTCGGCCTGTTGTCAAGATTGGCGCCTTTCTCTCTTCGGGTCACCTCCGTTCTCTTCTTGGGAATCTTTTCGGGCCTCCCACCGCGATCTCCTACCGTGTTGTCCTTCTCAAAAATGAATGGACCGTCCTCAATGATGCACCACATGTCGTCATGGATTGAAGATAAGTGTGCTGCATTCTTATCTTCGGAGATCATACTCGTCACCGAAAAGACAGGTAGTCTAGAGTGCATGTGTTCCATTATAAAGTGAGAGATAAGATATATATCTAGTATAGATCTGGTTCGTGAGAAAAAATGAACCAACCGCTCCGATACCACTTGTAGGTCACAAGTCGTCCAGGAACAAGTCTAGAGGGGGGGTGAATAGACTTGTTGAAACTCTTGAACTCTTTTTCTCGAAGAGTGAGTTTCTTCAGCTGATGGTCAAACAAATGACTTGGAGTCGTTTGTTCTTGGATATGTGCGGAAGTCAGCTGATGACGAATATAAATTAACTTAATTTAACACATAACAATGTATGCGGCGGTTAGAGTATGATGCAAGAAACAAGATAAATGACACAGGCAGTTATAGTGGTCTCAGAGGTGGGGTAATCCTCTACTAATCCACTTTTCTCCAAACCAGTTGAAGATGAATTCACTATAATTTTCAACCAGTGATAAATATTACAGTGATTCACAACACACTACAACAGCTTCCAACCAGTGGAATTCCGTGCCGTTGTATACACTTGACTGCCTTGCACCTCTTGATCCTCGATCCTCGGATGCCCTTACAGTCTCTTACTTCAACCAGTGAAGTACCCCGTACTCAAAATTTATAGACAAGAGTGTTTGTCTTCTCCAACTTAAGAGCTTCCTTGAATATGAACTTTTTGGATCTGCTCTTTTTCACGATGCTATTTGATTGCTTGAGATTGCTTTGTTTGCTTTGATCGCTAGAGTATATGTTCGCACCGGTTGTTGCTCAGATTCAAATCTCTGGATATATATAGGTCAGATCTTCTGAGCTTCTTCCTTGTAGCCGTTGCAAATCTTTGAACAAATTCGTCCATTGGAGGGAGACTTCATTGTTTAATCTTTTCTGAACGTTGCAAGGCTGGATTCCCATTATTTAATTTTATCTTCCGACCGTTGTGAGGACTTCTGCATGTGAGCGCCGAATCTTTTGAATATAAAAGGATAAAAGTCTTCACGGTGGGTCAGGATGATTTAATTAAATCATATCTCTTGCGGGAATCACTCCAATTTGTCTCTTCACGTTGCATGTGAGCTTTCCGTAATATTTGACTTTTCAAAGCATGCTGACGTGGACTTGGAGTACTAGACTGTAGTTGAGTAGGCTGATGTGCAGCTTACATCTCTGAGTAGGTCCTCTCATTCATTCACTGTTTGTGACTTGTCTGATCAGGTGACTTCCCTGAGGTACCTCGGCTGCAGTCTGGTCAAACTTCTCTGATAAATTTTAGTTGACCAGAGCTACTCTGACTGGAGTCGGCTGTACTTTAGTACTTAGCCGATTTTCAGCCTAACTAACTTTGGCCTACAGAAGACACTCATTTGGTTCTTCTTTACATTTTGCCAAGTTATACTTAACATGTTTTGGCCTATGGAAGATACTCATTTGGTTCTTCCTTACATTTTGCCAATTAATAAACATTTGATTTTAAATTAATGACATCATCAAAATCTAACAAGTATTCCTAACATGTTTTACCCAACTCTTGCTTCGGGAAGTATTTTTCGTTGTGTTTGAATCTTTGAAGATTCCTGGTTATTATTATTCTTGGAATATGATTTGTATGACTCGTACTTGCACTTTGTACTTGCACTAGCAAAATAGTGGAATTTTGCTAATCCCCGAGTAATTGGGGGGTGGATGTCTGTATTGCATTCAGGTTTTGGGAAGCATAGCACAGGGTCGACATGAAGGATGATGAAAGATGAACGATACTAATCACATGAGGACCCGTATGTTGTTGTACTGGTCCAGTTGTACTTTATTTCCACTGCAGTATTCTTTTCCCGTTGTACGGGAGTGTGTTGTATTCAACCCCTGCGTGGGCATATATTGAGTTTGAGTTGTGTATATTTATTGAAAGACCAAATCGGTCTATTGAGTCATTTTAGCCTTAAAGGCAATTTTGAGATGTTCGATTTTGTTACCAGCCTGGTAGATCCTTGAGGAAAGGTTCTACAGCATGTAATATCCCTGAGCGGATTGGGGGTGTTACAAGTTGATGGTGATCTAGCCCGTACTAAGCTGCTTGGTTACCTGAAAACCATGCGAGTCAAAGCAAACATGATCAATGGAGCCTGGATAAACACTCCACGAAGTGTAAGAACAAGCTGCCAAACATGTTTTGACTACTAATGCACGAGACATACCTTTCTTAAGAGCAGGGCAGTCAGCTTTGAAATGTCCTTTCTGACCGCACTTGTAGCACTTTTCCTTTGGCTTTTTATTCGTCTCAGGATGAGGAGCCTTGCTCTTTAACTTGAGAGTTGCCACTTGCTTCTGGCCCACTTATTTCTTCTTCTTCCCCACTTGGGTTTAGAAGTCGAAACTGTTGGGATTCGGTGCCTAAAACGAAGGCCCAGCGGAAGCGGTGAAACGAAAATTAATTCGATCCGAATCCCTACGAGAATCGATCGAGCTACGTATATACGAATATATAAACGAAAAGCAAGAGTCGTAAGAAACTAACCCTCGAAGTCCGTTGATTAAATGGTAACCTTCTCTTGAGCTATTCCCCAAACTCTTGAACGATCCAACGCCGAAAGTACCGCGTCTCTACTTGCCACGCGCCGGAGAAACAACCGGAACGACAATCACCTTGCTATCCTCCGAGGATACGGCTAGAGCTAAGTGATGAAGCTTGCAATATGAAATTATAACACTCTAAGTGTATAACTCACAATCTCTCTTTTATTTCTCAATTTTCTTCCAAGAAAAATCAAGAACTTGATGAATAAAGAGGAAGCTGATGAAACAGACTTGGAGAAGTCTTTTCTCTCTCTCTACACTCACAGCTCACGTGGGAATCAAAGTGAAGTGAGGTGAGAAGTCTTCCTCTCTTTATTCTATTTCCACTCACATGATACATCTCATTATTATGAGAATCTAAGCCACAAAGTCATCTTTTTCATATAAAATGAAAACAACAAGACAAGAGGAAAGTGGGTGGAAATTAGGGGGTGGCTACCATGCGAAACGGATGAGTTCGGTTCGTTTCGGACTCCGTGAGTCCAAACAGATAAACTACGATTCCGTTACGATGTATTTGTATCGATTAATTAATCCAATTAATTAAACATATCAAATACAAAATAACATAATTAATTTCTCCAAGAAATAATTATATTCATGAATCAAATTAATCACCCAAAGGATATATTTAATCCATTAAGCCGTAAATCAATTTATCCGATAAATCGATTTAAACATCGATGTCCCAAATTAGATATCCAATATCTAATATTTATAATGAGAGATTAAGCTCGATTCATTCCGTCGTCAATCCTAATGCGCGACTCGGTAGGTCCGTCTCGATCGGCAATGGGAGGAACCAAAGAGTAGTAGCACCACCTAGCCGGCTGGCGGCTACACTGCACCCCACCGAGAACGAATGATTGGGATCATTCAAGAACCATTCTGTCGTGAATACCAAGAACGTATAAACCCTTCTTTCAAATGTCCCGATCAAGTTTTAGGGTCACGGTCGATCAAACCCTATCTGCTTGACGCTATGCATGCGTTAATGCAAATCGAGATCATCGAGTCCGTGTATCTAATACATCGGCTCCAATGCTTTGGCCAAAGACTTCGATCTCATCGCAATAACCGCATAGGACATCTAACCCGCTCACTAACGGGAGAAAGAATTCTATCTTGGTATTCGATGGGACTGCTACTTGCCGTCAAGATGCACGTCGAGGTTGACCCCGCCTTAGGTTTACGAGGTCGAACTACTCTAATGAAAATCTTGACATCACAAGCACATCCCTACTAAATCCTCAAGTCGAAGGTTCACGAATACCTATCACAACCTTTCGATTCCGTCATTGGTCATCCCGAGTGAAATCCATGTGACGAATCGAGGGTGAGTCGGTTGAGTATACTAATCTAATTAGCATACCTATAACGTGTGCTCCCACTAACCATTAGTGTTCGACAGGCACTCTCCATGTCAAAAACACGTCATACAAGTCTTTACATAAACTTAACGCCCGTCAAGTTTCATCGACTTCATGACGATTAAGTATTTGAGCTATAAACCTTTCCAAAGGCCGACCCCCTTATCCAATAAGGAGTGGAACGTTTTGCTCTCAAATACACGGACTAGTTTCTATATGTTTATTTACGAGTTAGGAATGCAGTAACTACCAGTAAATAAAGAAACAATCATTTGCCTTATGTAAATGGTTTACATAATTACAAGTACAATGCCCTCACTCAACAACCTCTGAGTGGCATTCGAGGGCATACTCCTAACAATCTCCCACTTGCACTCAATGCCACACACTATGGTATCTAATACCCATGTTCTCCAGATGACGCTCCAAGCTAGTCCGAGATAGTGGCTTGGTCGGTGGATCGGCGACGTTGTCGGCCGAGTCTACTCTATGCGGCCTGATGTATCCCTTGCGAACAAATTCTCTTACGAGATGATACTTCCTCTCAATATGTTTGGTCCGTTGTGAAACCTCGGCTCCTTGGCTGCGCTGACTCGTCGTTGTCGCGATGCAGTAGCAGGCGGACTCGGCCACATGGTATCACTTGAAGTTCTCCCGAAACTTCTTAATCCGAACCCTTCCTTGGAAGCCTCCGAGGCCGCTTGATACTCGGCTGACAGTGGAATCGGCGGTCGCGCTTTGCTTGGCACTACGCCAAGATACTGCTCCTCCATTAAGTGTAAATATGTAGCCAGAAGTGGACATCGAGACGTCCTTCAGTCCTTGGGAGGCCGAATCAGTGAATCCCCCCACATCCAATTCTCCACCACCAAACATCGTAACCATATCTCTAGTCCTTCTCAAGTACTTGAGAACGTTCTTTCTGGCCCAATGTTCCCTACCCGGGTTTGCACGAAACCTACTCACCACGCTTACGGCATGCGCAATGTCAGTCTTGTACACAACATAGCATACATAAGGCTACCCACGGCCGAAGCATATGGTATATTACTCATTTCCTTTCGTTGTTCCTCATTTTGAGGACACATCTTCAAGGTGAGTTTTATTCCATGTCGCATCGGTAGGAACCCTCTTTTAGAATCATCCATCTTAAATCGCTTTAAGATTTTATCTATATAGAGGGCTTGGGAAAGACCTATTGTTCTCTTCGCTCTATCCGGTAGAGTCGAATACCAAGAATATAGGTAGCTTCTCCCAAGTCTTTCATGGAGAAATTACTCAAAGCCAAGCTTTCACGTAACCGAGCATTCCCACATCATTTCCTATTAGTAGAATGTCATCTACATATAGTACTAAGAATGCGATCTTGCTCCCACTAACCCTCTTGTATACACAAGGTTCCTCTTCATTTTGCACGAAGTCAAACTCTTTGTGCCTCGTCAAACGAAGATTCCAACTACGCGACGCTTGCTTGATCCATAAATGGAACGCTGAAGCTTGCACACTTTCGAATATCGACTTCGGATACAAAGCCTTTAGCCGCTCCATATAGATTTCCTCCTCGAGGAATCCATTAAGGAAAGCCGTCTTTACGTCCATTTGCCATATCTCATAATCGTGGTAGCGGCTATAGCAAGCATCATGCGAATAGACTTGATCATGGCTACGGGCGAGAAGGTATCGTGTGTCGATTCCTTCCTTCCAGGTATAACCCTTTGCCACTAGCACGGCCTTATAGGCGTCAACCTTGCCATCACCATCGGTCTTTCTCTTGTAGATCCACTTGTTCCCAATAGGCACTATGCCCTTGGGGCGGTCTACTAGAGTCCGGACTGATTGACATGCATCGAGTCTATCTCGGCTTCCATAGCTTCACGCCATTTCATGAGTCTACATCCACCATCGCTTGGTCATAGGTCGTTGGGTCGGTCTCTTGGCTATCACTTGGAACCTCATGGAGACCCGGCTCCTCCAAGTGCACAAGCCCATACCTCTCGTAAATGAGACACCCTACTAGACCTACGAGGTGGTTGTACTTGTGTTTCAGAAAGTTCGGTTCCAGTTTCTTGCACAGTGTCTCTCGAGGAGTTTCATTGTATTCTTCTAAAGAAATACTTCTACCTGCTCCGCCTTCTGAATGAACTCATCTTCCAGAAGTGTGCTTGTAAAGCAACAATGATCCTTCGATCTTCGGGCATGTAGAATAGATATCCCATCGTCCCAGACAGAATCCAATGAAACGTCCCTTCGCAGACCTAGCTTCCAACTTTTCCACCTTAGTCTTCTTGACATAGGCGGGACATCCCCAAATCCTAATATGATTAAGACTTGGTTTCCTTCCTTCCCACATCTCATGTGGAGTTTTAGGAATGGATTTAGAAGGACATCTGTTCAAGATATACGCGGCGATCAGTGCATACCCCACGGGTAAATCGGCAAGTCGGTATAGCCCGGCATGGAACGGACCATGTTCAACGTGGTCCGGTTCCTTCTTTCGACACACCATTTAACCGAGGAGTACTGGAGGTGTTAGTTGTGAAACTATTCCATGTTCCTTAAGGAACTCGTCAAACTCCGTACTCATATACTCGCCACCTCGGTCCGACCGAAGTGCTTTGATATGATTACCAGTTTGTTTCTCGACTAGGGCCTTGAATTCCTGGAATTTTTCAAAGGCCTCGGATTTATGTTTCATTAAGTATACATAACCATACCTAGTATGATCATCTGTAAACGTAATGAAATATTGATATCCGTCACGTGCTGCTTCTAAAGCACCACATACGTCAGTATGGATTAATCCCAGTTTATCGGCTCTTTCAAAAGTCCCTGTGAAGGGGACTTAGTCATTTTGCCTATAAGGCAAGATTCACAAGTAGGAAAGGGATCCGATCCCAATGGACCCATAAGTCCATCTTTTTCCATCTTGTAAACCTTGGTCTGACCAACATGACCAAGTCTAAGATGCCATTTCAAAACTTGATTGGTTTCATCCCTACCACGTTTTCTAGTCATAGTATTCACAACTACTTTGTTGCTGAGATTTAGATGATACAATCCATTCAACAATGTAGCAGTACCCACTAGTTTATTTCTAAAATAAATTTTGCAGGAACCATCACCAATGAAAAATGAAAAGACTTTTCGGTCCATGACCGGAATGGATACAATGTTTTTGTGCCCCTTGGGCAAAACAAGTACATCTTCTAAAGTCAAAACAAAGCGGATTCTAAACCCAAAAGAAGTGATCCTATGTCAGTTGCCTTGACACTATGCCCGCTTCTGACTGTGATCATAACTTCTCCACTCCAAGCTTCCTACTTTGTTCCAGATCCCGATTCACGGTACAAATATGAGAACTAGCACCGAATCCAGATTCAGAAGTAGAAAATACGATGCGAGAACAATTTGTTTCCAAAACTAAAAGTTCTGCAGAAAGTGCCATGAAGAATCGGACAGTCTCTAGCCCAGTGGCCCACTCACCGCACTTGAGACAAGTATCCTTTTCTTCTTGTTCTTCGAACCATCGGGGCCTTGCCCTTTCCCTTAAGGTCCTTAGCTTGTGGTCCACCGCTTCTTGGTCTTTTTCTTCTTATTCTTAGACTTAGAAGTCCAAGAAATCACAAGTGCACTCCTTCATCCGCGGTCTTCATCGAGGCGAGCGGTCACGGTTGTTCATTAGCCCGACTAAGTTACATGCAATCTCATTGCGATTGAAGTTCATAACAAAGCGTGAGAAGGAATCGTGGAGAGGCGTAGGATAAGGTCGGTTTGGAGAGAAGTATCCATTTTAAAATCAAGAGCCTCCAATCTCTCGATCATGGATATCATTTTGAGGACGTGTTCCCCAACCTTCTCACCTTCTTTCATCCTTGCACCGAACAGCTTGCTTGGATATCTCATATCTAGCGATTCTGCTGTGCTCACCATAAAGCTCGGTTAAGTGAGATAGAATGCACGCGCGAAGTCATTTTCTCATGAGCTCTCGAAGCTCATTAGACATGGAAGCCATCATATAAGCACGGACTTTCACGTCATCCTTAACCCACTTTTCGTGGTTTTCAATCTCTTCTGATTGGCTCGAGTCCACATAGGAGGCGCCGGAATGTCCGTCTCCAAGACGTATCCCAGTGCCTCTATACCGAGGACAATCATCGATTGCGGGCCAATCCACAAAGTTAGGTCCCATTAAGGTGTTCTTTTCGAGTAGAATTGCGAGTGGATTCATTGTCATATTGAGATTTATGCGCATTAAGTATAGCAGTTAATTAGTGACTCATTCAATTATGTTAGTATAGAATTTAAGGTCTTTTCTATTCTTGTTACCCGGCTCCCACTATTTTTATCTAATAACACACTCCCATGTGAAATCAAGTATCGTCGCTCTACTTCATAGTGGTGATCGAGTTCTTTATAAATCTTAATAGAGGGCAACCGAATGTGTTTCTAGTCTATTAATTTTCATAAAGTGGTGTCCAACACCAACCCATCTAATGGATGATTCGATCTTCTTTTTCCCCTTGTTCACTCCCCTCAACCTATACGGTTTCTATGGTTCGTGAACAAGTTAAGTTTATACCATCGACGCAAATCAGTTTCACAATTGAATCTTATCCGGCAACCTATCAGTTTCTAGGGATAAAATTTGCTCCAACCGAAGGCATCCAATGCGCTCCCGGTAATTTATCCGTCCTCCCGACGACTACCCCGATAACTCGGAAGCATAGCACATCCGGTTTGGATTTCAATTTCCGAAAACTTCGACGGAGGAAGGAAAACCTTGAAACCTTATAAACTTAATTATTTGTTGTGGGAGAATTATCGCGATTAACGTTACACTTTGCACATTAATCGTTTAAGCGCGTTTGTGGCATTCATACAATATGAAACAACCAATCACAACCTAGTTGCTACCAACATGTGGTTCATGGACCGTTCTAGAAAACAAAAACTCCGTAATCTAATTACAAGTCTTCGTCTTGAATCTTCGTCTTCTCGAAATGGATCTTCCTCCGGTCTTCGTCATTACATATAAATTTTACATTGAAAATTGCATCCTAGATACAAATTTTTCTAGTAAAATAAATAGGCTCAAAAGCGGCCTTTACAACCCAATCGAATAAAGCGAGCGATTCAAAAACTAAGTCCACGAACCACATCCCCATTCAAAAGCATTCATTCAATAAATACTAAATAAATGGAAAGCGTAGAGATACATTGATCCAATCAACAATACGAACCGATCAATCGATTCACACAATCGGTAATATAATAACGTTCAAAATAATTGACGACCATAAATATTCCAATTAATCAAATTTCCCTTATAAAATGAAATACCATAAATCATTTTAATCATATTAAATCAATTTAACATGCGGGAGATTAATTTTCAAGAATACACGGAAAAATCGAGCCGGGCGAAAATGGCTGCCATGGCCGAAGTCATGCCGGCACTGGCCCGGCTCAAGCCGCATGGCCGAGTCACGCCGGCGACTCTGGCGAGCACGGCCCGTGTCTCGACACGGTCGGGTCTGCTGGCGATGCTGAAGGTTGCCGACACGGCCGTGTCACCGGACGGCCGAGTCACCTGGCGACTTCACGCCCTTTGTCCGAAAAGTCGTCCACGACGATTCGAGCTCGATTTTGACCCGATATCGATATCAATATTTTTCAACATTCATATCTTCAATATAAATCATATTTCCAAGAAATTAAGATTTATATTTAGACATAAACTTACGAAAAATATAACTACAACGAACGTAAAAATATATACCACGATTATGACTAAAATGATTCCAAATCATTCACCATCTAATCAAGCATTCCAAATGCCAATATCGTATATACGATCGCAAGACCTACGCTCGATACCCTTTGTTGGGATTCGGTGCCTAAAGCGAAGGCCCATGGAAGCGGTGAAGCGAAAATTAATTCGATCCGAATCCTACGAGAATCGATCGAGCTACGTATATACGAATATATAAACGAAAAGCAAGAGTCGTAAGAAACTAACCCTCGAAGTCCGTTGATTAAATGGTAACCTTCTCTTGAGCTATTCCCCAAACTCTTGAACGATCCAACGCCGAAAGTACCGCGTCTCTACTTGCCACGCCGGAGAAACAACCGGAACGACAATCACCTTGCTATCCTCCGAGGATACGGCTAGAGCTAAGTGATGAAGCTTGCAATATGAAATTATAACACTCTAAGTGTATAACTCACAATCTCTCTTTTATTTCTCAATTTTCTTCCAAGAAAAATCAAGAACTTGATGAATAAAGAGGAAGATGATGAAAAGACTTGGAGAAGTCTTTTCTCTCTCTACACTCAAAGCTCACGTTGGAATCAAAGTGAAGTGAGGTGAGAAGTCTTCCTCTCTTTATTCTATTTCCACTCACATGATACATCTCATTATTATGAGAATCTAAGCCCCACAAAGTCATCTTTTTCATATAAAATGAAAACAACAAGACAAGAGGAAAGTGGGTGGAAATTAGGGGGGTGGCTACCATGCGAAGCGGATGAGTTCGGTTCGTTTGGACTCCGTGAGTCCAAACAGATAAACTACGATTCCGTTCTGATGTATTTGTATCGATTAATTAATCCAATTAATTAAACATATCAAATACAAAATAACATAATTAATTTCTCCAAGAAATAATTATATTCATGAATCAAATTAATCACCCAGTGATATATTTAATCCATTAAGCCGTAAATCAATTTATCCGATAAATCGATTTAAACATCCAATGTCCCAAATTAGATATCCAATATCTAATATTTATAATGAGAGATTAAGCTCGATTCATTCCGTCGTCAATCCTAATGCGCGACTCGGTAGGTCCGTCTCAGTCAGCAATGGGAGGAACCAAAGAGTAGTAGCACCACCTAGCGGCTGGCGGCCTACACTGTACCCCATCGAGAACGAATGATTGGGATCATTCAAGAACCATTCTGTCGTGAATACCAAGAACGTATAAACCCTTCTTTCAAATGTCCCGATCAAGTTTTAGGGTCACGGTCGACCAAACCCTATCTCGTACTTTGACGCTATGCATGCGTTAATGCAAATCGAGATCATCGGTATGCCGTGTATCTAATACATCGGCTCCAATGCTTTGGCCAAAGACTTCGATCTCATCGCAATAACCGCATAGGACATCTAACCCGCTCACTAACGGGAGAAAGAATTCTATCTTGGTATTGATGGGACTGCTACTTGCCCGTCAAGATGCACGTCGAGGTTGACCCCGCCTTAGGTTTACGAGGTCGAACTACTCTAATGAAAATCTTGACATCACAAGCACATCCCTACTAAATCCTCAAGTCGAAGGTTCACGAATACCTATCACAACCTTTCGATTCCGTCATTGGTATCCGGAGTGAAATCCATGTGACGAATCGAGGGTGAGTCGGTTCGAGTATACTAATCTAATTAGCATACCTATAACGTGTGCTCCCACTAACCATTAGTGTTCGACGCACTCTCCATGTCAAAAACACGTCATACAAGTCTTTACATAAACTTAACGCCGGTCAAGTTTCATCGACTTGCGAACGATTAAGTATTTGAGCTATAAACCTTTCCAGTGCCGACCCCCTTATCCAATAAGGAGTGGAACGTTTTGCTCTCAAATACACGGACTAGTTTCTATATGTTTATTTACGAGTTAGGAATGCAGTAACTACCAGTAAATAAAGAAACAATCATTTGCCTTATGTAAATGGTTTACATAATTACAAGTACAATGCCCTCACTCAACAACCTCTGAGTGGCATTCGAGGGCATACTCCTAACAGAAACACCAATAGTCCCAAAAACTTGATACCTATGCCTAAAGGCTAAAGAGACCTTCCGCAGCTTGAAGCTCTGTCAGCAATTCCGCCAAGGTATAATCCCTGTGATTCATATTGTAGTTTAGGTGGAACTGTTCAAAGCTCCTAGGTAAGCTGCCCAGGATGATATCGGTCTGCGTTTCTACATCGATAATAGCCCCTAAGATATCAAGTTCGTTTAGATGAGAAATCATCTTTAGAACATGATCCCTTACCGAGGTTCCTTCGGGCATTTGGGTCGTCATCAAGACCCTCATAGCATTACCTAGCAGCCCGGTTCTGATGACCAAACATCTCGCCAAGATTTTTCATTATTTCTGCGTCCGTTCCCATACTCCAATGCCGATGCTGCAATACATTTGCTAAAGAAGCCAAGATGTAACAGCGAGCCATCTCATCATATTTCTTCCATTTTCGGTATTCTTTCACCTCGTCAGGTGTCGAATCCGCATCTGATTCCAATAGATATTCCTCAGTTAGAACAAACTTATGTTCCTCATCAGTCATGACAATATTACCTCAGAAACCCAATATATATGCTAGCAACCAACACCTCGAAAAATCCCGTATATGCAAGCCACGATCGTGTGGACGTTTACATGCACATTTTTCAAGTAGAGTTTTACGTCTTTAATTTTACTATCTAGTCAATTTACGTTATGACAAGTAAAATTAATAGTTGATTCCTCTTAGCCATGTATTAATTAACATAGATTCTGATGGGGAGCTTATTAATTAGTACATCTAAGTGAACACCAAATTTAACAACCTTAAAATATTATCTTTTAAATAATAGTCCTACAGATGGAGAGGTCCTATAAAAAAAGATAATATTTACCTTTTGTTATCATTAGAAATTTAAACTAGTGAACCTATAATTGGCACATCTGATATGGAGGAAGACCCTAATGTCAACGCGCATGCTAATTACTTCAAAATTTAAATCAATTATGGAGGCCAATTTGATTTTATCTTAAAAATAAATAAATCAATTTAATCACTTAGTTATTTTAGCCTTAAGGTTTTTAATTTTCTCGTCCTAACATGGAAGAAACATATCACACATACATTCATACATGCCACACATCCAAAACGGTAAAAACCAAAATAAATGCATGGATAATTAAATTATCCAATTATCATGGTCTTCTTCCTTGAGTTGAATCCGAGAAACTCTTCGACTCGTTGTCTCCCACTGGATCAAGCATCTCGTCACTCCTCCCGGTCGGGCCGTGGATTTCCAAAATTAAAGTTTCACTTTTATGCAAAATTAATTACATAAAAAATTAATTTTTAATCCTGACTCTCCAGCGGACGCAACGAACGACGGTGAAATGAACCGGACCGAAAACTAGACGACCCGACCTGAACTGGAGAACCGGCTCGGAGCAGTGCCGCGGACCCTCGGCGGCGAGCCGGTCTTGCTCAGCGGCAACCATGTCTTTGCTCAGCGACCATGTCTTGCTCAGCGGCGCCAGCGTCTTGTTATTGGCCATGGCCCGATCTCGGTGTCCCGGTTCAGCTCTACTTCTTCGTGATTTTGTCTTCTCCGAACTCGATTATAATTTTACACAAAATAAAATACATAAAATTTACAGCAAGATTACACAAAAAAATAAGATCCTAGATCTACCTGCGAATTTTCTCACGGGAAAAACCATTAGATGCCTCAAAATCGGGCCAAACCAACAATTGCATAAATAATAAAATTAACCAGTCACATAACCATGATAATTGGATCATATTCCCAGAAGGAACACATCTAGCAAAATACTCCAACATCAAATTACATGAATATTTAAATTGCTATCAATTAATCACCAAAATTAATTAAAATAGCAGAAGCCCAAAATCTGGCTCCGATACCAGCTGTTGGAAATAAAATGCAGCGGAAGCAAAGTTGGAATTGATAAAAGCATTTTACGCATCAACGAGCACAAAACCTATTTAGGCATGCTATTAAATTAACTACTAAGATTAATAAGCAATTTAAATATTATTTATTATTTATTAAATAAATATGTTGGTAAATCCAATATCCTAACCTAGATCAAGGATCATAGGATATTTACCTTTTGAAGTGTAGTGGTTGCTTTCTTAATCTTTTCCTCAAAATCTTCTAGAGTATGATCCCGCCTTATTCCGGACGTTGTGTGGGCAACGAGCTACCGAATCTTGCTTGGACAATAAAGTGGATCGGCCGATTATACTCCCTCTCACAACTCTCGATTTCTTTTCTTCAAGCAATTCCGATTTGTAACAAGAATTAAAGTGTTATCTCAATTGTGGAATCAAGGACACAAGTCAATATCCACAATTAAACACTAAGAAGAAAAATCGTACTGCCTTGTGTAGGAAGATGAAGTCACGGCCGAGCCCTCACTGGTTGCTTATTTATAAGCTTTGGACTACTCTAGGGATCTTAAGGAGGATTAGGGTTAGGACTCCTAGTGCAACCCAACTTTCCATATTAATCCCTTTCCAATATGGTTGAGTTCATTAATATTAATTCAGTCCACTAAAGAATTAATATTGCACTTCCAACCCAAATCCCAATTTACAATCGGGCTCCAAATTTAAATATATTATTTTCCATATTTAAGATATCGAATGTCCATTAATTAATTTAAGCTACTGACAGTTTAATTAATTAACATCTTATCCAAGAGTAGTACCACTCGAACCTTATTATTATATCAGAATTAAATCCACCTGCAGGGTTTAATATAATAATCATTATAGATCTCCTCGAGGGGACATCATCAACCAGCACGAGCCGCGACACGATTTCTAGTAATAATAATAATTATCATATAAATAATATTATTGTCCAAGATACGAAACTTATTGAGTCAATCACTTTGACTCTCACCATGGTAAATCAAAGCAATAAATATTATAAATACATAATTAAATATTATAGACTTAGAATTAAGAAGTAACAATTATCCAAGATTTACGTTCTTCTTACAGTCAGTACAGAAGACACTATCTCACCTTAATCTAGTTCAACGTATGCAAATCTGCTAATGTATGATAATAGTCAAGACCAACTAATCTCGAGCATACACTACAACCTTTCATATATTTTGTCTAATAATTATACAGGTTGTGAACTATTATATTATTTTATAAGACACCGATAATATGATCTTACGTGTGACACTGACACACCATGTTATCTATAATATAAAATAATTTGACATTTCATTTGCATAACCATAACGTGAATAAATATGCAAAACATGTAATTATGTGTAATTAATATTCTCATAGGTAGTTATGGGGAAATAAGGTAACACAAGCATAAAGTATGCTTTGGAGTATACAATCCTAACAGAATCAGCCTTTCTAGCTTTCTATCGGTACTCGAAAAACCTTACTTGGATTTAGATTATCGTTCTAACAATGCCGGATCTACGATACTAATAACACTGAATCAAATCTACAATCCTTTCTTTTCTCCTGTGTATGGTTGAGTGAATTAGACACTCGAACTCTTATCAATTAAGCTCGATTACACTAACAATACTGTTTATAATGTATATAATATGTATAGCAATTTTCTTGAAGTTGTTGTTTTAAATAATACCAAATGCATTGGTATTTATAGGTTTGAGAGCCTAACTAGCCGTTATTGTCTTTCTTTTTTAGCGTGCTCTATTTCCTCCTTTAGAGTGCGCTAAGCCTTGTTGCGTACATTAACAATGCATGGTTACGTACATTAACTGTTGATCAGATTAGTCCAGTGGCTTCTGCCTCTTTCTTTAGCATACGTTAATTTCATTCGTAGCATGTGTTGGGATTCGGTGCCTAAAATGAAGGCACAACGGAAGCAATATACGAATCTAATTCGATCTGAATCCCATAAGAGGATCGATCAAGCTACTTATATACGAATATAAAACGAAATAAAGGAAGATCCGAAATCATACCCTCGTAGTCCGTTGATTTAAAGGTGTGAAGATGATGTCCCTTGCGAATCCAATCCGCAACAAGCTCTAGGATGATCCAACGCCGAAAACACCGCGTCTCTACTTGCCACGCGCCGGAGAAACGGTCGGAACGACAACCACCCAATTAACCTCCAAGATTACGGCTAGAATCGGATGATGAAGCTTTCAAATGTGATTATAACACTCTAAGTGTATAACTCACTATCTCTCAATGATCTCTTGAATTTTCTCCAAGAAAAACTCAACAAGAATGAAGAACAATATGAAGACTTGAAAAAAAAAACAATTTTTCTCTCTCACTTCCCTGCCAAAACCGTGAGTTCAAAAGTGGTTGGAAGAGAAGTGTAGTCTTCACAATATATTCATAATCTCACCAAAGTAACCAATCTTTATCTCACATGAGATATTGTCACAATGATGTCTCAAGTCTTCCACCATTTAAGGTGGAGACAAAGAACAAGGAAGGTAAGAGTAGGTGGGGGGCCATCTAGAAGAACGAGACGGATTTGGTTCGTTTCGGACTCCCGTGAGTCCAATCAGATAAATTCTATTCTGTTCCGATGTATTTATATTAATTAATTAATCCCATTAATTAATCATATCAAATACAAAATAATATAATTAATTTCTCCAAGAAATAATTATATCTATGAATTAAATTAATCACCCAGTAATTTATTTAATTCATTATGCTGTAAATTAATTTATCCAATAAATTAATTTAGACATCCAATGTCCCTTAATTAATTAGACATCTAATATCCAATAAATTAGATATCCAATATCTAATATTTATAAAGAGAGAATAAGCTCGATTCATCCGTCGTCAATCCTATTGCGTGACTCGATAGGTCCGTCTTAGTTAGCAATGGGAAGAACCAAAGAGTAGTAGCACCACCTAGCCAGCCTGGCGACCTACACTGTACCCTAATTGAGAACGAATGATGGGGATCATTCCAAAACCTTTCTGTCGTGAATACCAGCATATGTATAAACCCTTCTTTCAAATGTCCCGATCAAGTTATAGGGTCACGATCAGTCAAACCCTATCTGTACTTGACACTATGTGTGAGTTACTGCAATTCGAGATCATCGAGCTCTCGTGTATCTAGTACAACTCGTTCCAATGCTTTGGCCAAAGACTTATGATCTCATCTGCCAATAACCGCATAGGACATATAACCCGTTCACTAACAGGAGAAAGAATCCTATCTTGGTATTTAGTAGAACCTGCTACTTGCCCGTCAAGACGCACGTCGAGGTTGACCCCCATCTTTTGGTTTTCTGGTTCGAACTACTCTAATGAAAATCTTAACATCACAAGCACATCCCTACTAAATCCTCAAGTCGAAGGTTCACGAATACCTATCATAACCTTTCGATTCCGTCATTGATTGTCCCGGAGTGAAATCCGTGTGACGAATCGAGGGTGAGTCGGTTCGAGTATACTAATCTCATTAGCATACCTATAACGTGTGCTCCCACTAACCATTAGTGTTCGACAGGCACTCTCCAAGTCAAAGAACACGTCATACAAGTCTTCACATAAACTTAACGCCCAGTCAAGTTTTATCGACTTGCGAACGATTAAGTGTTTGAACCATAAACCTTTCGAGTGCCGATCCCCTTATCCAATAAGGAGTGGAACGTTTTGCTCTCAAATACACGGACTAGTTTCTATATATATATTTACGATTCAGGAATACCAGTGACTACCAGTAAATAAAGAAACATACAATTGCCTTCTGATAATGTTTTTCATAATAATAAGTACAATTCCCTCACTCAACATCCTCTGAGTGGCATTCGAGGGAATACTCTTAACAATCTCCCACTTGCACTCAATTCCACACACTATGGTATCTAATACCCATGTTCTCCAGATGACGCTCCAAGCTAATCTGAGAAATTGGCTTAGTCAGTGGATCAGCGACGTTGTCGGCTGAGTCTACTCTATGCAGCACAATGTATCCCTTGCGAACAACTTCTCTCAAGAGATGATACTTCCTCTCAATGTGTTTGGTACTGTTGTGAAACCTCGGCTCCTTGGCATGCGCTACAGCTCCGTCGTTGTCGCAGAAAAGCGGAACAGGCAGCTCAGTACATGGTATCACTTGAAGTTCTCCCAGAAACTTCTTAATCCAGAACCCTTCCTTAGAAGCCTTTGAGGCTTCTTGATAGTCAGCCTGACTGGTGGAATCAGCAGTTGCGCTTTGCTTGGTGCTACGCCAAGATACTGCTCCTCCATTAAGAGTAAATATGTAGCCAGAAGTAGACATCACATCGTCTTTCTGTCCTTGGAAGTCTGAATCAGTGAAGCCCATCACATTAAGTTCTCCACCGCTATGCATAAGAACCAGATCTCTAGTCCTTCTTAAGTACTTGAGAACGTTATTTACAGTAGTTCAATGTTCCCTTCCTGGGTTTGCCTGAAACCTACTAACCATGCTCACAGCGTGCACAATGTTAGGTCTCGTACACAACATACATAAGGCTACCCACGGCCGAAGCATATGGTATATTACTCATTTCCTTTCATTGTCCTCACTTTGAGGACACATCTTCGAGGAGAGTTTTATTCCATGTCGCATCGGTAGGAACCCTCTTTTAGAATTATCCATCTTAAATCGCTTTAAGATTTTATCTATATAGAGGACTTGGGAAAGACCTATCATTCTCTTCGCTCTATCCTGGTAGAGCCGAATTTCAAGAATATAGGTAGCTTCTCCCAAGTCTTTCATGGAGAACCTACTCAAAAGTCAAGCTTTCACAGAATTGAGCATTCCCACATCATTTCCATAAGTAGAATGTCATCTACATATAGTACTAAGAATGCGATCTTGCTCCCACTAACCCTCTTGTATACATAAGGTTCCTATTCATTTTGCATGAAGTCAAACCCTTTGATTGCCTCGTCAAAACGAAGGTTCCAACTATGCGAAGCTTGCTTCAGTCCATAAATGGAACGCTGAAGTTTACACACCTTATGAATATCGACTTCGGACACAAAGCCTTTAAGCTTCTCCATATAGATTTCCTCCTCGAGGAATCCATTAAGGAAAGTCGTCTTTACGTCCATCTGCCATATCTCATAATCGTGGTAGGCAGCTATAACAAGCATCATGTGAATAGACTTGATCATAGCTACGGGCGAGAAGGTATCGTGGTAATCGATCCTTTCTTTCTAGATATAACCCTTTGCCACAAGCCTAGCCTTATATGTGTCAACCTTGCCATCCCCATTAGTCTTTTTCTTGTAGATCCACTTATTCCCAATAGGCGCTATGCCCTTGGGGCGGTCTACTAGAGTCCATACCTGATTCACATGCATTGAGTTTATCTCATCTTCCATATCTTCCCGCCATTTCGCAGAGTCTACATCCACCATCGCTTGGTCATAGGTCGTGGGATCGGCCTCGTGGCTATCACCTGGAACCTTATGGAGACCCAGCTCCTCCAGGTGCACAAGGCCATACCTCTCAGGTAATTGAGACACCCTACTAGACCTACGAGGTGGTTGTACTTGTGTTTCAGAAGGTTCAGTTCCAACTTCTTGTACAGGTGTCTCCTGAGGAGTTTCATTATATTCTTCCAAAGAAATACTTTTACCTGCTCCGCCTTCTTGAATGAACTCATCTTCTAGGAAGTATGCTTGCAAAGCAACAATGATCTTTCGATCTTCGAGTGTGTAGAATAGATAACCCATCGTCCCAGATGGGAATCCAATGAAACGTCCCTTCATGGACCTGGCTTCCAATTTCTCCACCTTAGTCTTCTTGACATAGGCTGGACATCCCCAAATCCTAATGTGATTAAGACTTGGTTTCCTGCCCTCCCACATCTCATGTGGAGTTTTAGGAACGGATTTTGGAAGGACATATTTTTAAGACATAAGCAGCAGTCAGGAGTGCATACCCCCACAGGTAAATTAGTAAGTCGGTATAGCTAAGCGTATAACGGACCATGTTCAACAAGGTTCGGTTCCTTCTTTCTGACACAGCATTTAACTGAGGAGTTCCTGGAGGTGTAAGTTGTGATACTATTCCATGCTCCTTTAGGAACTCATCAAACTCTGTACTCATATACTCGCCACCTCGATCCGACCGAAGTACTTTGATATGATTACCAGTTTGTTTTTCAACTAGGGCTTTAAATTCCTGGAATTTCTCAAAGGCCTCGGATTTACGTTTCATTAAGTATACATAACCATACCTAGCATGATCATATGTAAACGTAATGAAATACTGATATCCATCACGTGCTGCTTCCAAAGCACCACATACGTCGGTATGGACTAATCCAAGTTTATCAGCGGCTCTTTCAAAATTCCCTGTGAAGGGGGACTTAGTCATTTTGCCTTTAATGCAAGATTCACCAGTTGGAAAGGGACCCAATCCCAATGGACCTATAAGTCCATCCTTTTCCATTTTGTAAACCTTGGTCTAACCAACATGACCAAGTCTAAGATGCCATTTCAAAACTTGATTAGTTTCATCCCTACCACGCTTCCTAGTCATAGTATTCACAACGACTTTGTTACTTAGGTTTAGATGATACAGTCCATTTAACAATGAGCAGTGCCTACTAGTTTATTTCTAAAATAAATTTTGCAGGAACCATCACCAATGAAAAATGATAAGCCTTTCTGATCCATGACCGAAATGGATACAACATTTTTATGCCCCTTGGGCAAAACAAGTACATCATCTAATGTCAAAACAATGCCGGATTCTAAATCCAAATGAAGTGATCCTATGTCAGTTGCTTCGACACTATGCCCGCTTCCGACAGTAATCATCACTTCCCCAGCTCCAAGCTTCCTACTTTGTTCCAGATCCTTATTCACGGTACAAATGTGAGAACTAGCACCTGGATCCAGTATCCAAGAAGTAGAAAATATAGTAGCAGAATAATTTGTTTCCAAAACTAAAAGTTCTGTACCTGAAGTACCATGAAGAATCGGACAGTCTCTAGCCCAATGGCCCAGCTCACCGCATTTGAGACATGCGTCCTTCTTCTTCTTGCTCTTGGGAACCATTGGGAACTTGCCCTTACCTTTAAGGTCCTTGATTTGTGGTCCCGTCTGCTTCTTGGTCTTTTTCTTCTTATTCTTAGACCTCTGAGGTCGAGAAGAAATCACAAGGGCATACTCCTTCACCCGCGGAGTCTTCATATGAGACTGAGCGGTTACCAGTTTGTTCATCAACCCTGCTAAATTGCAAGCAATCTCATTGCAGTTGAAATTCATAACAAACTGTGAGAAGGAATCAGGAAGAGGCTGTAGGATAAGGTCGGTCTGAAGAGAATTATCCATCTTAAAATCAAGAGCCTCCAATCTCTCGATCATAAAGATCATTTTGAGGACGTGGTCCCCAACCTTCTCACCTTCCTTCATCCTAGCACCAAACAGTTGCTTGGATATCTCATATCTAGTAGTTCGACTGTGCTCACCGTAAAGCTCGGTTAAGTGAGATAAAATCTGCCTAGCAGAAGTCATTTTCTCATGAGCTCTCTGAAGCTCATTAGACATAGAAGCCATCATATAGGCACGGCATGGACTTTTATGTCATCCTTAACCCACTTTTCGTGGTTTTCAGTTTCTTCTTGATTGGATCTAGTTTGCACCGGAGGTGCCAGAATGTCCGCCTCTAAGACGTATCCCAGTGACTCTATACTGAAGACTATCATCAGGTTGCGAGCCAGTCCACAAAGTTAGGGCCAATTAAGGTGTTCTTTTCGAGTAGTATAGCGAGTGGGTTCATTGTCATATTGAGAGATTTGTTTGTCTGCACTAAGTACGACAGATTTATTAGTGACTCGTTCAATTATGATCTGAGTATAGAATTAAGGTCTTTTCTATTCTTTTAACCCAGCTCCCACTATTTTTATCGGAATAACACACTCCCATGTGAAATCCAGAAGTATTGTTTGCATTACTTCATAGTGGTGATCGAGTTCTTTACAAATTTTATATAGAGGGCAATCGAACAGATTTCTAGTCTATTAATTTTCATAAAGTGGTGTCCAACACCAACCCATATAATGGATGATTCGATCTTCTTTTTCCCCTTGTTCACTCCCCTCAACCTATACGGTTTCTATAGTTCATGAACAAGTTAAGTTTATACCATCGACGCTAATCAGTTTCATAATTGAATCTTATCCGGCAACCGAACAGGTTTCTACGGATAAAATTTGCTCCAACCTAAGGCATCAAATGCACTCTCGAAATTTATAGACCCTCCCCAAACGACTACCCCGATAACTCAGAAGCATAGCACATGCGGTTTGGATATCAATTTTCCAAAAGCTCGATGGGGGGGAAGGAAAACCTCGAAACCTTTTAAACTTAATAATTTGACGTGGGAGAATTTTCGCGATTAATGTTACACTTTTGGACATTAATTCATTTAAGCGCATTTGTAGCATTCATACCATATGAATAAACATTCACAACCTAGTTGCTACCAACATGTAGTTCATGGACCGTTCTTAGAATAAAAACGTCATAATCCAATTACAAGTCTTCGGTCTTGAATCTTCGTCTTCTCGAACGGATCTTCCTCCGGTCTTCGTCATTACATATAAATTTTACATTGAAAAATTGCATCCTAGATACAAATATTTCTAGTAAAATAAATAGGCTCAAAACAGCCTTTACAACCCAATCGAATAAAACCGAACGATTCAAAACTAGGTCCATGAACTATATCCCCATTCAAAATAATGCAACAATCACATTAAAAAAAATGGCATTCATAATTAATCTAAATATTGATCCAATCAATATAAATTAATCCATCCAAATGAATTAATCCAATTAATTCACACAACCGTTAATTTTAACTTGTTCCGGACGAGAAAATATTTCATTAAATTAATTCTCATAAGAATAAAATTACCATAATTATATCTTAGTCAAATTAAATCTAATTTAATTTGTGAGAAATTAATTATCGAATGAAATATAAAAAATAGAGTCGAAAAACACGACCGGGCCAAGCCGAGCCGGCATCGCCAGTGCCGAAAGCGAGGCCGGACCGCGTGGCGGATCGCGATCCACCGCTGCACAGCAGCGGCCGGCTGCAGCGAGGCCGGACCGCAAGTCCGGATCGCGATCTGCTGCCTCGGACCGCAAGGCAGCACCCGGCCAGCTCCAAGTTGTCGGGTCCGTTTACATTTTCGGCTCGTTTTTCGCCCTGATTCCAAAAATAATATTTTTCTAATCTTTATATTACACATTTAAATCAGATTTTGAAAAGAAAAATAGATTTATGTTGTAACATAAAATCATGAAAAATTAATTTTTAGATGAACAATTGAAAATCAACGATTAATACGATTATGATTCCAAATCATAATAACAACCAATCAAGCATTCCAAATGCTAAATATCGTATATATCGAATATACGATTGCAGGACCGACTCTCCGATACCACTGTTGGGATTTGGTGCCTAAAACGAAGGCGCAGCGGAAGCAATATACGAATCTAATTCGCTCTGAATCCCATACGAGGATCGATCAAGCTACGTATATACGAATATAAAACGAAATAAAGGAAGATCCGAAATCATACCCTCGTAGTCCGTTGATTTAAAGGTGTGAAGATGATGTCCCTTGCGAATACAATCCGCAACAAGCTTTAGGATGATCCAACGCTGAAAACACCGCGTCTCTACCTGCCACGCGCCGGAGAAACGATTGGAACGACAACCACCCAATTAACCTCCAAGGTTACGGCTAGAATCGGATGACGAAGTTTTTAAATGTGATTATAATACTCCAAGTGTATAACTCACTATCTCTCAATGATCTCTTGAATTTTCTCCAAGAAACACTCAACAAGAATGAAGAACAATATGAAGACTTGAAAAAAAAAACTATTTTTCTCTCACACTTCCTTGCCAAAACCGTGCGTTCAAAAGGGGTTGGAAGAGAAGTGCAGTCTTCATAATATATTCTACATAATCTCACCAAAGTCACCAACCTTTATCTAATATGAGATATTGTCACAATGATGTCTCAAGTCTTCCACCATTTAATGTGGAGACAAAGACCATGGAAGGTAAGAGTAGGTGGGGCGGCGGCCATCTAGAAGAACCGGACGGATTTGGTTCGTTTCGGACTCCTGTGAGTTCAATCAGATAAACTCCATTCCATTTCGATGTATTTATATTAATTAATTAATCCCATTAATTAATCATGTCAAATACAAAATAATATAATTAATTTCTCCAAGAAATAATTATATCTATGAATTAAATTAATCACCCAGTAATTTATTTAATTCATTAGGCCGTAAATTAATTTATTCAATAAATTAATTTAGACATCCAATATCCCTTAATTAATTATACATCCAATGTCCAATAAATTAGATATCCAATATCTAATATTTATAAAGAGAGAATAAGATCGATTCATTCCGTCGTCAATCCTATCGCAGAACTCGGTAGGTCCGACTCAATTAGCAATGGGAGGAACCAAAACCACCTAGCCAGGCTGGCGGCCTACACTATACCCTAACTGAGAACGAATGATGGGGATCATTCCAAAACCTTTCTGTCGTAAACACCAGTATACGTATAAACCCTTCTTTCAAATGTCTCGATCAAGTTATAGGGTCATGGTCAGTCAAACCCTATATGTACTTGACACTATGCATGAGTTAATGCAATTCGAGATCATCGAGCTCTCGTGTATCTAGTACAACTCGTTCCAATGCTTTGGCCAAAGACTTATGATCTCATCTGCCAATAACCGCATAGGACATATAACCCGTTCACTAACAGGAGAAAGAATCCTATCTTGGTATTTAGTAGAACTTGCTACTTGCCCGTCAAGACGCACGTCGAGGTTGACCCCCATCTTTCGATTTTCTGGTTCGAACTACTCTAATAAAAATCTTAACATCACAAGCACATCCCTACTAAATCCTCAAGTCGAAGGTTCACGAATACCTATCATAACCTTTCGATTCCGTCATTGATTGTCCCGGAGTGAAATCCGTGTGACGAATCGAGGGTGAGTCGGTTCGAGTATACTAATCTCATTAGCATACCTGTAACGTGTGCTCCCACTAACCGTTAGTGTTCGAGAGACACTCTCCAAGTCAAAGAACACGTCATACAAGTCTTCACATAAACTTAACGCCCAGTCAAGTTTCATCGACTTGCGAAATATTAAGTGTTTGAACCATAAACCTTTCGAGTACCGATCCCCTTATCCAATAAGGAGTGGAACGTTTTGCTCTCAAATACACGGACTAGTTTCTATATATATATTTACGAGTCAGGAATACCAGTGACTACCAGTAAATAAAGAAACATACAATTGCCTTCTGATAATGTTTTTCATAATAACAAGTACAATGCCCTCACTCAACATCCTTTGAGTGGCATTCGAGTGCATACTCCTAACAGCATGTGCTAATATATCATGATATAGCCGTTGACATGATGACATACTCCATGCAGTCACCGATCTAAGTTTGAATTTGATACTCATAGCGTACGTTAACTTCACAGTCTTGCGTACGTTATTATATCATATAGTGTCTGCTAATTCTGTCATGTTGCGTGCGCTATTCTTTGTGATCGTTGTGATGTTTGACCTTCCAGAATCCTTCAACGGGCTGATATTCAAACTTCTTAGCATACGTTAATTTTTTCGTATTGCGTATGTTATATGTTGTACCTAGTGCGCGTTAACTTGCACCATAGCGTGTGTTAACTGCTTCAATGCAAAATACAGAACTCTCTCTCTCTTGACGACTAGCGTGTGCTAGCTTATGCTATAGCGTACGGTATTTCCATGGTTCTTTGCTTTTCTGACCAGCTCTTGCGTCTTCGACTTCTTGTTGATCCTTTGTTGTTTTCTTTTGATTACATCAACATATCATCAAAATCATTTTTTATATACATGTAGAATAGAATATTCCAACACTATTATTGTAATTATATTTTTAATTTAGTCCCAAGTAATATTTTGGTATTGACTTTTTTATTTATTCCTATATTTTACTTTTTGAAAGTTTTATAATTTTTTGTTGTCGTTATAAATTTTTAGGAGTATTATTTTTAAATAGTGGTAATTTTTAGCTTAAAAAATAAAATAAAATAAAATAAAATAAGTATATTTAATGTTATGGTTGGGAGGTTGGGTGGTTATAGATAAATCATTCAAAATAGATGTGGTTGGGTCGGGATAAATATTGATGATGTGGAAGAAAAAGAAATTAATTGAAGAGGTGGCTTGGTGGTTGGAGTAGTTGCTGTTATTTATAGTCTAATCGAGTCATCAAACGCAACTCGAACTTTAAAACAAATAATGAATATCGTGTAGATAAATTCAGATCTGCCGAAAATACGTGGGGGAAGCTCCACTGAAACATGAAAATAAGACTCCTTAAGAAATGTGGAAAAATCGTAAGTCTCGTTACAAATATCTTAAAGTGTGTGAGTACTTGGCTAAGATTGCTATACTTGAACGAAAGCAAGTTAAAATCGAACCAAAGAGGGTCAATTGTATGTTTGTAAGATAGTATGGCATACCGATTTCTGGTACACAGATCAAAAAATGCTTAGATGTACATATTTATTGTTTATGTCTTTCATTATCATATTTCTACGCATATTTTTTGATTAATATAGGCATCAATATTAGTTTCAATGGTTGAGTGATAGTTCAGATCGTTGATAGCAACAGGCTTGTGTATTCCACATCTGTAGTACTAGTAGACCGGTGTTAGGTTAAGAATAGTAGCAAAGTACCCGTGTGATATCCTTGTGAGCAGATTCAAGTTATAAATCACTAAATGGTGTCAAAACTATATACTGAATTTGTACATATCCTAAATGAGAACAATGACTAGTTGTAGATTACATGCACTCTCGACACAATCCTTATACTCCATCAAACTCTTTTGTGCTTACCTTATCATTTATCTGCTTACATTATTATTGAACTAAAGCATAACTTATCACCAACTTGCATTTCAGAAGGGTTCAACTTTACTGTTCGAAATCCTGTTTCACCCGATACACAGTCGCAACATGTACAGGTGATCATAAATTAGAGATTAAAATTTTAAAACTAAAAAATACACATGCACACGTGATGATTATGTATTGTGTGGAATAGGGTTTGGAACACATGTTTAAAATAGTAAAATTGAACACATTTCACAATACCAATAGGTATTTTAAATTATTATATAGTAAATTATCCATGGGTATTTTACTATCATCTCTCTACTGCCCCTCTCATCTGGTGGTCCTTACTCGGCCAATTCGTCAAACTTGCTAATGAGAGAAAGAAGTCTGGAGTCCAAATGAATGTTTTGACCCTAGTCTCACCAGCATTCCCTGGAGGTAGTCATTCTGGATCACCTTTTAGCGGCTAACCAAAGCAAACACAATCAAAAAGAATAAACGAAAATTTGTGAGCGCATCTTTATCAAGAGTCCAGCTGACCAAAGCTGGAAAATCAAACAAGAGAAAAACCGACTTCTGCAAGGTGAAGCAAGCATGGGAAATTTCCAGTGGTGGTTTAGACTCAGTTCTTTTGGACTGAATGAATCTGAATCGAATCGACAATCGAATCGAATCAAATATATATTAAGGGTAAATAATAATAAGAATAATGGTAAATAATAATAATAGTAATTAACAACAACAACGATAATAGTAATATTATTAGTAATAATAACAATGATAATAATTAAGATTAATAATAAGAAGAAGAAGAAGAAGTGAAATTTGAATCAATCGAATGGACTGACTAATCGAATCGAATCGAATCGAATCAATGGACTGAATCGAATCAATCAATCAAACTGAAAAATAAGTCCAAAAGAACAGGGCCTTACTCTTGATTCTCATTCGGTTGCTGGAACTTTATTTTTGGTTATCGTTGATCACCGGTCTGTCCGTGTCGTCATAAGCTTTATTTTTTCCACCGATAGCGAAATTGCCAAGTGGCATTGGTTTTGTTCTTTTCATCAATAGTAAAAACTACCATATGGTATTTTAGATTGCCAAGGGGTATTTCAGAAATACTAATTATTCACTCTCGTCTTGACCGATGTCGTTGTTAGCCAACATCGATACTATTAAATTATCGACTGATAATTTAGATTCCCAACGAGTATTTTGAATTATCATATGATAGATTACCAATTGGTGTTTTATTGCTCGTCCTATTTCGCCGACTACTTTACTTTCGATGGATGGTCATTCACCGACCATTCTTTTCATTTTTTCCTTGACCCGTATTTTTCTTGCTAGACACCAGGATTCCTAAATTACCATATGACAATGCAAATACTTTGGTAATTTAACTTAGGAATATTTATTTTAACGTTGAGAGAAGACATGGTTTAGGCATATAGCTTAGTAGATTCCAATATTTGTCATGCAACTTAGTTTGTACAAATTGTAGCAAAAAAGAACAAATCTAGACTAATTTACCCTTACTAAAGGGGAGGAGTAAAATTTGATTTTTTATCCCAACCACCCCATTATCACCATTTATTATTTTTTGAATTTTTACATTTTCTCTCACAACCATCCCCGTCGTAAAGCCGCGCCACCCATCCCTTATGAGACTCACCCAGGCGCCGCCTCACAACCACTAACGTCCTGAAGTTCTAATGGCGGACGAAGAATATCCAGAACCCCTACCGGAGTCTGGCAACCCCGCCGAAGAAGATTATGTCGACGATTCAGAAAAGAATTCGAGCAAAGAAGCACCGACAGACACCGACGAAGCGCAGGGCGACCCTCACCCCATATCTGAAGGCGGCGACATCGCGGGAGCTGCGAATCTGGCCAGATTTGAAGGCGGTGACGATGAAGAAACCGTGATTCCCGCCAGATCTGAAGGCGACGACGCTGCGGAGGCCGTCATTTGGGCCACATCTCAAGGCGACGACGATGCGGAACCTGCGATTCCGGCCAGAACTCAAGGCATCGAACGTCCTCGATGGATTCCTTATGAATAAATGCTGGTAATCCTCAATGTTCCACTTCATTTTTTGAAAAATTTGGGATTTTGGTTTGAAATATTTGAATTTTGTGAAATCCCGGGCTGCATACGATTGGTTTGTGGTATGATTTCTTGTATTCTTGTTGTAATTCTGCAGCGTATAGCATGTTTCTTAATAATTTGTAGCTGAATTGATTTGAATCTCTGGGTTACTCGATTGTGTGGTGGTAACTCGTTATGAAATGATCATTTCTTTATTGTGTTACGAAATGATCATTTCTTTAGGTATTATATATGATCAACTCTTAGCTAGGATGCTCTTGTATGTGATGGTAACTTTGTACGAAATTATGATTTATAATTGGGTTACCCTTCTATGTGATGGTAACTCTGTAATTAATGATCAATTATTAACCGGGTTACATTCCTACATGCTAGTAACTCGTTATGAAATGATCATTTCTTTATTGTGTTACTCTATTGTGTGTTGGTAACTCATTAAGAAATGATCATTTCTTTATTGGGTTACCCTATTTTGTGCTGGTAACCCTTGAGGGCATAGTATGAAGACTACTACCGCAAACATTGTGATCATTTATATCCATTGATTCATCATCATTACTATCATACATGTCATCACAACCGTTTGATAATTCTGGATCATCATCAACAACAACCATCTGTTTATTCTTTTGAGCATTCAAAATCTGATTCTTCCGAGAAACGACTCGATTACTCCTACTACGTGAACATTCATTGATTATACGACAAGTTGTCACATATACAGTAGGTACTTCCAACTGTAATCTTCATTCTCATAGTCTCACCTGCAGGTGACATAACTAAAGCATCTACATCAAATGCATACATGCTTTTATCTTTCTTCAATCGCACCTCAAGCTTACTCAAAAACTTGTCGAATGTTATACGCATAGGCGGAATAGGAATGTACTCTTTTCTGACTCCATCGTATATATTTTCGTTCCATTCTTCTCCATGTGCAACAATTAAACAAGATAAGCTCATCTGCATAACGAATGATCAGCTCTGCATGTAATAGTAATGAACGTAACGGAAAAATAAATATTGTATCCGCTTACTGGTACCTCGAGTATAATATTCCAACACGTTAAATAAGATACGAAATTGTAATCTCATGCTGAATTACCACATGACAAACAATGTCGTGCTGAGGTAAAATAACACATGGTAATGCAATTACGATACAGTAACACAAAAGGTAAACAACACATGGTAACGAGACGGTACGAAATACATACGTCGTAACGACTGTAAATTCATAACCAGTAACTAATGAGGGAGAAACTAAATTTGCTAACAGTGGACCAGCAAAAACTCATCCTCCTCTTCCATGAAAAATAAAAGAAAATATACTACTGGAATAAAGATAAAAAACCATGGCGATACCTCTATCGACAACCACTGAAATCAAAATCGTCATCACGTTGCCGCCGTCGGATGTGCCGTCACTGCCGAAGCCGTCCGATTAAATAAAAAAGTTGGGAGATGGAATAGCTGGAAAAGCTCGGTGATGAGCTCGGAGATGGAAGAGCTGGAAAAGCTCTTCAAGCTCACCTAAAAAAACGCCCAAAATATGGAGAAATGAGAGAGAAAAAAAGACAAGAGAAGAGAGAGAGAGAGAAAGAGAGAAAGTATTTCAGCTCGAAAGAGAAAAGGTATCTCAAAAGTGAATGAGAGAGAGAAAAAGAATGAAAGAGAAAAGGGAAGGAGAGATAAAACGGATGGATTTATTGAAAAGTAAGGGTATATTGGTCTGGAATTGTTCTTTTTGGCTAGAGTTTATACAAACTAAGTCCCTTGACAAATATTATTATTGACTAGGGCAAAGTGGCTAAATGAGTGAATTTTCTCTTTAATGTTATCGGCATTTGTTGGTGCAAGATCGATATTTGCGCCGTTTGTGCGGAAGCGTAAATAAAGTGCGGAAAATAAATGACACGCGGATTTATAGAGGTTCGGCCAAACATGCCTACGTCCTCTCTCGATGTATCTTTTTCTATAGGTTCAAGATCAAAATCTCTGCACCTCTCTTCTATCGGTCGAGGGATTACCGTTACAAGCTCATCTTTTATCGGTCCGAGTAAAACCGTTTTTCCTTTTCTATTGGATAAGGAATAAACCACTCAAGCTTTCTATTGGTATTAGATAAACCTCACTAAGATAGCGATTGCGATTCTAACAATGTCGGATCCTTGATCCTAATAACACCGAATCCAATCGTATCTTTTCTTTTTCTCACTCGTGTATGATTTTGTGTATAACACTCAATCACTCTAATTTAAGCTCAAGAACAACAACTATAATGATTACAATGATATCTCAAGTGTATATGAATTGCTCAATGTTGTTGTGTGGAATGATACCAAATCCTTTGGTATTTATAGCATTCTTCCACAAACTAGCCGTTACTGCCAGTTGATATTTAGCGTGCGCTAGGCTCTTTTCCTTAGCATGCGCTATCGCGTGTTTGTAGCTTTAGCGTACGTTATGTACTGTTACGTACGTTAACGTCTTTCCAATTTCAGTCCAATGGCTACTGTCTCTGACTGTTAGCGTGCGCTAATCCTTCTTCTTTAGCGTGTGCTAATCTGCATCATTGCATGCGTCATATATCCGTTAATGCTTTTTGACTTGTATCAGATTCTTCCCAACGGATTGATTGACTTGATTCAAACTGATATTTAGCGTGCGCTAAATATCATCTCTTTGCGTGCGCTAAGCTTACTTCAGTGCATACGTCATTATGTGTTTGAATTCCTTCACAACGGTAACAAGACTTCGATAGCGTGCGTTTGTCATCACGTGTAGCGTGCGCTATCCTTATCAGGTGACTTCACTTCAGGTTACCTCGAACTCGTCTGATCTGCAGCCGGGACCCGTTAGCGTGCGCTAACTTGTATGTCTAGCGTGCGCTGGCTTTGTATTTTGTCCAGCTTTTTGCGTCTTTGATTCCTTCGATGTTTGCTTCGCCTATTTGTTGTTTTGTTTTGTTTAGCAACTTAATCATCAAAACACTATTTATTAATATGTGGAATAAATATTCCAACAATCTCCCCCTTTTTGATGATTACAAAACAACTCTTGAATTGGATAAATCCTGCAAAATAAAATTATATATATATGTACGTTTCAAAGTTTTCGACTTTGATCGTTTCATCAGTTTCACCCATTTTCGACTTCTTCGTTTTTCTTAATTTTCAACTCCTTCGTTTCTCCCCCTTTTTGTATGCTTTCTTCTTCTTTTCGACTTCTTCGATTTTTATTATTTTCTCCTCCTTTTTATTTTTTATTTTTCTCGTCATATCTTTCATGACGCTTTTATCCGATTCAATCTTCTTCTTCCCCTTTGTGTATTCAGCAAAAAGTGTAAAAAATATAGAGGATACCAATTCGAATATATAAAAGAATATGCATGAATATAAAAATATGCAATAATAGGGTAAAATAGGACGGAGTTATGCCCGAAAAATTCTCCCCCTGAAAATATTATCTCCCCTTTAAAAATATTACTCCCCCTGAGTATAAAACCAATTTGTTAAAAATTAGTTTTTAGGGATCCAACCGAAAATCGGTTTTTCTTTGGAGACGTAGATGATATTTGGAACAATTGTTCCTTTAGGAAACCAAATTTTCTTAACTTTAATCGTCCGTCTTGGGCTTTTACAGTTTGAAATGTGATGCCCGATTTTCAAACATTTTTCACACCGGGGTATTTTGAAATTTACGGATTCATTTTTAAAACGTGGTTAGAATCCTAACCCCTCTTTATTTAAAGTATATTTTTTGAACCGAGAGCATATTTTCAAATTTCTCGTTTCCGAGAGAAAATTTCTTCGTTAAATTTTTGAGCTCGGTTTGAACTTTAACAAGATCTTTTTTTAAAATATTCTCATTTTCAACGCATTTTGAATGATTGATCTCGGCAAATTTTCCCTTTTCTAGAATTTTGGAATTTTCATTTTCCAATGATTTATTTTTAGTTTGAAGGGATTTACATTTTGATAATCGGTATGCAATAACTCGAATGCTTCAAAAAGTTCATCGTAAGAATTACTTACTTGGCTTTCGACGTCGCTGTCGTCGAATGAACTCCGGGCCATGAGTGCGAGATTATTTTGATTCATGAAATCATCATCAGGATCTTCATCACTCCATGTTGCAACTAAGACTTCCTTTTGTTTTACTCGACGGTTCTTAGCAAAATGGCTAGGTTTACCACATAATCGACAGGTATTGTCGAATTTCTTAGATTCGCCCGCTTGGATATCCTTCTTTCTCCGGTTTAATAAGTGTTGGAACTTATTAATATTTTTGGCATAATATGCCGATTCTTCATCGCTTTCATCCACCAGAATTTCTTCTTTCTTTCTCGATATCTTAGCCTTCATGGCTATCGACCTCTCCTTTGGTTTCGGTTTGGCATTCGGAGATTTTAGAACAATCTCGTAGTTGATAAGAGAACCAACGAGAGCACTAAAATCAAGAGTATTTAAATCCTTTGATCCCATTATGGCCGTAACCGTACCGTCCCATTCTCGAGGTAGTGATCAGAGAATTTTCTTTACTTTCTCACTACTCGAAAGTGGTTTCCCGAGACATGCTAATCCATTAGTAATAACCGAAAAACGGTCAAGCATTATCGTGATGGATTCATCGTCCTTCATTTGGAATAATTCATACTCGTGAAGGAGCATGTTCATCTTCGTCTCCTTGACTTGAGACGTACCTTCGTGTGTTACCTCAAGCATTTTCTAAATTTCTTTGGCACTATCACACGATGATATTGTAACACCCCCAATTTATTCGAGGTGTATTACAGCGCTGCAGACCCCTACATGGGACCCACCAGGCTACAATAGGAAAACTCCACTCGACTAACCATCTTGGTTAGCGAGGATACACAATTAAATAATATGACATATAAAGATACGCCCGGAGCAACCGGCAAAATAAGCATCAACCAACAACGTGACAATTTAAAGCAATACAATACGGAGTTTTGAAACGAAAAGCCTAAGTACTCGCGAGTACAATCTATAAGTTTAAAACTGTGGGAACAACCATATCGAAATGGAAAAAGGAAATAAGTAGACCCAAATGCACATGTCAACGACCCTGGCCAACATCCTCGTCGTCTGGTGCTCGCTCGTCCGGATAATCATAACCTGAAATCCATAACAAGAATTTCCCCAAAACGGGTCCCAAAGGGGTTAGCAATTACGCTAGTACAAGTAATCAAGGCAAACCAATCGCTTACACATTTCATAGTACATGCCCCAATATCATTTCAAAAACCAAAACTAGACATGTCTTTTCCGGAAACAAACAGTCACAATTAATTTGCCTAGGACCGGGACGAAGCCACGAATCCCACTCGAGGCCTCTAAGGACCCTCCCGAGCTGGCCACATTCATAAAACAAATCAAGCACCACACATCACCTAGGACCGGGACGAAGCCACGAATCCCGCTCGAGGCCTCTAAGGACCCTCCCGAGCTGGCTAGCGAATCAAACTCATGAATCCAGGACGAAGCCATAGATTCCCTCGAGGCCCCGTCGGACCCTCCCGAGGTGAGTAAAGCACACACAATATACATTACCATTTCACGTTAAGCATAAGGGTTTCCAAGAATACTTGCCTTGAATTAATGACGACGCGAAGAACGGAAAGGAAGGTCACCGACGAACGCTAGGAACCAATGAAACCGAACCTAAAGATTCGAAGAATACAATCACAACCATTTCTAAATGAATACGGAATTGGAATACACCCGAAAACCCGCCTACGATTCATGTATATCCGTATATAAACGACAACGAGGGCGGACCACAACCAAACCCTCTCGATTCCGTAAAAATCACGAAATATACCATAAATCCGTAGGGAAACTAAGAATACCAACAAGATTAATCATATTCACCATGAATCCATCAACAAAACGAAACGGATCGGAAGAAAATCCCAAAACCCCCAAATTATTCAAAAGTAGGGTTCTAAGATATTACCTTGGATTTAGGATGAGAAACACAAGTGGATGATGTTAATCTACACCAAGAATTCAAGCAAAAGAATCTCTGAAGTGATTGGAAGAAGAAAATCGCCTCAAATCGCCTCTGGAGTCGCTCGGCCGCGGAAAAAGGAAAGAAATGAGAAATTATGTTCATCTCGGTCAACTCCCTGGTTTATATAGCCAGGGAGTGTTAGCGTGCGCTAATCCTTAAGGTTAGCGTGCGCTAACGGGGAAAAATTACAGGCCAAACTAGTTAGCGTCCAGGCCAGTAGCCAGACTTTTGGCCGTTAGCGTGCGCTACTCGAAACGTAGCGTGCGCTAATAACCTCTCGGTAGCGCGCGCTATCGACCAATAGCGTGCGCTACCTGGACATCAGTCGAGTCCAGTGGCAATCGCCGAACCCACTGATATGTTAGCGTGCGCTACCATACAAGCGTCGCGTGTGCTAACCGGCACTGACGGTTCGAGTAAACTGCATCGATCTTGGACACTCACGCTAGCGCACGCTTCACACATCGGCGTGCGCTAGCCTCTCGACATTAGCGTGCGCTAGCATGTAGCGTGCGCTAATACGCTAGTCCGAAGGTGGAAAAAGCGACCTTTGCTACTCCCAGGGCTAATCGATAGAGCGCGCTACTAAACAAACGTATCTTGAGCTACTAAGGGACCCCAAGCGAGCGCTATGCATAAATAGAAGCGTGCGCTAGGTAAGAAATATGAACGGAAAAAAAACACCGGAATGAGAACGAAACATCAAACGGAACATCTCAACAGCATCATAACGTAGAATGGATCCACGGCAACCCAAACGGCGGTTCCGCAAGACAATAATGGGAATAAAATCCATAGATAATAGGAAAGATACACCGAAAGATACACGAGGGTCACTACTACGGGAAATACGCCGAAAGGAAAAAAATACAAGGGAAAGAAAATGCGGATATTACATTCTACCCCTCTAAAAACAAGTTTCGTCCCGAAACTTAAGAAACAAACAACTCCGGGTACTTAGCACGCATGCTATCCTCGGTCTCCCACGTTGCCTCCTCGACACCGTGTCTCGACCACTGCACCTTGACCAAAGAGATGGTCTTATGCCTCAGTCGTTTCTCCCGATGTTCCAAAATCTTCAAAGGGCGCTCCTCAAAAGTAATATCCTCGCGACGTCAATCTCATCATAATCGATGATGTGACTAGGGTCCGGACGTATTTTCTCACTGGAAAACATGAAAACGCTATGAACATGACTCGGGGCCGGGGTAACGCCAAACGGTATGCTAACCCACCGACTCGCTCGAGAATCTCGAAGGGTCCAATAAATCTCGGACTCAACTTCCCCTTCTTCCCGAAACGGAAAACTCCTCTCGTCGGCGACACTTTCAAGAAACGTGGTCTCCCACCTCGAATTCTAAAGGTCGACGACGGACATCGGCATATGACTTCGCCGACTCGGCGCCAACATCCGTTCTCGAATTAATTCTATCTTCCGTCTCGTCTCTAAAAGCGACATCGGTTCGGTCCCGACCAAATCGGACGCCTCATTCCAACAAATCGGCGATCGACATCGCCGCCATAAAGTGCCTCATACGGTGCCATCCGAATCGACGCGTGCCAACTATTGTTGTACGTGAATTCGATCAATGGCAAGTGCTCCTCCCAGCCGCTACTCCAATCGAGGGCACAAGCACGCAACATGTCCTCGAATGTTTGGATAGTGCGCTCATTATCCATCATTTGGGGATGAAAAGAGGTACTCAAATGCAACGGTACCTAACGCCTTATGCACCGCCGCCAAAGTGCGATACAAAACGGCCATCACGATCCGAATCAATAGACTTGTGAGTACCGTGAAGGCTTACTATCTGCGCGATAAACACACGAGCCAGTTTCTCCGGGCCCCAAGTGTCCTTGATGCCTGAAAATGTGCCGACTTGTTCAGACGATCTAAAACCACACATACCATATTCATGCCCGACCTAGATCTCGGCAAACTCGTTACAAAATCCATCGATATATCTTCACATTTCCATTCTGGATTGGGAAGTGACTGCAATAACCAAATGGTCACGATGTTCGATTTTGACTTGTTGGCAAGTCAAACATCTCGCCACAAACCGTGCGACCTCCTCCTTCATATCATTCCACCAGAAGTTCCTCCTCAGGTCCTTGTACATCTTACTCGAACCAGGATGAACGGAATAGGGTGTGGAATGGGCCTCATGCAAAATACTCTGCCGCAACTCTGGATCGTTCGGCACACAAAGCCGACTCTGAAATCTCAAAACACCATCCTCGTGAATCACAAACCCAGGAGACTTTCCCTTAAGAACGTTCTCTCGGATTTGAGTAATCATCGGATCCTCTAATTGCTTCAGCTTAATTTCATCGATCAAGGACGATGAAATCTCTAGAGCACAAAGTTGCCCGACAGCTCCAGGCAACAAAACTTCAACATCTAACTCGATCAGAGCCCGCCGAAGCTCAGACTGGGGCGTAAGGACCTCAAGCGTTCGCAACGCAATCGGTTTCCGACTCAAGGCGTCAGCCACGACGTTTGCCTTGCCCGGATGATAAAGGATTTCGAGGTCGTAATCCTTAATCAGCTCTAACCATCTCCTCTGCCTCATATTCAACTCCCGCTGAGTAAATATGTATTTCAGACTTTTATGATCGGTAAAAATATGACATGTAGAGCCGAAAAGATAGTGACGCCAAATCTTGAGTGCAAAGACTACCGCCGCTAACTCCAAATCGTGAGTAGGGTAGTTAAGTTCATACGGCCTTAACTGTCTCGATGCATAGGCAATGGTCTTGCCGTGCTGCATTAATACGCATCCAAGACCTTGACCCGAAGCATCGCTATAAACGGCAAATCCCTCGTTGCCACATGGCAACGCCAAGACCGGGGCTGAAGTCAAACGCTTCTTCAGCTCCTCAAAACTCGACTGTCTCTCATCGGTCCAGACGAACTTCTCGGATTTATGGAGCAACTGAGTGAGTGGCCGAGCTAGTTTTGAGAAACCCTCGACGAACCTACGGTAGTAGCCAGCCAAACCCAAGAAACTACGGACCTCCTTCACATTTGTGGGCGATGCCCAATCCAATACTGCCTCAATTTTTCATGGATCCACACGAACCCCTTCTACTGAAATCAAGTGACCCAAAAAAATCACTTCATTCAGACAGAACTCACATTTCGAGAACTTCGCATAGAGTTGCTCGGTCCTCAAAATGTCTAACACTATCCGCAAATGATGGGCATGCTCTTCCTCATTCCTCGAATAGATAAGAATATCGTCAATGAAGACGACGACACACTTATCCAAATATTCGATAAAGACTTTGTTCATCAACTGCATGAACACCGCCGGCGCATTAGTTGACCCGAAAGGCATAACTACGAATTCATAATGGCCGTATCGCGTCCAAAAAGCTGTTTGCGGCACGTCGGACTCTCTCACCCGGTGATAGTACCCCGATTTCAAGTCAATCTTCGAGAATACCGCAGACTCCTCAGAATCGAACAAGTCATCAATCCTCGGCAAAGGATACTTGTTCTTGATGGTTACCTTGTTTAGTTCGCGATAGTCGATACACAAACGTAGTGAACCATCCTTCTTCCGCACAAACAGACCGGTGCGCCCCAAGGCGAGGCGCTCGGTCGAACATACCCCGACTCAAGAAGCTCACTCAACTGCTTCTTCAATTCTGACATCTCTGAAGGTGCCATGCGATACGGCGCCTTCGAAACAGGAGCCGCACCCGGCTCTAACTCTATAGTAAACTCAACCTCACGATCCGGTGGCAATCCCGGTAACTCGTCAGGAAAAACATCAGGAAACTCATTAACGACTGGAATCGACGAAAGCTCGACTCCACCATTCTCCGTCTTTAAGGCATAGCACCAATAACCAGTACACCCCTTTCGCAGGAGACTCATCGCCTTCAAGGCATTAATAACGAACTTCTGGTTTCCCCTATTTCGCCCCGCGAAAGAGTGCTCGGTGCCGTCCCCGGCTAACATAGTGATGATTCTCGTGCGGTAGTTCATGATTGCGCCATGCCGCTCGAGCCAATCATCCCCGAGAATTAGATCCTCACCCTCAATATCAACAACGATAAGATTAGAGAGCCAGGCCCTCTCACAAATAAACACAGAACAGTCTCGGACCTCTCGATCGCCAACGATCCTATCACCGCTAGGAAGTTTAACGATGAAAGACTCGCAAGGCGACAAACAATCGAGACTCAACGGCGCACACACCCCGATATGAATGAATGTGTAGCACCGTAATCGAAAAGCACACCGACAGGATGAGAATGGATATGAACGGTACTGCCGCCACCGTAGCCTTTGGGTCATCGGCCCTCCTCATCTCGTAGATACGCGGGCCGGGCAGAGCCGACACCGAAGCTCCTCCTCTAGCGGGCTGACCCGACCCCTACCTCGGCCGGCACTCGGTGGAGGCGGCGAGCAAATGAGCCCACAGTTCACGCTCGGCTCCATAGGTCTTTGGGTGAGAAGAACGGCGCCGCGAAACTGTCGAGCTTTTCGCAAAGAAGCTTTGTGGCCCGGCCACAAGTATGACAAGTCAAAGGTGGATGAAGACAATCCCGGTTCACGTGGCACAGCTTGCCACAGTTAAAGCATCTGGGGCCCCGATCGACGGTTCGCGGCACTCCAAAGCTCCCGGAAAAGCGAGCCGAACCGCCGTAGAAATATTTGCGGCTGAGATTTCTGCGGCCTCCACTCTTGGGACCGAGAAAAATTTCCGACCGACTTACGCTTCTTGCTCTCACGAGCCAAATCGCTAGCCGTCACCGACATATCATAAGCAAGGGCTCGACTCGATAATCCTTCAGGTAGTACATACAAGTCCGGACATATAGTCCCGAATGGGTTTCATTCTCCTGGAAAATGGAAAATTTTGTCGCTCTCGGCGACAACTTGGGTCTTCACATAACCCAACTCCTTGTTGAAATCGGCAATAGCTTGGGATACGGGAATATCCCGAGGTTGAGCATCGAAGAAAGCATGCACTCGAGCTGTCGACCGGCCACGAACAATACTCGGTTTCCATCAACTCCGAAACTCGGCCCACGAAGCAACATGATCTTTGGGACTAACGGCCTCCCACCAATCTGTAGCATCTCCCGTGAGAAAGTATTGAGCAATAGGGACCTTACGGTCCTCGGGACAATTGGTAGCGATGAAGACTTTGGATATCTCCTTGATCCACCCTTCCGGCCGATCGGGTCCGAAGCTCCCGAGAACCGAGGAGGATGCATCTTGATGACATCCTGGAGCGGCGATCCGCTCCGCCCGATTAGCGTGGGCTGATCGGGGTTACGGACCACTTGAGCTATAGCCGCCATCTGGTTAACCATTTCTTTGCCGATAACAACGCAATACCAAGATCGGCGCGCTCTGAGAAGAAGCATGACCGTGACGGTCACCGATCGCCGGCTCCCGAAGAATGCGACGTGGCCGCCCCACCGGCTGCCCCACGTCCTCGGCCGCGCCCACGGCCACGACCACGACCACGATTCCCTCCGGCATCCATACTGATGTTGAGAGATAACAGAAGTATATCGATGATGAGTAAGGGGAAAAAGCAATTACGATTCAGAAGTAGAAATACTATGCAAGAAACAAAAGAGCCGAATAGGAAAACTTACGAGCACTGGAAGTACGGATCTTGCAATGCGTGACAATGTGCAAAACAAAACACGACTAGACCCAAATGACCAACAAGCCTAGGTATCCATAAACCTAGAGCTCTGATACCATTTTCTGTAACACCCCCAATTTATTCGAGGTGTATTACAGCGCCGTAGACCCCTACATGGGACCCACCAGGCTACAATAGGAAAACTCCACTCGACTAACCATCTTGGTTAGCGAGGATACACAATTAAATAATATGACATATAAAGATACGCCCGGAGCAACCGGCAAAATAAGCATCAACCAACAACGTGACAATTTAAAGCAATACAATACGGAGTTTTGAAACGAAAAGCCTAAGTACTCGCGAGTACAATCTATAAGTTTAAAACTGTGGGAACAACCATATCGAAATGGAAAAAGGAAATAAGTAGACCCAAATGCACATGTCAACGACCCTGGCCAACATCCTCGTACTGTCCTGGTGCTCGCTCGTCCGGATAATCATAACCTGAAATCCATAACAAGAATTTCCCCAAAACGGGTCCCCAAAGGGGTTAGCAATTACGCTAGTACAAGTAATCAAGGCAAACCAATCGCTTACACATTTCATAGTACATGCCCCAATATCATTTCAAAAACCAAAACTAGACATGTCTTTTCCGGAAACAAACAGTCACAATTAATTTGCCTAGGACCGGGACGAAGCCACGAATCCCACTCGAGGCCTCTAAGGACCCTCCCGAGCTGGCCACATTCATAAAACAAATCAAGCACCACACATCACCTAGGACCGGGACGAAGCCACGAATCCCACTCGAGGCCTCTAAGGACCCTCCCGAGCTAGCGAATCAAACTCATGAATCCAGGACGAAGCCATAGATTCCCTCGAGGCCCCGTCGGACCCTCCCGAGGTGAGTAAAGCACACACAATATACATTACCATTTCACGTTAAGCATAAGGGTTTCCAAGAATACTTGCCTTGAATTAATGACGACGCGAAGAACGGAAAGGAAGGTCACCGACGAACGCTAGGAACCAATGAAACCGAACCTAAAGATTCGAAGAATACAATCACAACCATTTCTAAATGAATACGGAATTGGAATACACTGAAAACCCGCCTACGATTCATGTATATCCGTATATAAACGACAACGAGGGCGGACCACAACCAAACCCTCTCGATTCCGTAAAAATCACGAAATATACCATAAATCCGTAGGGAAACTAAGAATACCAACAAGATTAATCATATTCACCATGAATCCATCAACAAAACGAAACGGATCGGAAGAAAATCCCAAAACCCCCCAAATTATTCAAAAGTAGGGTTCTAAGATATTACCTTGGATTTAGGATGAGAAACACAAGTGGATGATGTTAATCTACACCAAGAATTCAAGCAAAAGAATCTCCGAAGTGATTGGAAGAAGAAAATCGCCTCAAATCGCCTCTGGAGTCGCTCGGCCGCGGAAAAAGGAAAGAAATGAGAAATTGTGTTCATCTCGGTCAACTCCCTGGTTTATATAGCCAGGGAGTGTTAGCGTGCGCTAATCCTTAAGGTTAGCGTGCGCTAACGGGGAAAAATTACAGGCCAAACTAGTTAGCGTCCAGGCCAGTAGCCAGACTTTTGGCCGTTAGCGTGCGCTACTCGAAACGTAGCGTGCGCTAATAACCTCTCGGTAGCGCGCGCTATCGACCAATAGCGTGCGCTACCTGGACATCAGTCGAGTCCAGTGGCAACTGCCCAGAACCCACCTGATATGTTAGCGTGCGCTACCATACAAGCGTAGCGTGCGCTAACTGGCACCTGACCGGGTTCAGTAGTAAACTGTCCAGTACTGGACACTCACGCTAGCGCACGCTACCGGGCACAATCAGCGTGCGCTAGCCTCTCGACATTAGCGTGCGCTAGCATATGTAGCGTACGCTAATACGCTAGTCCGTATAGGCTGGAAAACAGATCGCTACTCCCGGGGCTACTCGCTAGCGCGCTGAAACAAACGTAGCGTGCGCTACTAAGACCTAGCGTGCGCTATGCAGAAAGAGTAGCGTGCGCTAGGTACGAAATATGAACGGTCCAAAAACACCGGAATGTGAACGAAACATCAAACGGAACATCTCAACAGGCATCATAACGTAGAATGGATCCACGGCAACCCCGAAACGGCGGTTCCGCAAGACAATAATGGGAATAAAATCCATAGATAATAGGAAAGATACACTGAAAGATACACGAGGGTCACTACTACGGGGAAATACGCCGAAAGGAAAAAAAAATACAAGGGAAAGAAAAATGCGGATATTACATCGGTTGTGTTCTTCCAGATTTAAGGCACAATAAAGAAGTTGAGTTACCTTACAATTGTAGTGGTCATTTTTCCAATCGGAATCGTCATATTCTTCGAAAGTTTTAAGCGTACCGTTGGAATTCGTCGGAATTTTCGGACCAAGACAAATCACCTTCCAAAGCTCGATGTCATATGCTCGGATGAATGTAGACATCTTCTTCTTCCACGTCATAAAGTTTGAGCCATCAAAAAATGGTGGTCAGTTTAGAGCAAGGCCTTCGACGGGAGCAAGTTGGAACGCCATTGGATCTTTTCTCCTCTGATGTAAAGCCGCTTATAGGAGTACCGCTCCAATACCAATTGTTGGTGCAAGATCGATATTTGCGCCGTTTGTGCGGAAGCGTAAATAAAGTGCGGAAAATAAATTACACGCGGATTTATAGAGGTTCGGCCAAACGTGCCTATGTCCTCTCTCGATGTATCTTTTTCTATATGTTCATGATCAAAACCTCTACACCTCTCTTCTATCGGTCGAGGGATTACCGTTACAAGCTCGTCTTCTATCGGTCCGAGTAAAACTGTTTTTCCTTTTCTATTGGATAAGGAATCAACCACTCAAGCTTTCTATTGGTACTAGATAAACCTCACTAAGATAGCGATTGCGATTCTAACAATGCCGGATCCTTGATCCTAATAACACCGAATCCAATCGTATCTTTTCTTTTTCTCACTCGTGTATGATTTTGTGTATAACCCTCAATCACTCTAATTTAAGCTCACGAACAACAACTATAATGATTACAATGATATCTCAAGTGTATATGAATTGCTCAATGTTGTTGTGTGGAATGATACCAACTCCTTTGGTATTTATAGCATTCTTCCACAAACTAGCCGTTACTGCCAGTTGATATTTAGCGTGCGCTAGGCTCCTTTCCTTAGCGTGCGCTATCGCATGTTTGTAGCTTTAGCGTACGTTATGTACTGTTACATACGTTAACGTCTTTCCAATTTCAGTCCATTGGCTACTGTCTCTGACTGTTAGCGTGCGCTAATCCTTCTTCTTTAGCGTGCGCTAATCTTGCATCATTGCATGCGTCATATATCCGTTAATGCTTTTTGACTTGTATCAGATTCTTCCCAACGGATTGATTGACTTGATTCAAACTGATATTTAGCGTGCGCTAAATATCATCTATTTGCGTGCGCTAAGCTTACTTCAGTGCATACGTCATTCTGTGTTTGAATTCCTTCACAACGTTAAAAAGACTTCGATAGTGTGCGTTAGTCATCACGTGTAGCGTGCGCTATCCTTATCAGGTGACTTCACTTCAGGTTACTTCGAACTCGTATGATCTGCAGCCGGGACCCGTTAGCGTGCGCTAACTTGTATGTCTAGCGTGCGCTAGCTTTGTATTTTGTCCAGCTTTTTGCGTCTTTGATTCCTTCGATGTTTGCTTCGCCTATTTGTTGTTTTGTTTTGTTTAGCAACTTAATCATCAAAACACTATTTATTAATATGTGGAATAAATATTCCAACAACATTCACTAAGACCATCTCCAACAACTACGGGAAAATGGTGCTCAGCGCAAGTTTAGGGAGAAAACTTCTCCAATAGAAACGGTAAAACTCATGCCATTTTTCCTTTTTCTACAGTGTTGCACCATTTATGGTGCTACACTGTTCCTCCCCATATAACCTCAAACCAACTATGTTGCTGCACTCATCTTCAATGATTTTTGGTCTCTAAAATCCGCTACTTTAATTCGGTATGACCGGTAGGTAAGTGAGATTGTGGATTCGACATTGAGAAGGTTTGATTATTCATTTTTTATTTATCATTATTACCGTCTGCACATTATATGTATGACAAAATGCCTATGAGAAAAAAACAGAAACCAATTAGGAATTGAAATGATACTCCATATAGAAATGATACCTAAAAGAGTTAAAGTGTATCAAAATGATACTCCATACAGAAATTGAAATATTGATAAAGTACTCGATAAAAGTTTTTCCCTAATAATTGGAAGGATCACCTCAATTTCATCCATCATGGGGAAATAAATTTGAAAACATGTCATCTCCAATTTTGTTGTCTTCTTGTGCGTGATTTTGTTCTTGTGCGTGTTTCGGTTCTTGTGTGTCTTTCTGTTTCTGCATAATCTGTTCTTGCTCAACTCGAAAGTATTCACGCTTTGTAGGATCCTTAATTGTCTCCAAATTGATCACTAAAATGTTGTCATCTCTCATCTTTTCGTTGAATTTAGACTTACGAATCCTTGATTCTATTGAACATAAAAGTACTTGCCGAAGTTTCTCATTATCATCGGAGAAGATCTTTGTAAAATGAGAAGATTCTTCAGCTTGTTCCTTTTTCCCTTCGCCTTTTTGACACCCTCCGGTCATTGAGAAGATCCACCGCTCATATTGGAAGCATCACTATCTAAATTGATATGAAATAATGACAATGAAGGATCTGGGGACTCTGGAGTGCTCTCTTCATGGAATGAAGAGCGACCGACAATATGCCAATACTCTCTGCTTGTACAAATTCTTTTAGCATAGGCCACATATGAGTAAATTTATACCCGGATTTATGATCACGATGCTGCGTCAAGAGCTCATTTGCACGCTCAAGCTGCATAATATGAAAATTGGAAGAATTTAAAGGCAAACTATTAAAGATATAAATACATTTACTAGTACTTACAATTATTTGTTGAGAAGCTCTACTTGGATTTTGATATTCAACTTCTTCGAGACAACCATTAAACTTTCTAGTATCTTTGAGCATAGTTGACCATCGTGACTGTAGTGATCTTTGGGTACGATCTTGGATTTGTGAGCTTGGCTTTTCAGCATGGTACTTGTCAAATATACGCTTCCATAATTCCTGCATGGATTGATTGCTGCTCAGAATTGGATCCTGTGAGATGTCAAGAAAAATACTCGCCAAACATTTATCTTCGGAGATAGAAAAATTAGCAGTACGAGGCTTTGACATGTTACAAAATTGATAGGGAAATATGTTGTCTGGATAATGTGTTGTTTATATCATATATTTATGGGACTTGAATGTGGTAGCTGTGGTTTGTTGGGAGGATGGCAGTTGTAAATAATAAATAATGGTAGATTAGATAATGAATACTGGTGATTGGATGAAACATTATATAAAAAATACATATCTCATTACCATTTATTCACATCAATGCAGAGAAAGTCACCAAAGTAATGATGTATTTCAACATGTTGCATCCGAATCTTTCTGATAGCTCTTCAGATGATGAGATAGAAGAACAATTAGTGATCCAAATTCAAAGCAACAATCTCGTATTTGCTGAATTTCCGATGCGACAGAATGCACACCCTACTCATGGAGGGTCGGTTCTCGGGCATAGAATGATAAGGCGCAATCGAGCAGCGGCAGCTGAAAATCTATTCAATGACTACTTCTTCGAATATCCATTATATAATGAAGAGCAGTTTCATCGATGATATCAAATGGCTCGCCTTTATTCTGGCGGATCGTTGATGTCGTTAAAAGTCTTGACGAATATTTTACGCAATGAAGCAATGCATCAGGTAAAGTAGGTTTATCTACTTTGCAAAAAATAAGTGTCGTATTTCGTATATTAGCATATGGAGTAGCTGCAGATACTACTGATGAATATATAAAGATTGGAGAATCTACATCTATTGAAAGTGTCAAAAGATTTTGTCGTGCTATTCGGGAACTTTTTGGAGTAGAATATCTTAGATCTCCCAATGCTAATGACGTTGCTAGACTTCTTTATATTGGTAAGCAGCGTGGTTTTCCAGGAATGCTCGGTAGTTTGGATTGCATGCATTCGAAATGGAAAAATTGTCTAAAAGCTTGGGCAGGACGATATACGGGCCGAAGTGGAAGTTCGACAATAATTCTTGAAGTTGTAGCTAACTATGATCTTTGGATATGGCACTCGTATTTTGGCATGCCAGGATCCAACAATGATATTAATGTGTTGGATACATCTCCTCTTTTCGCAGACCTTGCTCGAGATATTGCTCCACATGCACAATATGTCATCTCCGGAAAGGAATTTAATATGGGGTATTATCTAGTTGATGGTATATACCCCAAATGAGCAACTATTGTGCAAAATATCAAACCAACACGTGGTCGTAAGAAATAACTTTTTTGCACATAAACAAGAAGCATGTAGAAAGGACGTTGAACGTGCGTTTGGAGTTCTCCAAAGCAGGTTTGCTTTTGTGGCAAATCCAGCACGTTATTGGGACAAAAGCGATTTAGAAGATATCATACATACATGCATAATTATGCATAATATGATAATCGAGGACGAACGAGATCTCACTGCTCCAATCGGAGAAACAAGAGACATTCCACAGCCGAAAGTTGTTTTTGAACAAAGTGTGCATGCTGGACATATCAAATTTCTTAAGCAATTTAAGGAAATAAAAAACCTCGAGACTCATGATGCTTCAAAATGCATTAGTTGAACATGTGTGGGAAGAATACTCTAATTCTTAGAATTAGGATATTTTTTATGTAACCTATGTATTTTGTAATGTGAGACTTAATACTCTTTTTCCTACTCATTTGAGAGATTTTAACGAGGCTCAGTTCTCAATTTATTATTAAGTTAATTGTATTATTTATTGCTTGATATAAATTATAAAAATTAATAAAGAAAAAAAAATATTGGTGTCTTTTTATGTAAGTTGTTGGAGATGCATTACTGATTTTTGTATTTTTGTGTAAACTGTTGGAGATGCATTACTGATTTTTGTACTTTTGTGTAAGCTGTTGGAGATGCATTACTGATTTAATGTATTTTTGTGTTTGAATCTGCAGTATTTTTATATAAATTGTTGGAGATGATCTAACAATGACATCCGACGAGATAACAGAGGCAATTATTTAATCTGATAAAGTTAAGAGGCACATAATATCAAAACGAGGTATTTAATCTTATAAAGTTAAAACTAGTAATACCCATCGTGCGATGCACGAGCTCTAGTTTAAATTCTATAGACGACATTTGTTGTTGTGGTAGATTTGTTGTTCTCTTTGCCGCCCATCAATATTTTGAGACCCTTTGGATGAGTAACCCTTGACAAAGCCACATATAGTTGACCGCGACAAAAAAACTGGTTTCCTTAGAAATAGTCTAACGTGAGTCAAAGATTGACCTTGGCTCTTATTTATGGTCATTGCAAATGACACAATCAAGGGATATTGCCTTCTTGTGAATTTGAATGGTAGCCTGGGATCAGAAGGTGTCAACGACATTCTAGGAATTAGTGCTCGATGTCCTGCATTACTTCCTGTTAAAATCTGAGCTTCAATGACATAGTTCTCAAGCTTTGTCACGACCATTCATGTACCATTGTATAGTCCAATTGAATGGTTAATATTTCATAGCAACATCACCGGAGTACCTACTTTCAAATTAAGTTCATGGTTTGGAACCCCTAAAGATCTGATTTCATTCAAAATTCAGTTGTGTGAAGTGCATTTATGACATCAGTTGTCTTGTTTGAATGACATGGTTCGTCCGAACTTAAATATAAGCGTCCATCTCCAGCTAATTATGCCTTCATGTACTGATTCACTTTATCAACGACGTCTAGTGTAGGTGCCAAATCGCCCTTTCTTTAAAGTAAGACGAATCTTCAATGTAAATGCCAGAGGATGAATATGTGCTCTCAACAATTGATGGGATAGGATCCTCGAAGTCTTGTATCAAAAAAATCATGAGGAATGTAGAAAAAATATTGTTATCCTGAAATCTAGAAATTGTAGTAACTTACAGTAAAGTTTCCCTGTGACAATGTTGGTGCTTGTCTCAAAAATCTGCAAAGCTTTTAAGCACAAATCTCAAAGGAAATTCTTCTTTCAGATCTTCATATATGAGAGTTCATCCACAAATGTTGATCATGTAGGGTGCATCAGTTGATGGATATGGCATATCATTTAAGGCAACCAAAAATTTAGACATTCTATATAGTTTTCCTTCCTGCAGCATGGGCCTGTGCTTCGAAACACATGGTTTTTTAATTTGAGCATGGATCCTGTCTCCCTATAAATAAAAAGAATTACACAGTGTTGCATCAAGTAAATGAGAGACATCTTTATATATGGAAAACGTAATCACAATGTAATAGAATCTTCCTGTTTACATCGTGAAATATGCATTCAACTGTTTTTATGTCTCTCCCAGCAAAATCAAGCACATCATATGATCTGACCAGACGCAATCTCATACTCCATCCGAAATTTCTGGGTTCCAGATCTCTTATACTGCTCCAAATCGGCATGTTGTCTATCTTTTGTTAATATATTTCTATGGTGATCGTTTCTGCAACTATAGGAAGAATGGAATGGAGCTGATGTATATTCCTTGGTTGGGGGCTCCTTTTATACTGTTTTTGATTTTAATATGCCAGTTATAAGGTAGTTTTATGTTAGTGACTAAAGTAGTGGACAATATGGTTGTTGTGGATAGGAAGACATAAACAGTTTTTTGTTAAACCGCCACTCCTAATAAAACCGCAAATTCTAAAAAAACCACCAATTCTAATGGGCAGTTTTTTGATAAACCGTCACTGCAACCACTATACAATAATCTGCTAATGAAGAATGTGGCTGTGATGATTTATTATAATCAAGTTCTATATTTTTATCTTCAAATTTATTGCTTTTATTAAATTTTTATTTTTTATTTTTTGCGACGGTTTTATTCATAAAACCGCCATTAGACCTACTATACACTAACTATAATTTAGGCGGGAAATCTCGTATTTTTATCTTCAAATTTGTTGCTTTTATTAATTTTTTTTCTTTAATTTTTTTGCAACGGTTTTATTAAAAAACCCGCTATTACACCTATTTTTTCTTTAATTTTTTTGCAACGGTTTTATTAAAAAACCCGCCATTATACCTACTAAATTTGGACGGAAAATCTCCTTCTCAAATAACTATATTCTTTTAATCTATACTTAATATTAAAAAAGAGTCGCAAAATAATTTAAGGAAACATGTGTTATCTCCACATTAATCCTCTTTTTAAAAATCTTAAAAAAATGGATGTTTAATTTGGGAGGGGGTTAGGGGGTTATTACATTATATACTATCTACCAATTAAAAACTTTCTCTCATTTTATTTCTTTTATTTTTACGCTAATAGTTTAAACAATTATAACTTTTATGTATAAATTTTAATTTTGAAAAAAATATATCAAATTAATTCTTACTTCGTGCTCTTTAATTTGACATTCATATAGAATATATAAAGTAATATAAATATAATTATAATACATTTAGATGATTAAAATATTTCAATATAAAAATATAAGAATATTGAAGAAAATATATTTTAGTTTATTTTCGTAGCTTTTTAACAATTATTTGATTTTTAAGAATTATTTTGTTTTGATCATAAAATAGTAAAATATATTACATTAATGTCAAATCATATAAAAAAATCATTAATAAACTTACCATAAAAAAATCTGCATTTCTAAATCTGTGGTATGCTGTATATTTTTTTCTATAAATAGTTCCAGTTTTGACAATAGTTTATTTTAAGCTACTGGATTTGACAAAAAAATAATAGACTTTCCATGTAAACAAAAAAATTGCAGTATTTGAGAAAAAAAAATTATACAGAAATTGTCAAAAGGACCAACTTATGCTAATTTTCTGTTTTCTAAATTTTTTTAATAGATAAATAATAGACTTACCATGAAAACAAAATTCAGAGATATTTTTTTTCCTAAATCTTATAGATGCTGGAAAAATCATTAATAAACTTGCCATAAAAAAACTGTATTCCTAAATCTATGATATTCTATATATTTTTTCTATAAATAGTTCCATCTTTGACAATATATATATATATATATATATAGGAAATAGATCATATGAAAACTAATTACTTTGTGAAATCTAGAAACTTTTGTAGACCATTGATATTAGTGATCTAACGGCTGTAGATGAGTAGAATTATATATATTTATGTATTTTTTATTGCATTATTTGTTGCATATACTAGTAACCAGCTTGATGCAACAAATAACAACAAATATGCAATGAAATTACTTAATAATGCAATTGGTTTCTATATTTCACCATTAAAGGTGTTTCCACCATAGTCAATCCCTACATATATATATATATATATATATACTTAACCTATGTTATTACTATTAGCCTAATAATAGAGCAGGCGATTTCTTCAGTATTGGAAGAGAGCATCAATTCTTATGCCATGAATGCTATATCAGAGATTACACCTGCTAAGGAGACTTGGAAAATTCATGTTCGAGTTGAAAGACTTTGGATTACTTATTCGCCCTATAATCCAACTGAGAAGAGATCTATGGAACTCATATTATTGGATGCGAAGGTAATTAATTATGCACTTCATGTATATATTATTGGATTTACTTACATGATTCACTGTAAGTTTATAGCTGCACTTAATTTTTAATTATTGTCTCACTAACACAAGTATACCTCTCTTTTTAAAAATCAGTGTGATAAAATTCAAGCTTCCGTCCCTAAATATTTGATATCGAAGTTCGAGAAATTAATCAAAGAGGGTGGCTTCTACCGTTTCACAAATTTTGAAATCGAGCAGAATAACGAAGAGTTCACCCGTGAGGTCTCTCTTTTCTCTTACAAGGACACTCTGCCTTCAACCGCCCTCTGGGTCACTAGAATTGTAAATAAGTCGTGAAGCTTCATTGCAAAGAGACATCCTTACCGTTTGAAATTTCATAAATTCATGGCCCCTAGGCCTGCAGACAGCTTGCCAATACCAAAATATGGATTTAAATTCATCCCTTTTGCAGAATTCAAAACCGAGAAATGCTATGCTAAGCTCTTAGTTGGTAAGTTTTCTTACCAACTTTGGAATACAAACTTTTTGAAGATAAGCTAAAATTTGGATTATAACTATAGCAAGTTTTTGACGAGGTTTCATATTTTTTTTCTGTTGAAGATGTAATAGCCGAAGTGTTGAATGTTGGAGATATTGTTGAGCTTAATAAAAATGGGCAGGGTACTAAGCGTGTTACTGTTCATCTTCTTGATTCCATGTAAGTAATAGATATCATATGCTACATATTAAATGAACTTTGATTTCAGTTTTTCTCTCTAATATGTTTTTTTCATCTGTGAAAGTGGAGACACAATTGAATGCACATTGTGGAACAACTACGCTGAACAAATGGTTATTTATTGGAAGAGCAAGACTGGACCTGTTTGTGTAATCTTACAATATGCTATGGTGAAGGACTTTCGTCGTACGTTGCTACCAATTTCTTTAGTATATATATATATATATATATATATATATATATATATATATATATATATATATATATACACATACATATTAGTTGGTATATTATTTTTGTAACTACCAATTTCTTGAGTGGCCCAGTATGTTATTGTTGAAACCATCCCAGTATGTTTAGTAACTAATATATGTATATATATATATTATAAAACTGCCCAATATGTTGTTCCTGTTTCTACCACTTTCTTGAGTATATATATATATATATATATATATATCCTCAGTTGTGAATATTATTTCTTTAGCATAGTATCCTCTGTTGTTTCTACCAATTTTTGTTTCTACCAATTTCTTGAGTTGCTATGTGAAATATTGAATAAAGAAATATACGTAGTATATTTCTTTATTCAAATTAAACAAATATTCACATGTAGTAGTATAATATATATGTTAGTATCCGTTTGTAATATTTCCGAGTTTGATATATAAATTAATCATACATTTATTTGACCAATTTGGTATACAATCCTAGGTGTGAAATGTCTCCAGAATTCCATGTTTGCGACCAGAATGTTGATTAATGAAGATGTTCCTGAGCTTGCAGATTTTATGAACAGGTTCCCTATTTACTATTTAAATTATATATTATAATATTAGTGCATATATATATATATTTGTGTGTATATATGTACCAAATTCTCTAATGTATACAGCATAAATTGGTTAGTAGACCAACTTTGGTTTGTTTTATTTAATTGTAGTATCAAGGAAAATAATGATGCTCGCAACCTTATCTCCAAACAATCACTGTCGCATGGATCTGAAGCATTGTCTGATGATTTCTCAACTCTACTGCAATTCAAAAGTATTTGTGATCTCGACTCGACCACAGAGGTTGTTCTTATAAATGCATATGTGTACATAAACTTATGTGGAGCAACTAAATATGCTTTTTTGTATGTCACAATGCAGGAATGTTGTTGTATAACAATTGCTAGAATATTGAATATACAGACAAACTACAATTGGTTTTATGACGCTTGCAATAAGTGCTTCAAGAAAGTCTCCGTCCTTGATAAGTCGTGTTGGTGCGAAAAGTGCAAAATGCGTCCAACATCCGTTCTCACTAGGTAAGGTTTTTAGACTTGGATTTCTGGCTTTGCACTTGATAGTATGTTAGTATATTGTCATAATCTAGGCTTATATTCATTTTCAGATATAAGGTGCATGTAAGAGTTGAGGACGAGTCAGGAACTACATCTTTTGTGCTTTTTGATCATCAAGTTTATCAAGTTTTGGGTAAAAGCGCAGCTGATCTCAACCAGGCCTTAGATTTGGTATTTTAATTTTTTCATGACCTCTCATAGTTTCTAGAATGTTTGGGTCACAACCATTATTCAGTTTCTGTATTTGTGTCGCGTTCTAGGCTGGTGAGGATGACTCATTTCCAGATGAGCTTGAACAGTTGATTGATAAAAAAATTTTGTTTAAATTGGAGATATCTAATTATACGCTCCAGCAACGAGTTAAAATGTATACTGTTCTGAAAATGACTGAAGATGAGCAAATTATGAGCAAGTTTAATGACAGAATGACCTGCGGTCCTAGAGAGATTAACGGCCCCTTTATGGATATTGATACAGTGAGTTTTATTACTGGATTACCTCTTCAACTATTTTTGTATTACACTGCTAGCATATAAATAAATTTTTATTGTCGACCAAATGTTTCAGAGCACCGTTTCGTCAATTTGCGACAGTGGAGGATATTTAGAGTGTACACCGCCATCGAGGAAGCGAGTCGTTGATACCTTGAATGCAACTGGTATAGAGGATGATGGATTTGAATCCCAGCATTCAACTACGCTGAAAAAGATCAAAGTAGAGGTTGAGAAGTCTGACCTTTGAAGTAGTATTGCTTGAGATTGAGAACATTGGATGGTTTTGTTTATTAATGCTGCATTTTCTACTTTTCGAAATTTAATTGTTCTTTTTTTGGGTATTTAAAATGGTGCACTTTTAATACTTTGAGTTGGTTTATGAAAGTTGGTTGTCTAATGCTTCGTGTGTTAGTAGAAAGCAGTTTATTTCTGAATTTTATGCAATTGGGACATACAAAAGTTTCAATAATTACTAAAAGACCACAATATGAAAATTTATTGGGTATTAAAGTATAATGTTGTTACCGAAACAAAGAATTAAATTAAAGTTGTCACCGAAACAAAATGGGTGCATAAATTCTATTATTTTTTTATTGGAGTATTTTTTTCGCCAAGTTAAGTGTACTCTATGTCACAAACTCAATTTCCATCTATTGTGAAGTCATGATGATTATGATTAAATAGTTATATGTGTCATACGTCACACTTTTATAATACACATGTAGAACGAATTATATTATATTTTAAAATAAAGGAATAAAAATTACACAAATAAGAAAAAATACACAAGAATTGTTTAGCAAATTCGTATTTCATAAGTATGTAAGTTTTTTCATTTATTTTGTTATTTTATATTAAAGTTGTCACCGAAACAAAATGGGTGCATAAATTCTTTTATTTTTTTGTTGGAGTATTTTTTTTCGCCAAGTTAGTGTACTCTATGTCACAAACCCAATTTCCATCTATTGTGAAGTCCTGATAATTATGATTAGATAGTTATATGTGTCATACGTCACACTATTATAATACACATGTAGAACGAATTATATTAAGTCGGTCAGACAGCAGATTACCATTCAAATTTCAAAGACGACAGTTTCCTCTTATTGTGTGCTTCGCCATGACTATAAGTAAGAGTCAAGGTCAGACGTTCTCCCATGTTGGTGTATATCTGCCAAAACCCGTATTTAGTCATGGTCAGCTTTATGTAGCCGTATCAAGAGTGAAGAGTAGAAAATGCTTGAAAATTCTTTGTTGCGATGAGAATGGTGTGATCATAGACAGAACAAATAACGTTGTGTATAAAGAAGTATTGCAAAATTTATAATGAATGATTTACGTATTATATATTTACATAAGATTTTTTTTCCCGTGTATTACACGGGTGTTATACTAGTATTACATTAATATCAAATCATATAAAAAAAATTATATTAGTAAGAATATCGGTTGTATACTATTAATAAAGGTTGATAATACAACAACAACAACAACATCAGAGGCTTAATCCCAAAATGCTTTGGGGTCGGCTATAAATGAAAGTTGGTAACAGTAAACATAATTTAATTTCTTATTTATAAAATTAGATATAAGACTCATATTGTCCTATACGAAAACATAAATCAGGTCTTAATTAATTTCTTGTTTCTATCGTATCTTGTAGATCACATGAAAGAGTTTATAAATGAAATTAAATTAAATAATAGTATATGTATATGTGTGTATAATGGCTCATATATATTTTATAATAATTTTATAATATTATTGAAATTCGATCACATATTATTAATATAATAAAATAATTTAAATTTTACGCTGCACATAAGGACATCTAGTATATATATTATATATATATATATATATACACGCATAATATCAAAATGAGGTAATAGGATCAAATGCACAATTTTTTTTAGATATCTGTGTGCACAGATGATCTCATTTCCCCATGTTCCTATGCACCCTCTTCTCTTCTACAGAAGAACAGCCTCCTCGGTGGCTGCATTCAGAATTCTATCTTCTCCTACCTCCCCAGCAAACCCTAATCCCTCTCTCACTATTATTAGCTCCTCCATGGCTAAACCCGCTTCAGAAATACCAAACCCCGCAAAGTTCCCTCTTCCTGCAGATTCTTCGCAACCCCATTTCAATTCTCAAAGTCTCGCGCTCTCTAAGAGCTTCGCCACTAGCAGCAATCCGATTCCGGTTTATGTCTGTGAATCCGATGGTGAGAGCGTGGAATGTCCACTGGTGGTAGTTTCGTTCTACAAGTTCGCTGATTTTCCGGACCATGCGGATTTACGGAAGCCCTTGAAAAAGCTCTGCGAGCGGCTGGTAGGTTCCTCTCTCTTATACACGAGCTCTTTTTGGAATTGGAACTATCTAACTGATATATGATGCTTAAAAAATCCGCAAATAATTTCGGTTCTCGAACAAAATGGATTCATTGTTTTTGTATGAGGTGAATTCCTTGCTATTGACTCTTTGATGGGGGAAGGCGAGAATGTATGCAATTTGAATTTTGGTTTCAAATCATAATAACGTTTGATTTTATTATAATGCTGTCAATTGCAATTTTTACATGTGTTAACTTCAGAAGGGCAGAGTAAATTTTTGATTTGTTTGTTACAGTAATAATGCTTATGCAGTCTTGTCCTTTCCACTTTTCACTTTTTTGCCCCTCGACACACACACACACGTGCAAACACATTTTCTGGCCGTGTAACATAGCTAATTCAATATAATGCCATATCCTTTAATTCGGCTCATGCCTAACCTGATACCCTCAGCGTGTTTCAGGGGGCATTATCCTTGCGCCCGAAGGAATCAACGGAAGCATATGTGGAACTCGCAATTCTGTTGAAGAAGTTCTTGCCTTCATTCAATCGGACAACAGGTTAAAGGGTCTCAGGCTTGTTGAGACGCCTGTAAGTCCAGAGGAAGAATCCATTCATCATGGTCATATGAACAGCTCTCCTCTTGCTGCCGGGGAAGATGCTCCCTTTCGTTGGGACCATGTGAGGGTCAAGCTGAAAAAAGAGGTAGCATTAGTATCTGGTGCAGTGAAATGTTGTTTCTTTGTTTAGCTAAAATGTTGGTTTATAAGCTAAAGGCATTTTGCATGTTTTTTGCAGATAGTCACCCTTGGAATGCCCTCTGTGTCGCCAGTAGAAAGAGTTGGAGAGTATGTGAGGGCCAAGGAGTGGAATGAACTGATCAGTGATCCAGATACAGTAAGTAGCTTTATATTTTCGTATTTCTAGAACAGTCTTGGCTGTGGAAATGGGTTTTATATTTGTTCTGTTTGTTTTTTGAAGGTATACTGTATTGTAATTGTACAGTCTTTCGATCGGTATTTCTGACACCGTGATATGTTTTCCTATATTTAGGTGGTGATAGATGTTCGCAACGGTTATGAAACTAGAATAGGCAAGTTCAAGCGGGCAGTTGATCCTTGTACAACAGCATTCCGGGAGTTTCCATCATGGGTGAACGAAACATTCAAATTAAACAAACCAGAAGATGATGAAAAGGTTGACCCTGCTGGTTTAATTCAATCCGCAGGAGTACGAATTGAGGAAGCCGACAAGAAAATTCCCCGAGTCGCAATGTACTGTACTGGTGGAATTCGGTGCGAGAAAGCCTCAAGCTTTCTACTAAACAAAGGTTTCAAAGAGGTGAGATTTTTTGTTATCAGACAATCTCGTGTGTCGCAAAGTCAAATAATGCCTATCGCGCCATGTGTCATATACACAACCACTTAGCTAGATCCCTGATTCCACCAGGGTATAACTACAAAAAAAGTAACCTTGAGGTTTGACCTATTTTTTAAACAGACCCACTATTGTTTATAATTGAGGTTCGGCTTTTCCTATATTGTAGGTGCAATTTGTAAAATAGAAACAAATATTAAGGAGGGTTATAATTGAGAGATAGATGTGGTAGTTATGTTATTCTTTGTAATTAACCCCTCAAGTAAGAGGGTGTTTGAGTGAACTTATTTAGAAGATCTTATAAGCCCCTACTAGAGCTGTTATGCGAAACGAGCTGCTCGAAAGCTCGGCTCGGCTCGGCTCGTTAAGGCTCGTTAAAGCTCGACTCGAATATTAAATGAGCCGAGCTCGAGCTCGACTTGTTGCTCGATTTATTAACGAGCCGGCTCGAACTCGACTTGTTAGGCTCGATAACTAAGATTTTTCTTATAATTACATTAGGCTCGTTGGGCTGGGCTCGGCGCGGCTCGATAGGCTCGTTAGGCTCGTTAGACTCGTTTACGAGTCGAGTCAAGCTCATCTCTTTACTCGTTAGTGTTATCGAGCCGAGCTCGGCTCGGATCGTTAAGAGCTCGAGCCGAGCTCGAGCATCAAGTACTCGAGCTCGGCTCGGCTCGAATAACAGCTCTAGCCCCTACTTCCCGTGAGACTTTTGCAGCCCCATAAGATGTTAGATCTTATTTAAAAATAAGATGCTGAAAGTGTTTGGATGACAAAGTAAAAAGAGCTCGTAAGATGTTACCAATGACATTTTTGTATTTAAAATGATCAAAGTCGAAGAAGATTGCTAAATCTTACAAGCTCCCCAATCTTAGTTTGGGAGCCTTTTTATAAAGGCAAGTATCTGTGTGACCACTAATTTGGTAATTTTAGGTTTTTATTTGTTTTTCTTTTCTGTTTTTTAGTTCACTTAATTTTTCTGAGGGCTTTTCAGTTTTTAGGATTTTCCAGTTTTGTATTTTTTTTTCTTAGTTTTTCATCATTTTTTTTTCCCCTTCAATTTTGGGTTCATTTTTTTTTTTTTTAGAATTTTAGTTAGTTTAGTTTTGTTTAGAGTTTTTTTTGTCCTTTTTTCTTTCAAATTTTATTTTTGGGGTACCGGTCTCGCAGTGAGGCCATTTAATTGGTCTAACATGAGACCTACTCTTTCATAAAACCTTTATTAAACACCAAATAGAGAGATTATGAGCTCCCAAACATCTTATAACATGTTTTGAGGACCTCTTTTTTTAGGCAAGCTTAACCAAAACAAAAACCCTCTAACTGAATTCAGTGACATTAATAGCAGGGTGTTTTACCAAGTCATTTGTTCCCAGGTTTATCATCTGCAAGGTGGAATTTTGAAATACCTCGAAGAAATTCCAAAGACACAGAGCCTTTGGGAAGGAGAGTGCTTCGTGTTTGATAAACGGGTCTCGGTCGAGCATGGGCTTGTGCAGGGGACCCACAAGCTGTGTTATGGATGCAAACAGCCCGTTAGTGATGCTGACATGGAAGCTCCGGAATGGGAGTACGCAGTTTCTTGCCCGTATTGCTACTCTTCTAAATCGGAAGAAGAGAAAGAGAGGGCAAGAGCTAGACAAAAACAGTTTGAGACATGGGGTATCATAGGTGGTCCGGATAAAGGCCGTAAGCCAAGGATGATGCGAGAAAGTGAGATGAGAAATGCTAAACAGATGTCGGACTTGATATAGATGAGCCAGCTTTTCGGTTTCGACAGGTCTTAAACCCCGGTGATGAGAGAGAAACTCTTTTGCAACTTCTCTTCGGATCAAACTTTTAGTAACACTATGGGGTGTAATTTAAAGAAGAGAGAAGACATGGTTTAGCCATATAGCTTAGTAGATTTCAATATTTGTCATGCAACTTAGTTTGTACAAATTGTAGCCGAAAAGGACAAATTTGGACCAATTTACCCTTACTAAAGGGGGGGGGGGGGGGCTAGTAACTCGTTACGAAATGATTATTTCTTTATTGTGTTACTCTATTGTGTGCTGATAACTCGTTAAGAAATGATCATTTCTTTATTGGGTTACCCTATTGTTTGTTGGTAACCCTTGGTATATATTTTCGTTCCATTCTCCTCCATGTGCAACAATTAAACAAGATGACCTCATTTGCACTGTATGTAATGGTAATGAACGTAACGAAAAAATAAATATCATATCCACTTACTGGTACCTCGTGTGCAATATTTCTTGTCTTCTTACTTATTAACCGGGTTACATTCCTACATGCTAGTAACTCGTTACGAAATGATCATTTCCTTATTGTGTTACTCTATTGTGTGCTGGTAACTCGTTAAGAAATGATCATTTCTTTATTGGGTTACCCTATTGTGTGCTGGTAACCCTTGAAAGAAATAGTCATTTTGTATTCTAATTACCCTTTTGTGTTACCATAATGTCGTACTGGTCGAATGTTATACGCATAGGCAAAATAGGAATTTCGTATTCTGATTACTCTTTTGTGTTACCATAATGTCGTATTGGTCGAATGTTATACGCATAGACGAAATAGGAATGTACTCTTTTTTGCCTCCATCGTATATATTTTCATTCCATTCTCCTCCATGCGCAAACAATTAAACAAGATGTGCTCATCTGCATGAAATAAGTAACGAATGATCAGCTCTGTATGTAATGGTAACGAACGTAACGAAAAACAAATATCGCAGGGTTTTGGTTTGAAATGAATTTGTGAAATCCCAGGCTCGATACGATTTGTTAGTGGTATGATTTTTTTTGTCTTCTTGCTGTAATTCTGGAGTATATAGCATATTTCTTGATAATTTGTGGCTGAATTGATTTGAATTTTTGGGTTACTCTAATGTGTTATGGTAACTCGTTACGAAATGATTAATTCCTTTATTGTGTTACGAATGATCATTTCTTTAAGCATTATACATGATCAATTCTTAGCTGGGATGCTCTTGTATGTAATGGTAACTCAGTACGAAATTATGACTTGTTAGTTGGGTTACCCTTCTATGTGATGGTAACTCTGTGATAAATTATTAATTATTAACTGGGTTACATTCCTACATGCTAGTAACTCGTTACTAAATAATTATTTCTTTATTGTGTTACTCTATTGTGTGCTGGTAACTCGTTAAGAAATGATCATTTCTTTATTGAGTTACCCGATTGTGTGCTGGTAATCCTTGAAAGAAATAATCATTTCCTATTCTGATTACCCTTTTGTGTTGCCGTACAATTTATTGGTCCGGATATGTCTTTTTTGGCTAGAATTTCTACTTTTTTGGCTAGAATTGTACAAACTAAGTCACTTGACAAATATTGGCCCTGTTTGACAATTAGCTGTTAGCTTATAGCGGTTAGCTGATTGAGTTGGCTGTTTTGACTAGCGGATTGGGTTAGCTGTTTTGACTAACGGATTCAATTAGTTGTTTCATATGAAACTGTTTGGTAATTAGCTGTTTGAATATCTTTTTGTATATCAACTAGACACGTCAGAATCCTCTAATTGAAAAAGCTCTTCTAAGTAGCTTTTTGGGTCCAAAAAGATATTTCAATTCGCTAACTACCAAACACTAATATTAGAGTTTTCATCCGGTCAAACCTCTAACTTGGCTCAAACTTCTAATTTTTTCTCAAACTTCTAACTTTCAAACACCCAATTGTCATTCACTAGGGTAAAGTGGCTAAATGTGTGGATTTCCACTCTAAAAAGAATGCTATTAGTTATAATTTTATAATTTACTTGATGAAAATCAATTGAATTTCCTAACAATTTTATAATTTTTAGTAACAGCTTTGAATAGAGCAAATTCAGAACTTCAAATTTTATTTTTGATTTTTTTTAGTACTTTCATTATTTTTACTTGATAAGTTTTATCATCACTATCGATTTATGTAAATCACAAATAAGAATATGTATATTATTAAATTTTGATCTATTTAATTTTTGTTTGATATATAATCAGATATTCGCTTAATATTACATAATACGAAAAGACATTACATGCCAAAAAAGATTAACTTGCTATAAAAACCTGACAAACAATGAATGCAATTTAATATAATTTTTACTTTAGCAATTTTGGTTTCATTAAGCACAAGTCTGTAATTTAAAGAGCGATTTTTGAACACGCATGTAAAGCTATAATATATCTCTAAATTGAAAGTGGGTTTGACAATTTGAGTTTGCAGAGTATAATTTTATTCACTCTCTTAAAAAGAGGATGAGCTAACCTTCCGAGCATGATTTTAAAATTAAAATTTTGAACTTTTTATTTTATTTTTATATTTTTTTATTTATTCAGACTTTTATTTTGATATAATCTTGATATATAATTTTGTAATCTTTAAATAAAAAATTATATATCAAGATTATATCAAAATAAAAATCTTGATAAATAGAATAATATAGAAAGAGAATTCAAAATTTTAATTCATATATTTCAAACTCCAAGTACAGAGAACAATTTCATTGTTTCTTAAAAGAGTGAACAAAATTACACACGAGTTTCCATGAATTCCTTGTCGTCTTAAAAAAAAAAACTAAAATAGATTTAATCAAATATGTTCTAGAATCATTTGTATCTGAGCGAGGGGACATTGGATTTAACCGTAGCCATGGATTCTCTTCTCCGGTAATTACATTCGAATTGATTTTTTTATACATTTAGACAAATTTATAAATCTATCCTAAGGGGGAGGGAGTGGGGCTCGGGTAAGGGAATCGGGTACTCTTACCCGAGCGGTAACACCGCCGTCGGCGCCTCGGGTAAGGCGAGCGGTGTTCATTTTCGGCTTCTGAAGCCGATCGGGGGGGGGGGGGGGCTTTTTTAAAAATATGGCCGTTGAACGGCTAGTTCAAATAAAAAAAAAAAATTCCCTATAAAATCAAACATTTTCAACTCATTTTTTCAAAATAAAAACACACAAAACACAAATAAAAACACACACTAATATTTCAAAAACACAACCATGGATCAAAGAAGAGGTAAAAAAACTTCCACCTCGCAACCACAACAAACTCCGTTAGAATTTAGCCAATTTTATTCTCAAGCATCCCCGAATCAATTTTACGTTCCACAACCCCCATCTCCACATCCATTTTACCAATATAATATGGGTCCTCCTCAAATGGATCCTCAACACTACAACATCACTACTATAAGCGAGTTCTCCCCGTTCGAAAACATTGATGAAGACGTAGAGTACGTACCCGAAACACAACCACTACCAAACGAAGAAGACGAAGATGAGGAAGTTCAAGAAGTCGATCCGAGAGGGAAGAAAAAAGCATTCGGGGGGAGGAGGCCCCGTGAACTTTGGTCGCCGGCACAAGAGGAGGTTTTGGCGAAAGCATGGATTCAAATCTCCGAATGTGGTGTTGTCGGTAATGAACAAAAGTCCGACGGTTTTTGGAAACGGATTCTCAAGCATTACGAGGGAACTATGGGTTCGAGTTCACGAACTTTTCATTCGTTGAATACCAAGTGGAAAATAATGAACACGGCCATGGGTATTTTCAACGGCTACTACCTCCAACGGTACAAACTATACTTTTTATTTTACGTAATCTATATTTTTTATTTTACATAATCTATATTTTTTATTTTGTATATAATGTAGAAACGTGCTAAGGCTAGTGGGTGCAACGACTTGGACGTGGTGAGGCAAGCTGAGTCCGATTACTATACAGCAAAAAAAAGACAATTTACTCATACCTTGGTGTAATACCCGTACTTTTTGTAAATCTTCTACTCTTGTACTTTGTAATTTTTACGCTCGTATAAGTGTTTGGTAAGCTTATATGGATCTTGGAACTCTTGTCAATTGGATTTACCCCTTTTCTTATTCGGATCGTCGTTGTTTTCGGATCCTTGATGCGATTATACTACCTTCGTGTAATGGGTAGCGCACGCTACGCACACCTTGTAGCGCACGCTAATTTAGTGAGGGTAGCGCACGCTATCCATTATCATTAGCGCACGCTACTAATGTATTGGAGGCGGACAGTCCAGTAGCTACCGGATCGAAAGGAGTTCTAGCGTACGCTAGGTGTGACCGTAGCGTACGCTAGATTTTGATGGTAGCGCACGCTACATTACTAGAGTAACGTGCGCTAAAGAGAGCGGTAGGGACGATGGGTTCGGGATCGACACCGACTACCGTGTAGCGCACGCTATTAGAAGTAATTAGCGCACGCTAATTGGAGTCACTAGCGCACGCTATGAGCAGTGTTAGCGTACGCTAACGGGCTGGCAGAGGCTCTTTGGATTGCCTGGTGAGTCCGATAGCGCGCGCTATTTTTCATGAATAGCGCACGCTAATCCCTATTTAGTATAAATAGGACATTTCCGTTCCCAAATAGTCATTTCTTCCTACCTTCACCTCCTTGGGCGATTCTAGGCGATTCCGGGCGATTTGTGAGGAGTTCTTCGAGCTGCAATTATCTAGCAACATCTTTGAGTTTCTAGTTCGGATTTATCAACGTTTAATCCTCTCCACCGCTCCAAATCAAGGTAAAATTCTCACAACCCTAGATTTTCGGGATTTGGGGATTTTCCATCCGATTTCTTCGATCCAGCTTGTTGTTATGTTAGAATATATCGATTACGAGTTATCTACCTTGGATACATGTTTTCCTATGGATTTAATGGTGTATTTCTGGAGTTCTTGAGTGTTTGGGATATTTGACTTGCGATTCACTATCCAAGAGAATTATTCCCGGAACACATGTATCGGGGTAGTAAATTCGGGTGATTCCAACTTATTTTCATACCGATGGGGTTTTGATAATTGAATTACGAACTTGTCTAGGTTCGGAGTTGTTGAATCCTTCGATCTTGGTACCTTGTCGTTTGTACCCTCTCCTCTCGTTTCCAGGCAAGTGATTCTTGTGAAAGTTATGTTCTTAAATGTGAAAAGTAATGCATGTGATTTTGAGAGTTGCTTTCGTTCACTCCGAGAGGACCCGATGGGGTCGAGGAGGGTTCCGCTTATGTCGGTTCCGTGAACATTTGGGTTAGCCACTCCGAGATGATCCGACGGGGTCGAGGAGGGATTCGCGCATTGTCGAGTCCACGGTTAATCAAGAGATATCATCATTTCCAAATATGTTTGGATAATTGTATTTTCCGTAAAATCATTATCATGGCTTTGAATTGGTGCATATGCTTTTATGTATAAGACTTGACATTTCACTTGTAATACTTGCCCTAACCCCTCTCGTTTGGGGAAAATTACTTTTGTGTTTTTCAGGTCCTAAGGAACCTTACCAGCGAGCGCCGGGACGATACGATGAGGATGGCGAGGCGTGATACTGTGGCTAGTTGTGTTCTACATTGTTTGGTCGTTGTTCTCTTCGGTCCATTTTATCCTTGTAATAATAAGTGGTACTCGAGTACTTTAGGAAAGTCCTTTTCCATTGTCGTACAACTTCTTGTATTTCTTCATGTTATTGTTTGTCTGTGGTTGAACTTCCTTGGTTGTATCGAGTTTATTGTTTCCCAAGTGGATTTTATTAAATTTAATATGTTGTGAGTGAGATAAGCATAGTGAATCCCAGGTCGGGATTTACGGCGCTGTGATATTCTCCGAATATCTCGGGGGGTGTTACATAATTTGGTATCAGAGATTAGGTTTATGGATACCTAGGCTGTCGGATTGCTGGGTCTAAATGTACTATTCCAAGGACACAGTATCATCGCGCTGCCGTCATCTCGTACGACCGGTACTCGTAAGTTCCCTATCTTATTTACCCTCTTCATTCACTCACTATCATTCGATTATGGGACATGAGAAGTCCATATTCTAGACGGCATTGCTTCGAGCTATTCTTATGATTTTACTTACATTTTTCTTTAGAATGTCAACTGGTAGAGGACGTGGACGCGGCCGTGGTCGTGGTCGTGGCCGAGGGCGTGGCGCAGCCGGTGGAGCAGCCATGTCCCTCAGCTCGGTAGAAGGCTCAGCTACGCCTAGCTTGTCGGACTCTATTCAACCTAGCACCGGTAGTCATCAGGAACCGTCAGCCACTGGGAACTTCTCTACGAGAGCCAACCGGATGTGGGTGTTGCCACCATATCGCAGCAAGTGGCGAACCAAATGGCTCTTTTAACCCGTGCGGTGCAAGCTTAACCAACCACCTCCTGTTATCGACACTGGGCCGAGAAGTGGTTACAAGATGTTATCCGTATGCGCCCTCCCCAATTTATTGGTGCAAATGATCCGATCGGTGGGAAGATTGGATTAATGAGATGAATAAAGTTTTCATGGCCGTGAATTGTCCAGAGGCACGTAAGGTGCCATTGCCCAAGACTTCCTATCAAGGGATGCGGCTAGCTGGTGGCAAGGCTGTTGCACCTCGGGATCGTGAGGTTTCATGGGGCGAGTTTAAGGAATTAATGGAGGCCGAGTTACGCCGTGGCTGCTCGGGAGGCCGAGATTCGAGCCTTTATGAAGCTAAACCCCGGGATGTCCCCGTATCTCGTGCAATCATTGAATACAACCGTCAACTCAACCATGTGAAAAATCAAGTGAGGGAAGAGAGAGATAGAATTCGTCACTTTGACATGCGAATGAAGCCAAAAGTTCGGCACTATATGTCGGGCCTCGCTTGCGCCACATTGAAGGAGTATCAAGATAGGGCACTAGCATATGATATGTCCTTCACTACTACCGAAACGACAAGTGAGAGTAAGAAGCGTAAGACCACCGGAAAGTTTTCTAGCGGTAGAGGTGGCAACCCGGGGATCGCAATCGGCAAGCTATACAACCAAAGGGTCTTCCTGCATCGGGAGGTAAACGGAATTTCGTAGTGGTGCTAATGCGTCCAACCGGGTTGTGACATGTTTTAATTGTGGCGGCAGGCCATATTAATCGTGATTGTGGTCTACCCCCATTGAGGTGTTTTAATTGCGGCCGGGAAGGCCACAGAGCCATGTCTTGTACGGAAGAAGAAACCCCACTTGGAACTCGTGCAACGGCCCTACGCCGGAGAACCGAGTGTTAATCGAAGTCATCTACGGGTCAACCATCCCAGAGTTACGGTCGAGGCAGAGGCCGTGGTCGGTCTGTTAGAGGGGGAGCTCCCAGTCCGGTTCGGTGCAACCTCGTGTCTATGAGATGAGGAAAGCCGAGATCCAGAGGCTACCGTGGCGGCAGTATCATTTCTCTTTTGTCTCATCCAGTTAGAGTGCTTTTTGATTCCGTGCATCTCATTCGCTCATCTCTTTGGATTGTGTGCGTCGATTGAATATTGAGGGCTTGTCTCCTTGTGAGTCCTTTGTGGTTAAGTTGCCCAGTGGTGATAGAATCGTGGGAGACAAGGAAGTTAGAGATTGTCCGGTGTTAATCGCTGAGAGAGTGTGGTTTTCGAATTTGATAGTCGTAGACATTGTTGATGAAGATCTAATCCTCGGTGATGATTGGCTCGATAGACACGGTGCGGTAATGAATTATCGCACGAAGATCATATCAATGTTAGCCAAAGACGGTACCGAACACCATTTTGCGGGGTACAAGAGGGGATGTCAGAAATTTTTGATTAGTGCCTTGAAGGTGACAAAACTTATTAGAAAGGGCTGTGTTGGGTATTGGTGTTATGCCATGAAAGTCGAAGATGGGAAAGTTGAACTTCCCTCGATTCCTATTGTAAGTGATTTTCCGGATGTTTTTCCGCATTTAATTATCGGACTACCACCGTATGGAAGTTGAATTTACAATTGATTTGGAGTCGAGCAACCCCGATTTCTAAGGCACCGTATCGTATGGCACCTTCGTAAATGCAAGAGTTGAAGAAACAATCGGGAGAATTGTTGGATAAAGGGTATATTAGACCCAGTGCCTCGCCATGGGGTGCACCGGTCTTGTTCCTAAGGAAGAAAGATGGATCACTACGTTTGTGTATTGATTATCTGAATCGAACAAAGTGACCATTAAGAATAAATACCCTTTGCCGCGTATCGATGATTTGTTTGATCAATTGCAGGGAGCCGCGGTGTTCTAGAAAATTGATTTGAGGTGCGGTTACTATCAACTTCGCATTAAGGAATCCGACGTTCCTAAAACTGCTTTCCGTACGAGGTATGGACACTATGAGTTTGTGGTTATGCCTTTTGGGTTAACCAACGCACCGGCGATATTTATGCAATTGATGAATAAAATATTCATTGAGCATCTTGATAATTGTGTAGTCGTTTTTATCGACGATATTTTGGTTTACTCTCGAGATGAAGAGGAACACGCTCGGCATTTGCGATTGGTGCTGGAGATTTTGAGGACTCAGCACCTCTATGCAAAGTTTTCTAAGTGTGAATTCGTCAAGGAAGTCATGTTTCTCGGGCATGTGATTTCAGTGAAGGGGTTCTGTAGATCCCGTAAAATTGAGGCAATGTTAGATTGGGCTCCACCCAGAACGTGAAGGAGGTTCGTAGCTTTGGGTCCGGCCGGATACTACCGGAGGTTCGCCGAGGGGTTCTCCAAACTTGCTCGACCACTTACTCAATCTCCGTAAGTCCGAAAGGTTCGAATGGAATGAAGAGAGACAACGGAGTTTCAAGACTGAAAGGGCGCCCGACTACCGCGCGGTTTTAGCCCTACCTCGGGAGTCGGTGGGTATTCGGTTTATTGTGACGCATCGGGACAAGGACTTGGGTGTGTACTCTTGCGATGATAAGATGATTGCCTATGCTTCACGGCAACTTAAACCGTATGAGCCGAATTATCCTACCCATGATTTGGAATTAGCCGTAGTGTTTGCATCAAGATCCAAGGCGTCACTATTTGTACGGTTCTTCATGTCAAATTTATACCACCACAAGAGCCTAAAGTATATTTTTAGCCGTAAAGAGCTGAATATGAGACAACGACGTTGGTTAGAGCCGATAAAGGATTATGATCTGAAATCCTTTACCATCCAGAAAGGCTAACGTTGTAGCCGATGCGTTGAGCCTAAGTCGATATCTCTTCATATGCTTGAGGCCCTTACGCCTCAAGTTAAGATCGACGGAGTTAATTGAGCAAGGAGTCAAGTACGGATCCAACGGGTTCGTGGTCGATGTGTACTCTTAAGGCTATTTCGTCCTTGATTGACGTCGGGGAAAACAGGAGAATGACCCAATGCTTGTTCAATCAAGGCGGGCGTGGAAAAGGGAAAGCCCTGGTTTTATGATCCACGAGGATGGCATTTTGAAATTTCAAGGTAGAATTTGTGTTCAATGACTCGTAGCCGAGACAGAATACTCCGAGAAGCCCATGCTACACCTTACTCGATCCATCCTGGGACGAGTAAGATGTACAAGGATCTTAAAAGGAGTTTTTGGTGGAATAATATGAGGAGAGATGTCATCGAGTTTGTGTCAAGGTGTTTGACATGTCAACAAGTCAAAATTGAGCATCAACGGCCGGCCGGGCTGTTGAAACCTCTCCCTATTCCCGAATGGAAATGGGAGGATATTACCATGGATTTCATCACCGGAATGCCGAGGACTAAGTCGGGGATGAATATGATTTGGGTGGTTGTTGACCGATTGACTAAGTCGGCACATTTTCTTGGCATTAAGGACACGTGGGGACCGGAGCGATTGTCCCGGATTTTTATATCGGAGATTGTGAGATTACACGGTACGCCAAAGTCTATTGTTTCCGATCGTGATGGCCGTTTCGTGTCGCATTTTTGGAAGGCGGTCCATCAAGCCTTGGGCACCGAATTGAGGTTGAGTACTTCCTTCCACCCTCAGTCTGACGGTCAGACTGAGCGGACGATCCAGACATTGGAAGATATGCCGAGGGCGTGTGCCCTGGATTGGAGTACCGATTGGGAAATACACCTACCTTTGATCGAGTTCACTTACAATAATAGCCGCACGCATCGATCAAGATGGCACCTTTGAGGCATTGTATGGTAGGTGGTGTAGATCTCCACTTTGTTGGGATGAAGCTTGATTTAGTCGGACGAACCCGATATGTTGATGGAAACTAAAGAGAAGATTTCCATCATCCGAGACCGATCATAACCGCTCGTAGTCGACAAAATCCTACGCCGACAATCGTCGTCGGCCCTTGGAATTTGATGTGGGTGATCATGTCCTACTCAAAGTATCACCGATTAGAGGAGTCTTCGTGTTCGGAAAAAGGGGCAAACTTAGTCCGAGATATATTGGACCTTTTGAGATTCTCGGCTGAATTGGGAACTCGCCTATCGATTGGCTTTACCTCCAGCCCTTAGCCATGTTCACAGTGTGTTCCATGTTTCCCAACTGAGGAGGTACGTCCCTGACCCGAGTCATATCATTGATTACGGGGACATCGAGATCGCAGAGGATGTCACATTTGAAGAAAACCCAGTGAAAGTACTAGAGCATCGAGTAAAACAACTCCGGCACAAAACCATACCGTTGGTTAAAGTTCAGTGGTCACGACACGGAGTTGAGGAAGCGACGTGGGAAACCGAAGAGAGCATGCGCACTAGATACCCAGAGTTATTCATTTCTTAAGTTTCGGGACGAAACTTCATTTTAGAGGGGGAGGATGTAATACCCGTACTTTTTGTAAATCTTCTACTCTTGTACTTTGTAATTTTTACGCTCGTATAAGTGTTTGGTAAGCTTATATGGATCTTGGAACTCTTGTCAATTGGATTTACCCCTTTTCTTATTCGGATCGTCGCTGTTTTCGGATCCTTGATGCGATTATACTACCTTCGTGTAATGGGTAGCGCACGCTACGCACACCTTGTAGCGCACGCTAATTTAGTGAGGGTAGCGCACGCTATCCATTATCATTAGCGCACGCTACTAATGTATGAGGCGACACCCAAAGAGCTACCGGATCGGAAAAGGGAGTTCCTAGCGTACGCTAGGTGTGACTGGTAGCGTACGCTAGATTTTGATGGTACGCACGCTACATTACTAGAGTAACGTGCGCTAAAGAGAGCAGAGCTGGGGACAGTAGGTTCTGGACTGGACACTGACTACCAGGTAGCGCACGCTATTAGAAGTAATTAGCGCACGCTAATTGGAGTCACTAGCGCACGCTATGAGCAGGTGTTAGCGTACGCTAACTAACCGAATCGCAGAGGCTACTGGATTGCCTGGTGAGTCCGATAGCGCGCGCTATTTTTCATGAATAGCGCACGCTAATCCCTATTTAGTATAAATAGGACATTTCCGTTCCCAAATTGTCATTTCTTCCTACCTTCACCTCCTTGGGTGATTCTAGGCGATTCCGGGCGATTTGTGAGGAGTTCTTCGAGCTGCAATTATCTAGCAACATCTTTGAGTTTCTAGTTCGGATTTATCAACGTTTAATCCTCTCCACCGCTCCAAATCAAGGTAAAATTCTCACAACCCTAGATTTTCGGGATTTGGGGATTTTCCATCCGATTTCTTCGATCCAGCTTGTTGTTATGTTAGAATATATCGATTACGAGTTATCTACCTTGGATACATGTTTTTCTATGGATTTAGTGGTGTATTTCTGGAGTTCTTGAGTGTTTGGGATATTTGACTTGCGATTCACTATCCAAGAGAATTATTCCCGAAACACATGTATCGGGGTAGTAAATTCGGGTGATTCCAACTTATTTTCATACCGATGGGGTTTTGATAATTGAATTACGAACTTGTCTAGGTTCGGAGTTGTTGAATCCTTCGATCTTGGTACCTTGTCGTTTGTACCCTCTCCTCTCGTTTCCAGGCAAGTGATTCTTGTGAAAGTTATGTTCTTAAATGTGAAAAGTAATGCATGTGATTGTGAGAGTTGCTTTCGTTCACTCCGAGAGGACCCGACGGGGTCGAGGAGGGTTCCGCTTATGTCGGTTCCGTGAACATTTGGGTTAGCCACTCCGAGATGATGCGACGGGGTCGAGGAGGGATTCGCGCATTGTCGAGTCCACGGTTAATCAAGAGATATCATCATTTCCAAATATGTTTGGATAATTGTATTTTCCGGAAAATCATTATCATGGCTTTGAATTGGTGCATATGCTTTTATGTATAAGACTTGACATTTCACTTGTAATACTTGCCCTAACCCCTCTCGTTTGGGGAAAATTACTTTTGTGTTTTTCAGGTCCTAAGGAACCTTACCAGCGAGCGCCGGGACGATACGATGAGGATGGCGAGGCGTGATACTGTGGCTAGTTGTGTTCTACATTGTTTGGTCGTTGTTCTCTTCGGTCCATTTTATCCTTGTAATAATAAGTGGTACTCGAGTACTTTAGGAAAGTCATTTTCCATTGTCGTACAACTTCTTGTATTTCTTCATGTTATTGTTTGTCCGTGGTTGAACTTCCTTGGTTGTATCGAGTTTATTGTTTCCCAAGTGGATTTTATTAAATTTAATACGTTGTGAGTGAGATAAGCCTAGTGAATCCCAGGTCGGGATTTACGGCGCTGTGATATTCTCCGAATATCTCGGGGGGTGTTACACTTGGCGTGGGAGGTTGTCAGAGGTCATGACAAATGGACGGATCAAGAATGTTTTCAAGATATTGCCGGTGCGACAAGCAACTCTTCAAAAAGGAAGTCGGGGGAGTATGAATCGGCAAGCAACACCATTCCCGACATGAATGAAGACCCCAACCCTCCACTTTCATCAAGAAAGATGAAAAAGAAGCAAGGCGCATCCTCGTCGATCTCAAGTGTTGCGGATGAAATCAACTCCTACACACAAAAGAAGACACAATATTTGGAAGAAAAACGCGAGAAGGATGCTTTGGCAAAACAATTGTTGGCTACACAAATCGAGGGGGCGAAGTTCAAGAATGCACAACGGGAGATGAATTTTTTTTTGGAGCCGCATGATCACATTCGCGATCCCGCTATGTTGGAATTCGTTGTTAACCAAAAACGTGAAATTGCGGCCAAACACGGATGGGCTTGCAATTTTTAAGTTGTAGTTTCAACTTGTTTTAATTTCAACTTATGTAATGTTTTTTTTTTAAGTTGTAGTTCCAATTTTTAAGTTGTAGTTTTTTTTTAAGTATTATGTAATGTTTTTTTTTAATGAAATGGTATGTTTTTATTTTAAATATTGTATGTGATTTTATGTATGAAAAAAAAATCGGGTACTAGGTGACCACTCCCTCCATTTAGGGTAGTGTTAGGGTAAAATTGGGTAGTTTTGAGTTGGAGGGTTTTTATTGGATAGAGGTGATGTGGCACCTAGGGTACTAGGTGACCACTCCCTCCCCCCTAATACCCCCTCCGTCCCTTTTTAGTTGTCCAGTTTGACTTTTGACCGGTCAAATTGACTAAAATTTGACTGAAATTTACGAATTTTATATAATTGCTAAAATAAATAAAATTATATCATTGTAAAATACATATAATCTATTTTAAAATGCAATTTTTACTTTCTAAAAATAATAAAAGAATTATTCATAATCTTCAGTTAAAAATTGGTCAATTTGACCATTGAAAGTCAAAACAGGACAACTAAATAGGGACGGAGGTAGTATAAGATTGAGTACTCTTGTTAATGTTTAGGCTTCAAGTACAAGCTACCTAATGCATGGAATTCATTGCAAAAAAATATGAACAACCTTCTTTTTTGTTAGAGTTACATTGAATATTCATTGCAAAAAATATGAACAGCTTTTCATTGTGTGGAATTTAATTAAGCATTGAATCTGGAATATAAAACAACACCCGCAGCTTTTGTTAGTGGTTGTTATTGACAGTTACAATAGTATACAGCCTGCAATTGTAGCTGAATAAGCTCAATAATTACAGTTTTTGGGAATACAAAACGTAAGGTTACAATCCAAAGGCTTCCCAGGCTATAAATAACATGGCTGCTGTTACAATTTCACATGTTCTCTTCTCCCTTAATTACTCACACATCAGTAAAGCTAAGATATCATGTCTAAGGCAATCCCACAGCCCAAAGCCCAAGTTTTGTTGAATCAGCTGGATTTGAATGTCTCGGGCCCCATTGTTGCCATGATTTGTCGTAAGTGGGATGTCAATTCTACTACAGGCCGATACATTAGCACCGATTTCCTAATATCTGATGGAAAGGTCTGCTGAAAGTTAATTGTTGTAAATGTGAACATTCATTTCTAAAATACATTGGTGTATAGTGAAAATTAACTAATGTTCCCTTTTTGTTGCAGGGTAATCTCATCCATTGTACCGCAAAGTCCAAGACATCACACAATTTTGTTGATAGGTTGAAAGAGGGCGTTATATACAGTATTAATGACTTTTCTGTTGTTCACAACCCAGAAGAATACCGGATAATGAAAGAGAGTCGTTACATGCTTGAATTCCATGGTGGCACAACCATTCGAAGATCTTTAGCCAAGCCAGATGGTTTTGTGAGGCATCATTTTGAGCTTATTGATTTTGATGACCTGGAAGTTACAAACAATAAGTATTTGATTGGTAATGTGCTATCTTTGCAATATTTCGTGTGCCATTTTAGATAAGAACAATGATTATTAGTAAATGTGTACCTCGCAGATGTTGTTGGTTATATCACAAATGTGGGCAGGATTATTCAACAAAGGACAGGTTCAAGAACGCTAGATTTCTACCTGAGAAATCAAAGGTTATTGCTGTTGTCAGTAAATGTAATGGGTTTTATAAATTATATCTATAATGATTCTCTCACTATTAATTTCTTCTTCCATAAAACAGGGGTCAAACAGTAAGGGTAACATTGTGGGGAAACTTAGGTGATGTTTTGATTGAGAAAAAAACAAAGAGTACTGGCCTCCATGCTGTGATTCTAACTTCGGTTAACGTTAAAATTTACAACAGTGAGAACCCGCGAACATTAATTTTTTTACTTATTTTAAAGCATAAAAAAACTCATACTTTGCCGTCCTTTACCTTGCAGATAGGCTTTATCTATCGAGCAGTTCATCTACTATGATACTCGACGATGTAGAAATTCCTGTGTTAAAGGAGTTTACATCACAGGCCAGGTAATACATTTTTTATATACTGTACATACCTTTTGCAGCACACTTAATATGTATGTTCATATGAATGACAGTGAAATAGAGATTGTCAAAGATGGCTTGCAGTCTGACTACTCTGCATCGAGACCCGGGACACTTGAGAACCTGTTGCTATGGGGCCGCAACAGAAAGAATGATGTATATGCCATTTTCGCCAAACAATCTCTCCTTTTGTTCTCTTCCACGCCTAACCATTGCTTCCTTTTTCCCCCAGTCTATGACGTTCATCTGTCAAGTCACAATTGACGATATTAACACAAGGAAAGGCTGGAACTACCCCTCATGTGGCAGTGAAAAGTGCAAGAAGGGAGCTACAAGAAGAGGAGGCAAATTCTGGTGTGATGCATGCAACAAGCCTGCCGAGTATCCAGTTGTGAGGTGACATGTTTTTTAAGTATATTCAATTACATATGGGTTACAATATCATGGAAACAAAAGCTTACCTTCCATGGTAAATATTGCCTTGGCAGATACCGGCTTGAGTTAAATGTTTCTGATGACACAGCGAACGCCGTGGTAGTCATGTTTGATGAGACTGCAACACAGTTGATTAAACATTCAGCGGAGTCACTTTTGGCAGCAGAGAATCAGATATATCTACATACTTGAGTCAATTCAAAAATGTTTTTCTCACTTTCCTTCATGTACAGGATGCGGATGACCTACCGGCTTTGCCACAGCCTCTTCTAGATATCATAGGAACCACCCACACTTTGGAGTTAAAATCACACACATATTATGAGCATGGTAACTATGAGAGCTTCACCTGCTGGACTATTTGTACACCAGATGCAGTTGAAGAACCAGCTACAGTTGATAAAAGTGCAGGTTCCATCAGTCTTATTGAAACTGCCAATGATGGAAAGTTGGAACTGAAAAGATTGTCCAAGGCTCCATTGCTCTGGACTCCATCAAAACCTTCAGAAAATAAAAGGTACAAGAAGTTAGAGTGGGCCCTTGCGTACACTTCCACATTAATATATTTAGGTCCAGTTGCTCAAATTTGGCCTCCTAACCTGTCGCTTATGTTTGTTTTACTGTAAGTGCTGGGAGTTTGGGAGCTGAAGATGATGATGATCAGCCTGAAATCCATAAAAAAAGGAAAAGGTTAAGGCTCACATACAAGAGGTTAGAGAGAGTGTATGTGTACATTTCAACATCAATTTACTTACGTCATATTGCTCAACATTGGCCAATATAACCTGTCGCTTTTGGATGTTTTTCAAATATTGATACCTGAATGCTTTTACTCTCCTGTTTAGATACGTTGACCGAGATACTCAATCTGAATAAGTAACAAACACCTCAGCCTTGGAAGCGGTTCCCCTGATGATTTACAAGATTTGTCACTATTTATTGGCAAGATCATTATAGTTTAGACTTTATTTTTCTATGAACACGTGGGTTTTTCTTTTAATCGGAAAATAAATGTGGTGGACTTTTCCCAACAACTACAATTGTTAGAAATATTTATATATTAATTTTGTCTGGGATTATTTCACCATATTTGGTTTTTACTGTGTGAACTTTTGATGGTTTCTTTGTTATAATTTCATCATCTTTAGTGTTTGTTTGAAAATTTGCAACTGGTTTTTTAACATGTAATAACTAACTCTTTATGTAGACAAAGAAATTGTGTCAAAGTACAAATCTATTTGTTATCTTTTCTAATAAACTCAACTATGCATTTAAAAGGTTCATGCTTTGGCTGAACGAGAGTACAATCTTCAAGCCAAAGCTGTGGTAGTCGAATATCGTCTTTCTTTTTTTTTTAAAAAAAAAAATAAACTAAACTTATTCCCTAACTGGTAAAATATTTAGATGTCCTTGTTGGCCACTTAAGTATACTGGATACAGTTTGGGAAATCGTTTAAACAACAAACTGTATGGAATCTAAATCTGAGTGCGTAGCGGAAGTCTTGGATACAGTTAGTTGCCGTGGATACTGACAACAGTATTTGGTGTATACTTAATATATCACGAATTTCAAACAAGAAAAGTGAAGGTAAATGACACAAGAATTTAAGTGGTTCGAGGTAAACCCTCTACGTCCACCGGTCCTCCACACAGAGTAAAGTTTATTATATAATTATCGCATACACAACTACGTAATTATAAACAAACCTATCCTTGTATCGTTCACACAGATTGATACAAAGAATGTCGCTTTCAACCGTTCACACGATTGGTTAAAGCTTCCTTCGACTAGCTTCTTCACACACGCCCAAAGCTTCGTCCTTATTCGTCCCACACAGTCGAATAACTTGTTGAGTTCACACAGAGCTCGGTTTTTACACGAGGTAAAAGGTTAGGTAACCGTAAGAACAAGTGACTTTGAATATCAAGATCCGATGATAGTTGTTCTTGATGTTTGAGCACCGTATATCTCTTTCGCTTAAACTTGCGATATGCTTTGGAGATATGTTTGCTCAGATGATAACTTGATAGCTTTGAGAGTTACTTTGATTCGTAATTCGTTGGTCACTGATCTTCAATGTCTTCAAGGATATATATAGCCTCTGAAGAAAGTATCCATTGAGATGTCCGTTTGAATAAGATTTCCTTAAACGGGAATATGACATGATCCGATTTCATGATTCTCAAGATTCGAAGATCGACGTATTTAAATACTTTATCCTTGAGTATTTAAATACTTCTTTGTTCAACGGAACTTGACTTGTGTTCTTCTTTGTCCTTTTGTGAACTGTATGGAAGGAGACTGTATTTAGGGCATCGAGACAGTTTTCCATACTTGATCTATTACAAGTCTTCTTGCTGTACTGACGAGCTTCACTTATGCTGATTCGAGGCTGGTCTTCGATACATGATAAATCCTTGAATCCTCGATACTGCTTTCCTTTCAGTATTTGGCATATATGTCAAAACCTTCTCAATAACAAATAACAATCGATACAGGATCGGGTATCCCTACCAATCGATACAGGGTGTTTGTTTTTCCTAACAATTTCCCCCTTTTTGACAATTTGCCAAGACTTAACTTAAACTCTTCGAGTCTTCTTGATGATGCCAAAACCTTCCTCATGAAGCATTCTTCTTCGATGACTCTTGGCAGATTTCTTGGTCTCTTGTCAATAGGTCTGACTTAGTGACTTAGTCTACAATAATGAACTGCTCGCAGGCATGTTCGATACAGTTTGAGATTTATTACAACTTAAGCCTATGATTGGCGCGCAGGCACAATCTTACAATGTATTCTAAGTTTACAACTGAAACTATGAACTGTTCGTAGACTAGTTCGTACAGCTTAATTTTTTCAATCAAGTTTATCTAACTTGAGATTCCTATCAAACAATTTTAAGTAATCATACATAAACACAGTAGATTACGAGTTGTAATCTTTCAAGACAAACAAACTATTTTATTGATATTCAAAATGATTGAGTACAAAGTTTGCTGTGATGAATAGAAATTACAAAGACAAAAATAATATACATAAATTTCATCTCCTTATCTTTGATCCGCATGCCTCCATGGTCTCTTTCCTGGCTCATACTCGGTGCCGCGCCACCAGTTTTGAAGTGAATCATTGCCTCGTTCCTGGTAAATCGCTCTTCCTTCATATGAACGATCAAAGGCAAGTATCCAATCCTCTGGATGGGTGACCCGATCTCCTCTTCTATGTTTTGATTTCATTTCAATTTGGAGAGGGAGTTTACCTTCTTCTAGCATCTTTGAAAATTTATCTGCCGCTTCTGCCAACGTCTTATAATTTTTGAAGATGGCGGATTCCCTGATGAGTCTGACAAAATATCTCATCAGTTCATTCTTCCTCCAGTTCTTCACTTCTTCGGCAGTTGGGTTGCGGTTGGTTGGCAGACGTATTTAAGACGGTCTTTGAACAAGATTATGCCAAGGGACAGTTGGGTCATGGAATTCTCGTCCTGAGCCCGAAATTCTAAAGCTTTGGGGTTGAGGTGCTAGCTTGTTCAATTCAAGAATGACATCTTGCTCTGAGCAGCCTCAAATTCCCTTTCCTGTTGCAGTCTTATTCTCCTTGCAGCTTCTCGTGCTTCTTCCCCCTTTTTGGCTTCATCAAGACTTTGCAGGATTTCAAGAGCGGCGTCCTGTTTGGTCTCGATGCTGTTTATTCTTTCAACGAGGGAGGAAAGAGTCTGCGACATCTCTTGAATGGATTTGTCATGCACACGCAGCTGAGAGTTGTTCTCTATCATTGCACAGGCTGTCTTGGCTTCAGCAATTCTGGTCTTTGAAGCTTTCTCCTTCAACAGTTGCACTTGCTTATCCTCCATAATCTTCAAGGCTTGCTTGAACACTTCTGGCAAGATGATGAATGCGTCGACAACTCGAGATACTTCGTGTTGAAGAGTTGTCATTTCTTCAACTGCAGAGGTGTGCATCCAGCCTGCCTTTTCTACTAAGAGAGAGCGTTAATCGCATCTTGGATAAATACACCAAGGCCAAGAGCTCGCAGCGCTCTTTGCGTGCAGAGAGATAGGAGAGTCAGCCGGGCGAAGTCTTGATAGCTTCAACCTTCTTACGTTCACGGATGGACGTGAAGTAAGTTGGACATCCTCAGGTTCGTTACCGTCCTCGGATTCCAGGGTTGCAGGAGCGGGAGAAGCTTCTTGTGGAATGGCGACAGTTGGTTCAGAAGCGTCCTGTGGCGAAGGTTCTGCGGCAGATGTGGATGCAGGAGGGACTGAATCCTCCTGTTGCCTTGTAGGACTGGCTTCTTTGGTCGCAATAGGCTCGGGTGCCTGTTCCAAAATTTCTTGATTTTCCTTGACTGGAGGGACTGATTCCTCCTGTTCTGGAATGTTCTCCGGCTGTGGCGAAGGTGGATTAGCTTGGGTAGATGGCCCTTCGTCTTTTCTGGGTGGAGAGAAGGCTTGGGCTTCAGCCTCTTCACGGCTCATTCTCAGACCTGCTTGAAGAGCATTGTCGTCATCGTCTGAGTCATGGTCGTCGTCGTCTTTTGGATTAACGGGAGAGTCCTCTGACTTCTTCTTTCCTTTTCTTCTGGCGTCGGATTTGTGCAGCAGGTGGCTTTCAATGAGATCTTTGCAAGAAGCGTTGTCCCATCGTAGCAGGGCCTCAATTTCAGTTGAGTCTGTTACTTCGGAGACAAATCGCTCTTCGTGGCTCCATTCGCTCCAGTTGTACAGTGTGTCGTACGGAGCTAGCCTAAAGCTTTTCCATTGCAGAAATCTTTCGTACGCCTGTTCAATTTGTACTGAAAGAAGTGTTTGATTTATAATTGAGTCTGGGGAGGGACTTCGAATCACGTCTGAAGACGCTGTTTCGAGGGATTCCGGTACAGGTATGGCATCCTGTACGGAAGATGGACTCCTTGCAGGGGATGGTGCCCCGAAGGAAATTGGATCCTGTACGGGTGTGGAATCCCGTAGAGGAGAAGTAGCTTTTGGCTCCGAATGGGCAGCCGACGTGCTAACGTCTTGAATGTTGGCAGATGTCTCTAAATCCGTCGTAGCCGCCAAAGGCTCGGGATCTACTGTCGAACCAGTAGGAGACACCTCTTCCGCATGGGTTGGGCCCTGGGGTGCTATATCAGTGGGTTGCGCCACGGGCGAGACATCCTCGGAGTGTTTGGCTTTGATTTTTGAGAGCCTCCGGAGTCTCTTCTTCGACTTCTCATCAGCAGAGTGCTTCTTCGTGAGAACGCTTGCGCTTCTTCTTTGAAGATTCCAATTCGGGGACCTTCACGGTTTCGTCTCTGGGGTTGTCGAGAAATAGGCATGTGCCACGGTTCTCGGGTGATTGGCATGCATTGTGCTTTGGTTATAGGCGAGGGTTTGACGCCTCCTAAATATATCCGTGAGCTGTTTTTCTTGGCATCGGCGGATTCTTTGGACTCCGCACCTCGTCAGAATGTAGTTTAGCATTAAACCAAATGATTTCTTTTGGGTGGCCGGTTTGCACACCTCTTCTTGAAGTCGTTTCAAAATGATTTGGCACCAATTGACCTTTTCACAGGTCAAGATAGCGACCATCATTCTGAACCTCAGATTCGTGCACATTTCGAACGCACCGGTTCGATTTTCAATGATCCTGGAATGTAAATCGTGGAGATAAACGAAATGAAGAAGAAAATTTTTCTTGTGGCAAGTGGTTGTCACCATGTCAACCACTTGGACCCGTAAATAGTCCATAAAACTTGGTAATCGTGTCTTGAGACCCAAACGTCTCAAGTCGGGTCCATGGTCAGCCGTCGGCAAACTGTAGATTTTCCGGAGTAGGTCGCTATTGATGCAGACTTGCACTCCTTGGATCAAGGTGATGTCGGCAACATGTCCTCCCCTGGCTAGTGAGAGAAAACGAACAGCGGCTGAGGTAGAATTCCTCAACTAGATGAGCGTCCTATTTGTCGGCGATTTTGCTTCCAAAGCGATAGAGTCCTTGTTGTTCAAGACGAGTAATGATATACTCCATCGGTTCGGTGTCGTTGATTTCGAGATGATACGCTCGATGATGACCGGTTTAGAGAAGATCCGCCATCAATGATCTTTGGAAGTTTTCTTGAGCGGGGATGAAGATTGAGTAGCCATGGATGTTTTCTTAAAACGAAGGTGGAAGAAAACAAGAGAAATTCTCGGTGAATATGCGAGAAAATATGTAGCCGTGTGCTTGAGATCTCTTGTAATTTGCGTAAAGCGTAAAGAGTCTCTAATGGCATAAATTCCTTTTATACTTGGGCGCGAAATAGGGTTTTGCAGAGTACGAATGGTCGATTTTAAGGGATGGGAACCGGTTTTGAAATCGACGGTCGGGATGGATTTAGTGTAATCGTACGCTAATCCATTAAAAGGTTTTAAAATACAATGGGTCCCACTTCGACATAGGTTGATTACCCTAAATGCCTAAAACGGCGGTTTAAAAATAATAAACAATTTAAAAACATCGCTTTTGAGATTCAATTGTCCGATGTCGTGTAAGGCATTTAATGAACATGACGTTTGACGTAAACAGGCACGTGGACAAAAATTATTTTAAAAAGGAAATAATATTATATAGTATCAATCGAAATCCTATAGTATGTCTTTTTCTCCGTCGATACAGCTGCCCCTTAAAAAGGTACTAATAGGTTTTAAATTCCATACAAAGAATATTTGGATTAATGTTGTATTCATGGGTCCTACAAGATTCCCCTTAATTATCGCACACATCACCGTAGGATTCATATGCCTTCGTCGCTACAAGATCTTGTATTGATGAATCCGAGTGTACGGATAATTAATGTTGATATCGTATTCACGGGTCTTACAAAGATTCCCCCTCAATTGTTGAGTAAAAGCAAGAAATTTACTTACAGGAGTCCGGCCGCAGATCCCCACTCGTTTCTTAGCATGTTGAATCTTGCCGTGTCGAGAGGCTTGGTGAAAATGTCGCCACCGGATGTCTCAGATGGACTTTTTCCAAAGGACATCCTTGTTCTCGACATGATTTCGATAAAATGATGCTTCATGTTGATATGTTTTGTGCGCGAGTGCAAAACAGATTGTGCGTGATTGCAATTGCACTCGTGCTATCACACATGATCGAGTCTCTCTAGCATCGATTCCATAATCTGACGCTTGTTGCCGCATCCAAAGGATTCGCATACAAAGCCTACAAAGACATAGTATTCTCGATTCAAGTGGAAAGAGAGTTAGCCAATTGCTTTTACCGAACCAAGATACGAGTCTAGGTCCGAGAAAGTGACAAGTTCCACTTGTACTCTTCCTATCTAGCTTGCGACCTCCGAGATCCGAGTCAGATCCAACTAAATCGAATCCGCCTTCCTTAGGATACCACACCCGCATCGACTGCCTTTGACGTATTTCGTGATTCGTTTAGTCAGATTGAAGTGTGATTCCTTAGGTGCAACTTGGTATCTCGCACACACTCCAACAAAGAATCGATATCGGCCTGCTAGCCGTAGGTACAGGAGCGAACCAATGAGCTTCCTGTAGAGTGATTGGTCAAACGGCTTTCCGGCTTCATCAAGACTAATTTGCACGGAAGTGCTCATGGGGTTGGCGAGGATTTGGAAGTGTTCATTCCAAATTTGTTGAGAAGCTCCTTGCTGTATTTCTCCTGGTTGATGAATATACCTGTAGGCATCTGCTTTATCTGCAAACCTAGGAAATAACTGAGTTCCCCCATCATACTCATTTCAAATTTGCTTTGCATGAGATGTGAGAACCTTTGACATAGAGCAAGGTTAGTTGAACCAAAAATAATATCATCAACATAGATTTGTACCATTAAAATGTCATCACCTTCCTGTATCTTGAACAAGGTTTTGTCGACAGCACCTTTCTCAAATCCATTGTTGATTAGATACTGGGACAGGGTTTCGTACCAGGCTCTAGGGGCTTGTTTAAGTCCGTACAGGGCTTTCCTTAGCCTGTAAACTAGATCGATACCGTCTGTGTTGGCAAACCCTGGTGGTTGTTCAACATAAACTTCTTCTGAAAGCTCTCCATTCAGGAAAGCACTCTTGACGTCCATTTGGTATACGATAAAACTCTTATGGGCGGCAAAGGCTAAAAATATCCTAATGGCTTCTAGTCTCGCTACATGGGCGAATGTTTCATCATAGTCGATTCCTTCTTCCTGACAATAGCCTTGTGCTACTAGTCTGGATTTGTTCCTTATGATAAGTCCATTTCCATCCTTTTTGTTTCGAAATACCCATTTGGTCCTATAACCGATTGGTGTGTCGGTCAGGTACAAGATACCATACATTGTTTCTTTCAAACCGTTAAGCTCTTCTTCCATAGATGTTATCCAATGAGAGTTGTTAAGAGCGTCTATGGTCGAAACAGTTCGTGGGCTAAGAATACAATGATAGTGCACATATTGAGTCTCCTAAGTTCGGATTGAGATTTCCATTCAAGAAACCGTGAGACTTCGACATTAGATTCTTCTTGTGCACAAAGTACATTTCCTTGTGTACTGTATTCTCCTACGAGTAGAAACACCGCATTAATGTTTCCAATGATCAGCTCTTGCGGGTGATCTCTCAACCATCTTCGGTCGGGTTCTAGTTCAGTGGTCCCGTCTTCAGACGAAAGTTTCGTGGGTACAACTTCAGCCTTGTACAGCCTTCATCCACATCGATTCTTACAATGCGGGGTTGATTTCTAAATCAACTACAGTTCAATGTGTGTAGGTGGATCCAAGATAGATAGATGGTGAATGTCCCGAGTGATATCATCTACTCCTGTAGGGTCATGGTGTGGTTCGTCGAACACTACATGAAATGATTCCTCGATCGTCAGCCTCCTTTTATTAAAGATTCTGAAAGCTTTGCTGACGGAGGAGTATCCTACGAATATTCCTTCATCTGATTTTTCATCAAATGTTCTAAGTTGGTCCTTCCCATTGTTCAATACGTAACACCTGCATCCAAAAATGTGAAAATACGAAACTAATGGAGTTTTGTTGTTCCATATCTCGTAAGTCGCTTTGTTGTGATGCTTGTTGACGATACAACGGTTTTGAGTGTAGCACGCTGTATTGGTTGCTTCACCCCAGAAACGCTGTGGCAATTTGCTTTCGGCAATCATTGTCCTTGTTGCATCTTTCAACGTCCTATTCTTTCGCTCGGCAACACCATTTTGTTGAGGTGTTCGGGCAGCTGAGTATTCGTGCTGTATTCCATTCTCCGAACAGTATTGCTCTATAAAGCGGTTAGTAAATTCAGTACCTCTGTCGGAACGAATGCACACGATACTCGATGCTTTTTCATTCTGCAACTTTCTCAGGAGCTCGGGCAGCCTTGATGTTGTTTCCTTCTTCTTGCTAAGAAAGATCGTCCAAGCATACCTGGAATAATCATCAACAACAACCATGCAATATTTCTTACCTCCCAAACTTACTGGGTCTACAGGACCGTAGAGATCCATGTGTAGCATTTCCAACACTCTTTGGGTTGAAAGGTAGGATTTGCTTTTCAGGGTTGACTTGATTTGCTTGCCTTTCTGGCATGGTCCGCAGACGCTGTCCTTCTTGAATGACACATCTGGCAAACCTCTAACCATACACTGTCTTGAAAGCTTGTTGATCGTCTTGAAGTTGACGTGAGACATCCTCTTGTGCCATAGCCATCTAAGATCTGCAGTGCCTTTGGCAACAAAACATGGAATTGAGGAGCTCATAGGCTTCCAGTCAGCAATGTACATATTACCTGATCTGCTTCCTGTAAGCACAACTTCCTTGGTTTGGGTGTTCTTGACTCTACAGCGATCTATATAGAACTTCACCGAGAACTGTTTGTCACAGAACTGGCTAATACTAAGTAGATTATACTGTAAGCCTTCAACATATGCAACATCGGTGACCTTGAATTTCCCGACAAGTAGGTTTCCTTTTCCTCTTGTTCTTCCTTTAGATTTATCACCGAAGCGAACTTTTGGACCGCGACCTTCTACAAAATCAGATAGCTTGCTCCTATCTCCAGTCATGTGACGAGAGCATCCACTATCGAAGTACCAGGTATCCTCCTCTAAGATGTCCTGTAACAAAGAAATTAGGTAGATTTAGGTCCCCTTTGATTTTTGGGTCCATATATGTTAGTTCCTTTAGGTACCCAGATTTTCCTGACAGCAATTGGTTTACTGTAGGATGTACTCGGTACAGTATTGCGGTATCTACGGGGGGCATATCCGTAGTTGTTATAATTATGATAATTATTATGCATGTAAAAATCAGGGTTATTATGATTATTCCAGTACGAGTGCCGTCTAGGAGGTGGAGCCATTTTTCTAGGCCTAACAGCTTGTCTTCTGGGTCTCCAGTTGGATTCCCAATGCTGTTGTTGATATTGAACTGGCATCTGCTGTCTTGAGGGATAACGGGCCCCGTATCCAATACCTAGGTGCACCGCATCGAGGGTACCAGTGCGGGCCTTTGGTGGTTGGATACCGTCTTCTTTCTGAATGACTTTCGGCTTTGATGATATGCTTGTGGAGCATGCTTTAGATTACGCCTTCTGAGTGGTTGTTGGTTCCACTGTCTCGAATAGTAGAGTTGAGGGGGCGGAATTGCAGCTTTCGGTTTTCTCGGTACAGCAGGTTCCTTTATGGGACTGGGAGTATCTTCCGATTCCGGAATGTGTTCCACACTCTTGACGAACACAGTACTAGTTTTACCTTTATTCGAACATGAGCTGTATCCTAAGCCACTTTTATCATGAGCATGTTGCCCAAAGTTGCTCTAATTTCTTCCATTCTTTTGGACGATTTTTCAAAAGACTTTAATGGTCTCAAGTTCATTTTCTCGCGTCTCGAGAGTTGTAATTTTGGTTTGTAGTAGAACCAAATCATTTGTCTTGCTCTCATTATGGGTTTTAACCGTACTTAGTTCATGAGCAAGTTGATGATTGCTCTCCATGAGTTTTTCAAAATCGACCTTGCCTGGTTTCATACCAAGAGACATATTTTCATAATTTATTTTCAAGAAGTCATTTTCATCTTTCACTCTAGATTTGTTAATCAAGTCGTATATTCTCGCTTTTAGAGTCTCATGGGCCTTTTGAATGTTTTTGAATTCATTCAAAGATATTTTCGAAAGTATGAGATGCATTAGGTGGAATAACCGAGGTTGAACTTACCTCATCGTCCGTCTTCACCTTCTCGAACATCTTTGGCCATAAAGCACATGTATGCTTTATCATCGAACTCATCTTCGATGAATCACTTTCAATGACCACCGAAGACATTCTCACGATTTGGATGGTGTGGGGAGGCTTCGATTCTCCAATCGTGGCCTTGAGCTTGTCTTTCCAAGCACGTCTTCTTTCATCTCGCTCTTGTTGCTCGGCCTCGTGCAATCTTTGGACTTTGGGATGAGGACATTTGTTTGCATAATGGCCTGGTTTCCTGCAGCTATAGCACGAGTTAGCATCGCCGGATGATGTTTCGGTACTTACCTTGTTGACAGGTTTGGGCCTGTAGGAGTCTTTCCAGACTGTTTAATGAACTTTTGAACTTATGCATTAGAAGCGCCATTTCATCTTGTGACAGGATGTCGTCGCCGTCCGCTGCGTTCTTGTGACCGGGCTTCGATGAGCTAGGCATGCCGTGTCGACGGTTCGATACAGCGGCGAGAGCCGTGACCTTTGAAGGAGATTCTTCACTTTCTCTCTTCTCACAATGTCATACTCAAAATCATTATGGTAATAGAAGATATCAAAAGTGGATATTTCATTAAGATTAAATGATACACGCATAGTGTGGTCTTAATGTCCCATCTGGGCCGAGAGATCTGAAAATTTTTAAGTTCTTCTCCTTTTGGGTGTAAATTTTGCCCAACGCTTCAAGTTCACCAACAATACCAGTAAATCTGAGGTCAAGTTCCTCAAGTGTTTCCGTTGGTTTCATTTCAAAAGATTCAAATTGCTGAGTAAGTTTTGAAATCTTGTTTTCTTTTGAGAGCTCAGTTCCCTCACAAATTAACTTGAGTTTATCCTGCATTTCTTTGCTTTGCGGCTCTTTACCTTTGAGAACGTGCCTTTGTCAAGAGTGACAAATAACGCGTTCTTAGCCACGTTGTCTAGATTGGCTCGCTTCCTTTCATCGGTTGTCCATTGCTCGCGTTCCTTCTCGAGCATTTCAGCATGGGCTTGGCCCTCAATCCTTGCGGCTGGATTGACCTTCATGATCTTGATCGGACCATCCTGTATAAAAAAGATCATCTCTTCATGCATTGCTGCAAGATGAGCTTCCATTCTAATTCTCCAGTCGTCAAATTCATTAATAGAGAACATAGGGACTTTGTTAATCATAGAAGTATCCATACTGATAATATAGGAATGAAAGAGACTGCTTTGAAAATAAGTGATTTGAATCGATTCGGTGAAAAGAAATACGACTGATTCTTTTTAGAATCAACCGCTCCGATACCACTTGTTGGCCACTTAAGTATACTGGATACAGTTTGGGAAATCGTTTAAACAACAAACCGTATGGAATCTAAATCGAGTGCGTAGCGGAAGTCTTGGATACGCTTAGTTGCCGTGGATACAAGAACAGAGTATTTGGTGTATACTTAATATATCACGGTAATTTCAAACAAGAAAAGTCAAGGTAAATGACACAAGAATTTAAGTGGTTCGAGGTAAACCCTCTACGTCCACCGGTCCTCCACACAGAGTAAAGTTTATTATATAATTATCGTACACAACTACGTAATTATAAACAAACCTATCCTTGTATCGTTCACACAGATTGATACAAAGAATGTCGCTTTCAACCGCTCACACAGATTGGTTAAAGCTTCCTTCGACTAGCTTCTTCACACAGCCCAAAGCTTCGTCCTTATTCGTCCCACACAGTCGAATAACTTGTTGAGTTCACACAGAGCTCGGTTTTTACACAGAGGTAAAAGGTTAGGTAACTGTAAGAACAAGACTTTGAATATCAAGATCCGATGATAGTCATTTCTTGATGTTTGAGCACCGTATATCTCTTTCGTTTTAACTTGCGATATGCTTTGGAGATATGTTTGCTCGGATGATAACTTGATAGCTTTGAGAGTTACTTTGATTCGTAATTCGTTGGTCAATGATCTTCAATGTCTTCAAGGATATATATAGCCTCTGAAGAAAGTATCCGTTGAGATGTCCGTTTGAATAAGATTTCCTTCAACGGAATATGACATGATCCGGATTTCAAATTCAAGATCTCAAGATCGACGTATTTAAATACTTTATCCTTGAGTATTTAAATACTTCTTTGTTCAACGGAACTTGACTTGTGTTCTTCTTTGTCCTTTTGTGAACCGTATGGAAGGAGACTGTATTTAGGGCATCGAGGCGCTTTCCATACTTGATCTATTACAAGTCTTCTTGTCATCGACGAGCTTCACTTATGCCGATTCGAGGTGGTCTTCGATACATGATAAATCCTTGAATCCTCGATACGCTTTTCTCATGTATTTGGCATATATGTCAAAACCTTCTCAATAACAAATAACAATCGATACAGGGATCGGGTATCCCGGCTGAATCGATACAGGGTGTTTGTTTTTCCTAACAGTCCACCATGATTCATACTAAATTAAGAAAGCTCGACCGAAAAGTAGCACAACAGAAATCAATGTTGCCTTCTTCTCAAATCATCAGCAACAGATATATTATGCGATCCCAGCTTCTTCGACAACACATCATACATTGTAGATACAAAACTTTTTCTGATTCTTCCACCTCATAATCTCCATCCGTCTACTCCTCATATAACTTATAAGAGCACTAACTTCATCATCAGCCTTCCCTTCATTAGCAGTTTTAACTTTGTACAAGTAGTCTTACCTTCTTAAAATAATAACAAGATGTATGGGACGCATGAGAAGATTCAATATGAAGAAAGGGAATTAAAAGAAAGTAGCCTAATTTAATAAGCCGTTGTACTATTCTGATAATGAATCAATCATACAATTTATAAGTTATTTTTCAAATCTCATAAAGCAACAACTTACAATACATATCTCATACTCAATACTAATTAAAATGCCTAACAGTACTACCTTATTCTATCAGTTGTAACATATAACCTTGAACAGCACTAGCTTCATCAGTAGTCTAACATCATCAGCAGTCTTAACCTTTCACTAGCAGTCTTAACTTTGTACTAGCAGTTGTAAAATACTTGGCTAAGTGTCTGCAATAAATTAACTTCAATCTAAAGTACATGTACAGCTCTAAAGCCTCCCAGAAAACTAACCATGAAGTTTCGGCTATTCCTAAACACTACATGTCCATAAACATTTCTACTGCTATTCGTGTTTAGGCAAATTTACCATATTTGAGAATATTTTTGCAATTAACATTATAAAGTCAATGTTTTTTTTAAAGATGTCACTTTTGAACATTAGACTATCCAAGGAAGAAATAGTAAATATACAATTTCAAAACAATGTACTTATAGTTAGAAAATGTATCACGTGACATACATTTGTAATTATAGTATCTTTTTTTCTATATGAAGTGACTACACTTTGGAGTTTGAACTAAAGTGACAATTTTTCCAAGTATGAAGTGACTGTACTTTGGAGCACTGTATGACAATATTATCTACAATCAATCACAGCTCACTACTAGCCTCTCTACAATCAATCATATCTCAATCACACCAAACAACCATTCACACATCTATAACAAATATTACAACTGCAAAAAAAATTTCCAACAAGTAACCAGGTATTCAACATCGTCTTTTTTCAGGCTATTTCTCATATCTTTAACAAATCATTCATTTTTTTTTGTGTGTAGAAATCATAACCATTTCCAGTAGTAAAAGTTCTGATGCATCATATCCAATGACATGGGCTGACTATTTTCCCTAGAATAAAGCTATTATAACCCCTATGCTTATTGTTTAAGTATGAATGCAACGCTTCATGCTTATGATTTAAGTAATGTTGGAACATTTTGTTCCATACATATATTAAGAGTGTTTTGATGATTAATGTTGACAAACAAAACAAAACAACGAAGAGACGAAGCAAGCATCGAAGGAAAACGAAGTGCAAAAAGCTGGAAAAACACAAGCCTAACGTACGTAACTCAGCATGATTAACGTACGTAAATGAAGCAGCTTAACGTACGTAATGGAAGTAAGATAACGTACGTAATGCAGTTCAAACAAGTGAACGTTGGAGGAGTCAAAGTCAAAAAGCATGCAACGGATATATGACGTCATCAGTGATGTAATGTTAACGTACGTAACCGTGTATATGCTAACGTACGTAACTCAAAATGACGAAACTCACTGGACTGATTTGTGAAGATGCTAACGTACGTAACCAGCCATGGTTAACGTACGTAATGAGGATTACGTACGTAATGGAGAGCATATAACGTACGTAATGAAGGTCCTGGCAGCTAACGGCTAGTTTGATCATGAAGCCTATAAATACCATCCCTATGGTAGTGTTTGAGTACAACAACCTTGAGCAAATAGTCTATTCTTGTGATATTATTATACACATTCTTGTTGTTGATATTGAGCTTAATTGTAAGTGTTTGAGTGAGAATTCACGAAAACATACACGAGTGGTAAAAGAAAAGATACGATTGGATTCGGTGTTATTAGGATCAAGGATCCGGCATTATTAGAATCGCAATCGCTATCGAGTGAGGTTTATCTAGTACCCATCGAAAGCTAGAGAGGTTGATTCCTTGTCCGATAGAAAAGGAAAACGGGTTAACTTGGACCGACGCAAAGACAAGTACGAGTGGTTTATCACGGACCAATAGAAGACGTGATTGTAACGGTTATACCTCGACCGATAGAAGAGAGGCGTAGAGGTTTTGATCTTATCCTATAGAAAAAGATACACCGAGAGAGGACGTAGGCTCGTTTATAGCCGAACCTCTATAAATCCTTGTGTCCTTTATTTTCCGCAATTTTATTTACGCTTCCGCAAACGGCGCAAATATCCGACCCTGTACCCAACAATTGGTATCGGAGCGGTACTCCAATACGCGGCTTAACATCCGAGGAGAAAAAGATCCAATGGCGTTTCAATTCTCTCCAGTCGAAGGCCTTGCTCTCAACCGACCACCATTCTTTGATGGCTCAAATTATTTGACGTGGAAGAAGAAGATGTCGATATTCATCCGAGCATACGACATCGAAATTTGGAAGATTATTTGCCTTGGCCCAAAAGTTCCTATCAAATCCGATGGTACGCTCAAAACTTTTGAAGAATACGACGATGCCGATTGGAAAAATGACCATCTAAATTGTAAGGCCACCCAACTTTTATTTTGTGCCTTAAATCCGGAAGAGGTCAATCGAATCTCATCGTGTGAAAGTGCGAAAGAAATATGGAAAATTCTAGAAATCACACACGAAGGGACGACTCAAGTCAAGGAGACGAAGATCAATATGCTTCTCCATGACTACGAGCTATTCATGATGAAGGGTGACGAGTCCATCACCAATATGCTCGACCGATTTTCGGTCATCACTAATGGACTTGCTTCGTTCGGAAAACCATTATCTAGTAGTGAAAAAGTTAAGAAAATTTTACGATCACTACCTAGCGAATGGGACGGCACCGTGACCGCGATTATGGAATCCAAAGATCTCAACACGCTCGATTTTAGCGCCCTTGTTGGTTCGCTAATTAATTATGAGATCGTGTTAAAATCACGAAGTGTCAAGCCGAAACCAAAAGAAAAATCGTTAGCCATGAAGGCTAAGATGTCGAAAAAGAAGGAAGAAATCCCGGTGGAGGAAAGCGACGAAGAAGCGGCATATTATGCCAAGAATATTAATAAATTCCAAACTTTATTAAACCGGAGGAAGAAGGATATCTCGAGCGAAACGAAGAAGTTCGACAACTCTTGTCGACAATGTGGAAAACCAGGCCACTTCGCTAAGCATTGCCGTGCCAAACCCAAGAAGGAGGTTCTCGTAGCAACATGGAGCGATGACGACGAAGATGATGAGTTCATCAATCAAAATAATCTCGCTCTCATGGCCCGGAGTTCGTTCGACGACAGCGACGTCGAAAGTCAGGTTAGTACATCCTCCCGTGATGAACTTTTTGATGCATTTGAATTACTTCATACGGATTTTCAAAATGCATTATCGGAAATCAAATCCCTTAAGTCTAAAATTAAATCCTTGGAAATTGAAAATTCCAAAATTATCGAGAAGGGAAAATTTGTTGAAATCGATCATTCAAAGTGTATTGAAAATGAAAATATTTTGAAGAATGATCTCGTTAAAATCCAAACCGAACTTAAATCTTTGACAAAGAAATTCTCGTGCGGAAACGAGAAATTTGAACAAATGCTTGGTGTTCAAAAGTTTACTTTGAATAAAGAGGGGTTAGGATTCAAAACTCGTTTGAAAAACGAATCCGTTAATTTCAAGATACTCCATTGCGAAAAGTGTTTGAAAATCGGGCATCATATTTCAAGTTGCAAAAGCCCGAGACGGACGATAAAAATTAAGAAAATTTGGGTTCCTAAAGGAACAATCGTTTCAAATATCGTCTACGTTTCTAAACAAAAACCAACTTTATGTTGGATCCCCAAAAATTAATGTTTGTATTTTACTCAGGGGGAGTATTTTTTTAAGGAGATATTATTCTCAGGGGGAGTTTTTACCCTTTATGCAAATATTCGTAAATTGTATCATGCATATTTTATATTGGTATTATTTATTTCAATTGTTATTTAATCCACTTTTTGATGAATACAAAAAGGGGGAGAGATAGAGAATGGAGAAATAAGTCGAAAATGTGATTAACCGTGAAAGGGGGAGAAAAATCGAAGAAAATCGATAGCATTCAAAAAGAATTGGAAAAACGAAGGAGTTGAACAAAACCAAGGAGAAGTCGAAAATGACAGGAAAAGAAAAATGCGGAGACGTCGAAAAGACGATGAAAATTTAAAAATGGAGAAAAGAATAGAAGGAGTCGAAAAAGAAATGGGAGAAGATTCTAACGAAACGGACAAAGTCAAAAACTTTGGTCTGTAAAGATATACATATATTTGTATTTTTGCAGGAAAATCCCATTGACGAAGTGTTGTTTTGTAATCATCAAAAAGGGGGAGATTGTTGGAACATTTTGTTCCATACATATATTAAGAGTGTTTTGATGATTAATGTTGACAAACAAAACAAAACAACGAAGAGACGAAGCAAGCATCGAAGGAAAACGAAGTGCAAAAAGCTGGAAAAACACAAGCCTAACGTACGTAACTCAGCATGATTAACGTACGTAAATGAAGCAGCTTAACGTACGTAATGGAAGTAAGATAACGTACGTAATGCAGTTCAAACAAGTGAACGTTGGAGGAGTCAAAGTCAAAAAGCATGCAACGGATATATGACGTCATCAGTGATATAATGTTAACGTACGTAACCGTGTATATGCTAACGTACGTAACTCAAAATGACGAAACTCACTGGACTGATTTGTGAAGATGCTAACGTACGTAACCAGCCATGGTTAACGTACGTAATGAGGATTACGTACGTAATGGAGAGCATATAACGTACGTAATGAAGGTCCTGGCAGCTAACGGCTAGTTTGATCATGAAGCCTATAAATACCATCCCTATGGTAGTGTTTGAGTACAACAACCTTGAGCAAATAGTCTATTCTTGTGATATTATTATACACATTCTTGTTGTTGATATTGAGCTTAATTGTAAGTGTTTGAGTGAGAATTCACGAAAACATACACGAGTGGTAAAAGAAAAGATACGATTGGATTCGGTGTTATTAGGATCAAGGATCCGGCATTATTAGAATCGCAATCGCTATCGAGTGAGGTTTATCTAGTACCCATCGAAAGCTAGAGAGGTTGATTCCTTGTCCGATAGAAAAGGAAAACGGGTTAACTTGGACCGACGCAAAGACAAGTACGAGTGGTTTATCACGGACCAATAGAAGACGTGATTGTAACGGTTATACCTCGACCGATAGAAGAGAGGCGTAGAGGTTTTGATCTTATCCTATAGAAAAAGATACACCGAGAGAGGACGTAGGCTCGTTTATAGCCGAACCTCTATAAATCCTTGTGTCCTTTATTTTCCGCAATTTTATTTACGCTTCCGCAAACGGCGCAAATATCCGACCCTGTACCCAACAAGTAACAATGAGGGTATTTGGTTAACATTATGTTAATTTGCTTTTGTGTTTTCAAAAAATGCCCATCACTGATCGTTGCTGAAAATTAAAGAAAAACTATTAATGAATTAGACGAAGCTCATTTATTTACCCATCACGTCCATTTCTTGAAACGCTACTTCCGAAGTGGTTTCTCCGTCATGACCGCCAACCTGTTCACCGCAAAGTTCCACATTCTTTCAGATATACATTCAATCAATAAACAAAGTGGATATAAGATTGTAGTAAATAAAATTTGGATTGTCAATACAAAATAACATCTGTCAAGATAGCATAGTAAAATAGCATAGTAAAAGGTCAGCTATTTGATAATTTCCCATTTATAACAAGAACAAATTTAGTATTCTTTTAAGGAAATTCCAATAGGTAAAGTTTTTTACATATTCTCATCTATTTGATAACTTCTCATTTATAACAAGAATAAATGTAGTAGTTAAATAAGGAAATTCCAACAGTTAAAGTTTTTTACATATTCTGATCCATTTTATAACTACCCATTTATAACAAGAATAAATGTAAGGAAATTCCAATAGGTAAAGTTTTTTACAGATTCATTATATATCTTTTGATATTCTCATTTCATGTTTGTGCTTCATAACCAGGATAACACTAATACAATTTTGTTCTACTTATGGATAAAGGTTTGTTTAAATTGACTAATTTCCATTGTATTTAAATGGTTTGTGTAACTACATTAAGGGATTTCTTGATATTGCAGGTTCAAGCAACAAAAGTGCTCGACTTCCATCTTTCTCTAGCATATTTCACAATTCTATAAGGATACATTCAGAAACAATTATTGGTGAAGATGGGAATCTCCAGTTTTATTGTGGTCTGAAACTAACACAAAATGCGACTACAGGAGCAAGTAAGCATTTGTACATCTTTTTAAATTGCAAAAAGACTCACACGAATTTATTAAAAACTTAATATGTTTCCGTAGGTACATCATCACTACCAAGAGATAGACAACTAAATCCGGAACAAAACGCAGGAACCTCTACTTCCAATTACCGAATAACCATTCAACAAAATAAAGGAGCCTCTACTTCCATCAACCGCATAATCAGGCCCAATATTATTTCAGAACCACTACAAAGACGATACGGCAAGAAAAATTTAAAAAAAGCAGCATTCACATCCAAAGGTATTTTTTCCCCCATGTTTGAAAGACTGAATAAATAAGTGTCAAGAAAAAATGTATTAAATTACCACTAACAAGTTTTATTTTACTAGCCTTCACTGTCACTTACAAGGATTTTGGACCACCAACATGTAAATGCCCTAACTGTGATGCAATTATGTGGTATAACGAGAGAAGTGATAAAGCAAGAAGAGGTAGAAATCCATCATTCTCATTGTGCTGCCAAGATGGTAAAGTGCTGCTCTCCAAATACCGCGAGCCCCCACCACCATTAAACAGTCTCTTAAATTATGCTAACCCTGACACATCAAATTTTAGAGAACAAATTAGGGTATACAATAGCATGTTTTGCTTTACATCTTTTGGGGAAAAAATAGATCATTCAATTAATTCAGGTAGGGGCCCTTATACATTCAGGGTCAGTGGCCAAAACTATCACTTACTTGGGTCTCTACTTCCAAAAGAAGGCATACAACCTAAGTTTGCACAGCTTTACTTCTTTGACACAAAGAATGAAGTGAGGAATCGGGTGTCTGCTTTCATTCAGAATGATGGAGATGAAAAAATCGAGGAAACAATAGTAGAAAGCCTGATGGCTATGCTAAATCAGTTTAGCTCAGTTGCCATCGCATTTCGAATGGCAAGGGATTGGTGTGCTTCCCATAACTCATTCAACTTTCAATTACGACTTCTTGGTTAAAGACCAAGTTTAAGGCAGTACAACGCACCCGCTGTATCCGAAGTGGCAGCTCTAATTACAAGTGATTTTGGTGAAGGTCTTGCTACAAGGGACATCATTATAAACAAAAAAAGCATGGGCCCACAAAGAATCTCAGAATTGCATCCTTCTTACATGGCACTTCAATATCCGTTGTTATTTCCGTATGGAGAAGATGGATTCCATGAGAAAATACCTTATCATAACAATACAGGTAACAGGAAAACTATACGTGGGTTTGTTACAATGAAAGAATACTACGCTTACATGATCCAACAACGGAACAATCAAGGGACTACGTTGATAAGAGGAGGACGTTTATTTCAACAGTATTTAGTAGATGCCTATACAACTGTTGAAGAACAAAGACTTAAATGGGCAAGGAGTAATCAAGAGACCCTGCGTGTGGATCTCTATCATAATGTATACGATGCTGTTACAAGAGGGGACACAGATGCATCAGCAATTGGTAAAAGAGTGGTTTTACCTTCGAGTTTTACAAGTGGGCCAAGATATATGATGCAGAACTACCAGGATGCAATGGCTCTGTGTCGAACTTATGGGAATCCAGACCTATTCATCACATTCACTTCCAACCCAAAATGGCCTGAAATTGAAGCAATGCTAAATAATATTCCTGGGCAGAAGGCGCATGATCGGCCAGATGTGGGAACCCGTGTTTTTAAAATTAAGCTGGATGAGATGTTGGAAGATCTTACAAAGAATCACATTTTTGGGGAATCCCGTGCAGGTAACACACATTACATCATATGATCAGTCTGTCTATTAAGCTCATGAGTTTAAAAACTAACAAAAGGTTTCCTAAAATGTTATTTCAGTTGTCTATGTGATAGAGTTTCAAAAACGGGGGCTGCCTCACGCGCATATTCTCTTATGGCTTGAAGCACACGCCAAATGCAGGACTCCGAGTGAAATAGATGACATAATCTCAGCAGAGATACCATCACCAGAGATTGATCCGGATAGATACAAAGCTGTTACCGAATATATGTTGCATGGACCTTGCGGTGAGAAAGCAAAATATGCTCCATGTAATATTGAAAACAAATGCTCAAAAAGGTATCCCAAGGCATTTTATGCCGAAACAACACTTGATGGAGACGGGTACCCTGTTTACCGTCGAAGAGATACTAAAGTGTGTGCTATGAAAGGGAAGACCACCTACTCTAACAAATATGTGGTGCCTCACAATCGATACCTCCTCATTAAGTATCAAGCACACATCAATGTTGAATGGTGCAATAGAACAAAGGCTATTAAGTACTTATTTAAATACTCAAACAAAGGGCCAAATCGAGCAAGTATTGTTATAGAAGAAAACATTAAAAGAGACAATCAAGCGGGGACTGATAGTGTGGTTGCAGTTGACGAAATCAAAAGTTTCTTAAACTGCCGGTTTCTAGCACCATGCGAAGCAGTGTGGCGGCTATTTTCTTTTGATATACATTATTCCAACCCGTCAGTAATGAAACTTAATTATCACCTACCGAGTCAGAATGCAATTATGTTGCGTGACTCAGATAGTTTACCAGCGCTACTTGCAAAGGAAGGAATCAATGTAACCATGTTCACCGATTGGTTCGAGCTAAACAAGAGGGACACAAAAGCAAATGAACTCACTTATGCAGAAATACCCACAAAATACGTGTGGCATGAAAAAGAAAAAAATGGAAACCTAGGAAGCAAAATAAAGTCATTGGGAGGATTGTTTACTCACACCCTGCTTCAGGGGAACGATACTATATGAGGATGTTATTAAATGTCGTCAGAGGAGCTAAATCATTTGAAGAAATGATGACGGTTAACAAAATAGTACATGGGACATTTAAAGCAGCATGTTTTGCGTATGGTCTACTCAATGATGATAAGGAATGGACACATGCGATAAAAGAAGCAACACAGTGGGCATTAGGAGCGCAACTCCATGATTTATTTGTTACCATTTTGTTATTTTGTGACGTGAGCAGACCACTACAATTCTGGGAAGAAAACTGGGAATCTTTGTCAGAGGATATTCTACACAAAAAAAGGAAACATTTCAAGTACCCTGAGCTGGAGCTTATGGATGACCAAATAAAGAACTACTGCCTCATGGAAATACAAGAATTGTTACACAGATATGGAAAGTCTCTGACAGATTTTCAAGATCTCCCCCGACCAGATCCAAGGTTATTAACAAAAATGGACAATCGCTTAATTAGAGAGGTGCTTGACTATGATATGAAACAGAGCAAGATAGAACATGAACAACTTCATTCATTACTAAACCCGGAACAACGCTTAATCTATGATGAGATTCTCGAGTCCGTTCACAACCAGAAAGGACAGTTCTACTTTGTTTATGGGCCTGGAGGGACAGGAAAGACATTTTTATACAAGACTATAATTGCAAAGATAAGATCAGAACAAGGAATAGTGCTTGCAGTGGCATCTTCAGGTATTTTAATTTATACATGATTATTACCTGAGTATAGTATATTTTAATGAAAGATTCACTGACTTCCTATTTCTAATTGACCTAGGAATTGCTTCGTTGCTCCTACCTGGCAGACGGACTGCTCATAGTAGATTTGTTATTCCACTGGATTTCATGGAAAACAGCACATGTGGTATCAAACAAAACACGCACTTAGCAGAGTTAATGCAAGAGGTCAAGCTGATAATTTGGGATGAGGCACCGATGACTCAAAGGTTTGCTTTTGAGGCATTAAACAAGACGTTGAGGGATATATTAGGATACCATAGTCCGGAAAATAGGGGTTGCATCTTTGGGGGAATGACTATGCTGCTGGGTGGAGACTTTAGGCAAATTCTACCAGTCATTCCAAAAGGCAAAAGGGCAGACGTGCTTGAAGCTTGCATTAACCGATCTAAATTATGGAAATCCTGCAAAGTTTTCACACTTACTCGAAGCATGAGAGTTAATGAATACACTGCGGACGGTCGCATTGATATTCGAAAACAGGATTTCAATAAATGGGTTTTAGATGTGGGGGATGGGAATCTGCCAGCCAAGAGTAAAGAAGGTGAGGACGAGCCTACTTGGATAAGCATACCGGATGAATTCAATATTAAATCAGGGAATTCCCCTATTGAGGAGATAGTCAACCAAACTTTCCCAAATTTTACAACAAGGCAGCATGAGAATGACTATCTAAAAGAAAGAGCCATTTTGACTCCCAAAAATGAAGATGCCGATATAATCAACGCCTACATGTTTGAAAAGTTGCAAGGCAACCCTATGATCTACAATAGTACAGATGAGATATGCAAGGCTTCGACTGATTCGGCTGGGCAGGAAAACCTATTCCCCAGTGAGTTCTTAAATTCGTTAAATTTTCAAGGGATGTCGCCGCATGCTCTGTCCTTAAAAACAGAACTCCCAGTGATGCTTTTACGAAACGTAAATCCAACACAGGGGTTGTGCAATGGTACTCGACTACTCATTACTGATCTAGGTCAGTTTGTTATTCGTGCCAAAATACTCACAGGTTCACATATAGGAAACTTTGTGCTAATACCTAGGATCACACTGACTTCCACACAATCAAACTGGCCATTCATAATGAACGGAGGCAGTTCCCTATAAAACCATGCTATGCAATGACCATCAACAAAAGCCAAGGGCAGTCACTTAAATATGTAGGTATATATTTGCCAAACCCCGTATTTAGTCATGGGCAACTTTATGTCGCACTATATAGGGTCACAAGTCCTGATGGCCTAAAAATTCTCATGAATGAAGATGCAAACATTGAACTACAGGGCCATACAAGAAATATTGTCTTCAAAGAGACTTTCAGCAACCTACGTTAACACCCACAGGTACGCTTCTAATAGTGAAACACTAATACTATTCTAAATAATATAAAAACTACATGTTCAGTTCATAAACATTTCTATTGCTATTCCGTGTTTAGGATTTACAAACTTAGCATATTTGAGAATAGTTTTGTAGTTAACATCGTACAAAAAGTCACGTTACTTTTGGATTTAAAATGTCACATTTGAACATGAGCCTATCAACTAGAAACTCTATCTTTAGGAACAACCTGAAAACTGTTTTACTTTAAAAAATGAGAAAATATATATGACATTAAATAGCAGTAGTAATATTAATTTCTAATAAAGAGACTTTATAAGTGACCAGAAGTTACAATCCCTTTTTGTAACTGCTGGCAAAATGAAAGGCTTGGTAAGCCTTTTAAAAGCCCACTACTCCAGTTGTTTCTTCACATCCACATATCATCTATCCATATTACAAAACAATGGCAGTAAGCAGGGAAGAGATTGCCCAGTACTATCACATCTCCATAGTGCAAGCTGAAAAAAATTTAATGTTGGTTTAAATCTTTTCAAACGGCACTGTAGGGATGTGGATATCAACTGTTGGCCCAGTCGTAAACTTATCAGTTTACAAGAACTAATTACGAATTTAAGGTTAAAAATCAATTGATGCAAGCATTTTATTCTCAAATTCATAGGGCAGCACCTATTTTATGTTACAGACATTCAGCATCGAATATCAATATTCACAAGTTAAGAATGTTGTGAACTTTTTCTACCTCATTTTTCATTTGTTAATATTGACATACGATGCTGGATGCAGTTGCGTTATGCAAACCTTTTATTCTCAAATATATAGGACAGAGCGTGTTTTTTTGCCAGACAATACACATCGGATGTCAATATTGACAAACAAATAATGTTGTGAACATTATACTCGAAAGAGTCCAACCGAAAGTCCACAACATTTTTTCGTTTCTTAATATTGATAAACGATGTTCAACATAGTTGTGCACTCTGATCTTCCTCAGTAATTCCTTTCGTTATCTAAACAGTCCAGCAATAAGTCTGGTAAAGACATTTGCGAAAAACCTGTTTAAATAGCAAAATGGAAATTGTGAGGGAGCTCGGAGTTCCTAACTATGTTAATATTTTTCTGTTATAACTGTCAAACTAAACTAAATTATGAATCGATCTGTTTTATGAATTGTAGATTTTTTGACTGTCTATACTACTCACAAAGTTTCTTTACATTATATGATGAAAATGGAGGTGCAAAACCAGAAGGCAACATCCATGAAATAATTTCAAGTCTTCTGGAAGAAAGAATCAGTTAGAAGAAAACAAGAAAATGAACCAATACCATTGCATACTATATATCCTACCAATGAGAAAGATTATGAAGATATGGATGATAGTTATGATGGTGACTTTGATGACCAAGATTAGGCCAAAATTGATCATGATATCTTACAGTTTTAAGAAAATGTTGAAAACTAACATAGTAATGTTTCCAATTTATAAGCAGATACGTAGTTTTGTGTCTTTTCGGGAATGTGTATCAGCTTATTTATAAGCAGATAAGCATTTACATATGTTCCAATGCATGTGTCTCAGCTTATTTGAAATTTGCTTTTCTCCAAACACAAGCAGAAAAAACAACTAGCAACATTAATCGAACAACAAGCATTATTAAGTACATGCTAGCAGTATTAACTAACGAGTTCCTTAAACCAGCACTAAAAAACCAAACAAAAAGAGAACCAGTAGCTTTTACTGATGTATCAAAGGCACTGATATAAAAAACAAACAAACCATTATTTTTTACATGGAAAGACACCGAAATGGCTTCTGATAATAAGATATCCAAACAGCCTTTACTAACGTACCAAGACACCTAAAGGGCTGATGAGTAAACAGCCCTTAATAGCATGTTTAGGAAGCTAAACGACTGCTGATTTCCAATTCAAGAACCGAAAGCATCTTATTCCAACAGCATAGGTTCTCATATTGTCTGAAACTAAGCATACAAACACGCTAACATCAACAATCATTTCTGTTATGTAAACTCACAAAGACATGACTAACCTTCTATCATAATTCAGCGAAACACAATCATGACCAAATAATAACCTACAGCTTAAACTAATCAACTACGAGAAACACAAAACCAATTGTTACATCAATACCATATATAAAGTTTCATATTTATAACATTATCAACACAAACAAATCAAACACACAATAGAACAACATAATACCATCATCCAATCTACTAAACAAAAAGCAAGATTAATCATATATACCTAACTTAACTAATTAATATCCTTCTCAACGATTGCTGTTGAAAATCCAGAATGTCTAAAGTTATAAATCGTTTTTGTTTTACAGGATTCTAAGTGTCTAAAATAACTTTATTTCAATTTAAATTTCATGTACAGCTCTAAAGCCACACATAAAACTAACAATGAAGTTACGGCTATTCCTAAAAACCAAAATATTCAGCTCATAAACATTTCTACTGCTATTGCGCGTTTTGGATTTACAAAATTAGCATATTTGAGAATAGTTTTGCAGTTAACATCATACAGAAAGTCACGTTCGTTTTGGATTTAAAATGTCACATTTGAATATGAGCCAATCAACTAGAAAACAACTTGAAAACTGTTTTACTTGAAAAAATGAGAAGATATTATATGTGTAACACCCCGAGATATTCGGAATAATTACAGCGCCGTAAACCCTTTAGATAAGGATTTACAAGGCTAATTTTAAAAGAAGTATAAAAATAAACCAATCGAACAACTGGAACTCAAATACAGATTTGATTCAAACGATCAAATGTGTTAACTTATACAACCATATCGAAAGGACTTTATTAATACAGACATACTCGAGTACTAAACGAACCAAGAAGACAAATCACAATAAGAATAACATCAACCACATCACTGAGCCATTTCATCGTCCTGTCGGTACTGTGGTTGCCTCCCCGCTCCTCGGCTACCTGAACATCAAAACAATGTCCACCCCCGAAGGGGTTAGCAAAACAATGCTAGTACAAGTATCATCATACAATAAATCATCAATGCATCATAAAACATGTAAAACGGACTTCCGCCACCGGAATCCAACGATGCGAATCCTCACGATTCCATCAACACAATACATGGTAATCCAAATGATCCAGCGCCCTCAAGATAGATCCCCATGATGATCCCGTCGACCAACGCATGGTGGAAAACCCGTCCGATCCAGCGCCTCAAAGATAGATCCCCATGATGACCCGTCGGACCAACGCATGGTGGACATTCGATCCACGCCCTCAAGATAGATCCTCATGACCCCCTCGGATCATTTATACCATAATCAATCAATTATGCATACACATATGCATTTCAATATATTCATCAATACGAACAGACAACAACGAATATCACGAGAATTTCCAGAAATACATCTCATATTCAACAATATGAACAAAACCACAAGCATGATAAATCAAACTCGACATATGATACTTGCCTCGAAAATAGCAAGGACGAAACACTTCAATGATCTCGACCCACTCGAAGGCTGCCTCCTTCGATCAACGTAACAAGCTCGGACCTTAACAAAAGGAACGATATACAAATCATCTCAAGTCGAACGATGGTCTAACAATTCGGTCTACGACCGAAAAGCTCAATATAAACAATCTGCCTGGACTGCTTAGCGTGCGCTACGTACTCTACGTAACGTGCGCTAAGCCGGCCTGTTAGCATACGTTATCGTGTAAGACTAGCGTGCGCTAGCTACGAACTGACAGTTCGAATCGGCTGATACATAACGTACGCTACGTACGTTCTGTGCGTTAACTGAACCCCGATAGCGCACGTTAACTCACATATGTTAGCGTGCGCTAATCTTGCATGGCAGAATACTGCAAACCGAAAACTGGGTTGAATGGTGAAGAACTCATGAATTCTACCGTGATAATACAAGTTATCCTCGGGCATATCATGCTAATAAGGTTTGTGGAAGTTTTATGATTATGAAATACAATTCTTCGGATAGTCATCTCAATATCATAATCCATCTACGATCTTCAAGAAATAACCTAAGTTCCGATCATCTTACGTTCCAAAACACATGATTCCAACGTGTACAACGTAGCAACTGGGTAATATCCGATTACTGATCATAAATCGATTTGAACATGCTGAGGAGTCCTTACAATAAGATGGTTCAAAGGTTCATACGATATATAGTGCCGATACGTCAAAAGTATCCTTCTAACATGTGATGACCGATTAAAAACGAAATACTTGCTATCCAAACATGATTCAAACTTCCTTAGGAACATTGCTAATCATTGGTGAAGAATCACCTACCTCAAAGTAGTGAAGAACACGGAGGAAAATGAAGCAATCCGACACCGAAAGCTCGAACACCAATCTCCAATGATATACGATCTTCAATCTCGAACTAGGAGGTTGATACGAAGTGTTTAGGATGAAGGGAGTTATGTTCTAAGTGTAAGAGTTCGGGTTATGGGAGGAGAAGAACTGAAATCACGAATAGGATGATGTCCTATTTATAATAAATGGCTATTAGCGCGCGCTAGACCCTGTTCGTAGCGTGCGCTAACGGCTCACAGTCTAAACTGTACTCGGCACTTAGCGTGCGCTACGCATATACCTGTAGCGTGCGCTAAGGCGTTGACTCGGCTTTTCCCGAAAGCCGTCCAGGTACATCCGACACGATCCGACAGGGGTCCCCCGGCCAGATCTCACCTACCGCACGTCTCAATCAAATTGACCATGCATAGCGTGCGCTAATGACCCTCTGTAGCGTGCGCTATGAACCCACGTTAGCGCACGCTAAACACATCCGATAGCGTGCGCTACATGCGCAGATTTACAATCTTTAAATCACAACCAAGAAATTAAACGCTCGACAATATCGGACTATGAAATACGGAGAATAGTACTCAGACAAAAGTACAATTATTACAATATCACAAGTTCCAATTACATACAGAAATCTCGGGTATTACATCCTTCCTCCCTAAAAAGAAGTTTCGTCCCGAAACTTAGAATGAAAACAACTCCGGATATTTAGCCTTCATACCGTCCTCCGTTTCCCAAGTGGCCTCTTCGACTCCATGTCGTGACCATTGTACTTTAACCAAATGTATTGGTTTATTCCTCAATTGTTTGATCCGGCTCTCAAGTATCTTGATTGGTCTCTCTTCGAAGGTGCCATCATTAGCTATTTCGATCTCGTCGAAATCAATGACGTGACTGGGGTCCGGTACATACTTCCGCAATTGGGATACATGAAACACATTGTGAACGTGACTCAGCGATGGCGGTAAGGCCAACCTGTATGCTAAATCTCCCACTCTCTCGAGGATCTCGAATGGTCCGATATATCTCGGACTTAGCTTACCTCTCCTCCCAAAACGGAAAATTCCTCGTGTAGGAGACACCTTCAATAGTACATGGTCTCCTGCGTCGAACTCTAAAGGGCGACGACGTACATCTGCATAAGACTTCTGTCGACTCTGGGCAGTCAACAGTCTCTCTCGAATCGAAGCTATCTTCTCTTGAGTCTGAATAATCAATTCCGGTTCCGTCCCGATCAAATCCGAAGAATCATCCCGGACAGGGGTGATCGGCATCTTCTCCCGTATAAAGCTTCAAATGGGGCCATCTTAATAGAAGCATGCCAACTGTTATTATAGGTGAACTCGATCAAGGGCAAGTGAACTTCCCAATCAGTCGACCAATCTAATGCACAAGCTCTAAGCATGTCTTCTACTGTCTGTATAGTTCTTTCGGACTGACCGTCCGTTTGGGGATGATAAGCTGTGCTAAAGTTGAGCTCAGTCCCCAAAGCCTTGTGAACTGCTTTCCAAAAGTGCGACACGAAACGACCATCTCGATCTGAAATAATGGTCTTCGGCGTCCCGTGCAATCTGACTATCTCCGCAATAAATATTCGTGCCAATCTCTCGGGTCCCCATGTGTCTTTAATTCCTAGGAAATGAGCCGACTTGGTTAGTCGATCAACTACAACCCAAATCATGTTCATTCCCGTTCTAGTCCTTGGCATACTAGTGATGAAATCCATCGAGATATCTTCCCACTTCCATTCAGGGATCTAAGCGGCTTTAACATTCCGGCAGTCGTTGATGTTCAATCTTAACCTGCTGACAAGTCAAACACTTGAAACGTGAGTCACACGTCCTTCTTCATATTCCCCACCAAGTTTTGCTTTAAATCTTTATACATCTTACTACCGCTGGTGAATAGAATAGGCGCGCTATGAGCTTCCTTCAAAATTGTCCGTCTCAAATCATCATCCTCGAACGCAAAGTCGACTCAAATCTCGAACTCCATCATCTTGTATCACGAATCACGGGCTTTTCCTTTCTTTACTTCGTCATGTAATCGAAGGATCGGGAATCGTTCGATTGTTTAGACTTGATCTCCTCGACAATTGAAGAAGTCAGTTCCATCACATAAAGTTGCCCTGGATTCCTGGTACCCATACCTCAATCCCTTCGCGGATCAGTTCTCGCTGAATACTAGTTTGGGTCGTAAGTGCCTGCAACATTCGAAGAGATACAGGTTTTGGGCTCAAAGCATCAGCTACTACGTTTGCTTTCCCCGGATGATAGAGAATCTCCAAGTCGTAATCCTTGATCAATTCCACCACCTTCTCGCCTCATGTTTAATTCTTTACATCAAGATGTACTTGAGGCTCTTATGATCTGTAAAGATCTGACAATGAGTGCCGTACAAATAATGTCGCCAAATTTTCAAGGCAAAGACCACAGCTGCTAGCTCCAGATCATGAGTCGGGTAATTAATCTCGTACGGTTTCAATTGCCGAGAGGCATAAGCAATCACTTTATCCTTCTGCATCAACACACAACCCAAACCCTGATTCGAAGCGTCGCTGTATACCATGAATCCATCAGTTCCCTCTGGCAGCGCTAATATAGGTGCTGTCGTCAGTCTCTTCTTAAGTTCGTCAAAACCAGCCTGGCACTTCTCACTCCACATGAATTTTTGAGTTTTCTGTAACAGCTGGGTGAGCGGACGAGCAATTTTGGAAAATCCTTCTACAAAGCGGCGATAATATCCAGCAAGTCCTAAGAAGCTTCGGACCTCTTTCACGTTTTTAGGAGCTTCCCAATCCAAGATTGCTTCGACTTTCTTCGGGTCCACCTGAACTCCGTCGGCTGATATCACATGCCCAAGGAAAGTTACTTCCTTAAGCCAAAACTCGCATTTTGAAAATTTTGCATACAGCTGTTCCTTCCTCAAGGCGCTTAAAACCACACGTAAATGTTCAGCATGTTCCTCTGCGTCCCTCGAATATATCAGGATGTCGTCAATGAAGACGACCACAAATTTATCCAAGTATTCCAAGAATACCCGATTCATCAATTGCATGAATACCGCAGGAGCATTGGTAAGTCCAAATGGCATTACTACAAATTCATAATGCCCGTACCGGGATCTGAAAGCAGATTTCGGTATATCCGATTCCTTAATTTTCAACTGGTGGTATCCTGATAGCAAGTCAATCTTCGAGAATACCCTTGCCCCTTGCAGTTGATCAAACAAGTCGTCAATCCGAGGTATAGGATACTTATTCTTGATCGTCATCTTGTTGAGCTCCCTGTAATCAATACACAGTCGGAGGGATCCGTCTTTCTTCCGGACAAAGAGAACGGGCGCTCCCCAAGGAGAAACGCTCGGTTGAATATAACCCTTCTGCAACAATTCCTCCAGTTGTTTCTTGAGTTCATACATCTCGGTTGGCGCCATGCGGTATGGTGCTCTGGAAATAGGAGCTGCTCCAGGCTCTAGTTCGATAGTGAATTCCACTCCCCTCTGCGGAGGTAACCCAGGTAGTTCGTCAGGAAATACATCTGAGAACTCATTCACAACTGAAATAGACGAGAGCTCTACTCCTTCCTCTTTCCTCATGGCATAACACCAAAGTCCGTGACATCCCTGCTTCAGTAATTTCACGGCTTTCATTGCCTTGATCAATTTTCCTGAGCTTCCCGGTCTCCATCCTCGGAATAAGTGTTCAGATCCGTCATCAGCAATGATGGAAATGACTCTCTCTCGGTAATTCAGCACAGCTCCATAACGGTTGAGCCAATCATCTCCGAGAATTAAATCGTCACCGCAGATGTCAACTACAATAAGATTCGATGGCCAATCTCTTCCTTCTATAGATACTGGGAAATCCCTAGCTTCTAGTGTTCCCACAATTTTCTCTCCGCTTGGTAATCCCACGACATAAGGTTCACAATTATACAAGCACAAGATGTTCAAACGATTAACACAGTTTAAAGATATAAAAGAATGCGTAGCTCCCGAATCGAACAAGACACTAACTGATTGCAAAAGGATATGAATCGTACCTGATGCAACAGCTGTGTTCTGATCATCAGATTTCCTCATTTCGTACAGGCGTGGAGGAACGGACCCAGCACTGGATGCCTCTCTCTTCCCGGCTGCTCGAAATCCACTTTGCCGCTCGGTTCACACTCGTCTCCTTCGGACTGGAGCCGGAGTGCGAGTACCAAAAGATCGGGTCGCATTCCCACAAAATGTTGCGCGATGTCCTTCTGTCCACACTCAAACAGTCACAAGAAGCGCGAAACAATCATGTCGAACATGTCCCGCCTTGCCACAGCTTGTAACACTTCTTTCCTGCGTCAAAAGCTTGAGCCTTGCCGGAACTTCTTTCCTCCTCGAGAAGGATGCGAAGGTCTCTGGATGAGTGAAAAGAGGACCCGAGCGGCGGCCCGCTATTCTTATTCTCCGTGAAGTTGCTGACACCTTCGCTTTCTTTGCTTCCGTCGATTTCTCTACCGCCTCCTTCATGTCATAGGCCAACGCCTTGTCCCGGTAACTGCCGCAAGGTGGTACATTCAAATCGACATATACCGCTGAATTTCCGGCTTCATTCGCATGTCAAAATGAAAAATCTTCTCCGCCTCGGTCCCGACCAAGTGGCGCACATAAGTCGATTGGTGATTAAAAGTCTTAATCACGTCCGTCACGTATACTTCCGAAATTTGTGGTGAGAAAAACTCCCGAACTCGGGCCTCTAATCGACGAGGACAATATCGTGCCTCCATCATCAACTTGAATTCTGTCTACCAACATTATGCTCCTCCTGGTCGAATGGCCTCCCACCGCCGAAAGCCTCCCGGTCAAAAGATACCGGGCGACCTAACCTTCCTATCGTTGGGACAGCTTAATCCTCGCAAAAATCTTTTCTAGTTCCTTCACCAATGATCCCACGAAAGCGTCTCAGGAACCGTCAAATTTCGGAGGATGCACTGACCACCTCGGTAAGCCATTTATCTCCCGATTATCCACGTTATTCTCATTGTCCCATCGCCGTCCGCATGCGATCCACAACTTGAGCAAACCGGTTTATCTGGGCAACCACTGGCCAAGCACTTCCGGCACGTTAGGATCTCGCATTATTATTTGCCGATCCTCGCCGTCCCCTAATGTGAATCCATTTGACTAGCGGCTATCTCTCGGAGTAGATACCGACTCTTCTTGCCTCGCATTTCTTTCTACGTCCACGATCAAGGCCGCGTCGCGTCCACGACCTCCTCCGAACATACCGTAAACATAAATACTCAATATCCAGGCAAACGTTCTAAAAGTACATCCATCAATGTTTACAAGACATGAATTAAATAAAACAAGAGTATTCGAGATTAGAAACTTACAACCACAATCCACTTGACGATGTTGGCTCAAGAAGTTGATGTTACGAACGACCAATAATCAATAACGTAAATGCACTCCAACTAACCCGATTGCCAAGATATCCATAAATCTTAGCTCGATACCATATTCGTAACACCCCGAGATATTCGAATAATTACTGTGCCGTAAACCCTTTAGATAAGGATTTACAAGGCTAATTTTAAAAGAAGTATAAAAATAAACCAATCGAACAATGGAACTCAAATACGATTTGATTCAAACGATCAAATGTGTTAACTTATACAACCATATCGAAAGGACTTTATTAATACGTACATACTCGAGTACTAAACGAACCAAGAAGACAAATCACAATAATAATAACATCAACCACATCACCGAGCCATTTCATCGTCCCGTTTGTGACCGTGGTTGCCTCCCGCTCCTCGGCTACCCGAACATCAAAACAATGTCCACCCCGAAGGGGTTAGCAAAACAATGCTAGTACAAGTATCATCATACAATAAATCATCAATGCATCATAAAACATGCAAAACGGACTTCCGCCACCGGAATCCAACGATGCGAATCCTCACGATTCCATCAACACAATACATGGTAATCCAGCGATCCAGCTTCTCAAGATAGATCCCCATGATGATCCCGGACCAACGCATGGTGGAAAACTCCGTCCAGCCGATCCGGCGCCTCAAAGATAGATCCCCATGATGACCCGTCGGACCAACGCATGGTGGACATTCGATCCCAATACTCAAGATAGATCCTCATGACCCCCTCGGATCATTTATACCATAATCAATCAATTATGCATACACATATGCATTTCAATATATTCATCAATACGAGACAACAACGAATATCACGAGAATTTCCGTAAATACATCTCATATTCAACAATATGAACAAAACCACAAGCATGATAAATCAAACTCGACATATGATACTTGCCTCGAAAATAGCAAGGACGAAACACTTCAATGATCTCGACCCACTCAAGGCCGCTCCTTCGATCAACGTAACAAGCTCGGACCTTAACAAAAGGAACGATATACAAATCATCTCAAGTCGAACGATGGTCTAACAATTCGGTCTACGACCGAAAAGCTCAATATAAACAATCAGCTCGATCGCTTAGCGTGCGCTACGCATTTCTACGTAACGCGGCGCTAAGCCGCCTGTTAACGACGCTATCGTGTAAGACTAGCGTCGCTAGCTACGAATCGACGCTTCGAATCGGCTGATACATAACGTACGCTACGTACGTTCTGTGCGTTAACTGAACCCCGATAGCGCACGTTAACTCACATATGTTAGCGTGCGCTAATCTTGCATGGCAGAATACTGCAAACCGAAAACTGGGTTGAATGGTGAAGAACTCATGAATTCTACCGTGATAATACAAGTTATCCTCGGGCATATCATGCTAATAAGGTTTGTGGAAGTTTTATGATTATGAAATACAATTCTTCGGATAGTCATCTCAATATCATAATCCATCTACGATCTTCAAGAAATAACCTAAGTTCCGATCGTCTTACGTTCCAAAACACATGATTCCAACGTGTACAACGTAGCAACTGGGTAATATCCGATTACTGATCATAAATCGATTTGAACATGCTGAGGAGTCCTTACAATAAGATGGTTCAAAGGTTCATACGATATATAGTGCCGATACGTCAAAAGTATCCTTCTAACATGTGATGACCGATTAAAAACGAAATACTTGCTATCCAAACATGATTCAAACTTCCTTAGGAACATTGCTAATCATTGGTGAAGAATCACCTACCTCAAAGTAGTGAAGAACACGGAGGAAAATGAAGCAATCCGACACCGAAAGCTCGAACACCAATCTCCAATGATATACGATCTTCAATCTCGAACTAGGAGGTTGATACGAAGTGTTTAGGATGAAGGGAGTTATGTTCTAAGTGTAAGAGTTCGGGTTATGGGAGGAGAAGAACTGAAATCACGAATAGGATGATGTCCTATTTATAATAAATGGCTATTAGCGCGCTAGACCTGTTCAGTAGCGTGCGCTAACGGCCACGCCTAAATCAGACTCGGCACTTAGCGTGCGCTACGCATATACCTGTAGCGTGCGCTAAGGCGTTGACTCGGCTTTTCCCGAAAGCCGTCCAGGTACATCCGACACGATCCGACAGGGGTCCCCCGGCCAGATCTCACCTACCGCACGTCTCAATCAAATTGACCATGCATAGCGTGCGCTAATGACCCTCTGTAGCGTGCGCTATGAACCCACGTTAGCGCACGCTAAACACATCCGATAGCGTGCGCTACATGCGCAGATTTACAATCTTTAAATCACAACCAAGAAATTAAACGCTCGACAATATCGGACTATGAAATACGGAGAATAGTACTCAGACAAAAGTACAATTATTACAATATCACAAGTTCCAATTACATACAGAAATCTCGGGTATTACAATATGATAGTAAATAACTGTAGTAATAACAAAACTTATTATTAATTTCTAATAAATAGACTTTATAAGTGAGCAGAAGTTACCATACCTTTTTGTAACTGCTGCAAAAATTAAAGGCTTGGTAAGCCTTTTAAGAGCCCACTAATCCAGTTGTTTCTTCACTTCCACATATCATCTATCCATTTAACAAAATAGATTAGCAAGATTAGGACAAAATTGATCATGAAATATTACAGTTTTGAGAAAATGTTGAAAACTAAAATATTAAGGTTGCGTTCTGTTTGTATTTCATTTTTATTTTTATTTTGAAAAATGTTTTGTATTTTTCTGTTTTTATTTTTATTTTCAAAATTGCTGAAAACGCATTTTGTTAAATTTATATTACAATTTTTTTTTGATATTAATATTACATTCATAAATTTTTATTTGAGGTTTAGTTTCGAATTAGGAAAATCCAAAATAAAAAAATAAAAAATCAAAATGCATTTTGGGCATACTGAAGATTTTTTTTTGAAATACACACAAAACGCTCAAAACGAGGTTTTGGCCATTTTACGTTTTGTGTATAAATATTTTTTTTATTTTCCAAAATGCATTTTCGAAAATGATAAAAAGAACGGTTTTTTAATGTTTTTGAAAATAAAAACATAAACTGACCTCAAAACAACAAAGAGAAGCAATTTACGTCTCTCCAAACACGAGCAGCACTAAAACAACTAGCAGCATTAATCTAACAACAAGCAGTACTAAGTACAGGCTAGCATTATTAACTAACGAGTTCCTTCAAGCAGCCCTAAACTTTCAACAATTATTAACGTATCAAGACAACCAAATGGCTGATGAACAAACAGCCCTTAATAGCATGTTTAGGAAGCTAAATGACTGCTGATTTGCAATTCAAAAATCAAAATCATCTTATTCCAATCTAAAGATTATGAAGAGATGGATGATAGTTATGATGGTGACTGTGATGAGCAAGATGAGGCCAAAATTGATCATTAAATCTTACAGTTTTAAGAAAATGTTGAAAACTAGCATATTAATGTTTCCAATTTATAAGTAGATAAGTAGTTTTTGTGTCTTTTTGTGACTGTGTATCAGCTTATTTATAAGCAGATAAGCAGCTATATATGTTTCAATGCATGTGTGCCACAGCTTATTTGCAATTTGCTTTTTTCTAAACACGAGCAGCACTAAAACAACTAGCAACATTAATCAAACAACAAGCAGTATTAAGTACATTCTAGCAGTATTAACTAACGAGTTCCTTCAACCAGCACTAAGAAACCAAACAAAATAGATCTTTCCTGATGTATCAAAGCACTTATATAAAAACCAAATAAACCCTTATTAACATGTAAAGACACCTAAACGGCTTCTGAAAATAAGCTATCCAAACAGCCTTTACTAACGTATCAAGACACCTAAAGGGCTGATGAGCAAACAGCCTTTAATAGCACGTTTAGGAAGCTAAACATGCTATTAAACACTCAAAAGACATATACAGGATTGACATCTGATCATTAACCTACACAACCAAAAGACAATCCCAATAGACAACCACAAAAGACAACCATCATCATCATTATCTATTCATCATCAGATAATGTTTCATCAAACTCCAATAAGCTTCAAATGGCGGCCCTTCTGCAAAAGACCATAACGGACCTCAGCAAGTAAAACAGTCAACCCCAAGAGCATGTAGTGTTCCCTTTCCTGTGTCTCAATCAAACAACTATGAGCATCAACAGCTTTTTCATTTTAGGTTTGATAACAATTATTAGATGCTTTAAAAATAAATGATACATTGCGTATAAATAATCAAAACATCTGCGTTTTTAGAAAACAAAGAGTTAAAAAAAACAAATAGGTAATGAGAATGAATGAATGAAAAATACAACTGAGGTATTAATTCAAGAGAAAAATTATAACTTAACCTTAGATTTATAACAAAATTTAGGGATGTTACAATCTTGAGAATAAATAAAAAAATGTCAACTTTATAAATAAGTCCTAAAATTAGTTCAGATAATAAACAATTGAATAAATAGCAAAATGGATACTCACTTATTTCCTAACTCTCACTTTTTAGAACTCATCAAGAAAAGTCATCAATTGAATATTAAAAGTCATTAAACTCATGAAGCAAATAAATATAAACTTTTTTTTTCTTGATTTCATCTGTTTATGTAATCCCTCAACTGAATCGGTCCCCTGTCCATATGCCCAATAATTTGATATTTCATTTAATTATTTAGTAATTTGACAAATTTTCCCTATTGCTGTATTTTTATTGGCTAGATTTAGGGGATTACTGGGAATGTAGGTACTGGCTAAAACTCTCAACCGACGGCGGCCTGCGGTTCTTCGCCAAAACAACATGGCTCGACCTCAGAATCATGAAACAAAGATTCATTCGCCGAAGGTTGGGTCCAGAACGCCGTGAAATAATTCGGCTTTAGTAGATGTACTCTGCCTCAGTGACGACCACCGCACTGCGTTTTTAGAAAACAAAGAGTTAAAAATAAAACAAATAGGTAATGAGAATGAATGAATGCAATATACAACTGAGGTATTAATTCAATAAAAAAATTATAACTTAAAAAAAGGTCACACGTGTCGTAACCCGCTGACGTCCGACGGCGGCCTGCGTTTTTTCGCCAAAACAACATGGATCGACCTCAGAATCAAGAAACAAAGCTTCATTCGCCGAAGGTGGGGTCCAGAACGCCGTCAAATAATTCGGCTTCAGTAGATGTACTCCGCCTCAGTAACGACCATCGCACTGCGTTTTTAGAAAACAAAGAGTTAAAAATAAAACAAATAGATAATGAGAATGAATGCAAAATACAACTGAGGTATTAATTCAATAAAAAAAAATTATAAATTAACCTTATATTTATAACAAAATTTAGGGATGTTACAATCTTGAGAATAAATAAAAAAATGTCAACTTTATAAATAAGTCCTAAAATTAGTTCAAATAATAACAATTGAATAAATAGCAAAATGGATACTCACTTTTTTTCCTGACTCTTTTTTTTAGAACTCATCAAGAAAAGTCATCAATTGAATATTAAAAGTCATTAAACTCATCAAGAAAATAAATCTAAGCTACTGCCGAAATAAAAAAAAGTTAAAAGTGGCGTACCCCGCTGACGGCCGACGGAGGCCGGCGGTTTTTCGCCAAACAACATGGATCGAACTCAGAATCAAGAAACAAAGCTTCATTCGCCGAAGGTGGGGTCCAGAACGCCGTGAAATAATTCGACTTTAGTAGATGTACTCCGCCTCAGTGACGACCACCGCCACGTTTCCCGAATGCGGTATGCGTCTGTGTCTGTATGCAAGGTTGAGAGGAAGGCTTGACTTTATTTCTGTTATTCCAAATGAGAGCTTGGAGAGGTTTATATATAGAGAGAGAGAGTTTAGAGAGAGACGGGAGACGGTGCAGGAAGCGAAGAAATGAGTTTAGGGTCGGCGGGGATAGGTTTACGAATATTTATACCCACAAAAAATAGGGTTTTGCAATTTAGTCCGCACTTTTGCAGAGATTTTCAATTTAACTCCACCCTGTTTTAATTACTAAGATTTTAACCCCAGTCAACTTTAAAACTTTCAATTCAATCCTATTTTGCCCGAGACATTAAAATGTTGACTTTTCAACTAATATTAATAATTAGTCCGCTTTTATGCATATATTTTTAATTTCAATCATTATATCGTAATATTTTATAATGATTAAATTATTATTATATGTAGACTTTATCGAGGATTTACTAGCTTATGACTGTGAGTCGAACATCTTTATATTCAAGTTCAAGCATCATCATTTTATTCTGGTGGTAATTTTCACTATCACTTTAATTACATTAATTGGATTGTATATGTGAAATGAAGCTCACCTCCATTTTTATTGATCCCGCGGGTTAAATCTAGCCGGATGAAATTTATTAAATGATGTTTTTCTTTATGTCTAATGTTTCTAAATTCTTTTGGGGAAACTTTTGTTAGAAATTAACAATTTATAATGTATTCTTCCGCCGCAATTATTATCTCTTATTTATGACGTGTTATTGCCTTAATTAAAGCTATTTATTTTATGTCAGTGTAGCGACTCGAATTTGTAAGTGAGAATTTTAAAAATCTATTTTTGTCAAAATTTATATTTTATTTATTTTTCCTATAACAATAAATATGGTTTGTGTGACATTACGCAATGAACAATTAGATACAGCCCGTGTGCATCGCACGGGTCTGAATGACTCGTTAATTATACAAATCTAACACAACACTGACGCATTAAATATTTGGAATTAATAATTTATTTACTTGAAATAATTCATTCAAATATCAATTATTCAGTTAACTATATTACATTTACATAATTGCATCTATCAATTTGATTATCTAATATATTATATTTGAATTAAGTCGTAAATTATGATTAGTTTAATGTTATAACACTTTTATAAATTACATTAAATATTGTAATTTATTATGTCAAATTCGTCACTCAGTCACCCCTGAAGTAGGGATGTCAGTTTTACCCGTAGGATCGAATTATCTGTGAGTAAACGAGTTTCAAGAAATCGGGTAGCATCTATGGCACTTTTCGTACCTACTAAATTCTGCTAGTGTAAGGGTATGGTATGGGTTTAATATTTTACCCTTCTACCCGACCCGATTATCCTACTCGATTACCTAAATATATTTAATATACAATTTATTCTATAAATAAAATCAAAAATTTTAATTAATTAGTAACTTCATCTTATATTATGGATCTTATTTTAATTTTTTGCAGGTTTTTTATTGTATATTGTTATTTATTTATTAATCTTTTATTGTTGAGAGTGCATTTTTTTTTCAAAAAGAACAAAAATACATTTTATGAGGATTTTTCGAGTAGGGCATGGTCGGATATGGTGGATTTACCCGGTGAAAATTAAACTTCAACAGATAATTCGTTTACTCATGAATACCTGTGTACCCGACGGGTATTACTCGTACTCTACCCACGATAAAAGAAGGGGTAATAGAATATGAAATGAGACGGATGATTTATATTAAGTATGGAAATGACGTATTCTACGCTGCCCGTTTACACTTACCCTGGAGAGGCGTAGATAGGGCTATTTTCGATCCGATTCGGTCCGGGTATTGTCTTCCCGGTCTGGACCGTTAAGGTATCGAGTATTATCGGTTCGGTCCTTACCGGTTTAGGACCCCAACTTCGATACTTGTATCTGAACCGCTAACGTTTCGGGTGAGTATCGGTCCCGGGTATTTCGGGCGGGTTCTCGGGTATCTTGGATCATTAAAAGCCCTAATCACCAAAACCTCATAATTGAAACAAGAATGGAGGGTTTTTCTCACATGTCTGCTAAGGAAATTAAGAGACAAGGTCTTTTAAACTTATTTTTTCTATATGTACTAATACCTTATATAGTATTTTGTACCATGTATGTTTACGAAAAATTACCGGTTTTTTTACCCGGTTAACGATTTTGGTCCTTATCGGTTTCGGTTCTAACTTCGGTACCAGTATCCGGACCGCTAACATTTCGGATGAATACCGGTCCCGAGTATTATTGGACGGTTCTCGAGCAGTTCTCGAGTATACTTGGACCGCTAACAGTCATAGACATAGAATTTAGAAAACAGAAAACCAGCGAGGGTAAAGTCGTAACACCAGTAAACCAGTATTATTTTTTTATTCTATTTCTGGAAGAAATGGCTGAAACGAGCACTGGTTTTACATTATAAGACAATCCCAATTTTCATTTGTCGCATAATATACACAGCAACCTGAAATTGAAAGATCACACACCATCCAAAAATCAATCAATTTAGGGTTTTTCATTTTATTCTTCATCGACATTGGCCATGGCGGCTGCATCAGGATCCAGTCTCTTCAAGTTTCTTCGCCCCGGTTTTCGCCCTCAGTCCACCGACGTACAGGCGGCCGTTTTCTGGGGCGTCGCTGCCGGCACCACCGCCCTCTGGGTTGTTCAGGTCGATGTTCCCTTCTGTTTTACGATTAGATCGTTGAGGGTGCCTTCTTTTGTTTAATTTGATTTATGCTGTATGTTTTTGGATTACATGTATACGTTTTATTTGGAGTAGATCTCGCCTCGCAATTTGCTTTTCGATCCATTTAGTACTCTCTCTACCTCTCACCCTCCTATAGAGAGAGCTGAATTTTGTTCGAGAGATATTGTTGTTTAATTGGGTTGTTTGACATGTTACCATAATTGGAATATCGGGTCCAAAATATTTCAGGAGTTCTTATGTCTTCTTATGTTTAATTTGGAATTTGAGATATGAAATAAGATTGATATGAATATGGGAAAAGAAAAAAGGAGAGTGCCAGAAAGCTACTCAAAGAAATGGTCGGCTTAGTGACTGTGACCTTAATTTACTTAGTGTATTAGGTAGTGAGCTTCATTTTTACATCTATACCTTTCATACACTTGCTACCGTCAGATATGTAATTTCGAGTTGTTGTTGTAAACTTAACACAAGACGATCAAGTGGATACTTTTTATCCTTTTCAATCTCTATGTATTTCTTGTGGCATGGACCTCTAATAATCAATATTATTGGAAGCATATAAGAATATCAGTTATAAGTTACGTCCTTCTTGTAACTTCTATTCTCGCCAATTAGCTTGTATGCTTTCGCGGGACCTAAATTAGGCAGTGATTTAAGGTAGTCACGTCCACGCATAATGCAGAACTGAATAAGCATACCCTGCATAAAATTCTCAAAACCCTTGGGCTTCTTATCTGCCTCCAATGGTGCTTCGTAATTTAAGCATTCACCGTTAGTACATTGAAAAATATCTCAAATCCCATCCTTGAAGCTCAAATTGAAAACTACCGTTTATTAGAGTACAGCCTGGGATGGTTTGTGTTTGCTTCCTGTCATTAGCTCATTATTGATGGTAAAAGTAGTACTGGTTCATCTCTTTTTGGGTTCTTAATTTCTATTAGTTTGATTTTGGAAGTGTGGGTTGCTATTTTAGATTAGATCTGTATGTTTCAATGGGGGTGGACGTGGACCTTACTCGAGTATGCCGATTAGTACCAAAATGTCGCCTGACTGAGAGTCAAAATTTGAGAGTACTATTTTTGCTTTCATTCATGTAAGAATGTGGGGATGTGTCCGAAACTCAGACTTTGGTTGTTGTGGGGTCCTATTTCAAGTAATGAAGCCCTTACTTGTGCGTTAATTGATCGTACTAACATAAAAATTTGATGTTAATTTGAAATATCTCAAAAAGCATCATCCAATTTGGTCAGCCCTACTGGCTACCAGAGTTGTGTTATGCTTACCGTCATTTGAAATGAGATACTTCTTCTCATTTTCTGGCTTTTAATCTCAATTTAGGATGACTGATTTTTGTGTAAATGAAATGTGGAGTTCCTAATTAGTACTCATCACTAATGAAAGCTGTGGTGTTTTATAATTGGTTGTAGTTTTTGGCTTGACTTTATTTCTTTTGTTAATTTTCTTGCACGCATGCACAAGCACATACACACGTAATAGTCTTTATGGTGGTGTCCGAGATAGGTAATAGCAGTTTTAACATCCGACTTATCAGGATATTACCTTGATGCATTTTGTTCATTTATATAAGTTTGCTTGTTGAGTCGTTATATTTTCTTAAGCACACGTAGGTTTCCCCGTGGCACAAAAACGATGACTAAGTCTATGTTTCGAAAAAATAAGCCAACTTATTTTTGAGCTTTTATTTAAATAGCTTTGTTTGGTATGCCATAAACTAGCTTACAAGCTGGCTTCTTGAGATGCTGCTCAATAAGAACTGCCCAAACACAACCCAAGTCTTCATATTAGCATCTCAATGAGTTAGCTAACAACTAGCTTTATCTGCTAAACTGGCAAGCACACCCTAAGTCTTCATGCTGCGTATTTGGCACTTGGTTATCGTACTGAAGTAGTAAAGCCATGTCTTTTGTCTTGTTTTTTGATGTGGGCAGCCTTTTGACTGGTTGAGGAAGACACTCTTTGAGAAGCCTGATCCCGAACAGAATTGAAGAGAGATGCGAACTCTTGCTGGTAACTTTTTTTATATAACGATTGTTGCTGATGTGCAAACTCTGAGCAGCATTTGTGGAATAATATCGGTATTCTATATTAATGCTTTTGGCATACAATGTTGAATCATGTTGTTTTTTCGGATGTGGTTGGAAATGAGCTCTCGTATCTCTCTCTTATTGGATAAATCCCTTACATAGAGTGTATTATACTCTGCACTGAGCCCATGCTGGGAGTGCGGGCCTATGGACACTGTTGAACACTTCTTTCACCTTCTAACGTACTTCCTCTGTTCTCTACTAGATGCAACTGAGGGGAAAACACGCAGTACAATGTATATTCTTTTGACCACAAATATTTTTATTATATATTTTTGGAATTTACAAAAAGAAATAATATTTTGAGAATATACATTGATAGAAATCCGGCAACTTTACATGCTATTTATTTATATATTAGTAATTTATTTATAAATAGTGCAAAATAATATTGCAATGTGACAAAAAAAAAAAAAACAGATGAAGTATTAGCTGAAAACTGTCGCATAATCAGTGTGGTTCACTTTTCAGGCCCATCGTCGTATATTAATTTCACGCTAACTGAAATTTGGCTTTAATGGCAAATCAAAAACCGACTGATCAAATCAAACGGAATGAATTTGGGTTCAGCACTTGCAAAATCAAGCTGAGTTGAATCATACCGAATTAATTTATAAATGGTTTTAAATGTACAAATTAAAGATGAGACATACTCTATTCACATACAATCATATAAAAATGTATACAAAATTGTGTTTATAATGTATATAAATTTGAAAGTCAAATAATTTGTTTATATTTGTCTGTATCTCGTCTTGGGAGATTTAGGTGTATCATATTTTAGATATTTTCGCGATGTATGAGATCATATCTAATTGCTGGAGTCAAAGTGTTTTTTTTTTATGGTGGCTTAAATCCGGAAATTCACCTAGGAACTCGATACAAAATATGCATACTAGATATAAAGATCTCATAAGTATATTTATTTAAAATAAATAAAAATAATAATATACAAAAAATTGATTATATATTAGGCCATGTTTACTTTTTACTTAATGAGCTGAATACTAAATGAAATGAATCGCTTTGATTTTTTTAAGTGTACTTTTTGCTGAATGGGTTGAAATTTATCATTTTGATTCAGCAAACAAAATGATGTTGTTCCCATTCAGCCCACAAAATTATGCCTTCTACCCTTTACCTACCGTACGATCGCTCAATCTTTTCTTCTCTCCACTTTCTTTTCTCCGTTTCTCTCTTGTTCCTTTTCTCGCCTCTTCCTTCTCTCTCCACTTTCTTTTCCATTCTCTCCCGTTCCTTCTCTTTTCCCTTTCATTTGCAGTGGGCCTGAAAATCGTCGTCGTCGCCCGCCTCGCGTCACCATCGCCTCGCTCGCCTCGCGTCACCATCGTCGTCGCCCGCCTCGCGTCGCCCGCTCACTGTTGCAGCAGGTTCGTCTGATTTTTCTGATTCCAGATTTCTACACAAATACATGATTTCAGATTTTGTTTTTCATATTTTCTGATTATTTCTAATTCCAGATTTATTTCTCCAGATTCTTAGCTTTTCGATTTTTAGTTTGTCCTTTTTGTTGCTATTTTCAGTTTGTCCTTTTCGAGTTCAGATTGTTTTGCTTTCTAATTGAGGTAAATATTAGTTGATGATTTCATCTTGTTTTGTAGGGCTGAGAATCGGGACATCCCGAGGTCCCGGTCCCGAGTCCCGATTGTCCCGGTCCCGAAAATTACCAATTTGGTGGTCCCGGTCCCGGTCCCGGTCGGGACTTCGGGAGTCCCGATTCCTGAAATGGGATAAATATAAGTCCCGGTCCCGGTCTCGATCCCGAAGGATAATTTTCCAGAATGTCCCGATCGGGACAAAATACCCGAAATCAGAAAAGGAAAAAAATTTGATTGAAATTAGAAATTTCAATCGGGACTTCGGGATAGTCCCGATCGGGACTCGGGACTCTCGAGTCCCGAAATTACCAAAATCTCAGATCCCGGTCCCAATCACATAAAATTCGGGACTCGGGACGGGATCGGGACTCGGGATTCCCGATCCTAAATTCTCAGCCCTATTGTTTTGATTTCTGGTAGAGATAAATATCAGTTACGATGGGAGTGCTGTTATGATGTATATTTATTTTTTTTTTCATTTCTTCGAGGGGTTCCGTGGCTGCTCGTTGGTAGTTGTTTTGATGGTTTCATCTTGTTTTGCTTTCTGATAAAGATAAAGAGCAGTTGATTTCATCTTGTTTTAGGTATGGAACATATTGGGGAAACACAACCAAATAAACAAACTAAGATAAGTTGGAGGGACCCCAATGTTATCAAGACCTTTTTGGAAAGTTGTATTCTTGAGGTTTCATTGAACGGGAAAGAAGGTAGTGTATTAAAGCCCAATTCATGGATCAAAGTTGCTGAAACCCTCAAAGCAACTCATAATTTTATCGTTGACAAGAAGCAGATGCGTAATAAATTTGATTATCTAAAGGGGAAATATGAAGCATGGTTGAAATTAAAAAACAAAACTGGCAATTTGTATGAATGGGAATTGGAGAGTGAGGTATATTCATAATTGGCAATTTATTTTCATTTTTTTTATTTAATTTGTATATTGATAACTTTATTTTTTAACACAGTCCAATAAATATGTTGAATATTTGAGGACGTCAAGTCTACTATACCCTGAGTTATGTGAACAACTATTTGAGGGTGGTGTGTGCACGGGTATTGGAGGCTATGGACCGACATCAAAAGACCCTATGCCAACCGTTGAGCCTTCCGCGTTCACAGCTTTCGAAGACCCTATATCAAGTGAACAAGCTCCTATGTCGTCAACACCTTGTTCCTCTCGTACTCAGGAGGTTGACAAGAAAAAAAGAAAGGCTAGAGAAGTAACCTCGGATTTAGATGAGAAACTTATGATTTTTCTAGATAATATGGCATTAGAACACGAGAAACCCGATCCTTTCTCGTATGAAGCATGCATGAAAAAATTGAACGACCTTGGATGGGGAAAAGAAGATCCATTATTTCGCATTGCTTTTTCTCTTCTTACGGATAGCCGGAATAGAGAAGCATAGATTGGAATACCGTCAGAGTTTGCTAAGGATTGGGTAAAAACGGTTGGAGCAAAACAAGGATACCACTAGTTCACTATTTGGTCTTTTTTTACTAGTTTTGCTATTTTTGAATGATATTTGGGACTTGTTTTTTTATTGGGACTGTTTCTGTTTTATGTCTGACAAATTATATGTGCAAAACAGTTTTTAAACTGTTTGTGTTTTATGTTTGTGAATGAACCCAGTTCTTGTTTGTTGTTTGGTGTATTTGAGCAAAACAATTTTGTAATGATGTTTTGGTGAAAGAAATTGATGATGACAATTTTTTAATGCTGTTATGACTATTTTTAAACTATTTGTGTTGTTTTTGTGATAATTTGTGATGTTTTTACGAATAGATATGTCGACTCTCGAGGAAGAAATTCTTTTTGTAATTCTAATACATATATACTTAAGAAGAAGAAGAGTTGCTTCAACCAGACGAGAAAGGATACGCGATAATACTTCGGCATTGAGTGGATATGCATACACCCTAGAACTACTAAATGGATCCAGTACGCAATGTCAAGATTTGATGCGACTATCTCGTGAAGCATATATACTATTATGCTAATATTTTAGACAAAACAATTAGGTGAAAGATAGTAAACATGTTAGCGTCGAGGAGAAGATGGCAATGTTTTTAACAATTCTTGGACATAATGAACGTTATAGAGTAATTAAACGTAGATTTCAACATTCTAACTGTTCATGTTTATTTTCATGAAGTTCTGAAAGGAATGATGTAATTCGCAAGAGAAATTATAGTGCCAACAAATTCAGAGGCAACTTCGGACATGTCATATCATCATAGACGCTTGAGAGAAAAAATTCCGGTATGTTTTACAGTTGTGGTTTGGTAAAAATTCTTGACATTAGTAAGGTACTTTATTTATTTATTTTTTGTTAATCAAGGGGGCAATAGGCGCACTAGACGGTACTCTTATACATGCAGTTGTGCCGACTAGTCATCAGAGTGCTTATAGGGGAAGAGGCGGTAGTCGATGCTTTCAAAACGTTCTGGGAATTTGTGATTTCAATATGATATTCACTTTTGTTTGGGCTGGATGGGAAGGCCTGGCACATGATTCCAGAGTACTTAGGGAAGTTGTTTTTAACCCAAATTCTGGCTTTCCCTTTCCACCACAAGGTATACATCATTCTCAAATTATACTTTTGCTTTTTTATTTGTATATTATACATTTGAGACAAATATTATCTTTGCGATGCTGCATATGCCAATTCCCGTGGATTTTTTGCTTCATATCGTAACACGAGGTATTGGTTAGCAGATTTTCGACGCCGACGTGCTTTGACTAAAGAAGAATTGTTCAATCATGCACATGCACAGCTTAGGAATGTTATTGAACGTGCTTATGGTGTCTTGAAATTAAGATTTCTAATTTTGAAACAGCTGGCTCCTTTTCCATTTACAATACAAAGAAATGTGGTCATTGCTTGCTTTGCGATACATAATTTTATCAGGAAATGCAATATTCAGGACCAGTTGTTTCTGGAGTGCAATGAGGATATTATATTTAACAATGAAGAAGAAGGTGAAGGAAGTGGAGAAAAAGGACTAGACATAACACAATGGGGTGCTAATAGCACACAATATATGGCTAATTTGCGTGATGAAATTGCAAATAGTTTGGCGTGATGAAATTGCAAATAGTTTGGTTTGTAATGCTTAGTTTTAAGAATTGTGTTCAAAAAAAGATGTTGAAGTATTTTATTTATAAGTACTTATTAATGTTGTTTTTGATGATATCAATAAAATTTTGACATTATCTTTTGATGTTTAAGTAGTTTATGTCATTCAAAAATACTATTCAACTTAAAAAATAAAGACCAGTTTATCAAACAGCACTTATTTCATAGTGAATAGGGGTGTATTTTGAATCGAACGTTCGTGAAAATTTCACGAAAATATTCGGTCAACGTCCAGTTCGTGTTCGGTTCGGTCAAATTCGAAGAGTTCGCGAACATGTTCGTTACATACACGAACCGAACACTAACAAAATAATATATGTTCGTTAGTTCGCGAACAATTCGCGAACAAAGTTTTTTATATATTTATTAATAATCTTACAATAATTAATAAATATAATTAATAATTTTATAATAATTAATAAGTACAATTAATAATTTTACAATAATTAATAAATATATATACAAAATAAAACGTAACATTCCAAAATTCTTAATTTCTAAATATATATTCTCTTTTTATTTTTTTTAATTATCATTGATTGTACTTCATGCTTTTTTTTATATTTTGGAACACAAACGAACAAACGAACGATTAACACGAACCGAACAACCGAACGCTAACGAACGGACACGAAATATGTGAAATTTTAACGAACCGAACACGAACAAGTGGTTTGCAACTTTATCGAACACGAACACGAACCGAACGAACCGAATCCTTAACGAACGAACGTTTGTTAAAGTCACCGTTCGGTTCGTTCGGTTCGAAATACACCCCTAATACTGAGGGCTAAAATGGTCACTTCTATCATTCAGATAGTTCATTCAGACAAGAAAGAAACAACAACATATTTTTCCAAATCAGTCAGATTAATCCAATCAGATAGCTTAACACATTCAGATATTAATGGAAAAAAAGTAAACAGGCTCTAAGCGTCAGTCATTCCTTTTAATTTCACTATTATGAACAAAATTGTATTTAAAATTGTGTAAATTAATACTTTATTTTTAATTGCAATAATTGTATTTAAAATTGTGTAAATTAATATTTTATTTTGAATTGCAACATTTTATTTTTTCATACTATTCGTATATTGACTTTGGATTATAATTTGTTCTACTAATATAATAACAAAATTTAGTGAGTAAAATGCATTCAAATTTGTCCCAGCATGCAAAGCATGGGTTTATTTGTTTATTTTTTATTAATATATAATTAAAAAACTTAATGGTTAAAATTATATAGTAAACTTTTGTGAAAAGTTCAATGTTGAAACAAAAAGTATATGGAGGCAGTATTTAAATTACACTATTTAATATATTTTATAAAAATATTAAAATAATAAAAATAATTACAAAAATCACGACTTCAGCTGGTAATCAAATGCTATATATTGAATAACCAAACTGCTACTTGCAAGTATCTAAATAAAATATACTTCAACGAGAATTGAGATGTTAGATTCTGAATAATAAATATCCAAATGTAGTATTTTAGATAACTAAATTTTTAATTACAAGCCGGGGAGGTCCACGATTGAGGCCATTCATCTCGTCAGACGCCTTATGGAGAAGTTTAGAGAGCGGCGTAAGGACCTCCATATGGTGTTCATAGATCTAAAAAAGGCTTATGATAGCATTCCGCGCGATGTTATTTGGAGGAGTCTAGTATAGAGGAGGGTGTCGTTGCCGTTCATTAGGGCGATCCAAGACATGTACTCCCAAGCTAGGACGTGCGTTAGGACCCCAGTTGGTGACACTCAGTATTTTTCGGTTGAGATAGGGCTACACCAGGGGTCGGCGCTAAGCCCTCTTCTCTTCGCTCTAATCCTTGACGTCATTTCGCGAGGGATTCTAGATGGCATCCCGTGGTGCATGCTTTTTGCTGACGACATTGTGTTAGTGGCGGAGTCGAGGAGGGAGGTGAACTCGAAGTTGGAGCTTTGGAGGGCTAAGTTAGAATCCCAGGGCTTGCGTGTGAGCCGGTCTAAGACCGAGTATCTCTAGTGTAACTTCAGTGGTGAGGCCAACGAGGAAGATGTTGAGGTAATGATTGCGGATCAGATCGTACCCCGTACGGATAAGTTCAAGTATTTGGGTTCGATCATTCAGAAGGAAGGTGAGTGTGAAGATGATGTCACGCATCGCATCAAGGCGGGGTGGCTAAGGTGGAGAGCAGCGACAGGGGTCCTGTGCGACAAGAAAGTCCCTCTAAAGTTGAAGGGTAAATTCTATAGAGCGGCAATCCGACCTGCAATGTTGTATGGATCCGAATGTTGGGCGATGAAGAAGTCGTTTGAGAGCAAGTTGGAAGTGGATGAATTGAGAATGTTACGTTGGTCATGTGGTCGCACAATGTTAGATAGAATCGCGAACGGGGTTTTCAGGAACGCGTTGGAAGTGGCGCCCATTTCAGCGAAAGTTAGGGAAGGGAGATTGAGATGGTTTGACCACGTCCGCAGGAGGCAGACATCTGCTCCGGTGAGGAGGGTCGAGAGTTTATTGGTTGTCGGGGAGAGGAGGAGAGGCAGACCGAGGAGGACGTGGGAGGAGCAACTGAGATTAGATTTGAAGGCCTTAAACCTTTTCGAGACCATGACTGTTGATAGGTGCGCTTGGAGGCGCCAAATCAGAGTTGTGGATTCTTTTGTTGGGAGCGGTGCTGTAGTTGAGAGCCTCAGGGTTGGGTTGTCTCGGTTAGCTTTGACCTAGAACATCGCATTTTTACTTTTATTGTATATTGTATCCTATTGTCTTTGCGTGTGGTGTATTTTTGACAGGGAGCTGTGCGCAGAGCCAACCTCTCTTTTGTTATAGCAGCGTTCATCGGGAGTGAAGTAGCCATATTCCGCTTAGGTAAGTCCCATGTGGATCAAGCCATGGGTTCAGGTATGATCTCGAGCTTTTTCAAATCATATGTTTTCCTTTGTATTTACCACACAAGATTCTGCTGTGCACTAAGCTGGGGTCTTCACGGAAACAACCTCCTTACCGTAATAAGTAGGGGCATGGTCTGCGTACATCTTACCCTCCCCAGACCCTGTTCTGAGCGGGATATACTGGGTATGTTTGGTTTGATATTAAAATGTATAAAGACTATTTTTATATATCTAAATAAGATGTGGGCTTATGCAAGCCCAACAGTGAGCCCAACCAATCAGGTTATAAACAAACCCTACCTCTTAAGCCTGGAAAATAAAGACGCAGCAGCATCAGCCTGTACTGATCTCTTTCCATGTGTTCCCCCTTTCATCTCTCAACATCACCGATCTCTTTCCCCCCCCACCCGTATCTCTCCAATATCACCTTCTTCCTCACCACCACTCTGTCGCCGTCGATCTATCCGCCGCTCTTCCGTCGGGCTACGTATTGAATTGAGACGTCGGGGTAGGTTTTAATTTTATACTCAGAATAGGTTAAACATATTTCTACCGTATCTTAGCTGTATTTCAGACTTTCCGAACCGGTACTTTTCCCAGATTGGCGTGCCCGTGCTTCATAGGTTTAGATTTATTCGTCGGCGTGAAAAGTGGAACTCTTTCTTACTGTAGATTTGTTTTTATTCATCTCGTGATTTCATCTTGTAATTCCATGGTCCAAGATTCATCAATTATAAGATACTGAGCCATTCCCTAGTCTCTTATGTGTTTTCTTGTATTTATCCATTAATTGAATTTATGTAACGTTTCTGGTGTTTTGCACATGATAGAGAGGAAATAATGGAAAAGGAGCTGAGTGAGCTTTTCGAGTCGGTGAAGAGGGCAGCAGATGCTGCTGAGAATTCACCGAGCGAAGAGGATCGGTGTCTTGATGCATTAAAACGGCTCAGGATGTTCCCGGTTAATTATCAAGTCCTTGTGTCCACACAGGTATTTTCAAGTGTCTCTTTCTTGGGTTATGTTCTATACTTCTCTCTCTCTCTCTCTATATATATATATATATAATATAGATATGTGTGTGTGTGTGTGATTTTAAATGACTTTTTTGTGTTGTTCCCTTGATGATTATCAATGCATTTCCTTTCCACATTGTGGATGATTGAATGATGTTGGGTTTTAACAATTGGGGCTTTCTTTAATATGTATTCGTTTTGCGGGCGATAATCATTGTTGTCTTTTTCCATTTTTCCTATTTTAGTCACGATTTTCCATCTGCCAAAGTAGTCCGAGAACTGCTCTTGGATTGTTGTGAGAAAGTCTATATTTGTCATTTCTATATCCTGGAACTGCTAAACTGTTGCATAATTGCATTTATCCAAGTATTGGACACAACACAGCCTCTGGAGTTGAAGGGTAAACTAGTACAAGTACCAAAAGTTGATTGCCCTACCATGGTTGTTCGAAATCATGGTCTTGAGCCTTAGCCGTAAGATGATCCATACATTATTAGGTAGACAAGTATGTATTCCTTTGAAGCAACTGAATCACTTAATGTTTGCATGAGTGCTTTACAGAACCATGATGAAACCGATGAAGTACCAAATATAAGTAATGACAGACGTGATGTAGCGCTTCAAATTCAAACAACTCAAAAAATAAACGAAACTAATGCAAATAAGACATATTATGAGTTTTCTTGCCAGTGAATCATGTGCTTTGCTATTTGTTACATGCACCAGTGCTAGTAGGTTCCACCTAAGTTAATGCTTTTAGAGGGGTGTGAAGATCTCCGTTGTTGAACAATTACAAGATGGATTTCTTTTTCTTTGTACGTGTCAAAAATTTGTAGCTCCCCAACCGTATACCTTTTTTACATGATAAAATGTCAATAATGTTATCATGAGATGTCTTCCTTAGTGGATAAGTATTATTCTCGAGGGATACTATTAACTCGAATGTAAAATAATAATGATAGAAACAGCTAGATTGTTACATAATATTTCCAACATTCTCTAGTTGATTTTAACAAATAGGATCTTACCAGAACCTCGTGTAGTCCTCTTTGCAGCCAAGTTAACTCTGATTTGCAATATGTAATTTCATGAATTTTTAGCTTCATGTATGACTTCTGTGCTCGGTGGCTTGAGACAGCCTGAAGTTCTTATGAGCTCCGAATTCGTATTGGCTTTATGATCTGAAAGTGGCATTAAACTTTCACATTATGTCTTTGTTTTTATTTTAGCATCGAGTGCTTTGTTCTATTCTAAATAACAATTTCCAGGTCGGAAAACGTCTGCGCCAACTGACTAAACACAGATGCGACAAGATCCAGGCTTTGGCTTCCGATGTAATCGAGATATGGAAGGCTATAATTGTCAAAGAATCAACAAAAGCCAAGAAGAATGGGACCGTTAGCAATGGCGACTTCGTAAAAGCTGAATCCACCAGTACAGAAACTAATAAGGCGAAGAATATTCAGGGCGCAGACTCTTTTAAGGCCAAACAAAGTTCCACGACCAAGAAATTAAGAGTGGAACAAACCACCACTCAGGTGTGCACACCAAAACCCGATAAATCCAAGAAATCCGAAATGTCCACCAGCATCAAAATCGAGAAGTCCGAAGTTATCCAGACATCAACAAAAAGCCCTACCGGACAGAACTTGCACGTCGAGTCGAAAGTCAAAGTGGAGAAATCAAGTTCCGACTTGGGTCCACCGAAACTAACTTCTCTTGTATACTGCAAAGACCAGCCGAGGGACAAAATACGCGAAATTCTTGCGGAAGCCTTGTGCAAAGTCTCAAGTGAGGTCAATGATGACTATTTAAAAGAACGAGTCAGCAAATGCGATCCTTATCGCGTGGCTGTTATGGTGGAGACTGCAATGTTTGAAAAATGGGGAAGATCCACTAGTGCTCAGAAGTTCAAGTATCGATCGGTTATTTTCAACATAAAAGATCAAAATAATCCGGATTTTAGGAGAAAAGTGTTGGTTGGTGATATTGAGCCGCGTCTGATTCTTGAACTGACGCCGGAGGAAATGGCTAGCGACGAGAGACAAATTGAGAATGAGAAGATCAAACAGAAGGCGTTGTTCAATAGTGAACGTGCGGCGGCTCCCAAGGCGAGCACGAATGAGTTTACTTGTGGTAGGTGTAAGAAGAAGGACACAACTTATTATCAGATGCAGACTAGGAGTGCTGATGAGCCGATGACGACTTTCGTAACCTGTGTGAACTGTAACAACCGTTGGAAGTTTTGTTGATTTGGTTCTATATTGATGGTTTTGAGATGATCATTTGAGGTCTTGATTGATTTCATTTTTTTAAGGTGGACTTCTCTTTAGCTTTAGAAATGATCACTAGAGCTATAGTTTGTTGTAGGGATTTGGGATGAGAACTCCTAAAATTTATTAGGACTTTGTAATTTTTCCTTTTTTTTTTATTGCCAACTCTTATTTTTAGTCATTCCATGTGGGCTGTGAATGGCCCCCCTGTTGTAGCTATGTATATTTATGAAGATGGTGGCTCAGTATTATGCATGGTGCATCTCAGTTTTAGCTAGAAGATTGTTTGCAATATATATGCATCTTAGTCTTGTTGCCTGCACCAACTGAGGCTTTTGAACTGGGACTTCTGAAGTTGCAACTCTACAGAGAGTGTTGGTATATATTTTTTGTTCGAATTGAAGAGGTTAAGTTGCTGTTTTTTTTCCTAATAAAATGTACGCGAAAGTAGAAATTGGATATTTTGTTACAAAATGCATGCAAATATGATTTTTGAATCATTTCTCTCATGTCAACACATGTTTTCTCTTGTGGTCTTTCCTTCAACATGCAGGTCGGCGATATTGAATGGAACTTTGCTTTTTTGCTATTGCGACGGGGCGGCGTTGGGCATGTAGATTTGGCATTTTTTCTTTGGTCGCGACAGGTGGTATCTGGTCTTTGTTGTCAGGCCTGGTGGATTGACGCTCTAATCACAGCTTTTGCCTCTCCGAGGGTCTCAGGTTGGTCCGAGGGTGGGCTTCCATGCCGGTTCGGCCGGGATCAGGAATTGAGGCAGGTCGATGTTGGGTGTTTGAGTTCCAGATTGGCTCCGGTAACAATCATTTTCCATAAATCTTCTTATACGTACCCTCATGTTTCTATGCAAATTGCCTACATCGATCTTCTCAATTAATAATCAGTCTCATTATACTTTTGCGTAGAAAAATTTGGGGTGATGTCTTGAAATTCGATTTCATTTCTTATTTCGTATGAAAAATACAAATCAAGGGGCTATTATTTTATTTGAAAAATACAACAAAGCTTCTTAATCGCTTCTCTTTCCAAGCACTCAGGCAACCCCCCATCCCCTTCTTCCTTTCCTTGCAGTGACGGGAAGCGGCTCATTAGGAAAATGGGGCCATCAGACGTATTGGGTTTGGACTATTATTATTGTGTTGTCCAATTAAAAAATGCCTATTAATATTGTGTTGTCCAATTAAGAAATGCGGAATTATTTACCGGATGGACTGGCATACCCAATTTTAATATGGAAACAAGGCACAGACCGCGGGTACCGATTAGCTCGTTCCATTAACAGCACTGCTCACAACTGTTAGGGATTTTCCTCCCTTTTTTTGTCATTAATAAAGAAAAAAGGAATATTTTAACACCAACTAATTGTTCATCAAGAAACTTGTTCACAAGCAGTTCATACGGGTCATCGCAACAGTTTTCTGAATTAACACACACTATCATCGGGTACTACTGTAACAACTAGAACCCAACTAACTATGACCATAAGGCAGGTGGGAGTGGGCACGGGTAGTGCCATCGAGTAAGTGAAGCCGAGCGGGTACACCGCCCCATCGACTTCGGGTACTGATGTAACCGAGCTGATCGGCCACCAAGAACCGGGTTAATCTTAGAAGTTTAGCTAAGAAAACCCAAAATATATGATGTACTCTCTTTTTTTTCTCTCTAAGAAATGTTGTATTCTCCGAGTGTGTATCCCTTTTTTGAGGAACCCCCTCTCTCCCTTTTATAGGAGGGAGGATGCCTTGTTATCTGAGATGATTCCTGATTCCTAGAGAGAATCCCGGATATCCAGGGATTCAAGCTGCGATTTCCCATCCCTGGATTTCCGGGATTGCGAGGTATGGGCTCTCAATCCCTGGATCTCCGGGATTGGCAAGGTATGGGTTCTCAACCCCTGGATCTTAGGGATTCTGTCAGGTGAGTCAGGATCTTCTTTCCCAAGAGTTCGACCTTTCGGAGTTCGGTGGTTTTTAGGTCGGCTCATCCCTATTCAAATCAGTAGTTTGAGAGACCTTTGAGGTCGGCGACTGCATCGGATATCATAGGTCACGGGGCCTCCGAGGTCGGCGCCTTCTAACAGATGTCACACTAAATGGGGCCTCCAAGGTCGGCGCCCTTCTAACAGATGTCACAGCTAAATGGGGCCTCCGAGGTCGGCGCCCTTTTTCTAACAGATATCACAGCTAAATGGGGCCTCCGAGGTCGGCGACCTTCTAAAGGACCTTGGGGTTGTAATCTCCTTATCTAAGAACCTAGGTCGGACCTTTATTGGTCCATATTTTAAACCGGGTTTTCAGTGAGCGTACATTCGACGTCCTATCAACCAGTCCCCCCTACTCTAGTCGAGCTGTAAGACCGAGTAGAGTAAGATTTGTTTACAACCGGACGACCTTGACGCAATTATCCTTGGGACTCCCATTCCCAGATAACGAGGCTCTTCGTACTTTGTGCGCTATAATTAACCTGTCTTTTCCTTTCCCTGCCTCCAAGACGTCGCATCGATGGCCGAAGCCAGGTGTCGACCTGCCATAGGTCGGCTAAGACGGTGCCAAATCCCAGCCGTTCCTTCGGATAGGGCATCGGACGCTCCAGATCGTCCCTATCCTCCTCGGTTTTGCCCTCCCTCCTATAAAAGGTCTTCTTCTTCCCCTTTACCACTTCCGCGATTTTATACCCTCAATCTCTCGTGCAAAATTCCTGTGCGACCCTAGCAATCGCAGTTATCTGTCCCCGCGACAAGTTTGCTCTACCTTTCTCCGTGAACTTCCACCCAATCCCATGGGTATGTTCATCTAAACATCTCTTTAGCTTTTTGATTTGTTTTACGATATTTTCCTTTTCTTCTTCCTCCCCTTTTCCTCCTTAAGTTATGTCGTCTCGCTTGATTCCCAAAATATTTCCGTGAATCGGCCGTGAACTCTTTTTGGAGGGTCTTTCCTCTTCGATGGGGATTCGGGGTAGGTCGGGCGAGCTCTGGTTCCTCCCTCCGCCTTAGGGATGAACCTTTAGGTGACGTAGATCGGTCCGAGCTAGGTGACATCCCTCCCTCCGGCATCCCCTAATCATTGTAGATCCTCCTTCCCCTCCCCACGGACGAGGTAATGTGGCCAGGCCTTTTAGCCGACCCCTATCAGACGGTTGTAGGGCGACTCGAGTTCTCCCTCCCCATCCTCTATCGAGGACTAGCCCACCGCTACTGCTAGTTTTATAAGATTTCTTAGGCTTCCCCGGTGGGAATTTGTCACACCTCAAAGCGATACCCCGATCATCCTCCGGTCATATTACCTGGTTTGTGGACCGTGTGAGCGGGGTCTTCGCTTCCCACCCCATCCCTTCCTTGTCTCTCTCTCCACTAAATACAATCTTCCCCTCAACCAGCTTCTCTCCTAACTCTTTTCGCTACATGGTGGGTTTTCTGTCTTGTGTCATTACGGACATGAGGAACCCGACTGGGCTTTTTCTATTTTTGCTTTGGGCTAAAGAGTTTTAAAGGCTCTTTTACTTGACCTCCAAACGACGCCCATTTCTTCACCCACCTCCCTTCCAATGTGAAGGACTGGAGGTCCCGCTTCTTTTCCTTCGGCTCCCCACATCCGATTCTTGGGGCTTTCCTACGCAATGGACGCAGCTACTCCGAGCCGTGATCCTATTCCTAGGCGTAGTTCCATCCGGCCGCGTGGGTCGAGAAAGTTCGGAATGGAATGCCATTGCCTATAATGCTTTCCAGTGACGCAATTCCATGATCTTCTGCTCCATTGTGGTGAGCTCGAATCCCTACCCGCTATCCCCGACATCGGTAGGCTTTATCTATATATATTTTTTTAGATCTTTGTTATTTCGCTTTTGGCTATTTCCTTGACCGTTGTACTGCTTTTTGTAGATCGATTCATGCGAACTCGCCACGGATGCCTCCAAGCCAGCTGAACCAAACAAAGCGAAGGTTCCTAAGTCGACGAATCCTCCCAAGGAGAGGGCGGAGGGCTCGTCCAAAGCCAAACGGAAGGCTCCTACTCGCCCCAAGTCTGGGGTAACTCTCCCATCTGATCTGGCTCCTACCTTGACCACCGGACGAGGCTCTGCGAGCTCGTCTCGGCAACTTCAGGTCACTCAGAGGGCCTCTTCTCCTAGCTCCCCTGCTTCCAAACGGCCGAAGACCGCGGGTCCTCCAGTCCGGCTATGGAGACTCTTCTCCGCCGCAGGAGTTTGAGAAATTTCTCCCTTATTTTAGCTCCATGGTCCCGCTAAGGATAAGTCAAGTTACGAGACGCCGAGGAGGGCCCTAAATTTGATGCTATGATGATGTACTTTGGGAAGGTATTCCCTTTTCGCCTTCATACCCCTTTTGATTATTTTTATGTTTATTATTACCCTCTGCCACCTGATATAACTTCAGGCGGTTCTTCGCCACCTTCGTGACCTTCGCCGAGGATCATAAGCTCGGCGCTACTTCTTCGCGGCTCACCCGGATGCAAGCCGACCTGGAGGCCGCCCGGCGCTAATTCCGATCTTTCGGCCGGCTTCGGGAGAGGGAGTATCGCTTAGATGCCGCCTTAAGAAGGATTACGAGCGGGAGGTTTTAGAGCGGCCCAGATGGCCAATGTTCGGCTAAACCAAGAGTGAAATTTTGGAAGACCATGTCTTGGTGAAACGGAGAAGGTGGGCCACTCGAGGCTCGGTTGTCAAGCTAGGGCCGAATCCGAAAGGATAGCCCAACTTGAGGCACGGCGAAGGCCGAGCCGAGAAGGTCGCCGATTTCAAGCTCAAGCTAGAGCGGCGTCGGAACAAGTGACCTGCTGAGACCCAACTAGCCGAGGCTAGATCCGAGGATCGTCTTATGAGCGCGGGGTGACGGATGGCCGACGTCGATTCCTAACTAGTGACGTTGGTCACTCTTTTCCGGAGGCCTCACTGCTCCGCCTCCTCTGGCCCAGATCATAATTCCACCGCATTCTGGTTAAGCTAGCCCTACTGCGACGCAATATTTTGATTTTGCTCGACGTGCTCGTGAGCACTAGCTTCATTGGGCTTTTCGAGCCGACCGGATCTTGCATTGACAGGCTCCTGCTCTTCGGGTTGGTCCGGACGTGGAAGAATCTCCGAGGCGGCCCGGTGGAAGGACGCCTTGAGGAGTCCCTAAAGGAATCGGCTTAGACTTGAGCCGCCTTCCGATCCTCCCGCCACTGTTAAGGCCAATACTCCTAGTCCCGAGGTGGTTGGGACCGATCGTGATGCTTCTCCTCCGCTGCCTCCTCCGTCTTCAGAGCCTGTAGCTTAGTGTAGACAATGTATATTTTTCTTCTATTTTTTTTTCTACTTTATTTGTACTGGCACAGCTATTTTGAATGACAACTTTCTGAGTTGAATATACTTTGGGTTTGTGTGCTTTTTGAGTTGAATGACAACAAAGTTGATATAGCTCGGTATTGCTTGTAACCTTGATGTATCTTGTGCCTGCTTGATTTGATACAACAAAGTTGATATAGCTCGGTGTTGCTTGTAACCTTGATGTATCTTGTGCCTGTTTGTTTTGATACAACAAAGTCGATATAGCTCGGAGTTGCTTGTAACCTTGATGTATCTTGTGCCTGTTTGATTTGATACAACAAAGTTGATATAGCTCGGTGTTGCTTGTAACCTTGATGTATCTTGTGCCTGTTTGATTTGATACAACAAAGTTGATATAGCTCGGAGGCCCCACTTTAAATTTCGAAAATTCCTAAATGTAATCCGACCAGTTTGACTTAATCTTTTCACCGATCTTTAGTGTAAGTTGGGTATTTCCCTTAGTCATAGTTTCATAGGTCGGTTCGCCTTTACTCGGATCTGGAGGCGTTTCGCCTATTCAGATGTCAGAGGGCGGTTCACCCTTACTCGGATCTGGAGGCGTTTCGCCTATTCAGATGTCAGAGGGCGGTTCACCCTTACTCGGATCTGGAGGCGTTTCGCCTATTCAGATGTCAGAGGGCGGTTCACCCTTACTCGGATCTGGAGGCGTTTCGCCTATTCAGATGTCAGAGGGCGGTTCACCCTTACTCGGATCCGGGCGTTTCGCCTATTCGGATGTCGAGGCGGTTCACCCTTACTCGGATCTGGAGGCGTTTCGCCTCTTCAGATGTCAGAGGGCGGTTCACCCTTACTCGGATCTGGAGGCGTTTCGCCTATTCAGATGTCAGAGGGCGGTTCACCCTTACTCGGATCTGGAGGCGTTTCGCCTATTCAGATGTCAGAGGGCGGTTCACCCTTACTCGGATCTGGAGGCGTTTCGCCTATTCAGATGTCAGAGGGCGGTTCACCCTTACTCGGATCTGGAGGCGTTTCGCCTGTTCAGATGTCAGAGGGCGGTTCACCCTTACTCGGATCTGGAGGCGTTTCGCCTATTCAGATGTCATTTCTAGTTTTACTTGATCAACACATTCAGAGATATATTTTTGTAATAGACTTTCATTAAAACAACATAAGCTTTTTTCCACATCTCTTCACACAAAATACTTTTTTAAGTGACATATGTTCCAAGGTCTTTTGATGAGGCGCCCCTCCATATCCTCAAGCTCGTAAGCTCCTCCCGCGTAAATTCGGATTACCTTGTAAGGGCCCTCCCGCCTCGGCTCCAGCCTTTCTGCTTTTCCGAGGGCATCACCGCCTAAGCACCAAATCACCGACTGGAATTGTCTCTTCTTGACTCTTTTGTCATGAGCCGCTTTTGTCAAGCTTTTGTATCTTTCATTCGTCTTCCGCCGCTTCCCTCCTTTCTTCTATGGTATCTAACGCCTCCTTCATTATTTCCTCGTTCTCCACCTCGTTGAACCATCGAACCCGATGGGACATTTCTCCGACTTCTGCGGGGATGACGGCCTCGGACCCGTAGACCATACTGAAGGGTGTTTCTCCTGTTGACGATCTAGGTGTGGTCCTGTACGACCATAGTACCGAGCTAAGCTCATCCACCCATCCTCCACCCACTTTGTCTAAGCGGGTTTTTATCCCCTGCAAGATTGTTCTGTTAGTTACCTCTACTTGCCCATTAGCTTGCGGGTGAGCAACCGCAGCGAACCTTTGCTTGATATGCATACCCTCGCACCAGGACTGGGTTCTCTTCCCATTGAATTGGGTTCCATTATCTGAGATGAGTATCTGGGGCGCTCCGTACCTGCAGCAAATGTTGTTAAACAGGAAACTTATGATTCTTTGCTCGGTTATGGTGGCCACAGGCTCGGCCTCTACCCATTTGTCAAGTAGTCTATGGCTACTATTAAGAACTTTCTTCCTCCCGAGCAGTGTAAACCGCCCCATGATATCAATTCCCCATTTGGCGAATGGACAGGCGCTCCCATGGTGATCATATCCTCACTGGGATATGAATTAAGGGTGCGTGCACTGACATTTTGGCATCGCTTAACCATTTCCACCGCTTTCTTGCTCATGGTCGGCCAAAAGAAACCAATCTTAGCGTTTTGCTAATCAGCGCTCTTCCTTTGGTATGGTCTCCGCAGCACCCTTCATGGATTTCTTCCAATACACTTCGCCCTTCTTCTTCCGAGATGCATCGTAGGTATGGCCCAAGGTAGGACCTTTTATATAGCTCATCATTAATGCAGCAGAACCTTGCTGCTCTTCGCATAATTTTCATTCTTTCTTGTCTCTCCTTGGGTAATTCTGCCCTTCTTAGGTATGCCAACAAAGGAGTTCGCCAATCTGCCATCTCATTCACCTTCATCACCTGTTTCATGATGCTACTTCGGCCGCTCCCCTAATCATCGTCATGAGCGGCAATCCACTAAGGAGCTTCCCATCTTTGCTAGGTAATCAGCTTTTGCATTCTCCGACCTAGGGATATGGACTAACTTCCATTCCCCTAGTTTTTTGGCAGTCTCTTTTACTTCCTCCACATACTTCTTCATTCGATCTTCATTTATCTCAAATTTTCCTTCTACCTGTTGTGTGACCAGTTGGGAATCAGAGTAAGGAATGAGTCGTCGTGCGCCCAAGTCTATTCCCAGCTGCATTCCCTTGACCAGGGCTTCATATTCGGCCTCGTTGTTAGATGCCCTGAAATCGAATTTTATGGCATACTCTAATTGCTCACCTTCCGGGGTAGTGAGGATTATTCCTGCCCCAGAACCACTGGTTGTCGCCGATCCATCCACATGCAACAACCACTGTCCTTCTGGTGGCGACGGCATGGCCCCCTCTTGGATAAAGTCTGCTAGAGCCTGAGCTTTAATCGCCGTTCTCGGCTCATATTCCATGTCGTACTCCCCCATTTCCACCGCCCACTTCACCAGACGACCTGACACATTAGGTCGCCCTAATATCTCTCTCAAGGGCAAGTTGGTTCGCAATTTTATCCGGTGGGCTAGGAAATAGGGCCTCAATCGCCTGGCCGTAACCACTAACGCCAGCGCCCCTTTTTCTAGCTCGGAGTAGTTCCGTTCTGCTCCTTGCAAGATTCGGCTCGTATAATAAATGGGCTTTTGTTTATTCATCTCTTCTCTTAGCAAGACCGAGCTCACCGCTCCTTCTCCCACAGATAAGTAGAGTACAAGATCCTCTCCTGGTACCGGTTTGGTGAGTAGGGCGCTCGCCAAATACTCTTTCAATTTTCCGAATGCCGCTTTGCGCTTTCGGGTCCATTCGAACTTGTTCCCTTTTCTTAAGAGTTTAAAAATGGGAACCCCTTCTCGAGCGTGATATGAAACGGCTCACCTCGCTATTCTTCCGTTAGTATCCTGGATATCCTTTATATTTTTGAGGATTCATTTGCGATCGCCTTGACCTTCTCCGGTTGACCTCGATTCCTTGCTCTGTGACCACATACCCCAGAATTTTCCCGATTTGACTCCAAAAGAACATTTTGATGGGTTGAGTTTCATTCCGTATGTGCGCAGTTCTCGAACGTCTCTTCTAGGTCCCCGATATGTTCTCCCGCCTTCACACTTTTCACTAGCATATCATCCACGTATACCTCCATGTTTCGCCGATTTGGGATTTAAAGATTCTCCGACCATCCTCCGATATGTAGCTCCCGCATTTTCAATCCAAAAGGCATGCGTACATAACAAAAAGTTCCCTTTGAAACCACAAAACTAACCCTCTTCTCGTCCCTAAAAGTAGAGGAATTTGATGATATCCTTGGGAAGCGTCCATCATACCGAGTAACTCGCACCCGAGGTTGAATCCACCACCGATCTATGCGGGGCAACGGTAGTGATCCTTGGGACATGCTTTATTTAGGTCCCTAAGTCCATGCACATCCTCCACTTCCCGGCCCTTCCCTACCATCACGGCATTGGATAGCCACTCCTAAACCGGATCTCCATTATGTGCCCAAATCGGAGGAGCTTATCAACCTCTTCCCCAATGACCCCATCCATCTCTCGGCCCGAAATGCCTCCTCTTCGCTTTATCGTCTTATGGTGGGGTCGATGTTCAACTCCGTGTTCGGCAATCGTTGGCCGATTCCCACCAGATCCTCACCGCGAACGCGAAAATGTCCACGAATCTTCTTAGCAGTGATGAGGCCTTCCTTTATTCCATCGTCCAACCGACTCCCCATGCGAGTCTTTGTTTCCGCTTCCCGGAACCAATTCTATTTCTAGCAACTCCTCGTTGGGCTTGACACCTTCTTCCTCGCCTTCCTGGTGTCTTTGATTGCTTATTCCTCTTGGACTCGGATCCGACTCCCGAGCCTCGGTGTCCTCTTTCCACGCTGTACTCCTGCTTCACGGTTGTTTGATAACAAGAACTGGCGACAAACTGATCTCCTGCTACTTCTCCCACCTCCTCCTACGGGAATTTTACTTTCATGTGCGCGGTAGAGGCTAATGTCAATTTGTTGAGCCCTGGCCGTCTAAATGGCGTTATAGGCCGATTTGGTGTCCACCACTAAAAATATGAGTGTCTTGACCTTCCGATGGGGCATCCGACCTAGTGCCACTGGAAGCACCACTTCTCCCACTGGTTGCACCTCGGTCATACAGAACCCATAGAGCGCGGTATCTACCTTTCTCAATTCCACTTCCAGGTTCATCTGTTTGAAACAGTCATAGAATAAGATGTCTACTGAGCTTCCCATATCGATAAACACCCTCTGCACATCGTAACTGTCGATTATGTCGGCTAAGGCTTCCTTCGTTAGTGTAATTGTGCTGGGTGCGACTTCTTCTACAGGGGTGGCGGGTGTTTTCTCCAGAGTCGCTTCTCCACCCGCCGCCGCTAGTTCCTCTTCTAGATTTCTGGGTATTAAATCCCCTGTTCTCTTCTGGTTCATTTCTTCTGCCATTACTAACCTCACGTCTCAACTCAAAGTGACTCGATGTCACAGGTCCCACAGACGGCGCCACTTGATGTAACCGAGCTGATCGGCCACCAAGAACCGGGTTAAGAAGTTTAGCTAAGAAAACCCAAAATATATGATGTACTCTCTTTTCTTTCTCTCTCTAAGAAATGCTGTATTCTCCGAGTGTGTATCCCTTTTTTGAGGAACCCCCTCTGTCCCTTTTATAGGAGGGAGGATGCCTTGTTATCTGAGATGATTCCTGATTCCTAGAGAGAATCCTGATATCCGTGGATTCAAGTCGCGATTTCCCATCCTGGATTTCCGGATTGCGAGGTATGGGCTCTCAATCTCGGATCTCCGGATTGGCAAGGTATGGGTTCTCAACCCCGGATCTTAGGATTACGCAGTGAGTCAGGATCTTCTTTCCCAAGAGTTCGACCTTCCGGAGTTCGGTGGGTTTTAGGTCGGCTCATCCCTATTCAAATCAGTAGGTTGAGAGACCTGTGAGGTCGGCGACCTGTTATCGGATATCATAGGTCACGGGGCCTCCGAGGTCGGCGCCTTCTAACAGATGTCACAGCTAAATGGGGCCTCCAAGGTCGGCGCCCTTCTAACAGATGTCACAGCTAAATGGGGCCTCCGAGGTCGGCGCCCTTTTTCTAACAGATATCACAGCTAAATGGGGCCTCCGAGGTCGGCGACCTTCTAAAGGACCTTGGGGTTGTAATCTCCTTATCTAAGAACCTAGGTCGGACCTTTATTGGTCCATATTTTAAACCGGGTTTTCAGTGAGCGTACATTCGACGTCCTATCAGGTACGCTAATCGAGTAACAAATTCGGCTTGTGAGCCCGAGAGTGGGAGGTGAGAAACTTTGAAAAAAACGACCGTTTCCAACGGCTAGTATGCCTTAAATAAAAAAAAATCCCTTTAAAACCAAACCTTTTCAACTCATTTTTTCAAAATAAAAACACACAAAACACAAATAAAAACACACACTAATCTTTCAAAAACACAAAACCATGGATCCAAGAAGAGGTAAAAAAAAGTTCCACCTCGCAACCACAACAAACTCCGTTAGGATTTAGCCAATTTTATTCTCAAGCATCCCCGAATCAATTTTACGTTCCACAACCCCCATCTCCACATCCATTTTACCAATATAATATGGGTCCTCCTCAAATGAATCCTCAACACTACAACATCACTACTACAAGCGAGTTCTCCCCATTCGAAAACATTGATGAAGACGTAGAGTACGTACCCGAAACACCATTACCAAACGAAGAAGACGAAGATAAGGAAGTTCAAGAAGTCGATCCGAGAAGGAAGAAAAAAGCATTCGGGGGGAGAAGGCCCCGTGAACTTTGGTCGCCGGAACAAGAGGAGGCTTTGGCGAAAGCATGGATTCAAATCTCCGAATGTGGTGTTGTCGGTAATGAACAAAAGTCCGACGGTTTTTGGAAACGGATTCTCAAGTATTACGAGGCAACTATGAGTTCGAGTTCACGAACTTTTCATGCGTTGAATACCAAGTGGAAAACAATGAACACGGCCATGGGTATTTTCAACGGCTACTACCTCCAAGCGGTACAAACTATATTTTTTATTTTACATAATCTATATTTTTTATTTTACATAATCTATATTTTTTATTTTGTATATAATGTAGAAACGTGCTAAGGCTAGTGGGTGCAACGACTTGGACGTGGTGAGGCAAGCTGAGTCCGATTACTATACAGCAAAAAAAGACAATTTACTCATACCTTGGCGTGGGAGGTTGTCAGGGGTCATGACAAATGGACAGAGCAAGAATGTTTTCAAGATATTGCCGGTGCGACAAGCAACTCTTCAAAAAGGAAGTCGGGGGAGTATGAATCGGCAAGCAACACCGTTCCCGACATGAATGAAGACCCCACCCCTCCATTTTCATCAAGAAAGATGAAAAAGAAGCAAGGCGCATCCTCGTCGATCTCAAGTGTTGCGGATGAAATCAACTCCTGCACACAAAAGAAGACACAACATTTGGAAGAAAAACGCGAGAATGATGCTTTGACAAAACAATTGTTGGCTACACAAATCGAGGGGGCGAAGTTCAAGAATGCACAACGAGAGATGAAGTTTTTTTTGGAGCCGCATGATCACATTCGCGATCCCGCTATGTTGGAATTCGTTGTTAACCAAAAACGTGAACTTGCGGCCAAACACGGATGGGCTTGCAATTTTTAAGTTGTAGTTTCAACTTGTTTTAATTTCAACTTATGTAATGTTTTTTTTTTTTAAGTTGTAGTTTCAATTTTTAAGTTGTAGTTTTTTTTAAGTATTATGTAATGTTTTTTTTTAATGAAATGGTATATTTTTATTTTAAATATTGTATGTGATTTTATGTATGAAAAAAAAAAATCGGGTACTAGGTGACCACTCCCTCCACTTAGGGTAGTGTTAGGGTAAAATTGGGTAGTTTTGAGTTGGAGGATTTTTATTGGATAGAGGTGATGTGGCACCTACGGTACTAGGCGACCACTCCCTCCTCTCTAAGAGTGATCAATCTCGATCACTAAAAAGAGAATTGAACAAGTGGATTATTGATTAGCAGAAAATAATGTAATTTCCTCAAGGCCATACAAAAATGTCCTTTCTATTTTGAAAGAAAAAAATAATGTGTCCTAGAATATACATACTAAAGATCCTTGCCTAGTTAATGATTTACTGGTACTATTCCATGATATATATTTCTTTCCCTAATAAATTTTTTCCATGAAAAAAGGGCAGACCATGTTGATGTTGATGTTCCGTTCGATCGAAATGTACTGATCTGGTAAGATCCGAACATATATCTGGTCCCATCTTGGTTTTAACTTGGCCCTCTGTCCTCACGCTTCTCTCCCTCGATTAATCTTCTTTCAGCAGCAATCGCAGCGGCTACAGAAGCAGGCAGATCTCTCAAGCTTCCACTACACGTCGTCGTCTGATTGCCTCTAACGGCAGCAGGGGCCGCTACTCTGAATAAGCATTCGACGTCCCTGAGAGTCAAACAAGGTTGATCTTGGTTCTTCCTGTTCCCACTGATGAATGATTCCTTATCCCGACTCTTGTTCAGTTTATATATGCTTTCCTCCACAGTATCCTTCACCTGGGCATGAGCGGAAAGAAGATATAATAAGTTGGGACAATAACAGTTGAGATGTATGTTTATGCATCCATCGTTTTCACAAACTTCTGGTCTATGTTCAATTTCTCACATCAATAGGTTCACCTCGGATATTGCACATACTTCTGATAGTGCAAAGCGCAGTCTTCGGGTAGATAAAATGGTTGAATTACAGAAAATTACCCCAGATTTGGGCTAGTTATAAAAAAGAAAGAGAAAATTATAAAGAATACCCCCGAGGTTCGATTTTTTGTTAAACGTAGGGGGTGACTATAATATTTGTACAAGGAGCACATATCCTAAAACTAAATTTTTTAAATAAAAAAAAATACAAATAAATAAAAACTCTAAAAAAAACTAAAATACTAAAAAATGAACCCCAAAAACTGAAAATATAATATAAAAATATAATAAAATTAAAATCCCTAAAAAACTGAAGAAGTTAAAGTTAATACAGAATCAGACCTATTGAGGGTTTTTGTGTAATTTCAAAATCTCTGGGTTTCTCGTATCAAGGCTAAACCTCGGGGTAGTTTCTGTAATTCACCCTAGATAAAAATGAGAACATAGAGGTGAAGAACACAGGGAATACAGATATCATATACACCATGCCATGATTAACCAAAAAAAGCGACACTTTAGAGAGAAAATAACGTACAATAAAACGATGAACCAGTGTTTTATGCTCCTGTCCTATTCGGTGCACCCTGCCGACTGCCTGTGCCTCGGCTGCCGGATTTAGAAGTGGCTCGACAAGAATGACATGCTGAGCTTCCAAAAGATTTAGCCCATTGGCTCCATGTTGAATCAAGAGCAATAGTACTTGGGGAGATTTGGCATCTATGTTATCTTCAGGCTTCTTACTGCTTTCTTTAGCACTCTTCTGTCCCCTGAACTGGCTGATGGCAATTGGCGATTTCCTAAAGAATGACACCAAGATAAACAAAAATGAAAGTGGTAACATGTTTGCTAGGCTGCTAGTTTTGACTAGATATTTGTTTTCTATTTAAAAAAAAAAAAACAGTTTTGTTGCACTAGGTCTTTATTTTCTTATACTAAGCAGCAATCACTTGACAAACATATAGATGCGATTTTTTTCTTCAGCTATCGACAAAATATGCCTAAGCAGGGTAAAAACACAATCATCAACGAAAAGCAACATATGCCCTCAAGTGTATATAAAACAAGCATCTACCTTCCGCCCTTCATCCTGACATAGCTTATGCTATTGGCAGTGAAGGCGTGTTGTAACACATCAAGCACATCATTCCAGCTGGAAAACACAAGGATCTTTGCTTTGGCGTTCATAGAAAGAGTCCATAAAATTCTCCTTGTCACAGCTTCAATCTTTAAAAGACCACACGAATATGACAAATGACACCAAAAAAAAATCAGCAATTAAGATTCATGACACGTATTCACCACCAATAACTAACAAAAGTGGAGGAAAAAAGTTTTGTAGTCCCATAACTCAGCCGTCTTCCAATTTTAGTCCCAAAAAATTTAACTATCCAATTTCAATCCCATATTGTCCGATTTTGGTCCAATTTCCACCGGATAAACAAAAACTACGTCGTTTTGGATCATATGCTAGTTATGTGCTGGTCGAATTTGGGTATAATTTTTCAAAACGACGTCGTTTTCATTTTCCGGCGGAAATTGGACTGAAATTGATCATACTAGATAGTTATGGAACCAATATTGGATAGTTAATTTTATGGGATGAAAAATGGATGACAAATATATATTGACACGAGTAATCCAATTATAACAACAAACAATATATTACGATAATTGCAATTGCCAGGAATACCTATATATAGCACCTCGAGTAGATGTTTGCGATTATGTACAATTGAATTGTGTAGTGCAATATTGATACCTAATCCGAATTGTATAGTGTTGGATGTTCTGCCATTATTCCGTTAGACAATTGAGGTATTCGACTTGAATTCAATTTTAGTAATTTATTTAATTGTCTTGATCAAAGTGAAATAAATTGAACACTTAGATGAAATTATCTGTTATGTGCAATAACCAACATTAGGATTTCAACTAATCGACCAAGATGGTCGAGCTTGGCTTGTGTTTAGCAAAGTCATCTTCGCTGAAGGCAAGCACTTCTTCCGATTGTAAAAATACCATAATGTAATGCTTGTTATGATTAAATTCTCCATGTGAATGTATATTTGATATTCGTTTTTTGTCCTGAAAAATTAATTATCCAATTTCGTCCCATAACTATCTATTAAGTCCAATTTTGGTCTAATTTTCGCCGAAAAATGAAAACGACGTCGTTTTGGAAAATTATACCCAAATTCGGCCGGCACGGGACTAGCATATGATCCAAAACGACGTAGTTTTTGTTTCCCAATGGAAATTGGACCAAAATCGGACAATTAAATAGTTATGGGATTGAAATCGAATAGTTAAATTCTTTTGGGTCTAAAATCGGAAGACGACTAAGTTGTGGGACTAAAAAAAAATTTTTCCTCAACAAAAGAGGCACACTCATGTCAGACAGTCTGATGGATCCAGAGGCGACAGGTCAAGAGGCATCAAATAGACTCCTAAAACTTAAAAATTAACAAAAAAAAAAACACAGATAGAAAACTTTAAAAAACTAAAATTACTAAAAAAAGAACCGTAAAACAGGAAAAAAATGAAAAACTTAGAAAGCTAAAAACCTAAAAAAACTAAAAACCCTAAAACCTAAAAACTGAAAAACCATAAGAAAATCTGAAAGAACTAAGAAAACCTGAAAAAAACCCCCACTAAAAACTGAAACCATAAGAAGTTATTGCCATAAGAAGAAGAAACGTGAAAGCAATCTTTGAAGTATTAGCAGAGCAGCCCATCATGACATATTAAATTGTCACAAAGTTCTGCAGCTTGTGTGCTAGACATAATTAGGAAAAAGGTAAGATCTATGGCACAACAGGTTATATTTTAGTTAGTTGACTTCAGAGCTGTTAATCGCACATAGCGCCCCATAGCATAAGTTCCCTATGACTATAGCCCACAGCGATTCAAATAGCGAGGGCTATTTGAAAGTAAAGCATCACAAGTATATAGATACATAATATATAACATATACTAAATCCAATTCAAGAGTTCATGCATAAATTGAAAAATTACATCAAATATAAGTCCAAAGCACACTAAACATCACTTCTAATAGTAGAAACATGATACTATTTTTTTTTTCAGATATATCTTAACTAAAAAACTGTTAGAATAGCAAAGGGCAACTTACAAAAACATCCCGGAAAACCAATAAAAGTTGATGGGGAATGCAAGTGAAGATAATAATACACTTTTGTATTTATTATCAAATAGTTTTAGTATTTCTAATGTTGATAGGATTGATGTATTTATTTATATGTTTTATATGTGGGGCTAGGCATCCAATAGATGTTTAATTAGGTTATTGATAATAAGCTCGGTTCTTTATGGGCCTTAGTCCATTAGATTTATTATTAGGGTTTTATTCTCTATATAAATGATGCAATCCCACATATTAGGATAGACTTGATTGATTATTGATTTATTGATTTGAGTCTCTCTCCATGTGTTGCGATCCATCATCGTTTCTCCCTTCTGCGGTTGGGAAACCCTAGGGGTAGTGGTTCTTCTGCAGTTGAATCACCCTAGTTTTTTATCTTTTTATTCGTTTTATTTCGTAAGTCTGTTTCAATTCTTGTCCTGCATCAAAAGTGAAGGAAAGAAACCTGGAACATGATAGACTGAAATAGCGCTATCGCGGAGATAGCGCTCGCTATCCAGTAGCCAGTAGCCAGTAGCCCATAGCACTTTGTGGTGATGAAGCTTCACCTTCGCGTACCTATTCTCTAAAGCGAGCGCTATGGGTGCTATTAACAACTATGACACTACTTGACTTTATTACATACACATTGATGCAATGCATACATATCTAATGCATAAATACATGCAGATCTACAGATAATATAAGTATCTAGTTGATCGCCGAGTTCATTTTGATTGAGTTGCCCTAAACATGAGAGAGAGCTTGCCCATTTACATAGATCAGTTATATATTAGAACCAAAGAGACAAAAAACTGACCATCTGCAAGGCATAATATCAACCATGCACAAGCCCCAGGGGATGCTGTAATACTGGCATGCTGGTCGTCATTAAGTCGATTTCAAATGACATTTACCTTTGTACTATATGAACCTTGGACAGTGATAGAAGCTTCAGATTTGTCATATGTGCCGCATGGTTCATTTTGTCTATCATCAGCAAACGAAATATTTCCAAAATCAGTAGCTTGCCGGCATGTTGGGCATATTACCAAATTATTATTATGGTATTTTGATCTCCTCTCAGTCATTGCAAAGAAGCCTGCGAGAATCTCTCATCATGCATGTATTCAAGCAAATAAACATTTTTAGGCACACAAGCAACTGAAGTCAAAGGATACATGGAAAAGGAAATACTCCGACAATATCGACTTTAAATAATAATAATAATATAATAATGAAACTCTCAATCAGAAAAGAAAGTTTTGAAAGTCGCTTTCTCTTTTTGAAAACCAGAGAGTAAACATTAATCTTCAGTAATTACTTCCATTTCTATTTATGTAAAAAGAAAAACAAGTTCTAAAACCGAAACATGAGACTACATGTTGTTCAAATAAAGAGAGAATAATAATAAAACATATAAGAGCCAACAAAAAAAATGAAAATAAACATGAAGTAACTCAGAATGGCAACAGTTACAGAAGACCATTTTAAGCTGATGAAGACTTACATTTACAGCACATAAAATGTCCACATTGAAAAACCATTTTTTGGTTATCAAACTGCTCTTGACAAACTGGGCATGACATAGCTCTGCATCCATTGGCTGAGAGCATCGCAGCTTCAGTGACAGTCGAGGTATCAGTGCTTTCTGCATTCAAGTTTTGATTTGCTTGTACCAAGCCCTGGCAAAGGGTAATGAAAAACAGCAGCATATGCATCAGTTTAGTGTCATAAGTAGGAAAGGTCCATCGGGGTAATGAGTTAGATAATACCCACAATATATTACGCTGTTTGCTAGTTGATTCAATATCAGATACAACACAGCTTTATGCATATTCACCTAGTAAAAGGATTTCTTAAGTAGGTGAAAATAAACTTCAGTTTCCACATCCTGCCTAGTTCCATTTGTATTCCCACCTAAATTCAATTTGTATTCAATTCGCCTAGTGGAGTCATACCTGCCTAAATTCTTTGGACATTACATTCAATGGAAGAGAACTAGTGCAAATCCTTTATGCAACCATTATAATACACAACACAGTAATAATCCAAAATTGAAGAAGCATTTGCATAGACACAAAGAAACTATAGGAACACTGGATCTTCTTTAGGAACTCCAATATCAATATATGGTTAAGAAAAAGAATGAGAACATTGAATATGCTGTCAAAGTTGTTGGGTTGTTGTTACCTTCAAATAGCGAAGTTGTCCTTTTATACGTGACAATAACCCCAGCGCTAGAAACTTTTCACTAGAATTTTCAACACTAGCTATATCCAACTCTTCTGGACTTAAAGTGTCAATAGAGTTATCGTCCTCATTTTCTCTAAGGCGTAACCTTGAGGTAGCCATCTTTATTTCATCGTGAGCTCGTAAAACCTGTGCCTGAGCGGTTGCCAAAGATCTTGCTAGGGCATACTCCTTGCGCAATGTCTGAACAGAAAATTATAGGTGGATTGAGAGAGAGAGAGAGAGACGCATTTATGCAAAGAGATCAAATGTATGCACTCAAATGAAACATAGTTCATTTTTTCTGCATTATCGCCCCCGACAAATAAATTAAAAAAAAATGCCATCCTTACAGAGAACATACTAATATAAAAAGATGCAGGAGCACAATTTTTCATTGGCCAAAGTCCAACTTTTATAACAAAGCTAAGTGAAAAAATTGAAACCACATAAAGAGCAGCCCGGTGCACGAAGCGTCCCCGCAAGGCGAGGGTCCGGGGAAGGGTCCCACCACAAGGGTGTATAGGGGGCAAGCCTTTCCTTGCCAATTAAATTGGCAAGAGGCCGCTCCTAGGACTCGAATCCGTGACCACAGGTCACACGGCAACATCATGAGTAATATTCCACATGCAAATTGGAGAGACCACCGAAATATGTTTGCCATACTTCAAGAAGATCAAGCTGCTTTCTGGCTGCCAACATGCTCTCTCTTTCGAAAAATCCCCTGGAGCTGTTTCTGATCATCGTAAGCACAATCTCCAAATCTGAGGGTGACTTCGAAACCTGCCAGGATAATTTCATGAAAAAGATACAAAGGAGAAATTTTCTGCTCTCATCATGCTTTATAATACTTAAAAACTTGGCATCCATACACATAATACTACGACACAAGAAGCAATCCATCCAGATTACTAATCTCGGACAATGATCCACATTTAAATGGAACATTTTAATTTAACAATGCTTTTAGATAGGGTAAAAAGGTGGATCCTTTATATTACCTTTTATAATGATCAAAATGTCAATTGAGTAACACCACTAGATTACACTTTTAGAGAGGAGGCTCTTAAATCTTAATTTGTGGATTTTCTTTTTCTTCTTTTCTCGAGGAGGTGGGGATGGGTGTTGGTGAACAGAGTGAATGCTGGTAGGTTTCATGATAAACAACTTGACTTATTAGCATCTTCCATTTCAGACCCCTCCATGCAACAGCTACAACAGAATAAATGAATAAATAAAATTCTAATAACAAAACAATAGGACAAGCAATTGCATGAATCTAGTAGAGAACTTTTTCATTTGGTGTATATTTAAAAATCAAGATCACATCTTCACCACTGATGAGGCAGTAATAAACAAGATTTTAACAAACTCCTAAAAGTTTCACTACTAGGTAAATAATGCGCGACCAAATACCCACTAGCAGCATGATCGGAATGTAGTTACCAAAATGAAGAAGTTAATAACAGAATAAAAATACAAACAAAAGGAACATGCTGACAAAGCAAAATAACGCAATAACGAACCGTCACTTTCTCCCCCACATCTCTCTTATTTCCATTATCTTTGTATTCAGAAAAAGACGAATCCGAACTTTTGTCCTCACGTGACAAATTCCAAAAGAACTGATTCAGAGCAGATTTCTTCTTTTGCAGATTCACTGCTTCTTCTGCAGATGTAATCACCTCTCCATTATTGCTTCTATTTAGACGGAATAGCCTAGCTTCATAAACCTGGTCAGAACAGTTTTTTCAAGGCAAGTTAAATGCCAGATATACCATAAAGGTTCTGCAAAAGGTGTTAAGTTATATATATAGCAAGGAACCTGAAATATTTCATCCAACTCGCAATGCGTGCATGCAGGACCATCAAAATTAGAATTGCACTTTTTACAGTATCTCACACGAGCAATATCCTCCTCATTAGGATTTTCCATTGTTTGATCAATTTCCAAGAGTCGGTCGAGTAAAGTTTTTCTTGACCCTTCCAAAGCATCCAAACCAGTTTCAATGTAGTATTTTAGAGTTGTTATGCTGCGGAAGCTGTTTGAAACACAATAAAATGGTAATGTTGGTAAGAAAGTAATATGCAGTAATGCTAAGCAAACATAAAAACATTAAAATCAAACAAAAGCTTGTCCACTCATTCCCTTAACCTAGAGCTGTGAGCAGCAGCTATATCTTGCACTCACCCCAACTCCAGCTACACCAAGTTCAAGTCCTTAGTACACAATTCTGCAAAAACCTTGCCATTCTAGGCACTAGTATGACTCAAAAATTTCTATACCCATTTGCTAGATTTTCCAATAAAACCCCCCATGCTATTACAATAGCAAACTAGGGGTTTGATTGTATTATTATTACTTTTTGGTGAATTTCTCATAACCAGCAATTTCTATAGGTTTTTTTGGCAGTGAGTTGGTTCTCATATAAAAACCAGGCATGTGTTTGGATATGAAAAGAGATAAGAAATTCATGTGGGTTTGAACATGTGTTTTTTTACGATTTTTGAGAATTTTGGGTAAGTTTGTGTATGGGAAAAACACATACACACTTCCATCAATGGCCCCCATCAATTTATTTTCAAATTCGTAAAATATTGGTTTAATAGATGATTTGTGGAAGTCTCAACTCAACGATGTATGTTTCAAATAAAGCAATCATTTATGAGCCTGGCTGCATTTATCGTGTGGGCATCGCGGTATGGTGACAGTAAATATTACAATGAAACAAGAAAATCTTGATTGATGGAGCACGACATAGAGATATCTGAAACAATAGGCTTGGAATTTTAGGGTTGGGCCTTTGCTTTGGTAGAAAATTGAAAATGGTCGATTTTCCGTGAAATTAACACAAAGAAAACATACTTGGACTTTTTAAATTAGAGAATTGTAGGAAATGCCTCACCGAATTGAAAAACAGATGAGCTTTCGAATTCTGCTTCAAATGGAAATTCATAACCATTTGAATAGACAACCAAATAGATGAGCACATAGGTATTTGAGTCTGACATAATTTCTGAGTATTTAAGCCACCAAAGTTAGCCAAAAAGCAGCTATAGGCAAATAAAAAAACAATGACCAATTCACAATAATATGGCAAAGGGAACTTTATGATGGAAGTACTTTAAAACCAGAAAGCAGCCATCACTAACCAGGCAGGAATTCTTGAATTCCTGTTTAGATTACCATAGACAGATTCTCCAATTTTCTCAATCAGTGTATTAGATAAATCCTTGTTTTGCTCAATTTGATGCAGGGCATCTAACCACCAAGCTGTATGCTGATTTTTCCTTTCTATCAAAGAATCACCAACCTGATAGAGAGACAGCGGGGAAGGGGGGAGGAGGGAGGGAGAGAGAGAGAGAGGGAGCAAGAGGGGGGTGGGGGGTGGGGGTGGGGGGTGGGGGTGGGGGACAACCACAAACATTTAGCGGTCCAATAAATTAAAAATTGTTGAAATACTCAGCATATAACATGAAGGTAAAAAGACTGACCAGCCAAATATTCAAAAGTCCAATAAAAGAAAATTTGCATCAGATATATGATTTTTAATGATATATATCACAGAATTTGGACATGCATGCAATGCAATACATTATCCTACTATGTGAGTCTATTCTATAAAACACGCTCAACTTGTCTTAAGTACACAAAAATGTGCTGCATATATATATATATATATATATATATATATATATATATATATATATATATATATATCAGGAGAAATCTTCTAGTGAAATACAATACCAACAAAAATTGAAAATGTACCATGTCAACTGTGATAATAAATACGGGGAACAAACAGGAGATGGCCGTAATATGAAGTTCTGATTATCAAGAATAAGTAAAGAGCTTGAGCAACCTGTTCATAAATTCTCCTGAACTCCGCTTGAGCTACTGATAACTTTGAACTAAATATTAACAAGAACTTCTGGTTTAAATCTTCACATGCTCGTCGTAAGCATTGAACATACGCTGAAATATGCTGCTGAACATCACAACTCGATTCATCATTTTTCAGCAAGCACGATGGAGGATTAAGTGAATTACCAGAAATTATGTTCACAATGGATTCACAATTAATCATCTCTTTCCCCTTCATAGCATAATTATCTTTTCCATCAATATCACAAGTCCTAGAGATTAATTTCTCAGATCTTCCTGAAACAGATTTCTGTTGTAAGCTGTTCTTGGTGAGTGGTAATATTTCCGCAAGATTATGATGAATGTGAATGTTCAACAGAGGATCCAAGCGGAAATCGTCAGAGTGCTCTTCAACTAAATCCAGTGCCTCCTCGTACAATGATACAGCTTGAGGAAAATCTTGCTTGATTATAGCTATACCTGCAAGTCCATTCAATGCGACAACTAATTTCCTAAGGGCGTCCTCACCTTCTACCTTTGTCTTGCCAATAAGAACCTGGGGAAATGAGAAAAGAATAAACTGTGCATATCCCTTGACCAAAATGATAATATTGTACTCATACTAACTAAACCTACCGATAATATCTCCTCCATGGTCATGGGAGACTTCTGCAAGGAACGTAAACCAGAACTTCCCACTTGAGGATGGCAGCATGCTTGACGAAGCTTTAGGAGCGAGTTAAACAGCTTTGCAGCATCCATATTTGTGATATAACGTTCAGGTGAAGTATCAGATGACATGAAATCTGGACACGAATATATAACGATATAGGAAAGTTAAAGCAGGAAAATTCTGTAAATAATTAAAGATAACATTTACATCTTATTTGGTTCACAGTTTATAAATCAGATGGTGTGACAGGAAGTTATGAAAACCTGCTGCTTTTTTCCTTATGACGTCATCCTTAAAGCTTTCAACAACTTCTCGAGCATCATCCACGCAAGTTTCGTATTGCCTCTGGTAGAAATGCTTTTCAATGGGTGAGAGGGAGAGCCAAGAAACACATTCCTCCTGAGGAGGAAGTTGCAACTCATCCCAAATATGTGCTTTTGAGGACCGCCACATAAGTTTTTTAAAGAAGTTATGCGTGAAAGTCATAGCTCCTGTATCTCCCCTCTGCAGAATGAGAGGAAAAATGTATAATTTCATATCAGACTTTTTACGGCAATAAATCAAGACCAGAAAAGTACTCATAAGACCACAACCACAACCAGGCACAATTGAAGGCCTAAGAACAAGCACAAGTAACATTAAGAGCTGATTGAAGCCTTTCAAGTGTTGAAAAATTATAGATATGTATTGTATAGTAACAGCAGTCGGAAGAAAATAATGTCCTGCCCATGAATTCTCATGCCAACACCTTCCAGAGTCTTTTTTTACCACCAGTAACCCACTACTACTCTTTAGAGATGTTAAACGGGCTAGCCCTAGCGGTTCCGGGCTAGCCCTAGCGGGCTTCGGGCTAAACGGTCCGGACTAAAAAAGCCCGGATTTAAACGGGCTAGGAAATATTGGCCCTAACCCTAACCGTAACGGGTTTCGGGCTAAACGGGCTAAATATTTAAAAAATCTATTTTTTATTTTTTTATAAGTAAAAAAAAAAACAATGACAATATATTTTATATATATAGTAACAACTATACTATAATAAATATAACAAAAAATACACTTTTATGTATACACAAAAGTATTAACAAATACAGTAATAATATATATTATACATAATATTAACATATATTATATATATAATATTAATATATATTATATATATAATATTAATATAGTGTATATATATATATATATCGGGCTTCGGGCTAGCCCTAACGGGCTTCGGGCTAAACGGTCCGGGCCAAAAAAGCCCGGATTTAAACGGGCTAGGAAATATCGGCCCTAACCCGATTTTTTGGCGGGTTAAACGGGCCAGCCCTACGGGCCCGAGCCCGTTTAACATCTCTACTACTCTTAACTATTAAGTTGATAGTTGGAGATTCCCACACCCAAGAATGTTATCAGTTATGTCTCAATGACTCAAAATACAAAATAAAACATAAAACTTCATACAGCATCAGAAATAAATAACCTCATGTATATTCAAAATTTTCAACTTCAACAAGAACCAGGCATTGTATTATTTCCGCACCTCATACGGATTAGAAATAACATCAGTCCACCAACGACGGACATTGAATGGACTTGATTGAAGAAATCTCAAAAGTTCATACAGGTCATCAAGTTTTCGTTGTATTGGAGTTCCTGTTATACACCAACGATGTTTTGCATGTAGACGCATAGCCAGTTCTGTTGCAGCAGCAGTATTACCCTCCACCATTTGAGCTTCATCCAAACAAATTCTCCACCATAAAATTCTCGTAAGAAGAGTTGGAACGACTGGGTATCTGCAACATAAACCCTGTAAGTATCACAACAAAGAAGGTTTTGATGCTGATCTATGCAGTCTTCAGTTGTCAAAGGAATACTAGATTATCGCGGACCTCGAAACAAAAGACCAATTCATTCTCATTGATTATCTGGAAATAAAGAAGACATAAAGAAAAGACCAATTCATTTTCATTGCTTATCTGGAAATAAAGGAGAAGAACAAAATTTTATTAATTTTCCAGGATGAGCCAGTACCATATAACTCAATTGTCTTTTAGCATTAGTACACAGTAGGATTTTGTCATTTATTTGGTTATGTCAGAAATCATTTATCCAGAAACATGTCCCACAAATGTCAAGGGAGTCAAGACAGCAACTGCATAACACATGCACGAGGAAATGACACATAAATACTTATACCAATAAACAGTAGAACATAGAGAAACCTAAATGCAAAAACGTAGAACTCCGAATCAGTTTAATTACAGAATAATGTCCCACGACATAGTTCATGTATCTTCTGTAAGAGTCGCAACCTTGTTTCAGGATAGCTGTTTTTTTCCAAATTAAGATTAATTGCATGCTGATGAATGCTCAGAGCATACATTTTTGTATAATGGTGTATGAGAAAAATGAGGCATTCTAACCTCCTAACCACTAAAAAAAAAGAGTCTAATCCAAATAACGGGAGAAATTACCTCTTCCTGCATCTCATAAAGCGGCGATCCCCTTCATGTCTTTCAGAATCATGCGGCAAGTCCTCTTTAAGCACATCGTACGTGGTCAAGACAATATCAGAACTTAGGAGTTCATCGATACCAATAACAGGGTCATCGGAGAAGGAAGTATGTCGAACTCCTCCATAAACACACACTCTCAAAGACCCAGGACTTGTATGACTGTTAAGGCAATGGAAGATGGTAGAATTGAATATAAGCAAAAAAAAGAGGAGAACAAGTACGACAGAAAATTAATAATGTAAAACAATCAAACCAAAAATCTAATAATTTATTTTAAATGCACCACGGATTCAACTCTTCTTCACCCTTCAGAATTATTCATCTTCAATTCCTAAATTTCATAGAGGCTTTAGAAAAAACAACAGATTCCATCCACAATATAAGCATATGGAAAAAAAAGGTAAACAAGGATGATTTAAAAAAAATCTATTGGTAAAGCAATACTGAGGAACTGATATACCAAATTAGGATGTGTGTTGACTAATCATCCAGATTAAAATCACAATGAAACCTAGATTCATGACATATTGCAATATTCTTGGTGGACCTGATGTTTCACCTTTAAAAAAAAAGATAAATAAAACCTTCCTGAATCAATGAACATAAAATAACACGAGTAACTTCTATGAAGAGTATTATCCAATGATTCAAGATATTATTTTAATAAATCTTACTCTGAGGAAAGCAAAATCATTAAGTAGCTTTGCCCCAAGAACAGAGTTATCCCATATATGCACCAAGAGCAACCCTTTTACATAATTTTGTCAATAGCTTTTCTTTTTCAGATAATATGAGCTTGTGAGGGCAGTATGTATGAGTTTTATTAAAAAGGTTAAATGGCAGCACACATGTTGATAAGCACACATTAACACATATTATCTAAAGAACACAATAATGATTGATCAAGTGTTCAACAGACTCCAGATAAATGCATGTACGACCAAAGAACGAAAGAGTTACCGAAGTATTTCAGCATGCCACTGGAACAATATGGGGGTTGGACAAACAATAAGAGTTGCACCTGCAGCAATTGGAGATTCTGTTGCCTGGATCAGCTCTGAGCATGTTTGACATATATAGTCTCCATACATCTCAACAACTTCAGTGTCATTCTTCCTTTTCTTATTCTTCCTCGAGCTTCCAACTGAGAGCTCCTCATATTGGCCCCCTCCAGCATATCCCACAGATTTCGGAGTTTTTCTTTTCAGTGAATATCCAACACAATCTGCATGTTGCCAAGCATCACAAAAGTCACACTGCACCCACAAACCTTCGTACCGGTAGCTTTCAGTGAGAGCTCCACATACGCACTCAACCCGCTCCCTTTTCAGCCTTTTCAAGGCAGTCTTTTGAGACATCTCGACTTGTATTGCCTTATAACCGCCAACAACTTCAAATGCTGGCATCCGATGAGCAAAAATACACGATAGCAGCTCGATAGTTTTCCCCAGACCCATCTCATCTATGTTTTTCCATAGCAATGGAACAGCGTAAGCCACCAATTTGACTATTTTTCACTAAAAGTACCAGATATGACAGTACAGATACTACACTAGAATGAATGCTGATATAGTTTTGTCGAAAGTTTTTATTATTTTATATATAAAACTGAAACGGCGAAGAAATATATATATATATATATATATATATATAGGGGTGGGTTCAGGTGAGAATGCAATTTAAGTTAAGAAATAAGAATGAATTTCATCCATAGATCTTGATAAATTGATGGCCTAGATTTATTCTCACAAAAATTTGAAGCATATAATGCAATATTTTAATGCATCGATATTTTGATGCATATTTTAATGCATTGCAATTTTGATGCACGAAATACATATATTTCATGCATAATTAGTACAAAACTCATGCATATTCGCAATTCGCAGGATAAGAACCATTCTCATTTGATCCTAAATCTCTCTCTCTCTCTCTCTCTCTCTTTATCTATCTATATATATATATATATATATATATATATACATACACATATATATGTGTGTGTGTGTGTGTGTGTGTGAAGATAACAAATCAAAAGTGAAGGGCACAACTCATTACAAGCAGTGTAACCATTTCCCAGTAAAAAACAAAATAATATAATTCCAAAAGTACCCATTGACTGAACCAGAGAAGCATGAGCTCATTTCTGTAACAGTATAAACTCGGGAAAGTTACGTACCAGAAAGAATTCCACCAGAAACATATGATGAGCAACAAGTAGCATGGAATGAAACATTCCCACTGAAGCATAACAAAACACTAATTAGCAGATATACTTCTTTAGTAATTTGGATTGCTCAGAAGAGGCGAGACAAAATAAAGATGAACATAGATATCTTAAAAACCCTCTTGTTTTATCTTTTTGCAAAATTCCTTTTTCGGCCCCCTCGTATTTGTAAACTAGTATGCAAGCAACAGGGCCGGCTCTCCCTATCTGCCATTGACGCAGTCGAGTAAGGCCCCAAATATTCTAGGCCTAATTTTTATACTATAGTATATAAGCCTAATTCTTTCAAGCCCGATGTGACTTGAAAACCCCAAAAAATATAAAATCGCAGTCTGCAAAGATTAAAGATGGTTAATGAAGTGTTTTATTTAGTGACCAGTAGTAAGATTAAAGATCATAAGGTTTAAATTCAATGATTTGACGCCATTTGATGGGTGGCAAGATCGCGTTGAAAAGAAATTTATGAGTTTATTCCAAATTAATTAAATGTCTAAAAATTACGCTTTTGGTTGTGAAGTATTTTGTTTAATAGTGGGGATTTTGAAAGATAGCTTTGGAAAAATACATATTAGTCCTTTTATTTATCAAAAATACATACTGAAACTTTGCAAGATTTAATTTTAAGCTAACCATAAGTCATAAAAGTATGAATTTAATCCCAAAATGACCCATATAGTCAGTAATGGCTCCAGTTGAAACAGTTTCCAAATTGGACGTCTGGAAATTACAATTTGGTTCCTAGCTTTTAAAACTAATTTACCCGAAACACCTTCATTTTCAATCGAGCGGTCTTGGATGCCCAGGAATCCAAAAATTACAAGGTCAGTTGCAAAATGATCCTACTGACATTTAATATTATTCCCAGTAAAAGAAGTTTCCAAAAGTATTTACAAAATATTACGTTTTGGCTCCTAGTTTTTCAAAATACAATTTCTGAAAAAATATCAATAACTTCTAATTCCTTTATCGGATTCAAACATTCGGGAGTGGTCCAGGACGTTAATTAGGATCTAAATTTGTCAAAATTTTGATTTTTCAGCCATGGATCGACTGATTTATAAAATTGCAGACTAGCCCCCGATTCTTCAGAGAAAATAGAAAAAGATGACACAAGCGCAAACAATGACAAAAATTCTTTTTCTTCTTTAAATTTTGTTTTTGTAAAGGGCCTTGTATTACACACTCCAGTAAGGCCACGAAAAACACAGCCAACCCTGGCAAGCAAGCAACCAATTTCTCATAATAATGTAGAAGTTTGCAGTGCAACTAAATGAACGGAACTGGTGGAAGAAAATCAATGTAGTCTGTAATTACACGAATAGGACAAGGACACAGGACGTACATTAAAATTAAGCATAAAAAGGATTGCTGAATATTCTCTGGCTTTAAACCAATACATACATTTAGAAAGATACGCAAGGAAAACCTATAACAACTGAAATTAAATTGTAATTGAGTCGCACAGAAGCTGCCAATATATGCACCTATAACAATCAATAAGAGGTTTTTGCTATTAATACCTAAGATCAAACATCAACATAGAATTTGCTGATAGAAAATATTGAGAAACATACCTAAAAGGGTTGTAATAAATTCTTCTAGATGTGTTGATCAAATTTAGAGGTATACAAAGAGGAGAAACAATCTGACTTCTTTCATTTCCATCCAACTGTTCAAGATCACCTTTCTCTCGTTTTATCATCCAATAGGCTGCACGACGCTGATATGGTCGTAGTTCAGGAAGCAAATCAGGGAGGTGATCCTCCAGCATCGGCGCCTCCCTGTAATAAGAGATTAATCAGGTGAGTCTCACTAGAGACATACAAAAACCCAAAGCATCATAAAGTATAATTTTCCACCATTACTCACTTTGATGGCTTAATAGCTTCATAAAATCTGGAAACCTCAAACCTAGCTTTATTTCTTGTTCCAGAATAAACATCATCAGCCACAAGAGGTGCATCAACCTCCACGTGTTTTGCAGCATTATATCCATACCTAGCTTCCGAAGTCATAACTTCCGGACGGAGCCAGTCCATAACACTCATCATACTTTTTTTCCATAGGTGTCTTGCATTGTCAAGAAGGGACTCGCACTCATCAAATGCACGTTCCAGAATCTCGACCCTGACACATATGGATGACATGCCATCCAGAAACTCAACTCCTAAAAATGGCCTAACAGTCAAATACTTCAAACTAGCGAGATGAACAAGACCGGTAACTCCTCCATCTGTCCCATCAACACTCCCAGACACCATCACAATATCTCTTTCCAATCCCTCTATTGCACGTTTCATTACAAACTCCAAGCATGTACTACCCTCAGCCAAAATAGGCCAATGCCCCAGTTTCACACGAGCAAGATGCTCATTCACATTAATTAACTTAAACCTCAAGAAGCATCTCGGATCCCTATAAAACTCCTCAGTCAGCTTATAGCCATAAAAATCCTTGCTCACCCTCAAATTCAACAAAATAATCTCCGAGACATCATAGTGCTCATCAGAAACCCAACTAGACTTATCAATTTCAACAAAAAATGGTTCTTCAACGTTGACTTGCGCACTCTTCCCAGGCCGCGCATCGCTATCTCTGTTAACTTCTGATTCATAAACCTGCTTTTCTAGAATACCGCCAGACCTATGTGGCCGAATTTGCTTCTTTCTACCCATCACTACAACTGAAAAATTACAATAAATTGTGTAAATGGAAAGAAGTACCTTGAAATTAGTCTGTAAACACAAGGGGTAACCTCAACCTAACAGTGTGCAACAAGCTAAACTCAGTTTGAGCAACGAATTTTAAAAAGTTACATGTATTTCAGTCCTCTATGAATGTAAAAGTGAGCAATTCATATATACATAAATATATACGCACATGCATACGCACACACACATTAGCATACATGCAGAATGAAATAGTGCTTTGTGAATTTAGGAGAAAAAGAGCCGTGGAGTTGGAAGTAAAACCTGAAAAAAAAATTGTGCTCCCTCTTTTTTTTGGTATCAATAGGGAAAATTATGACGAATGCAAATGAATTGAGAGTTCGCGCGAACTGAAACCCTCATATGAGTCTGTTAGATTGAGCTTCCGCTGACGGCGGCGCAACGGTTACGACGTCGGTGACGCGAAGGATCACTTTTTTTTTTTTTTTTTTGTCGCAGTTCTTCTGCGGCATAAATTATGTATTTGGGATTTGCGGCGGTCATCTATAAGACACGCTCTCCAGCGACGGTGGATAAGTTTGTTGTTCCACGGAAAACCAATTTAATACAAATATTTTTTTTTTTCTTTTGAGATACATAAACACAAATAAAAATAAAATTATATATAATAAATTTCATTAATCTATCTATCTATATAATAACATTACGGATTCGAAGTATCACATTAGCTCTCTCTTATGTGCCATTCTCTTAGTTTTGAATGATTATTTATCTAAAATTTTGAATCTCACATTAAATTTAGACGGTACTTAGTCGATGGATAACTTAAATAATAAGATTCAATGTCTTGAATAGCACATCGATTTAAAATAGAACTCCACTGATGCTAAATAAATACTTAGAATTTAATGTATATTTTTCAACCCCATAGTTATTTCCACACAAACTTAATTTTTTATTTTTATTGTATTTAATTTGACCAATTATTAAGTTGGACAAAGAAATAATTTAATCTTTTAGTGAAAATTTTAGTTTGTCTTAGCTAAATTAATTATTTATTTTTATTGAAAACTCTAATTTGAACAATTATCGAATTTACATTAATCATATTTATCAAAAAAATTGAATACCACATCAATCTTAAATGAGGCTCTATTGATTGGGGAACCTAAATAAATATTTAAAATCAATATATATTTTTTACTCCACAATTATATAGCGAGTTTAAAATTTTATTTTTATTCAAAAAATAATTTGGCTAGTATTAATTTGCCCGATTATTAAGTCAAACTAATAGTTTTATTTTTATTGAAAATTTAATTTGATTAATTATGAGTTTGTAAATTTGATCTCACATCTGTTTTAAACGAGATTCCATCTATTGTATTTTTTCACATCCACTGAACCTAACTAATAAGTATAACTGTCGAGTTTTTTCCATTATTAAATTTGATTAAAAATATATATATCGTTACGCATCCGGAGCACATGTTTGTAATATCCGGATTAATTATTGAGTATTTCATCTGTAATTGAGCCCTGTATTGTTCGGATTGGTGATATCGATAATCGAAGTATGATATTTCTTGTATTTGTATCCTTGTGTATGAATATAGCAACATGTATATTTCTTCATGCAAATACGTGATAACGTACGCTAAGAATGTAGCTTAACGTACGTTATCTGCTAGAGTTAGCGTACGCTACGAATGAAGTGTAGCGTACGTTAGGCAGTCAATAATTGAGCTGGGCGGCTAGCACATGCGCCAGCCGGACATGGGTCCGGATAAGATTCTCGCGGATGAACCTGGACACTTTTGAAGTCGACGATTGTTAACGTACGCTAAGGAATGTGTCTAGCGTATGCTAATGTGTGTTACTTACGTACGTAACCTGATGGTGTAGCGTACGTAATCGAGTACAGGATGAGAACAGTTAACTATCGGTGACGATAGCGTACGTTAAGTATACTGGGTAGCGTACGCTAAGAGACTAACGTACGTTATGCATGAAGGCTAACGTACGTTAAGGTCAGAAAATTATAAATAAGACATCACCCCATTTCATTTCAGCTCGTTTGTTTCACTTAGCCTTCAACATACTTCGTGCCCAGAGAAATCCCAGCCTCCTTAAACACTTATAGACCATACTTACTTGATCATTGAAGATTGGAGATTACTTATATTTGATCATTGAAGTTGAAGAACATCTCGGATTGGCACACAAGCAACCGGAGTTGGATTCTACCTATTGTATCGGTGTTTTCTTCATCTTAAGGTATGTTAATACTATCTCCAACCTTGGATTCGTGTTCTTAAGGATTTGATGATCATGATATCAATATATTAAGTTCCATAGATGATTTATTCAACCAAACATCATGTTTAGAAGTTGGGATGATTATGCTTAAGATATCATTGTTAAGAACATCATAATTTGAATCTTGTTACAAGTAAAGGAAGTTTTCTGAGATTGATAATCCAAATTTGGAAAGTGTCTCCGTAGTAATCACGGACTTGGTATGAACATCATTATTGTTAGACGAACCTAGGAGATTGATCATGGAAGGATTTATTGTACCTTGTAAAGGTGGACGGTTAACAATCTTCAAGACGATAGTTTGAATGATAGAATGATATTGACATCAACCTTAGACCTTCTGAATTACGTATGAGAATTTGTGATCAAATATTAGAGTATGACATCATGATAATATGTTTATCCTTGAAGTTGTAAGACATTGAACACCATTAGATCATTCAAGTTTTCACGAGTGTATCATGCATGGAGTTAACGTACGTTAACACTGAGAATTTCGTAAGGCGAATCAGTTGTCTGATCAGGGAAGAGACTGTCATATGCATGTTTACGCTAGGCTCTGCACCTTACGTATGCTAACGGGCAGAACTAACGTACGTTACGATATGTACGTAACGTATGTTATATCATCAGACGAGTTAGTCGACTGATCAGAGAGGAACTGCCGATACATGGTTAGCGTACGCTAGACTTAGTAGTTTACGTACGCTAACGATCGGCCTTAACATACGCTACGTTGGGTACGTAATGTACGTTACGCAGACCAGGCAGTATACGTTTTATGAACTTCCGACCGTAATTTGGAATGTTATATGTTTGTACGACGTGAGATGAACTCTATATTATTTCTTTTGTTTAAGGTTCGAGCTTTGCTACGTGATTGATCGAAGGGGCGACCTTCGAGTGTTTTGATATTCATGGAAGTATTATTCTTGTCATCGAATCGAGGAAAGTACTTTAATTGTTTTATGTATTGATGTTATACATATTGTTGTGCACATATGTCGTTATTGTATGTCCACCTCGTGTTGGTCCGACGGGATCATCGAGGGATCTATGCTAGCGTGTGCTGGATCATTGGACGAGTTTTTCCACCTCGGGTTGGTTTGACATAATCATCGGGGATCTAGGCAGTGAACGCTGGATCATCGGAATTATCATGTATATATTGTGATATCATGTTGTGATTATCATTTGTGTATGTTATTTCTGAGTTTCTCGTAGGAGGAGACTCATTGGTATTTTGTCATTTATGTTATTATTATTCTTCGTGAAATGTTGAATAATATGTTGTGGTACTTGTACTAGCATCGTTGTGCTAACCCTTCGGGGGTGAACATTTGTTTATGTTCAGGATGCATAAGAGCAGGGAAACAACCACTGGAGCTGCATGACGACGAGGGTGCAGAGTGATATTCCGGCCGGGTTTAATTGTCTGTTTTATGTTTTTTTAATAAGTACTCGAGTACGTCGTTGTTTGTGATGTTGAATTTGGTGATGTATTAATATTCTTCATTTGGATGTTTGTATTTTTGGTATTGGCCCAGAACTGTTGTATTTTATTTTAGTTACTTTCATATGATGGTATCTGTTATTGTCTTTTTATTTCTACAGTCTTGTAAATTCTTATGTAAAGGATTTATGGAGCTGTAATATTCCTGAATATATCGGGGGTGTTACAGAATATAGTATCGGAGCTAAGATTATGGATATCTTGGCCATTGGGTTAAAATAGGGGTCATATATGTCTTTTGAAGTAACTGGCCGTGAATAACATCACTGTACTGCCTATGTCTTTGTGCGAACGATGGTTGTAAGTTCCTAAACTCTATCTCGTTCTTTACATGTTATACCTCTTTATACTTGAACATTAGAATGATATTGTTTCCTGTATATTGAGTATTTATGCTTATAGTACGTTGAGAGATGGACGTGGTCGCGGTCGCGGACGCGAACGAAGGAATGCTGAAAGCGAAGCTTCGCCTTCTAATCAGGCCAGCCACAGCTCAGGCGAGCCACAAAGATCTATTAACAATGAACCAGAATCTGCTGTGCCCGAAATCCTTCGTCAGGTGGTTAACCAGATGACTCAGTTTGCCCAAGTCGTGGACCGAATGTAGGTGGCAGTAGGATTACAACAGGTGTTGGTATATTATCGGATATTTGCGCCGTTTTGCTCGGAAGTGAATATAAATTGCGGAAAATAAATCACACAAGGATTTATAGAGGTTCGGCTATTAACGAAGCCTACGTCCTCTCTCGATGTATCTTTTTCCTTGGGCTTAAGATCAAAACCTCTACGCCTCTCTTCTATCGGTCGAGGGATTACCGTTACAAGCTCGTCTTCTATCGGTCCGAGTAAAACCGTTTTTCCTTTTCTATTGGATAGGGAATCAACCACTCTAGCTTTCTATGGGTACTAGATAGACCTCACTTAGATAGCGATTGCGATTCTAACAATGCCGGATACTTGATCCTAATAATACTGAATCCAATCGTATCTTTTTCTTTTACCTCTCGTGTATAATGTTGAATGTATAAACACTCAAATTAACAATATATAGCTCAATATTACAACAACAATGTAAGTATATGAATCTCAGATGTATGACTCGTTTGCTTGAAGTTGTTGTGCTCAAACAATACCATAGGAATGGTATTTATAGGCATTTTCCACAAACTAGCCGTTGCTGGCTGTTTTGACTTGCTAGCGTGCGCTAGCCTTCTTTATTAGCGTGCGCTAACTCATTAGCGTGCCTGTAGCGTGCGTTAGACTGTTCCCAGTTTCAGTCCAGTAGCTTCGTTTCTTCTTTAGCGTACGTTATGCCTTCTGCCTTACGTACGTAACCCTCTTGTATTAGCGTGCGTTAATAACACATTGTAGCGTGCGCTAATCCAATATATCCGTTGCATGGATTGTCAAAGTATCTGTTTGATATCCTGACTTTGACCTGCTTTTCCCAACGTTCTGATTGACTTGATTCAAACTTCTTAGCGTGCGCTATTCATACTTTGTAGCGTGCGCTAATGCTAACTTCATTGCATACGTTATTCTGTGTTTGAATTCCTTCACAACGGTAACAAGACTTCGATAGCGTGCGTTAATGATAACGTGTAGCGTGCACTATCTCAACAGCTGACTTCACTTCAGCTTACTTCGAACTTGGCTGATATGCAGATTACTTCCCGTTAGCGTGCGCTAACATATATGCCTTAATGCAGTCCAGATGGCAACTTTTTACGTCTTCGTCTGCTTCGTCGTTTTGCTTCGCCTCGATGTTGTTTTGTTATTTAGCAACTTTAATCATCAAAACACAAATTAAATAATGTGTAGAATAAATATTCCAACAATCTCCCCCTTTTTGATGATTATAAAACAACTCTTGAATTGGATAAAACCTGAGAAAAATAGTATATGTATATTTCTACGAATCAAAGTTTTCGACTTTGATCGTTTCGTTAGTTTCTCCAATTCTCTTTTCTTTTCGACATCTCCTTTATTTTTCGACTTCGTCGTTTTTCAATTTTTCAACTCCCCCTATTTGTATGCTTTTCTCATTTTTATCTCAATTCATCTACTTCTCCCCCTTTTTGTCTTCATCAAAAAGTATAAAAATATAGAGTATATCAAATGAAATATAAATATGCATGATAACAATTTATGCATTAATAAGGGTATAAGCTCCCCCTGAAAATATTATTTATCCCTCAAAATTATTCCTTCTCCCCCTTTGTAAAATATCATTTGTTAAAATTTATTTTTGGGGATCCAACCTATAGTTGGTTTTTCTTTTGAAACGTAAACGATATTTGAAATGTTTGTTCCTTTAGGAACCCAAATCTTTTTAATATTTATCGTCCGTCTTGGGCTTTTGCAATTTGAAATGTGATGCCCAATTTTCAAACATTTTTCGCATCGGGGTATTTTGAAATTGACGAATTTATTTTTCGAACGTGGTTAGAATCCCAACCCCTCTTTATTTAAAGTATATTTTTGAACACATAACATTTGTTCAAATTTATCGTTGCCGCACGAGAATTTCTTTGTCAAAATTTTTAGTTCATCTTGAACTTTTAAAAGATCATTTTTCAAAATATTTTCATTTTCAAGGCATTTCGAATGATCAATTTCGATAAATTTCCCTTTTTCAAGTATTTTGGAATTTTCAATTTCCAAAGTTTTATATTTAGACTTGAGGGATTTAATTTCATTTAAAGCATTTTGATAGTCCGTATGTAATAACTCGAATGCTTCAAAGAGTTCGTCGTAGGAGTTACTTACTTGGCTTTCGACGTCGCTATCGTCGAATGAACTCCGGGCCATGAGAGCGAGATTATTTTGTTCAAGAAAATCTTCATCGGGATCTTCGTCGCTCCATGTTGCGATTAGAACCTCCTTTTGCTTTACACGACAGTTTTTAGCAAAGTGGTCTGGTTTGCCACATAATCGACAAGTGTTGTCTGGTTTCTTCGATTCCCCCGCTTGAATATCCTTCTTTCTCCGGTTTAATAAGTGTTGGAACTTATTAATATTTTTGGCATAATATGCCATTTCTTCATCACTTTCGTCCACCGGGATTTCTTCTTTCTTTTTCGATATTTTAGCCTTGAAGGCTATCGACCTCTCCTTCGGTTTCGGTTTGGCATTTCGAGATTTTAGGACAATCTCGTAGTTGATAAGAGAACCAACGAGAACACTAAAATCGAGAGTATTTAAATCTTTTGATTCCATTATTGCCGTAACCGTACCGTCCTATTCTCGAGGTAGTGATCGGAGAATTTTCTTTACTTTCTCACTACTCGAAAGTGGTTTTCCAAAACATGCTAATCCATTAGTGATGACCGAGAATCGGTCGAGCATAATCGAGATGGATTCGTCGTCCTTCATTTGGAATAATTCATAATCATGAAGGAGCATGTTTATCTTCGTCTCTTTGACTTGAGACGTACATTCATGTGTTACCTCAAGCATTTTCCAAATTTCTTTGGCACTATCACACGATGATATCCGGTTGTGTTCTTCCGGATTTAAGGCACAATAAAGGAGTTGAGTTGCCTTACAATTGAAATGATCGTTTTTCCAATCGGAGTCGTCATATTCTTCAAAAGTTTTAAGCGTACCATTGGAATTCGTCGGGATTTTGGGACCAAGGCAAATCACCTTCCATAATTCGATATCGAAAGCTCGGATGAAAATAGACATTTTCTTCTTCCAAGTCATGAAATTTGATCCATCAAAAAATGGTGGTCGGTTGAGAGCAAGGCCTTCGACTGGATCCATTTGAAACGCCATTTTGGATCTTCTCCTCGGATGTTAAGCCGCGTATTGGAGTACCTCTCCGATACCAATTGTTGGTATATTATCGGATATTTGCGCCGTTTTGTGCGGAAGTGAATATAAATTGCGGAAAATAAATCACACAAGGATTTATAGAGGTTCGGCTATTAACGAAGCCTACGTCCTCTCTCGATGTATCTTTTTCCTTAGGCTTAAGATCAAAACCTCTACGCCTCTCTTCTATCGGTCGAGGGATTACCGTTACAAGCTCGTCTTCTATCGGTCCGAGTAAAACCATTTTTCCTTTTCTATTGGATAAGGAATCAACCACTCTAGCTTTCTATGGGTACTAGATAGACCTCACTTAGATAGCGATTGCGATTCTAACAATGCCGGATACTTGATCCTAATAACACCGAATCCAATCGTATCTTTTTCTTTTACCTCTCGTGTATAATGTTGAATGTATAAACACTCAAATTAACAATATATAGCTCAATATTTCAACAACAATGTAAGTATATGAATCTCAGATGTATGACTCGTTTGCTTGAAGTTGTTGTGCTCAAACAATACCATAGGAATGGTATTTATAGGCATTTTCCACAAACTAGCCGTTGCTGGCTGTTTTGACTTGCTAGCGTGCGCTAGCCTTCTTTATTAGCGTGCGCTAACTCATTAGCGTGCCTGTAGCGTGCGTTAGACTGTTCGATTTGATCCGGTAACCGTTTCTTCTTTAGCGTACGTTATGCCTTCTGCCTTACGTACGTAACCCTCTTGTACTAGCGTGCGTTAATAACACATTGTAGCGTGCGCTAATCCAATATATCCGTTGCATGGATTGTCAAAGTATCCGTTTGATATGCTGACTTTGACCTGCTTTTCCCAACGTTCTGATTGACTTGATTCAAACTTCTTAGCGTGCGCTATTCATACTTTGTAGCGTGCGCTAATGCTGACTTCATTGCATACGTTATTCTGTGTTTGAATTCCTTCACAACGGTAACAAAACTTCGATAGCGTGCGTTAATGATAACGTGTAGCGTGCACTATCTCAACAGCTGACTTCACTTCGGCTTACTTCGAACTTGGCTGATATACAGATTACTTCCCATTAGCGTGCGCTAACATATATGCCTTAATGCAGTCCAGATGGCAACTTTTTACGTCTTCGTCTGCTTCGTCGTTTTGCTTCGCCTCGATGTTGTTTTGTTATTTAGCAACTTTAATCATCAAAACACAAATTAAATAATGTGTAGAATAAATATTCCAACAACAGGGAGATAGACAGCAAGGTATCCCAGACATGGGAAGTCGAGGCGACCGGTGGCTGCAAGAAGTGACGAAGATGCAACCACCCAATTTCGACGGCTTTTCTGACCAACGTGGGATCATTGGTTAAAAGAATTGGAGAAAATTTTTGCCGGGATTAATTGCCCAGACGACCGGAGAGCCTCTATTGCTCAGTACTTTCTGATAGGGGAAGCATCCGAGTGGTGGAAAGCCATCCGGCCTGTAGATCATGATGCTGACTGGACATAATTTAAATTGATGATGGAAGCTCAGTACTGCCCTCGTCCTGTGAGGGAAGCCAAAGTTGGGGAATTTTTCTCTGCGCAACCTTCAGATGTGCCAGTATCTCAGGCAATTAAGACGTTTAACCAGCAGCTGGCATTTGTTCGACATCTGGTCGGAATAGATGCAGAAATGATGATCCATTTTGATATGAGAATGAAACCAGAAATCCAGAGGTACATGTCCGGTTTTGAATGTACCACTCTCCGTCAATATCAGGATAAAGCATTGGCGTATGAAATCAAAGAAGCAGCGATGGAAAAGTTTGTAGAATCCAAGAAGCAGAAAGTTTATGGTAGTTTTACAGAGCACAAGAGCAGCGGGCCCCGCAAGGCCCATTCATCCTTTCATTTGTTCATGAAACCTCCGCACCCATCCAAGAGCAGAAAGAACTTCGGAGCAGCATCATCCACGACGGATGTAACAAGGAAGTGCTTTAACTGTGCCCAGATGGGACACTATCGATGAAATTACCCCCTTCCTGCCGTGACTTGTTTTGATTATGGTCGAGAGGGACATCGTGCGGTGTTCTATGAGAAGGTTGCAAAGTCTTTTAGAGCCCGTACATCACAGCCAGTTTAGAAGGAATCCAGTATTCAGCAGACGCAGCAAAGTGTTCAGCTGCCACAAAATTTTGGTCGCGGACGAGGTAGAGGACAGTTGGACCAAAAGGGGACATCGAGTTCTGGATCCGTTCCCCCACGTCTGTACGAGATGAGGAGGACAGACGATCGATGTCTTGCCGCATCGTGCATCGCTTGCATTCTTTCACAGCCAGTTAGCATTTTATTCGATACAGGAGCTACGCATTCATTTATATCCTTGTCTTATGTAAATCGTTTGAATATTTCTGGTTTTCATAATTGTGAGCCTTATATTGTGGGTTTACCGAGTGGAGAGAGGATTGTGGGAAACTTAGAAACTAGAGATTTCCCTGTATCATTTGGAGGCAGAGAGTGGCCCTCGAATCTGATTGTGATAGAAATACAAGGAGACGACCTGATACTCGGAGATGATTGGCTTAATCGATACGGAGCTATTGTAAACTACCAGAAGAGGAATATTTCGATGATAGCTGATGATGGTTCCGAAATACTATTTGAGGGATGGAGACCAAGAAGCTCAGGAAAGTTGATCAAGGCGATGAAAGCTGTCAAACTGCTAAAATAGGGCTGTACTGGATACTGGTGTTACGCAATGAAGAAGGAAGATGGAAAAGTGGAACTTTCATACATTCCTGTTGTGAATGAATTTCCGTATGTGTTTCCTGACGAATTACCTGGACTACCTCTACGACGGGATGTAGAATTCACCATCGAGTTGGAACCGGGAGCTACACCAATTTCTAAGGCGCCGTATCGTATGGCACCTACTAAGATGTATGAATTGAAGAAGCAACTGGAAGAGTTACAGGACAAAGGCTATATCCAGCCAAGCGTTTCGCCCTGGGGTGCACTAGTTCTTTTTATCTGGAAGAAAGATGGATCGTTTCGATTGTGTATTGACTATCGAGAGTTGAACAAGATGACGATCTAGAATAAGTATCCGTTGCCACGGATTGATGATTTGTTTGACCAGTTACAAGGAGCAACAATGTTTTCTAAGATTGATCTGAGGTCGGGATATCATCAGTTGAGGATTAAGGAATCCGATGTTCTAAAATCAGCATTCAGAACTCGCTACAGACACTATGAGTTTGTAGTGATGCCATTTGGTCTCACTAACGCACCTGCTATATTCATGCAATTGATGAACCGAGTGTTCATAGAGTATTTAGACAAATTCGTGGTCATATTTATTGATGACATTCTGGTTTATTCCAAGAGCCCGGAAGAGCATGCACATCGTCTGCGGATCGTTTTAGACCTTCTGAGAAACGGGCAATTGTATGCCAAGATTTCTACGTGTGAATTCTGGCTAAAGAAAGTAATGTTCCTCGGTCATGTAGTATCAGCAGAAGGAGTCCGAGTAGATCCGCAGAAAATCGAAGCAGTTATGGATTGGAAGCCTCCTAAGAACGTGAAAGAAGTCCGGAGCTTCTTAGGACTTGTTGGGTATTATCATCGATTCGTGGAAGGGTTTTCCAAAATTACCCACCCACTTACTCGACTACTGCAGAAAACTCAAAAGTTTGAGTGGAACGAGATGTGCCAGACTAGCTTTGATGAATTGGAGAAGAGATTGACGACGACACCGATTTTAGCACTTCCACAGGGAATTGGAGGATTCATAGCTTACAGTGACTAACGATTAATATCGCTTAAAATTTGACTCGGGCCTAGAAAATGACGAGATGAAACACGATGAATTAAAATGAAAAATGAAACGACATGAATCACATGACTTGACATGAATTATAATGACATAAATGAATTTACATGATCATGTAAATAAAATAGATTAAATGATAAAATTATTCGGGCATTACTTTAATAAAATTGAACAAATTTTCTATAATTCATGATAAATGTATATGCAAAATCGGGGCGTTACAATTACGTAAGTTAAGAAATCTCTCTTTACGTATGTTATATGAAGTCTTCATATCTGTTGCATGCTGACCTATGCCATGACGTCATCTTCAACGACTCTTTGTTTGAATTCAGAAACACCTCATTACGTACGTTAGGCACAACGCATTACGTACGTTAATCTTGGATTCTTACGTACATTATAATGACAATGTTACGTACGTTAAGCATGTTATTTCCAGCTTTTTGCGTCTTCAACTTCTTCGTTGTTTTGTTTTGTTTCCTTGTTGTTTTCTTTTGTTTAACAACTAATCATCAAAACTTAATAATGAATATTTGGAATAAAATATTCCAACAATCTCCCTATTTTTTATGATTACAAAACAACACTCTTGAATGAGAAAAGCCTGGAAAATATAAAATATAAATATACGACCACGGATCAAAGTTTGCGACTTTGTCTGTTTCGTTAATTTCTGACTCCCCTTTTCAACTTCTTTCTTATTTTTTTTCAACTTCTTGTTTTCTTCTCTTTTCGACATTGATTCGTATATTTTTATTTTTCTCGTTATTCTTCCACGACGCTTTCTCTCATTTTCTCCCCTTATATCATTATTCTTTTCATCCATTCTTCTCTCCCTTTTTGTTATCAGCAAAAAGTGTATAAATGATACCAATTTATGATAATCTATATAATGATAAAATATGCATAAAGGGTAAACTCCCCCTGACAAAAATCAATTGATGAAAGTTAATTTTGGTTTTTGGGGACCCAACCGATAGTTGGTTTTTCTTTCGAAACATAGACGATATTCGGAATAACGGTTCCTTTTGGAATCCAAATCTTTTTAATTTTTATCGTCCAAAGTGGGCTTTTGCAATTCAAAATATGATGCCCAAGTTTTAAGCATTTGTTGCAACGGGGTATATTCAAATTTAAGGAAGTTAAGGGTGCTTGGCCTGGAGTAGTTATGGGATGGGTGACCCCTGGGAAGTTTCCCGGGTGCGCGTGAATGAGGATAAAGCGCGCTAGAAAAGACTCATGTTGGTACAGTGAGGACAATCTTCATCATTCTTTGGACCAAAAATTGGTATCAGAGCCGGTCAAGGGTGCGAATTCCCTCAAAGTATCCTACAGTGGAGGCTGCCATAGTGTTGGAACTAAGAGGCGGGCATGTAGCAAATGTTGCCAGTTGGCCGGAACTAAGATGTTGGCGCTGTGGAAGTTGTCAGGTGCTGGAGGGCTATGTGATCAAATATAGTATGCTGGAACTGAGATACTGGCGCAGCAGAAGTAAATGGAGCTGGAACAGATGCTGATGTCAAGTGTTGGAGGACTGTTTGAACGAATCCAGGCGCTAGAGGCTGTGTGATCAAATCTAGTTCGCGGAGGTTTCCAGACTATGGGGCTGAGATGCTGGCAGGTACTGGGAGAATCCTGCCTGCATGGGCTTAAAAATGCGTGAGGTGCGGCCTATGATTCGACCTGTGAGATCTGCACTAGAAAGTGGTTAAATGAATTGATTTGGACTACTCATACCAACAAGATGCATCTTCTTTTCTGGTATCCATCTCATAGAAACTCCAAAGTTAAGCGTGCTTGGCCTGGAGTAGTTTTGGGATGGGTGACCCTTTGGGAAGTTTCCGAGGTGCGCATGAGTGAGGACAAAGTGTGCTAGAAAAGACTCGTGTTGGTACAGTAAGGACAGTCTTCAACATTCTTGGGACCAACAATTGGTCTATTTATCTGGATTTGGTTAGTTGCTCTGGTTATTTGGAATTGTTTATTGCGTTTTAATTATGGCTTTCGGTAAAGATAATTCTCTTCAGTCGATCGGTGTTCATTTAGATGGTACGAATTACTCCTGAATCTGCACAAGCGATTGAGGTTTGGGAGGTGATAATTCAAAGATTGTTACATGGATTAATAATTATGTTGCTCACTCTATTGATGTTCAATTAACAAAGTACCATTGTCAATCTCTTCTTCAATTCATCAAAAATGGCATGACACATATCATTCCATTCAAACTTTTGGGTTTTATGCAGCAATCGAGTAAGTGGACGAGTAATTTTGGAAAACCCTTCCACGAACCGACGATAATAACCAGCAAGTCCTAAGAAACTCCTGACTTCCTTCACGTTCTTAGGAGACTTCCAATACAAAATTTCCTTGACTTTCTGGGGATCTACTCGGACTCCTTCCGCTGATACCACGTGACCGAGGAACATCACTTCCTTTAGCCAGAATTCACACTTAGAAAGTTTGGCATATAATTGTGTAATATCCGCGTTTTCTATTTTTAGTAATTTCTATTTTTGGTGTACATTCGTTTCGGACAACTCGCTTGGCACTGTTTTGGAATTCTGAATCTATTTTGTTCTTGGAGTTTCTCCGTTGGGACGAGTCTCGATGATGTTTTTACGTAATTGAATCTTGAGTTATATTTTATCGCATGTGTATTCGATTCTCGTTAAACTCGTTCGATTTCATCATTTTCCTATTTCCATGAGTTCGTTTGGTTGAGTAGAGCATGTTGTGAGTTTCGGATTGTTAATCCGACGTTGTATAGTAAATTTTCGGACGTTTGGGCTGTTTTTGTAATTTCCTATAAGTTTAGGGAATTTGTTCCTTGTTCGATTTTGGTTGTGTACCTCGGACCGTTTTGGGTTATTGGATATTGTTTTTCGTTGCATGTAATTTCCTCGGACTGTCGGGTCGGCTTATCGTGTTTTGGATATCGTCTTGGTCGATTATGGTAGCGTTGTTTTCTGTCCAGAATGCTGTCTGTCAGGACCTGTGCAAAACGGCGCAAGACCCGCGGCATTTTGCGCCGTGTCTGTGCGCCGTGTCACACAGGGGGTCGATCACTGTCCGAGAAACGGCGCAAGACCCGCGGCATTCTGTGCCGGGTCTGTGCGCCGTGTTGCCCGCTGCCTTGCGAAACGGCGCAAGACTCGCGGCATTTTGCGCCGTGTCTGTGCGCCGTGTCGCACAGGGGTCAGCCGCTGACCATCAATACGGCGCTGAACACGGCGCTATTTGGACCGTTTGTTGCGCCGTGTTCTGTCCAGTATATAAAGGACAGACGGGTGTTTTAACCCCATTTCTTCCTTTCTCTCCCGTTCCTCCACTCTCTCCTCGCGACTTTGGGCGATTTCAATCAGATATTGCATCCTAGCATCCTATAACTCGTGTTGTGTCACGATTTATTCATCCCGACAGGCGATCGACTATAAGGCCGAGCGACCAAGTCAACTCCAGTCAAACTATGACTAGCTCGCCAAGTCGAAAATATCAGACCACCATCAGGTACCCAGCGATCGACTCCCAAGGCGATCGCCCTTTGGCAGCTGGCGATCTACTCTAGTGACCGGCTAAGGGCAATCGACCTACGCCCCGAGTAGAGACGATCGCCCGTCAAAGTCATCAAGGACTGGATCTCGGAAAGGCACCCACGTGCAGATCCACCAAAGGCGCTGACAAGATCTTCGCCAGCAGATAAGATCTTTTGCTGACAAACAAGACCTTTGACCACAGCCTCTCACCTACCTCACCTACCAGCATGCGCGCCGAAAGTTGTCAGTGGGACCACCCGTGACAGCAACTCAGGACGCGTGTAAGCTCCCCATTGGACCGCACAGTTGACTGCCAGCAACTCCTGCAGACTTTGAGGGGACAGACCCATGTGCTAAAAGACGATCACCCGATTATTATAATACAGAAAAGGCGATCGCCCGGCGTATCCAAGCTCTATAAATAGAGAACCTCCTCCTACAGGAAAAAGGTTCCCAATTCGCTCAACCTAAGGTTCCGAATTCATTCTGACTTACGCTCAGAACTCATTCTCTCACATTCCGATACATTCACGGAAATACTGAAGAACATACATATCATCAAGCTCCCGGCTATCTCACCGGAATCCATCTCAGGACTTCCCTCTCTAAATCCCCCGTCCAGAAGACGATCGGCGGAAGCAGCAAGTCTCCACTAGACAGATTCCAAGGGATTCATAAGCCCAGGAGCCCAAGCATCCAGCTAAATACTCGCCGTGAGAGACGGTCGATCTCTCACCGCCGCGACTGTTCATCTCCTTTGTTACAAGAACTCACAGAGCATCAAATCTGGTTCTTCCGGCAATCTACACGCTCACTAGCTAAGATAACAAGAATCTTTACACTCATTGTAATTGTATTCTTACATTAGTACTTGTATCCCCGAATATTGGTATTAATAATATCTCGCGAGAGCATTCAAGCCCGGGACTAACAACCCCGGCAAATCTTGTGTTATTTATCTTTCTCACGGAAGTGCTCTTGCATTTGTTTGCTATCCCATCCATTCCAGCAATATCTATCTCCGGATAATATTTTGGGGAGCAACAATTGGCGCTAGAAGAAGGGGATCTAACCCTCACATTTTTAATTCTACCGTCCCGAAGAACACTCACTGTTCTCGGGGCATATACTTGAAGTGACACTCACTGCACTTCAAAGAAAACCTTCAGAATCATGACATCCGCCGGTACGTCGAAGAAAGCCGCTCTCCGAACCGCCGGACACCATATCCCGGCCCAGTCCGAACCCCAGCCAACGACAGGGGGAAGCCGCAGCAACGCGAGACTCTCGATCCCGCATCCGAGAGATGGCCCCAACCTCTCACTCGATCAGTTCCAAACCGAGGAACAGATCGAGGAGGCTATGGCCATCCTGGAGGAGCGACGGAGAGCATGTGCGTCGCCTGCAATAACTCCCTCGATCATCCACCGCATGGGAAAACGGAAACTCAGCGGGCTACTGAACGAGCGATCGTCAGAAAGCCCCAATTCGCGAGGAAAGGCTCTCGCACGACCGGACGGATCCATATTCGATCTCTTGGGGCGCGACCCATCCTGGCGACCGGGGCACTCTGTTTCCAACCTCGAAAAGACGGAATCCGAATCCGTCACCAGAAGTTCGGCCTACCCACCTCACAGCCGAACGCAGGTCAGCCATCTGACTCCCGCCCCGATCGCCAGGGAATCAGTTCTCAATCGCCTCGGCTCCCGCTCCGAGCGCCGAGCCGCTAGCAGTCAGGCCACGGCGATGGCCGCCATACAACGCCAGCTCGACGAAATGAGAGCACTCTTAGACACTGGGGCAAGCACCAGCAAAAAGATCGCCGGGCCGACCGAGCCACTCGCGGTCCACATCGAGCTTGCCCCCATACAACCAACGATCGCTCCCCCCAAAACACCTCTGTATGAGGGGAGATCGGACCGAAACCCACCCGAGTAAATTTCGAATTTACATGGTAGGTGTGGGGCATCCGATGCAACCAAGTGCCGGATCTTCCTGGCCGACATTGGGCGGCCGCCCATAGGTGGTACGTCTCACTACCACCACGATCAATCACCTCTTTTAAGAAACTGGCGAAGGACTTCACGTCATACTTCGCCAGCAAGGTCGCCAGACCAGAAGGTCCCCACTGCATGATAAAAATCAAGCAGGGGAAGGACGAAATCGACGCAGATTACATCGACCGGGTAGACGAAATCATCCTCACCGGCGAACCTGTCAGTGACGAGCTCGCACTCTATTCGGTCATGGGGGGATTCCACGGTCACTCTCCCATGTTTAGACATCTCTCCAAGGATATTCCCCCATCTTACGCGATCTTCCGCGCTAAGGCTGCCAACTTTCTGGCCAGGCAAAGGCTACTCACCCTCCGCCTAGGCGAAGAAATGCCACCTCCTGTCCAGAAGATAGCGATCGCCAAAGCAAAGAAGGCGATCGTCAAGCCACCCGGAGATCTCAAGACTTTCGAGGACATGGAAGCCCATCTCCTCCATACGTTCAACAGAACTCCGGCACATATTTTCTATGCCATCAAGGGGCACGAAGAGCTCAAAAAGCCAAAGGCGATAAGGGACCACGGTCACCTGGACAACAATCAATATTGTGCATACCACAAGAGTCCCGACCACAGCACCAACAAATGCCGCGATCTCCTCAAACAGCTCTGGAGATTGTTCGAGGAGGGCAAGTTGGACAGCTTATTGGTTTAGCCGAAGCCCCTAACAATCTCTATAGACGATCGTCCGAGTCGAACACAAAACAGGCTGGGAAGCTCATACGAGCCGACCCCTGGATCAACCTAGGCGACCGTCTCTACATGCTTCAATCAAGAAAAGGAGACTTCGGAAGTCTCCCCGATCTCCCTCCTTATTTAAAGAAAACGGAGGACTCGATCGCTATCTACAGTTCACCGTCTAACATGATTGGACTAAGGCACGAGATCGCCTCCCCCGCACCACGTACACCGTCGAAGGTCGGCATCTACATGACGATCCAAGGTGGAAGAGTGCAGCCATGGTCCTGGTGTTCGATGGAACCGACTGATTAGGCCATGCAAGGTCCCTTTAGGCCAAGATCGCCCGCCCTTCGTTTAAATATGAGGCCGGCGTAGTCTGAGGGCCCTCCAAAATTAATCAGTGGACACGATCGCTCGCCCTCAAAGGTTCATCATCTAACATGGTGAACCCGGACAATGCGACGTGCCACAACCCCCATCTCAACGTACACCGTCGAGGTCGGCCATCTCCATGGCTGGCCGAGGTGGAAGCAGAGCTAACAAGCCGCGGGCGTGGAGTTGAATCATCCGACGCTGCCCCGCGCAAGGACTCCTCTAGACCGAGACCGCACGCCCTTCGTTTAAATACGAGGCGAGGCGCAGTCTAACAGAGGACCCTCATAATAAAGTGAGTCACGAGACACTCAATGTCTTCGCGCATCAAGACATGATCAAGGAGTCGGTCCATCGAACTCCGCGATCGTGCACGGTTCCTCAAGATGGACGACCGTCCCCGAGGATTCGACAAAGTTGAAGACCGCTCACTCAAGGAATTATTTTCATCCCCTTTCTTCCACTAAGTGAATAAAAACAAGGGGCAATAAGAGTGCGGACTACCTACACGACGATCGTCGCTATTCAACCACATACGGAGATCGTCATTTTTTCAGATGTAGTGCAGCGATCGAATTTGTTGTAAAAAGTTGTCTTTATGAGTTTATTAATTCATTTGGAACCACCCTCGTAAAGATCTCTCCTCACACATTTGTACAAAGTCAAACAAAGACTCAAAAATAACCATTCATTCAAGTGATAAGACAGAAATCCAAACATTCAGTTCATTGCTTGAGAAGGTCATAGTACACGATCGCCCGAAGGCCTAAGTGCTACAAAAGAAAACTACAAAACTACAAGGAAGTAAGCTATAAACATCAAAGTTGAAGTGCCTCAGGCCCCTGCCTGTCCTTCGCCATCAGCATCCGGTGCGGTCCCCTCATCTTCCGGAGCGTCGGGATGAGCGAGATTGGCCGGAGACGGATACCAGCTCAAATCCACGCCGATATCCCCAAGATCCAAGATCGGCAAGGAGAAAGCCGGATGGAGAGGATGCTCCAACGCATATGACTTGAATTTCTCAGCTAGAGGCCCGACCTCCAAACCTCCTTTCTTAGCCGCTCGGATCGAGTCGGCAAACGCCAAATAGTAGGCGAACTCGCTGACGTACTCCAAGTTTTGGAAGGGATCGGCCTTGGTCACCTCAACCTCTCCTTTCAGCTCCGCCATCGCCTGTTGCGACCCCTGGAGCTCGGCCTCCCGCGCAACAATCTTTTCCCTCGCCTCCGTCAGCTCGCTGGTCAGCCGAGCGATCGTCACCTTCTGGCGATCGGCCTCCTCTTCAGCAACATTCCGCGCCTGGACGACATTCTGCATCTGGTCCCGAAATCGGTCAACCGCCATACGATATTTCTCAGTCTCCTTCTTCTCCAGCTCAAGCTCATGGCTCGCCCGCTTGGCCGCCTCCAGAGAGTCCTTCTCCATCACCGCGATCTTATCAGCAAACTCGGCGTTCTCTTTCCGAGCCGCCTCGAGATCCTCCCGCAGGCGAATAGTGGAGGGCCGCCCCTCAAACTCCTGAGCAGCCTGGACGGCCATGGTCGCCGTCTGAAGAGAAAGGGCGAGAACAGCGTGCATCGAACTCGCCGATCGCTGTCGAGCGATCGCATCCAGATCAGTCGTCCATGCCTTCGGCAGAGCAGAAGCAGCCTTGCTAACATATGGAGGAATGTCGCAGGAATGGCGAGGAGATCGGCTCGCTAGGAAATCTACGACCATCGGCGGGCAAGACGGATCTGCGCGACGGATCCTGCATCAAAACAACAAAGTTAATACAACTCCTACGCAGATGCAATTTTCAACACAAAAATGCTATCTACCTCTCAGCCTTCTCGGGATCCCGACCGAAAAACGGTTTCCCTCGAGGGGTCTCAGCATCCGCGATCGCCATCTCCCGCATGAAAGCCGCAGAGGGCGGCTCGCTCTCCGGAGCAACGATGGTGATCGGAGGCGCGGCGATCGGCACTTCATCGCCCAGGGCAGGAACCGAAGTTTCCTCCGGCGCCTCTTACGATTCACTCGAAGCCCCTCCTCCGGAACTTCCTCCTCAAACACGACCGGTTCTACGCGAGGCTCCGGCTCCACGCGAGGCTCCGCCTCCGGAACTATAGGCAACGCGACGGGAGGGGACCGAGTCGACCTCTTTTGGCGAAGACGGCCTAGAACTCCTGGGTTCGACATGGCGATCTCCATCGGAGGCTCCAAAAAGCGAGGAAAGCGAACCTCTGCAAGTTAAGACAATCGATCAACAGTCAGATTCTGTCCTCAAGTAAGGCGATCGCCTAGAAAGTGAAGGTCGCAGAAACTCATACCTGGCACCGAGAGATGTCTCGGGAAACGGAATAGTCGAGCCGACAACCAACGACTCTCCTTGTTGATCCGAGTGGCGTCAAGGTCGTCGTCCGACAAGCTCCTTAGCCGCTCCCAGACAACGAGAAAGTCGAAAGCGGCCTCGATCGCGAATGTGAAAACCTCGCAAAACCAAATCAAATTAGATCACCCAAAACGCATCCAAACGAAGGGAGAGTCTAAACCCTTACGGATTCCTCTCCAAATTCGATGGGATCTCCGGCTCGCCCGTAGGGTTATCGCTCGAAGCTCTCCACTTGCCGGCGACCCGTAACCATTTCGCCCGATCGCCCGCATCTTATTCGGGACTCCATGAATCACCCGGCCAGATCGGCCTTGAATATGGTAACCGCCGACCAACCCTTTATGAGCCGTCAGTTTAAACAAATGATTCATCTCCAACGGCGATGGGAGGCGGTACAGGCGGTGACCGCCGAAAAGGGTGAGGGTGCAGATAATTTGGAGCCAGGCGTTCGGCGTCAGCTGAAGTGGCGCCACATTCCAAGCGGCCAACAGATGGGAGACCGCAAAGGATAGAGGGAAGCGCAGCCCGGCCTCCATAACGGCCTCACTCACTGCGACCATACCCATCGGAGGCTGGTCGGCTCTTTCATTCTCCGCCGGCGCGAACATGTCCACATCGGAAGGAACATGGAATCTTGTCCTCCAGACGGCCAGATCTCTCCTGGTCGTCGAACTCCGTATTTGGCCGAGCGACCACAACGATCGCTGCGCAGCACGGTACTGCGACCGTTTGGGAAGCACATAGGGATAGGCGACCGAGTATCCCCAGAAATCGAATCTCGGAGTAGGACCGGCTAACCTCTCCATTATTTCAGCAAAGGCCCTATAGGCCCGACCGAACACGTTATGTTGCTCCCAGTAAGCCCTGATCGCCAGATCTCTCTCGATCTGCGATCGTCTCTCTTCAGCAGCCGACTCCTTAGCAACGTCGGCCTCATTGAACAAAGCCTCAACTTCAGCCGGGTCGATTCCAGCCCGAATAGCTTCAGCCGCCGTCTCCAGGTGGAAGACGGAAGAAGTTTCCCCCCGGACAGTCGATGTCCCGGCGGCAGAACTGGTTCCCGCTCCAAATGACGATGAGGTTCCGGCCATTTTCAGAAACAGAAAAGGAGAAAAGGATTTTTCTTACCCTAAAGTGAAATCGAACGACGATCGGCACTAAGATCTTCAGAAAATTCGACAGCAAGTCCTTCTTTCTCCAATAAGCACGCGTGAGTGAAGATGCAGCACCGCCCCCCTTTTATAGGAGAAGGCAGGGACCCGTTTGCAATAAAGGAAAACCTCAGGGGTCGGATCTCAAACGACGGCATTAATTGACCCCCTCGAGACCCGCGTACGCGTCTTTTCAAGGACGCGTCAGCCGAGGAGTCATTAATGACCGTTGGCATCCTCCAATAGAAGTCCGACACGTGCGCGAAGACTTTTCAACGCCCGTTGCTTTTTCCCGCGCAGTTCAGCGGCCAACCAGGTCGTCCGAACTCAGGATATATCAGCTCAAAGACGATCGCCAGTTCAATAAAACGCAAAGTCGCCACAAAACTTCGCCGATCGCCAAGAAAGCCACCTCACCCCACGTTTCCAACGTATGAGCGAGTGGGGCAATTGTTGTGTCACGATTTATTCATCCCGACAGCGATCGACTATAAGGCCGAGCGACCAAGTCAACTCCAGTCAAACTATGACTAGCTCGCCAAGTCGAAAATATCGACCACCATCGTGTACCCAGCGATCGACTCCCAAGGCGATCGCCCTTTGGCAGCTGGCGATCTACTCTAGTGACCGGCTAAGGGCAATCGACCTACGCCCCGAGTAGAGACGATCGCCCGTCAAAGTCATCAAGGACTGGATCTCGGAAAGGCACCCACGTGCAGATCCACCAAAGGCGCTGACAAGATATTCGCCAGCAGATAAGATCTTTTGCTGACAAACAAGACCTTTGACCACAGCCTCTCACCTACCTCACCTACCAGCATGCGCGCCGAAAGTTGTCAGTGGGACCACCCGTGACAGCAACTCAGGACGCGTGTAAGCTCCCATCGACCGCACACTGATTGGCGCCGCAACTCCTGCAGACTTTGAGGGGACAGGCCCATGTGCTAAAAGACGATCGCCCGATTATTATAATACAGAAAAGGCAATCGCCCGGCGTATCCAAGCTCTATAAATAGAGAACCTCCTCCTACAGGAAAAAGGTTCCCAATTCGCTCAACCTAAGGTTCCGAATTCATTCTGACTTACGCTCAGAACTCATTCTCTCACATTCCGATACATTCACGGAAATACTGAAGAACATACATATCATCAAGCTCCCGGCTATCTCACCGGAATCCATCTCAGGACTTCCCTCTCTAAAACCCTCGTCCAGAAGACGATCGGCGGAAGCAGCAAGTCTCCACTAGACAGATTCCAAGGGATTCATAAGCCCAGGAGCCCAAGCATCCAGCTAAATACTCGCCGTGAGAGATGGTCGATCTCTCACCGCCGCGACTGTTCATCTCCTTTGTTACAAGAACTCACAGAGCATCAAATCTGGTTCTTCCGGCAATCTACACGCTCACTAGCTAAGATAACAAGAATCTTTACACTCATTGTAATTGTATTCTTACATTAGTACTTGTATCCCCGAATATTGGTATTAATAATATCTCGCGAGAGCATTCAAGCCCGGGACTAACAACCCCAGCAAATCTTGTGTTATTTATCTTTCTCACGGAAGTGCTCTTGCATTTGTTTGCTATCCCATCCATTCCAGCAATATCTATCTCCGGATAATATTTTGGGGAGCAACAACTCGGAATTGGACATTCTAGCTCGAATCAATCATCTTCCTTCCACCATTCCATCGTTGAATTGAGGTAATTGGACATTATACCTAACTTTAGGGTTCTTGAATATTATTCATTTTTCCTTTCATTTTTGCTTCGATTGCTGATGAATATTTGTTGGGTAATCATGGTGTTTTGTTTTCCTAGAACTTTAGCGGATAAATTCCAAGTTTTTCCCTTCGTTGATCGAATTCGAACCTTATGCCTTCGCAGTGTTCGGCGTATTGTCCCTTAGAGTAAAACGTCGATTAATTCGTGATTTCTCAGTGGTATTGTAGTTGATTGAGTCTCTATTGTTGTTAGGACCAGATTTGTGAAGATTGTTCAGACCGAAACCTTTCCTTTCGCCGCTTTCCTCGCGTCGTGTCATCCAAGGCAAGTACATGTATTATATTTCATTAGGTGTGTACGGTTTTGATGCGAATGATGTAAATTGAATTATTGAATGATTCTGATGGTCACTCTTCCACCTGGGGATGGCTTGGGGCCTCTGGGGGCCGATACTAATGGGTACGGCCATGGAAGTGGACTTGGGTGCATGTGTTGATGTTCTTCCACCTGGGGACGGTTCGACGGGACCTCTGGGGGCCGATACTAATGGGGACGCGGCCGAGGCCGTGGTCGGGGTGCTGATAATGAAGAGGGCTCACTTTCTCAGTCCTCTGCAGACTCAGCCTCTCACTCAGTGCCGTCGGGTAATAATGCCGACGCCGGGGATACTGCCGTACTTCAGCAGTTAGTAGCCCATCTTGCTCAGATAGCTCAGGGTGTAATACCCGAGATTTCTGTTATGTAATTGGAACTTGTGATATTGTAATGATTGTACTTTTGTCTGAGTACTATTCTCCGTATTTCTTAATCCGTTGTTGTCGAGCGTATAATTTCGTATATGTGATTTAAAGGTTGAAATTCTGTGCATGTAGCGCACGCTACAGGCTGCGTGTAGCGTACGCTAACAGGGATTCATAGCGCACGCTACAGGGGATCATTAGCGCACGCTATGCGTGGTCAGATTGATTGAGACGTGCGGTAGGTGAGATCTGGCCGGGGGCCCCTGTCGGATCGTGTCGGATGTACCTGGACGGCTTTCGGGAAAGGCCGAGTCAACGCCTTAGTGCACGCTACAGGTATATGCGTAGCGCACACTAAGTGCCGAGTACAGTTTAGACTGTGAGCCGTTAGCGCACGCTACGAACAGGGTCTAGCGCGCGCTAATAGCCATTTATTATAAATAGGACATCATCCTATTCGTGATTTCAGTTCTTTCTCCTCCCATAGCCCGAACTCTTACACCTAGAACATAACTCCCTTAGTCCTAAACACTTCGAATCAACCTCCTAGTTCGAGATTGAAGATCGTATATCATTGGAGATTGGTGTTCAAGCCTTCGGTGTTGGATTGCTTCATTTTCCTCCGTGTTCTTCGCTAATTTGAGGTAGGTGATTCTTCACCAAGGATTTGTAATGTTCCTAAGGAAATTTGAATCATGTTTGTATAGCAAGTATTTCGTTATAATCGGTCATCACATGTTAGAAGGATACTTTTGACGTATCGGCACTATATATCGAATGAACCTTTGAACCCTCTTATTATAAGGACTCCTAAGCATGTTCAAATTGATTTATGATCAGTAATCGGATATTACCCAGTTGATACGTTGTACACGTTGGAATCATGTGTTTTGGAACGTAAGACGATCGGAACTTAGATTATTTCTTGAAGATCGTAGATGGATTATGATATTGAGATGACTATCCGTATATTTGTATTTCATAATCATAAAACTTCCACAAACCTTAGTAGCATGATATGCCCGAGGATAACTTGTATCATCACGGTAGAATTCATGAGTTCTTCACCATTCAACCCAGTTCGGTTTGCGGTATTCGCCATGCAAGATTAGCGCACGCTAACATGTGTGAGTTAACGTGCGCTATCGAGGTTCGGTTAACGCTTGTAAACGAACGTAGCATACTTTATGAGACCATGAGTCGATCGCTGCCCTCGCTAGCGCACGCTAGTCTTATACGATAGCGTCGCTAACAGCCGATTAGCGCCGTTACGTAAAGTACGTAGCGCGCTAAGCAATCCGCATGCCTTGTTTATTTTGAGCTTTTCGGCCGTAGGCCGAATTGTTAGGCCATTGTTCGACTTGAGATGATTTGTATATCATTCCTTTTGTTAAGGTTCGAGCTTGCTACGTTGATCGAAGGAGGCGACCTTCGAGTGGGTTGAGATCATTGAAGTATATCGTTCTTGCCATCTTCGAGGCAAGTATCGTGATATGTTAATATTGGTATTTTTGGAGTATACGTATGATTATTCATGATGTTGAACATGATATTTACTTCGTTGATTTGCCATGGTACTCAGTGTTTATATGTTCATGTTGATGAACATAACGATTTGGCATATGTGTATGCATGAGTTGTGTTTGTATACGTTGTACGATCTATGCTGAGGGCGCTGGATCGGATGTCCACCTCGTGTTGGTCCGACGGGATCATCTTGGGATCTAGGCTGAGGGCGCTGGATCATTGGACGGGTTATTTCCACCTCGTGTTGGTCCGACGGGATCATCTTGGGATCTATGCTGAGGGCGCTGGATCATTGGAATACCCATGCTGTGTAATGGAATCCTGTAGATTCGCATTGTCGGATTCCGGTAGCGGAAGTCCGTGTGGTGTATCTTGTCATGTATTGTTGATGCATATTCGAATTGTTTAATATGATACTTGTACTAGCATCGTTTTGCTAACCCCTTCGGGAGTGGACATTTGTTTTGATGTTCAGGTAGCCGAGGAGCAGGGAAACAGCCACAGTACCGACGTGACGACGAAGGGGTTCAGTGATGTTTAGTGTTTTTGGAGATTTGTTTTCTTGGTTTGGTTTCTGTACTCGAGTACGCGTGTCTTATTGATATTAATTCGATATGGTTGTATTAATTACTCGTTGAACCAGTTGTACGTTTTTCACCAACTTGAATTTCCGCAGTATTGATGTCTTAGATTTACATTCTTTTTTAATTAGCCTTGTAAATCCTTACTTAAAGGGTTTACGGTTGTAATTATTCGAATATCTCGGGGTGTTACGAATATGGTATCGGAGCTAAGATTCATGGATATCTTGGCAATGGGTTTTAGTTGGGTCTGCATTACGTTATTTGATTTACGGTCGTTTGTAACATCACCGTTTCACCAAGTCGTCATGTGGACCGTGGTTGTAAGTCTCTTAATCTCTTATACTACCGCTTTACTTAATTACCGTTTTGTGAGTATTGACGGACTTTATTTCAAAAATTTTGTTCGATATTGAAAAATTGCGCTACGGTATGTTGAGAGGAGGACGTGGACGCGACGCGGTCGTGGACGCGACGTGGTATCATGAGAGATGAGGATTCCGCAACTACCCCGAAATATCGGCTAGTCGAACCGATTCCCATTCTCGAGGGCGCAAGGATCGCCAATGATGACGCAAATCCTAACATGCCGAGTGCTTCAACAGTGGTGGCGCAGATAAACCGGTTCGCCTGTGTCGTTGATCGCATGCAAACGGCGATGGGGCAAGAAAGCACCACGAGGATAACCGGGAGACAGATGGCTTGTGAAGTGGTTAAATTGCACCCGCCAAAATTTGACGGATCTGCCGAGGCACTTACTTGGGATCACCGCTCAAGGAGTTGGAGAAGATATTCATGGTCTTAACTGTCCCGAGGACCTAAGGTTCCCATTGCCCAAGATTTTCCGACTGGGAGGCCTTTGATTGGTGGGAAGCTATTCGACCCGAGAATCATAATGCGGATTGGACGGAATTCAAACAAATGATGGAAGCACGATTGTGCTCGTCCATTAGAGAGGCAAAGATCCGAGAGTTTTTCTCACTACAGAGTTCGGAGGCATCTGTGATGGATGTAATTAAAACTTTTAATCATCACCGACTTGTGTGCGACACTTGGTCGAACGGAGGCGTAAAAGATCTTTCATTTTGATATGCGGATGAAGCCGGAGATTCAGCAGTACATGTCCGGATTCGAGTGTACTACGTTGCGGCAAGATCAAGACAAAGCGCCGGCCTACGACATGAAAGAGGCGGCGGTGGAGAAATCGGTAGAGGCAAAGAAGCATAAGGTGACCGGCACTTTGCAGAAAACAAGAGTGGTGGGGCCCGCAAGGGCCAGTCTTCCTTTTATTCGGCTAGAAACCTCAACACCCTTCTAAAGGCGGAAAGAAGTTCCTGACAACATCAATAGCTTTGACGCATCAAGGAAATGCTACAATTGTGGTCGAAGCAGGCATATTCGACGTGATTGCCCCGCATCTTCTCGCGACTTGTTACGATTGTGGGCAAGAAGGGCACCGTGCGGCCTTCGTGGAGCCGCTACTAGATCTTTGGTACCCGCACTCCGGCACTGGTTCCTAAGGAGATAAGTGTGAACCAGACACAACAGAGTGGATTTCAGCAGTTAACGTTGGGAAGAGAGAGACATCCAGGCCGGGTCCGTTCTCCGCGCCCGCATTTAAATGAGGAGATCGACGATCGTAACACCTTTGTTGCATCGTGCACGATTCAGATCCTTTTGCAACCGGCTAGTGTTTTATTTGATTCCGAGCTACACATTCTTTTGTATCATTGAACTGTAAATCGCTTAAAAATCTCGTGCTTAATTGATTGTGAACCGTATGTTGTGGGATTGCCGAGTGGAGAGAAAATTGTGGGAACCCTAGAGGCTAGAGATTTTCCAAGATCTATAGGAGGGAGAGATTGGCCGTCGAATCTCATTGTTGTTGACATCTACGGTGACGATTTAATTCTGAGACGATTGGCTCAACCGTTATGGAGCTATCCCGAATTACCGAGAGAGTCATTTCTATCATTGCCGATGACGGGTCCGAACACTTATTCCGAGGATGGAGACCGAAGTTCGGGAAAATTAATCAAAGCAATGAAAGCCGTAAAATTGTCAAACAGGATGTCATGGACTTTGGTGTTATGCTATGAGGGAAGAGGAAGGAGTAGAGCTCTGTCTATTTCGATTGTGAATGAGTTCTCGATGTATTTCTGACGAACTACCAGGTTACCTCCGCAAAGAGAAGTGGAATTCACCATCGAATTAGAGCCTGGAGCAACCCCTATTTCCAGTGGCACCATACCGCATGGCGCCAACCGAGATGTATGAACTCAAGAAGCAATCGGAGGAATTGTTACAGAAGGGCTATATTCAACCTAGCGTTTCTCCTTGGGAGCGCCTGTTCTCTTTGTCCTAAGAAAGACGGATCCCTCCGACGTGTATTGATTACAGGAGCTTAACAAGATGACGATCAAGAATAAGTATCCTATACCTCGGATCGATGACTTGTTTGATCAACCGCAAGGGGCAAGGGTATTCTCGAAGATTGACTTGCGATCGTGATACCATCGCTGAGAATTAAGGAATCGGATATACCGAAATCTGCTTTCAGATCCCGGTACGGGCATTATGAATTTGTAGTGATGCCATTTGGACTTACCAATGCTCCTGCGGTATTCATGCAATTGATGAATCGGGTATTCTTAGAGTACTTGGATAAATTTGTGGTCGTTTTCATTGACGACATTTTGATATATTCGAGGGACGCAGAGGAACATGCTGAACATTTACGTGTGGTTTTGAGCATCTTGAGAAAGGAACAGCTGTATGCTAAGCTTTCTAAATGCGAATTCTGGCTTAAGGAAGTAACCTTCCTTGGGCATGTGATATCATCTGACGGAGTACAGGTGGACCCGAAGAAAGTCGAAGCAATCTTGGAGTGGGAAGCCCCTAAAAACGTGAAAGAAGTCCGAAGCTTCTTAGGACTTGCTGGATATTATCGCCGATTTGTAGAGGGATTTTCCAAAATTGCTCGTCCGCTCACTCAGTTGATACAGAAAACTCAAAAGTTCACGTGGAATGAGAAATGTCAGGCTGGTTTTGACGAACTTAAGAGGAGACTGACGACAGCACCTATATTAGCACTGCCAGAGGGAACTGATGGATTCATGGTATACAGCGATGCTTCAAATCAGGGTTTGGGTTGTGTGTTGATGCAGAAGGATAAAGTGATTGCTTATGCTTCTCGGCAATTGAAACCGTACGAAGTTAATTATCCGACTCATGATCTGGAGCTAGCAGCTGTGGTCTTTGCCTTGAAAATCTGGCGACATTATTTGTACGGCACTCATTGTCAGATCTTTACAGATCATAAAAGCCTCAAATACATTTTTAGTCAGAAAGAATTAAACATGAGGCAGAGAAGGTGGCTGGAATTGATCAAGGATTACGACTTGGAGATTCTCTATCATCCGGGGAAAGCAAATGTAGTAGCCGATGCTTTGAGTCGTAAACCTGTTTCTCTTCGAGTGTTGGAAACTCTCACGTCCCAAACCAGTATTCAACGGGAACTGATCTGCGAGGGGATTGAAGTATGGGCACCAGGAATCCAAGGACAACTTTATGTGATGGAACTGACTTCATCACTAGTCGAGGGGATCAAGTCTAAGCAGTTGGACGATTCTCTGATCCTTCGATTATGTGATGAAGTAAAGAAAGAAAAAGCCCCAGGATTCGTGATACAAGATGATGGAGTTCTGAGATTTCAGAGTCGACTTTGCGTTCCCGATGATGATGATTTGAGACGGACTATTCTGAAGGAAGCTCACAGCGCGCCCTATTCTATTCACCCGGGCAGCAGTAAGATGTATAAGGATTTAAAACAAAATTTCTGGTGGGGGAATATGAAGAAGGACGTAGCAGAGTACGTTTCGAAGTGCTTGACTTGTCAGCAAGTTAAGATTGAACATCAGCGACCTGCCGGAATGTTAAGGCCGCTTCCGATCCCTGAATGGAAGTGGGAGGACATCTCGATGGATTTCATCACCAGTATGCCAAGGACTAGAACGGGAATGAACATGATTTGGGTTATAGTTGATCGACTAACCAAGTCGGCTCATTTCCTAGGAATTAAAGACACATGGGGACCCGAGAGATTGGCACGAATATTTATTGCGGAGATAGTCAGATTGCACGGGACGCCGAAGACCATTATTTCAGATCGAGATGGTCGTTTCGTGTCGCACTTTTGGAAAGCAGTTCACAAGGCTTTGGGGACTGAGCTCAACTTTAGCACAGCTTATCATCCCCAAACGGACGGTCAGTCCGAAAGGACTATTCAGACAGTAGAGGACATGCTTAGAGCTTGTGCATTAGATTGGTCGACTGATTGGGAAGTTCACTTGCCCTTGATCGAGTTCACCTATAATAACAGTTGGCATGCTTCTATTAAGATGGCACCATTTGAAGCTTTGTACGGGAGAAGATGCCGATCACCCCTATGTTGGGATGATTCTTCGGATTTGATCGGGACGGAACCAGAATTAATTATTCAGACTCAAGAGAAGATAGCTTTGATTCGAGAGAGACTGTTGACTGCCCAGAGTCGACAGAAGTCTTATGCCGATGTACGTCGTCGTCCTCTAGAGTTCGACGTGGGACCACGTACTATTGAAGGTGTCTCCTACACGAGGGATTTTCCGTTTTGGGAGAAGAGGCAAGCTTAGTCCGAGATATATCGGACCATTCGAGATCCTCGAGAGAGTGGGAGATTTAGCATACCGGTTGGCCTTACCGCCATCGCTGAGTCATGTTCACAATGTGTTTCACGTATCCCAATCGCGAAGTATGTACCGGACCCCAGTCACGTCATTGATTTCGACGAGATCGAGATAGCTAATGATGGCACCTTCGAAGAGAGACCAATCAAGATACTTGAGAGCCGGATCAAACAATTGAGGAATAAACCAATACATTTGGTTAAAGTACAATGGTCACGACATGGAGTCGAAGAGGCCACTTGGGAAACGGAGGACGGTATGAAGGCTAAATATCCGGAGTTGTTTTCATCCTAAGTTTCGGGACGAAACTTCTTTTTAGGGAGGAAGGATGTAATACCCGAGATTTCTGTTATATAATTGGAACTTGTGATATTGTAATGATTGTACTTTTGTCTGAGTACTATTCTCCGTATTTCTTAATCCGTTGTTGTCGAGCGTATAATTTCGTATATGTGATTTAAAGGTTGAAATTCTGTGCATGTAGCGCACGCTACAGGCTGCGTGTAGCGTACGCTAACAGGGATTCATAGCGCACGCTACAGGGGATCATTAGCGCACGCTATGCGTGGTCAGATTGATTGAGACGTGCGGTAGGTGAGATCTGGCCGGGGGACCCCTGTCGGATCGTGTCGGATGTACCTGGACGGCTTTCGGGAAAGGCCGAGTCAACGCCTTAGCGCACGCTACAGGTATATGCGTAGCGCACGCTAAGTGCCGAGTACAGTTTAGACTGTGAGCCGTTAGCGCACGCTACGAACAGGGTCTAGCGCGCGCTAATAGCCATTTATTATAAATAGGACATCATCCTATTCGTGATTTCAGTTCTTTCTCCTCCCATATCCCGAACTCTTACACCTAGAACATAACTCCCTTAGTCCTAAACACTTCGAATCAACCTCCTAGTTCGAGATTGAAGATCGTATATCATTGGAGATTGGTGTTCAAGCCTTCGGTGTTGGATTGCTTCATTTTCCTCCGTGTTATTCGCTAATTTGAGGTAGGTGATTCTTCACCAAGGATTTGTAATGTTCCTAAGGAAGTTTGAATCATGTTTGGATAGCAAGTATTTCGTTATAATCGGTCATCACATGTTAGAAGGATATTTTTGACGTATCGGCACTATATATCGAATGAACCTTTGAACCCTCTTATTATAAGGACTCCTAAGCATGTTCAAATTGATTTATGATCAGTAATCGGATATTACCCAGTTGATACGTTGTACACGTTGGAATCATGTGTTTTGGAATGTAAGACGATCGAAACTTAGATTATTTCTTGAAGATCGTAGATGGATTATGATATTGAGATGACTATCCGTATATTTGTATTTCATAATCATAAAACTTCCACAAACCTTAGTAGCATGATATGCCCGAGGATAACTTGTATCATCACGGTAGAATTCATGAGTTCTTCACCATTCAACCCGGCTTTGCGGATTCGCCATGCAAGATTAGCGCACGCTAACATGTGTGAGTTAACGTGCGCTATCAAGTTTGGTTAACGCATTAAACGCACGTAGCGTGCGTTATGAGACCACCAGTCGATCGCTACCGTGGCTAGCGCACGCTAGTCTTATACGATAGCGTACGCTAACAGTCCGGATTAGCGCACGTTACGTAAAGTACGTAGCGCGCGCTAAGCAATCCAGACAGCTTGTTTATTTTGAGCTTTTCGGCCATAGGCCGAATTGTTAGGCCATTGTTCGACTTGAGATGATTTGTATATCATTCCTTTTGTTAAGGTTCGAGCTTGCTACGTTGATCGAAGGAGGCGACCTTCGAGTGGGTTGAGATCATTGAAGTATATCGTTCTTGCCATCTTCGAGGCAAGTATCGTGATATGTTAATATTTGTATTTTTGGAGTATACGTATGATTATTCATGATGTTGAACATGATATTTACTTCGTTGATTTGCCATGGTACTCAGTGTTTATATGTTCATGTTGATGAACATAACGATTTGGCATATGTGTATGCATGAGTTGTGTTTGTATACGTTGTACGATCTATGCTGAGGGCGCTGGATCGGATGTCCACCTCGTGTTGGTCCGACGGGATCATCTTGGGATCTAGGCTGAGGGCGCTGGATCATTGGACGGGTTATTTCCACCTCGTGTTGGTCCGACGGGATCATCTTGGGATCTATGCTGAGGGCGCTGGATCATTGGAATACCCATGCTGTGTAATGGAATCTTGTAGATTCGCATTGTCGGATTCCGGTAGCGGAAGTCCGTGTGGTGTATCTTGTCATGTATTGTTGATGCATATTCGAATTGTTTAATATGATACTTGTACTAGCATCGTTTTGCTAACCCCTTCGGGGATGGACATTTGTTTTGATGTTCAGGTAGCCAAGGAGCAGGGAAACAGCCACAGTACCGACGTGACGACGAAGGGGTTCAGTGATGTTTAGTGTTTTTGGAGATTTGTTTTCTTGGTTTGGTTTCTGTACTCGAGTACGCGTGTCTTATTGATATTAATTCGATATGGTTGTATTAATTACTCGTTGAACCAGTTGTACGTTTTTCACCAACTTGAATTTCCGCAGTATTGATGTCTTAGATTTACTTTCTTTTTTAATTAGCCTTGTAAATCCTTACTTAAAGGGTTTACGGCGCTGTAATTATTCCGAATATCTCGGGGTGTTACACAGGGTGGACGCCAGAATCCGCCCCCGACACCTGAAGAGGAAGCTAGTAAGTGGCTTCAGACGGTGACTAAGATGCACCCTCCTCGTTTCTCCGGATCTTCTGACTCCCTCGGTTGGGAGAATTGGCTCTTTCAGTTGTCCAGGACCTTTGATGCCGTAGCTTGTCCCGAAGACAAGAGGGTACATATTGCCCAGTACCTCCTGGATAAAGAAGCTGCGGAATGGTGGGAGGCCGTTGCGCCCAGAGGTCGTCGGGCCACTTGGGTGGAGTTCAGGGCTGCTATGGAAGCAGAATATTGTCCACCGCCAGTTAAGGAGCTCAGAATTGTGGAGTTCTTCACCGCTACACCTCAGGATGTGCCTATTTCTCAGGCCATCATTACTTACAATCAGCAGTTGGGTTTTGTGAGAGATCAAGTGAGATCAGAGGCTGATAAAATCCGTTACTTCAATATGCGCATGAAGCCGCATATCAGGCAGAGTATGGTACCGCTCATGTGTGCCACTTTGAAAGAATACCAGGATCGCGCTCTGGCGATCGAGATGGTCATCCTAATCGAGTCGGTTTGAAGCTAAGAAGCGTAAGACTACCGCGGGTTCTCTACTGTAAAGGTGGTCGGGCCGAGGTCTCGTTCTGTTCCTACACCTGGGAAGAGGTCGTTTCATCAGGCCGGCGGATCTCAGGGTAATCGTTCGGTCCAGTCTGTGGCACCTGGCGGGAGAGTTTGTTTTAATTGCAGTCAGCCCGAGCACGTTATGAAGGATTGCCCATTTCCGTTAGTTACTTGCTTTACTTGCAGACAGACTGGGCATCGGGCAGCTCATTGTGAGAGGGCCACCAGGGCCGCTAGATTTCCGACTACCACCGCCGATCAGAGGGATCACAACACTCTAGCTACTCATGTTCCGCAGAGTTCGGGCCGTGGTAGGGGTCGTGGTCAGCCGGATCGCCGTACAACGTCGAGTTCGGGTTCAGTTCACCCCCGATTGTATCAGATAAGGCGCATAGAGGAGGCAGACGTTCCAGTGGCGTCAGGTACCACTCAGATCCTTACTCATCCAGTTTCAGTGCTTTTTGATTCGGGTGCTACCCATTCCTTTATTGCTTCGGATTGTGTGAGTCGTGTTGGTTTTGACTGCTTGTTTGAGTGTGAGCCGTTTGTAGTGGGTACGCCCAGCGGGGATCGTATGGTTGGGGACCGGGAAGTTAGGGATTGCCCAGTGAGGATCGGGAGCCAGGATTGGCCCTCGAATCTCATTGTTATAGACCTTAAGGGTGAGGATTTGATCCTCGGGGACGATTGGTTGGATCATCACGGTGCTATCATGAACTATCGGACTCGTACCATCTCGATAGTTGCCGAGGACGGCACCGAGCATACTCTCGTCGGTCGTAAGCCGGGTAGATCGGGGAGTGTGCTTAGTGCCTTGAAGGCGATGAAACTTCTGAACCAGGGTTGTGTCGGCTACTGGTGTTTCGCCCTGCAGGCGGAAGGTGGTGGGGTTGACATATCGTCGATTCCAGTTGTTAGCGAGTATCCCGATGTATTTCCGGATGACTTGCCGGGATTACCACCACATCGAGAGGTGGAGTTTCCTATTAATCTTGAGCCGAATGCGGCCCCTATTTCTCGAGCACCGTACCGTATGGCACCGTTGGAGATGCTAGAGTTGAAGAATCAGTTAGGAGATTTGTTAGATAAAGGGTATATTCGACCGAGCGCATCGCCTTGGGGTGCGCCTGTACTTTTTGTTAAGAAGAAGGATGGATCGCTTCGTTTATGCATCGATTATCGAGAATTAAACAAGTTGACCATCAAAAATAAATACCCTTTGCCCCGGATTGACGACTTGTTTGATCAGCTTCAGGGGGCGACAGTCTTTTCGAATATCGACTTGCGATCGGGCTATTACCAGTTGAGGATTCGGGACAGCGATATACCGAAAGCTGCCTTTCGGACGAGATATGGCCATTACGAGTTTGTGGTTATGCCTTTCGGGCTAACCAATGCCCCAGCAGTGTTCATGCAGTTGATGAACAAAGTTTTTATTGAGTATCTGGACAAATTTGTAGTCGTCTTTATCGATGACATTCTTATCTATTCCCGGAGTCGGGAGGAGCACGCCTTACATCTCCGGATTGTATTAGACATTTTGAGAGCTGAGCAGTTGTATGCGAAGTTCTCTAAGTGTGAGTTTTGGCTCGAGGAAGTGATGTTCCTCGGGTATGTGATTTCAGCAGAGGGAGTTCGGGTAGATCCGCAGAAGATAGAGGCGGTGATGGCTTGGGATCCGCCTAAGAATGTGAAGGAGGTGAGGAGTTTTCTGGGTCTCGCCGGCTATTACCGTAGATTTGTTGAGGGGTTTTCGAAGATCGCTAGACCACTCACTCAATTCTCCAGAAGACTCAGAAATTCGAGTGGACCGCAGACCGACAGAGTAGTTTTGACGAGTTGAGGAGACGACTAACTACCGCACCCGTGTTAGCGTTGCCTCAGGGGAATGAAGATTTCGTGGTATATAGTGATGCTTCGGGCCTCGGGCTCGGATGTGTTTTGATGCAGAGAGATAGGGTCATTGCTTATGCGTCCCGCCAGTTGAAACCTTATGAGGTGAATTACCCCACGCACGATTTGGAGTTAGCTGCGGTCGTTTTTGCCTTAAAGATATGGAGGCATTATCTCTATGGGTCGTCATGTAAGATTTTTACGGATCACAAGAGTTTGAAGTATATCTTCAGTCAAAAGGAGTTGAATATGAGACAGCGTAGGTGGTTAGAGCTGATTAAAGATTACGACCTCGAGATACTTTACCATCCGGGTAAGGCTAACGTAGTGGCTGATGCGTTGAGCCGGAAGCCGATGGCGTTACAGATGTTAGAGGTACTTACACCACAGAGTAGGATCCAACGAGATTTTATCTGTCAGAATATCGAGGTTTGGGTTCAGAGAGTTCAGGGTCAGTTATGTGCGTTAGAGATCACTTCGTCCTTGACTGATGATATCAAGGCGAAGCAGTACGACGATCCATTTTTGGTCTAGTTGAGGGAGGATGTGAGGAAGGGGAAAGCCCCTGGATTTGTGGTTCACGATGATGGAGTTTTGAGATTTCGCGGCAGACTATGTGTACCGAGTGTTGTTGAGCTGAGACAGAAGATCTTGAGTGAAGCTCATACCACACCTTACTCCATACATCCTGGTACGAGTAAAATGTACAAGGATGTGAGGAGTAACTACTGGTGGAGTAATTTGAAGACAGATGTTAGCGAGTTTGTGTCGAGGTGTTTGACCTGTCAGCAGGTTAAGATCGAGGATCAGCGACTCGCGGGGCTCTTACGACCACTTCCTATCCCGGAGTGGAAATGGGAGGATATTTCTATGGATTTCATTACCGGTATGCCTAAGAATCGGACTGGAATGAACATGATTTGGGTCGTTGTCGATCGACTAACCAAATCAGCTCATTTTCTGAGCATTAAGGACACTTGGGGGCCAGAGAGACTAGCGCGAGTGTTTATTGCGGAGATAGTGAGGTTGCATGGGACCCCTAAGAGTATAGTTTTGGATTGTGATGGCCGGTTCATATCACATTTTTGGCAGGCCGTTCATAGAGCTTTGGGGACCGAGTTGAGACTTAGTACATCCTACCACCATCAGACAGACGGACAGTCTGAGCGGACGATACAGACGCTGGAGGATATGTTGCGAGCCTGTGCTTTAGATTGGAAGGATGATTGGGAGTCGCACTTGCCATTGATCGAGTTCACATACAACAATAGTTGGCACGCCTCGATAAAAATGGCACCATTCGAGGCATTATATGGCAGGAGGTGCAGATCACCGTTGTGTTGGGACGATGCGTCTGAGCTGATTGGTACCGAGCCCGATATGGCAGTTGAGACGATGGAAAAGATTGCTCTCATTCGCGATAGGTTGATGACGGCCCAGAGCCGACAGAAGTCTTATGCCGATACACGTCGCCGGCCGTTGGAGTTTGAGGTGGGAGACCATGTGTTGCTTAAGGTGTCGCTGACACGGGGAGTTTACCGCTTCGGTCGGAGGGGTAAACTTAGTCCGAGATTTATTGGGCCATTCGAGATCCTAGAGAGAGTCGGAGAGCTTGCATATCGGTTAGGCTTGCCGCCGTCCCTGAGCCACGTGCATAACATATTTCATGTTTCCCAGCTTAGGAAGTACGTACCGGACCCTAGCCATATTATTGATTTTGGAGAGATCGAGTTGGGGCCCGACATTACCTTCGAGGAGAGGCCGATTCAGATCTTAGAGCGTCGGGTGAAGCAACTCAGGCACAAAACCATTCCTTTGGTTAAAGTGCAGTGGTCGAGGCATGGATCCGAGGAAGCCACGTGGGAAACGGAGGAGAGTATGAGGTCGAGATACCCCGAGTTATTCGTGTTGTAAGTTTCGGGACGAAACTTATTTTTAGGGGGAGATAATGTAATATCCGCATTTTCTATTTTTAGTATTTTCTATTTTTGGTGTTTATTCGTTTCGGACAACTCGCTTGGCACTGTTTTGGAATTCTGAATCTATTTTGTTCTTGGAGTTTCTCCGTTGGGACGAGTCTCGATGATGTTTTTACGTAATTGAATCTTGAGTTATATTTTATCGCATGTGTATTCGATTCTCGTTAAACTCGTTCGATTTCATCATTTTCCTATTTCCATGAGTTCGTTTGGTTGAGTAGAGCATGTTGTGAGTTTCGGATTGTTAATCCGACGTTGTATCGTAAATTTTCGGACGTTTGGGCCGTTTTTGTAATTTCCTATAAGTTTAGGGAATTTGTTCCTTGTTCGATTTTGGTTGTGTACCTCGGACCGTTTTGGGTTATTGGATATTGTTTTTCGTTGCATGTAATTTCCTCGGATTTTCGGGTCGGCTTATCGTGTTTTGGATATCGTCTTAGTCGATTATGGTAGCGTTGTTTTCCGTCGTGATGCGTCGCCAGATTCGCAAACGGCGCAAGACCCGCGGCATTTTGCGCCGTGTCTGTGCGCCGTGTCACACAGGGGTCGATCACCGTCCGAGAAACGGCGCAAGACCCGCGGCATTCTCGCGCCGGTGCATGCGCGTGTTGCCGATGGTGCCTGCCGCCTTGCGAAACGGCGCAAGACTCACGGCATTTTGCGCCGTGTCTGCACCGTGTCGCAGTGGGTCACCCCGACCATCAATACGGCGCTGAACACGGCGCTATTTGGACCGCTTGTTGCACCGTGTTCTCCCAAAGATATAAAAGATGACAGTGTTTTAACCCCATTTCTTCCTTTCTCTCCCGTTCCTCCACTCTCTCCTCGCGACTTTGGGCGATTTCAATCAGATATTGCATCCTAGCATCTTATAACTCGGAATTGGACATTCTAGCTCGAATCAATCATCTTCCTTCCACCATTCCATCGTTGAATTGAGGTAATTGGACATTATACCTAACTTTAGGGTTCTTGAATATTATTCATTTTTCCTTTCATTTTTGCTTCGATTGATGATGAATATTAGTTGGGTAATCGTGGTGTTTTGTTTTCCTAGAACTTTAGCGGATAAATTCCAAGTTTTTCCCTTCATTGATCGAATTCGAATCTTATGCCTCCGTAGTGTTCGGCGTATTGTCCCTTAGAGTAAAACGTCGATTAATTCGTGATTTCTCAGTGGTATTGTAGTTGATTGAGTCTCTATTGTTGTTAGGACCAGATTTGTGAAGATTGTTCGGACAGAAACCTTTCCTTTCGCCGTTTTCTTCGCATCGTGTCATCCAAGGCAAGTACATGTATTATATTTCATTATGTGTGTACAGTTTTGATGCGAATGATGTAAATTGAATTATTGAATGATTGTGATGGTCACTCTTCCACCTGGGGATGGCTTGGGGCCTCTGGGGGCCGATACTAATGGGTACGGCCACGGAAGTGGACTTGGGTGCGTGTGTTGATGTTCTTCCACCTGGGGACGGTTCGACGGGACTTCTGGGGGCCGATACTAATGGGTACGGTCGCGAGTTACCAAGTGTGGATAATGGTGATGTTGAAAACTTGATTATTTACCGTTTTGGTGTAAATGTGATATTCCGGAATATTGATTTTCAAAATGATTTTCCTATCGATTTGTTTGCGTTGAATCGTGTATGTATATAATGTTGTGTAATTGTGTACTTGCACTAGCTATTCGAATGCTAACCCCTTAAATGGGGGAAATGCGTCTTATGCATTTCAGGTACCGGGAGAGCTGAGGAGCAGGCACGGGACATGCACGTAAAGGATGGGCTGGCATGATGATGTGGCTCGAGTCTGTGTTTTTATGTTTTGGCATTGCATTTGTCGAGTATTGGAGTTATACTGTTTATTTTTAAATTTGGTTTAAGTCCCCTGCGTGGGCAATGAATTGGTATTTAACATATGCCTCCTGTACTCCGTTAAAATATTTTGGCCGAGGCCACGGCCTTATTTACTTTTTGAGTGCATCTTTTGGGATATCTTTGTGGTTTATGAGTCATGAGTTAGCCTGGTAGACCTCATGGGGGTTCTATGGCGTGTAATGTCCCATTTGTGAATTGGGGTGTTACAAATTGCTCGTTTCTCAAGAGGTCCAAAACGATCCGTAAGTGTTGTGCATGCTCTTCCGGGCTCTTGGAGTAAACCAGAATATCATCAATAAACACAACTTCAAATTTGTCCAAATACTCTATGAACACTCGATTCATTAACTTCATTAACACAGCAGGCGCATTAGTGAGACTAAACGGCATCACCACAAATTCATAATGTCCGTAGCGAGTTCTGAATGCTGACTTTGGAACATCAGAATTCTTAATCCTCAACTAATGATATCCCAATCTCAAATTGATCTTGGAAAATACTGTCGCTCCTTGCAAATGGTCAAACAAATCATTAATCTGTGGCAATGGGTACTTGTTCTTGATCGTCATCTTGTTCAGCTCGCGGTAGTCAATACACAATCGAAGCGATCCATCTTTTTTTCGAACAAAAAGAACTGGTGTACCCCAGGCCGAAACACTTGGCTTAATATAAACTTTGTCTAGTAACTCTTCCAGTTGTTTCTTCAATTCATACATCTCAGTAGGTGCCATACGATACGGCGCCTTAGAAATCGGTGTAGCTCCTGGTTTTAGCTCGATGGTAAACTCTACATCTCGCCGTGGGGGTAGTCCAGGTAGTTCATAGGGGAACACGTCCGGAAATTCATTCACTATAGGAATGGATGAAAGCTCTACTTTTCCTTCTTCTTTCTTCATCGCGTAACACCAGTATCCAGTACAGCCCTATTTTAGCAGTTTGACGGCTTTTATAGTTTTGATCATTTTTCCTAAGCTCCCTAACCTCCATCCCTCGAATAATAATTCGGAACTATCCTAGGCTGTCATCAAGATATTCCTCTTCCGGCTATTTACAATAGCTCTATATCGGTTAAGCCAATCATCTCCGAGAATCAGATCGTCCCCTTGTATCTCAATCACAATCAGATTTAAGGGCCACTATTTGCCTCCAATTGATACATGAAAATCTCTAGTTTCTAAATTCCCCACAATTCTTTCCTTGCTCGGTAAACCCACAACATAAGGCTCACATTCATGAAAACAATAAATGTTCAAGCGATTAACACATGACAAAGATATAAACGAATGTGTAGCTCTTGTATCGAACAAAACACTAACTTGTTGAGAAAGGATCTGAATGGTACATGATGCGACAACTGCATTCTGATCGTCTGCCCTTCTCATCTCATAAAGGCGTGGAGGAGTTAACCCTGCACTCGATGCTTCTTTTTGGTCATATTTTCCTCGGCCGAAATTCTGGGGCTGCTGAACACTCTATTGCGTCTGAGGGATGCTCGTCTCTTTCTGGACTGGCTGTGAATTACGAGCTTCAAAAGATTTTGCAGCCTCTTTACAGAACACTGCACGATGTCCTTCTCATCCACAATCATATCATGTCACGACGGGGAGTGAGCAATCACATCAGTAGTGTCCTGTCCGACCACATTTAAAACACTTTCTGACTGCATCTGTCATGACTGATACGGCTCTGGAGTTCTTCCCACCCTTGGATGGATGCGGAGGCCTCTTGAATGAATGAATGACTGGGCTTTGCGGGGCCCATTACTCTCGTGCTCTGTGAAACTACCAGAGACTTTCTACTTCTTGGACTCAGAGAACTTTTCCATAGCTGTTTCTTTAATTTCATACGCCAGAGCTTTGTCTTGATGCTGGCGGAGAGTGGTGCATTTGAAACCTGACATGTACCTATATATCTCCGGCTTCATTCTCATATCAAAGTGAATCATCATTTCTGTGTCAGTTCTAACCAGGTGTCGAACAAACACCAGCTGTTGATTAAATGTCTTAATCGCCTGAGCTACGGGCACATCCGAAGGCTGTGCAGAGAAAAATTCTCGAACCTTAGCTTCTCTCACCCGACGAGGGCAGTACTGAGCTTCCATCATCAGTTTGAACTCTCCCTAATCGGCATCATGATCAACAGGTCGGATGGCTTCCCACCACTCGGACGCTTCTCCGGTTAGAAAATACTGGGCAATGGGGGCTCTCCGGTTATCTAGGCAGTAATCCCAGAAAATACTTTCTCCAGTTCTCTCAACCAGTGATCCCATATCGGTGTCTCAGAAAAACCATCGAATTTCGGTGGGTGCATCTTTGCTAGCTCCTGAATCCATCTGTATCCTCGATTTCCCAAGTCTGGGATGCCTTGCTGTCTTTCCCCCGGCTACAATCCTACCGCCACTTGCATCCTATCCACTACTTGAGCAAATTGAGTCATCTGGTTGACCACTTGGCGTAGTATGTCGGGAACGGTCATATTGGCATTTGTCTCCACTGTCTTGTTCTCGTTCATTATTAACAGACTCTAGCTGTTCGCCAGAATTGGAGTTAGCTTGATTTGACAACGAATCAGGAACAAAGGGTGAAGCTTCCCTCTCTGCATTTCAACGACCGTGACCACGCCCACGTCCTCCTCTCGTCATAATGTAAGCAAATACTCAATATACAGGGAACAACATCGTACTAACATTCAAAAAGTATAACATGTAAAGGACAAGTTAGAGTTTTGAAAACTTACAACCACCGCTCACATGAAGACGTAAGCAGTACAGTGATGTTATTCGCGGCCGGTTAACTCAAAATGACACATTTGAATCCTAATTTAACCTAATGGCCAAGATATCCATAATTTTAGCTCCGATACCATATTCTGTAACACCCCGAGATATTCAGGATTATTATAGCATCGTAAATCCTCGATATAAGGATTTACAAGGCTAAGAATTTAAAAACAACATTTATTAAATACCAATCATAGCAATAGTTATTACATCACCAGTCTAAAACATCTAAATCAATCCATATCTGAATACAAACTCCAAAGACAACAAAACAACAGCGTACTCGAGTACTTATTTAAAAATAAAATGCAACTGACAAACCATTTTGGCCATAACATCACTCTGCACCCTCGTCATACGGCTCCAGTGGTTGCTTCCCCGTCCTCATATATCCTGAACATAAAACAAATGTCCACCCCTGAAGGGGTTAGCACAACAATGCTAGTACAAGTACAATAATTATACGACAAATTTATTCAATAACTCGTGAAGAATAATAACAACATCCTCAATGATAATAACGACGAGTTTCTACCACTAGAAGACTCACAATATCATACGCAACATGATAAACATAACATGACACAACATACATATGGTAATTCTGATGATCCAGCGTTCACTGCATAGATCCCAAGATGATCCCTTCGGACCAACACGAGGTAGAAAAACCTGTCCAATGATCCAGCGCACGCTAGCATAGATCCCAAGATGATCCTGTCGGACCAACACGAGGTGGATATATAACAACGCCACATATGCATGACAACATATATAATATCAATACCTAAAACATAATTAAAGTACTTGCCTTAAAATGACAACAAGGTTTAAATACTTCGACAATCACCAAAACACTCGAAGGTCGTCCCTCCATCTAACCACTTGCAAGCCTCGAACCTTTACACAATAATGAAATACGAAGAGTTCAACATGCGTATACGTAACTAGCACACGATCATCTAATGTACCTAAACTATGATCGGATTAAACATCCTACATACGGTTGATTCACGGTTCAACAAAAGACGAACACTAGTTGGATTCTACAAAATCATGCTACATGGATGATAATGATAATGACTTTTACGATAACAAGGGTAGGCATATCATCAACCTTCAACTTCCAAAGTAGTTCGGCTAAACAACGATTCATAACAAGAGTATGATCATACGAATACTAACAAATTCTCGAAGGGAGATGAAACAACCATGTTCTAGGTTCAATTCGATTATCCTCAACATAATCAATCCATTCTAATCAAGAATATAACGAAATTTATCAATTCAAACATCTCTTACGAAATAATCTTGGTGAAAACTCCTAGAATTCATCTTCTTGAACACTTCGATTTTAGGTGATGATATTAACATGACATTGGTATACAACTCGACCAAAATATACCATAATCTTAGAAACTACATCTTAGGGTTCAACATACCAAGGTTCGATCACAATTCTCTTAACAACGAAGAACAATCCAAGTATAACCAAACCAATCTTCCTAAAACATGATATTCGATTACTACGACATCCTTGAAACGTAATAATCTCAGTAACATACTCAAAAAATCGAATTCAAGGTTGGGTTTAGTGTGAACATATCTTTCAAGAAGAATAGCGATGAAAACGATCGGTAGAACTCAACACCGTATGCTTGAACACCAATCTGAGATGTCTACGATCTTCCAAACCAGGTAGAAAGGCTAATATATTGGGTATATTCGTTGGAGTAGGCTCTTGAGATGGCATAGGTTAGGCAAGAAGGAAATGAAGGAGTGAAAGAAATGAAAGGGGTGTTGTTCTATTTATAAAACTCAGATCTTTACGTACGTTATCCTCAAGATATTACATACGTTATCGGCTTAGCGTACGCTATCTGAGATCCTTAGCATACGTTAAAGTCCGGCAGTAGCTACTGCCTCATTTTCCGACCTTCTTAACGTACATTAACCATTACATTTTACGTACTTAATAAGCTATGTGTAGCGTACGCTATCTTAGTCCTTTAACGTATGTTATGCTCACGCGGGAATCTTATCTGGACCCCTTCCCGAGCTGGCCCATACGCCGACCAACCTTATCTGCCAAACTGCCTGTTACGTACGATATGCTTCTTCCATAGCATACGTTATCCTCAGTTCATAATGTACGTTAAGCTCACCTGTTAGCGTACATTATGATGTAGCTGCATGCATGAATTTGCAAACTCTTCCTAATATGACCATGACTGTAGGAATAAGAATACGGGAAAATCACACTTCGATTATAGATACCACAAAGTCGAATATTACAAGATTCAAATACAGATGAAAATACTCAATAATTATCCGGATATTACAACTAGAATAACCAAATAAGGATTATAAAAGTTGTGGCTATTTAAAAAAAAAATTACCTCTTGCCAATTATTCTTGACACTCGCTCGAATAATAGTTAACATCCAATACATAACGTAATATCCGCATTCCCAAGGTCCGACTTGTTTATTACACTACAAAATTAAATTTAATGTTAAATTGTAAAAAAAATTACAGCATCATGTAAAACTATTTAAATTGAATCTAAAATGACTTACTTTTGGATAAAGCCAAATAAGGTTATGCTTCGATTTTTTGTTGTGTATACCACCAAGCATTTTAAAAGGGGTCACGACACTAGTTTTGATGACAATTCTCATTAAGTAATTTACAAATACAAACAAATTAAACTAGAAATACTAAAATTACATATTAAACTTACCTATGTACTATGGCTTTCATAGTGGCGTCTGGCCTAGCATGTAGTGAACAAAATCACACAACCAATGCTTCGTTAGGAATAATTATTAAGAGATGCCAATAATTCCTACATTACAATAAAATATTTTTACAAATGAAATACATAAACTTTTTACTATAATTAAATTGATTATGTAGTGACTGTACTTACCCATGATGATAAGCTCCTAAGTAAATCTTTTTGTTTGATTCCCGCATATGTTTCAGAATATACTTGGAGACTTCATTTTCTTTGTTCCCCACATATTGTATAGATTGGGGCTCAAGAAATCCGTACACATCATCATTCCCCATATCCATACTTAATTTATGTAGCAACCTAATGTGTTCAAATAAATTTTACTTAAATAATATTGCTATCATAAATTGTAAAAGCAATGAATTACCTAATAAAACTTAAAAGTTTAGAACTTACAAGATCCAAAACTGTATAATCGATATGCTCAGCCACACATTGCCGTGAAATATCTCCAAAATGTCGTTGTGGAAAAGGTATAATGTAACTTCATGCTCAACACCAAAGAGACTCGAATCCCACACCACCTGTATAGGGTTACCATAAAGGGATTCAGTAACCTTAAGCAACTCAACAATCGGGTTATGTATAAGCGCTGATCCCTCAACTTTATTAACTCGCTTCTTTTGTCGCTCAATATTCTAAATAATAAACATGTCAGTAATCAATCTTTAATTCACACATTCATTATAATAACCTTTTACTAAAAAAAATTGCACCTCGCTAGATATAGCCTTGACAAGACGTTTCGGCCATGCAATAAAACCACCGAGAGCCTCTCCCACTATGCTAATCTCTGAAGTGGGAATAGGGACCTGAGCATCAGCATCTCGAACATCCTCAACTGTCACCCTAACCAAATCGTCAGACAAGGGCAAACCATGTATGGTTGAACCACCCTCGAGAACTCTCCCTAGGGCCACTAGGCGGAGAGGTTGACCATTAATGTATAAACCACACTGGCCAATGGTACCAGTGTGAGTCTCTCCTAAGGAGCAATCAGTAGCAGCAGCACAACTCTCGTTCGTGCTAACATGTCCAAGAGGTGTAAGTGGAGGTGGTTGTGAATATGCTCCTAGGGATGCCAACGCCGGACCGAATTGCTTCATCAAATTCTACGTAACCACCATCGTGATATTCTGTGTGAGGCTTTGCAAAATCTCAGGACTGATTGACTGGGGTCTGTTCGACCCACATGAACGTGATCCAAAATATTCTCGAATCCCTTTACCAGTTCCAACACCATGAACACAACCTGGGTGCTCTTGTCGCCCAATTGCATTACTAAGAATGTCATCACGTCCATGGGGAACAAATGAACCTTGTGAATACTCCTCCTCCAAATCATCCCACACCAACATTAAAACAACAATAGCATTACTGTTTTATGTTGAACACTAAAGAGGAAAAAAAGCAACATAACTTGCTACTAATTTGTATATCACTGCGAATATTAAACTAAGCATATTTGAAAACTTACAATCATATTTGAAATCTCACGTGCTGCATCAGTAATCATCTCGCCTGATTTTCTTATGCGGCCTCGCTTCCATCTCTGGTGTCGAGTAGGAGGAGAATAAGGATCAACAACCGCATCAGAACCATATTGTGATGCTTCTTCTTGTCGTTTCTTCAATTTCTCGATCATGATCTTCTCATCCACCAGGTCATAACCACCACGAGACATAGTGTGAGGGCAATTGTTCATTTTTTGAATTTCTTGTGCCTTACTTCTCTTTATCTGTAATAATTATAAAGCACAAAAATATATTATTTACAGCATGAACAACACTTTGAGTTATACTACTTCATGAACAACACGTTGGATATTATTTACGGCATGAACAAGATTGTTGACTCGGATAAGATTTAATTACTTACCTCCAGTTTGGGTCTAATCGACTTTTTTTAAATTCATCCCAGTCATCCGAGGAGATATTATACTTCAAACAAGGAGACATGTTCTTGTAATCTCCGAACACCCATGACCTAGACAAGTATGATTTAAATTATCTCCATTTTACACCCACCGACTGTAGAATCTTTTCCTTTCTTTGTTTTCCGTTCGTGATATCGAAGTTGTTCTACATTTAATAAAAATATATAAACAGAGAATGATTGGATACGAAACAAATTATTTTCAATTGTAACTGAAATATTCGAGGAATAGAAAATTACCAAAACATCCAGGTAAATCATCTCTTTATCATGATCTGCTATAAGTCTCCACGTAGGATGTAAAATGGAAATATGTTCTCGAGCAACTTTTCCCAAATAACTTGACAACTTCACGTTATGAGTCCTTTTTGTTTTTCCTATGATCGTATCGATGTCAAGCTGTAACTTACTTCCATTCATCACATCCCTACATCGTGTGGGCTTCCTAATAATTTTTGATGAGTTCTGTGGAGGTGAAGTGGAGCAAGACCTAGTGGAAGAAGCAGACCTCGGTGGGGTAGCCATCATGTGCCTGTTCAGACAAAACATAAAATATGGAGCATAAAAGGAGACTTAAGGAGGAATATGGTTAGTCTTTTTTTTTTTCAATTTAGCAACTTTATGTAACTAGCGTAAAATGTTCATTTGTGTTATGTTAATGCTTATGTAGGAGTCGAACCATGGACATTCGTTCATAAATTGGGTGATTCTGTTTTTACCCTTGCCCCCACCAAGTTAGAAATTTAAAGGTAAATTTCATCTATTTAACTAAATGTTACTTATTAATTCATCATTCATAAGAGTTTTATTTTAAGTGGTTTACTGATTTCCTCTCCAAGTCTTCTACGTTGTAAAACTAATGGTTTAAGGTATCAAAAGCAGAAACCATTTTCTCTCAAAGCATGAATGACATGAAAAAAATGGTTACCTGCTTATTATAATATAAAAATGTTTCTTTATAGGTATTCTTATAGTTTTTATTTTTGGGCTGAAGGTACAGGAGTATAAATAAATTTTGCAAGTAGCTAAAAGTCAAGTCCAAGTAGAGTATAAACAATCCTTACAATTCAACAAGATAAATTAAGTAAACGTACTTAAAATTATATATGAATGTTCTCCCATATGCCTTCGTCATGATCACTACGAGTGGATGCATACCATCCGTTTCATTTTCATCATTGGGAGGTATGCGTGTCGAGAAAGAAAGAGTATCATAATTATCGAACATTGAATATTCATTCTCATGAGTCACATCTACGCTTCTGCCCTGAAGAACCACCGACCATTTTTCATTACATGGGCCATTTATGTAAAACACTTGTCTTGCTTGGTATGCCATGATGAAAGGCTCGTCCTTATAAGCAATGTAAATCCCAATTCATCAACTTGTACACCAGTGTTATTATCAGCCCAATTACACTTAAAAATAGGGATTCTAAATTTAACATAGTCAACCTCCAAAATCTCTTCAATAACTCTAAAGTAACTTGTGCAAGCCATAATAGGATTTGTATCTTTTGAACTAGAAAAGTGCATGGACTCAGCTTGAAGAGTAACTCCACTATTCTGCACAGTACTCCTGTCATCCTGTGACTTAGTGTAGAATGAGAACTTATTGATGTCGTACCCACTCCAAGTTATGACATCAAACTTAGGCACATGTGCTATCCATTTAAATGTATCAGAAGCACTATCATCAAGACTAACTTTTTCTTTAAACCACTTCAAGAAAATCTTGTTATGCTCGGTCAACACCCATTTTTCAATCATCCGAGAATTTTTGGATTTCACAAGAGCCTTATGAGTAGACAGGTAAGGAAGAACCTCATCAGTATTATTCAATATATGTAACACCCCAAACTAGGCGGATATTACAGTGCCGTGGACCCCCGACTGGGACCCACCAGGCGAATGAAAACTGATGAATTAAATAATATAATTGTAGTACTGAACCACATTATATTACCAAATACTCCGATGAGGAGCTTAAGTACAATACACCAGGACAATACAGAATACTATTATATTTTATATGAAGATAAAATACACCACCCTGAATAAATAAACATCTCAAACGGAATTTGCAGCGGAAATACAAATGAAGAGAAATAAGAATGACTGAAATGATCGAAATGATCAAATAACCGGAATGACTGGGCCCCTACTAGTATCATCAGGACTCCTCGCCGTCAACATGCTCTTCCCGTGCCTTTGCCTTTGCCGTGACTAAAACAAAATTCCCAACGGGCCGGGCCATACGTAACAACAATCCTCAAGGGTTGAAAATACACAATCATGATATATCTGAAGTTATGAAATATCCTTAGTTATGAATTACGCTGAAGAGGAGTATCATAGTACGCCCGTAATGTTCTGTGCAAGTGTACAAGACGAATGACCGGATACACCCATCCTTGTACCTAGGTAGTCTCAAGGAGGTAAGCGTTACCGTGTGCATGGTCCAATGTATCGGTGAACCCAATACATGACCACCGTGTGCCCGACTAAAAATTCCACACAACCACACCCGGCCACGCAATATGAACCCATAAGGTCATATGAACGAGAATGACCACAATGAATATCAATGAATAATAATTCGACAAGGCCAAGAATGACTCACCGAGAAGAAAATAATAGTGATGTGATTGATAACTCAATGAAATGATTGGAACCGTCGTTCCTCGTGAATGAAGTGATTATTCGACAATTACAAGTCTCAATACGGTTAATACAATGATGAATGAGTATGATTATGAATGAACAACAACAAAAGGAATGAATATCCTTTTAACCAAGTAAGAATCAACTTACACAACACCGGTGACAATTATCCTTCCAAAAACAACGTCCTAATTGAGATATCGGTCGCTCGAACAACCTTGAATAACACAATTACCAACAATCCGTTCAACATACGAATCAAACACGAATATAACGAACTCAAAACGTCGATACGACTAAACGAAGTTCATTGGGGCATTATATCGAACACTTTGTGTCCAAACTTCGATTGTTTACAACCAAACCTCAATAATACCAACATCAAATCCCCAAGAAGTGTTTCAAACCAAAAAAACATCTTCAACACGATCAATAATCCAATATGAATATTCAAATTCGTGATTACAACGATTAATCGAAAACCCCCAAATCCAATTCAATATTTAAAGTGTTCTTGAATAATCCTTCAATAATCCAATGAATAATCAAACATATCCATAATCATGCATATATCACTTCATACAACATGATCTTAACATCCAAAACATCATATCTCAATACAAAATCGAAATCCAAGATGTTGAAGAAAATACCTCTTGAAGATCCAAGCACTTTGATCTGGAGAACACGCATTAGATCGACTATCCGGGCTTCACGATCGAAAGGAGATGAAGAAAATCAAACACTCAAGTGATAGCTGATGGAAAGTCTTGTAATAATCGTACCTTTTATCGCTTATAATTAGGAATTCAGGAACTTTGTAGTTTGGTTCGTAAATTTTTTTTCGAACATTGGTATCATGTGTTAGATTCGAATTTGAGCCTGTATGTTGTGTTTCTTGTTAGTATTTCGTTAATATCCGTCATCGTGGAGTCGAACCGCTTGCATCGCTTCTGCAACCCAGGATTAGCGTGCGCTACTTTATATGGGTAGCGTACGCAACGGTAGTTGTAGGCTAACGTGCGCTACTACAAGAGGTTACGCACGCTAACCGAAGATGGGGCGCCGAGAGCACCGGATCGACTAAAAATTGAGCTAGCGCACGCTAAGGCATCATAGTAGCGCACGCTAGGGGAACAGGTAGCGCACGCCACTGTTGGGTGTTAGCGCGTGCTAAGTGACCCGGACAGTAAGGACAGTGAGGTCTGGACTTTAGCCAGACCAACAGGTAACGTGCGCTAAGACGGTCGTTGCGTGCGCTAACTCGTCGGTCGTAGCGCACGCTATTCGGTCGTAACGCACGCTACCGGTGTGGACAGAAGGGTTTCTGAACAGACGAAGGTTCTCGACTCGGGATCGACACCGATAGCGCGCTAAGGCGGAAAGTCGCGCGCTAACTGGCGATACAGCCGCACGCTAACTCGATTGAGTAGCGCACGCTATCGGATGTGGTGCACACCCGGCTCGGGCGAAGGTATGGTCTGGTCAGACCTAGGCCGATAGCGCGCGCTATTCGGTAGCGTTAGCGCGCTAAGGCGCACTTATATAAATACATGTGTTGCGGTCAACACTTGTCATTTTTCATTTTCTCTCCTCTTCTTCGAGCTTCTAGACGACTCCAGGGCAGTGTAGGCGAGGTTTTCGGCGAAGCACGGTTGAAACTCAAATCTTTCCAACTTCAAGTAAGGATCTATCAATCTTACGTCGTCTTCACCAAGGAATTGAGGTAATCCTTCCGTAGAACCCTAACTTTGGGGAAATTTGGGGATTTTGGGGATCTCGTTTCTCCAGCTGTTTTAACTCCAAATCATGATGGATTGTAGTTGAAAATGGTTGTATAGGTATGATTTCATGATTTTCCTCAAGGTTTTGTGGATTGATTCCAAATCCTCCTTTGTAAATCGAGTAAAACCCATTACGCCCTCGTAGTACTCGATTAAATGGTCCTAAGGGTAGAACTTAGGATGGATTTTCGTGTCTCCAACAAATTGTAACGATTAAAGCCTCAATGTTTGTTAGGAGGGATTCGAAGATAGTTCGGACCGTAACCTTGTTCGTCGTCTATTCCTTTGAGAGTAAGAAAGTTCGTGCAAGTACTTTATCGCATTAGTTTATGGCATGCATTTCGTGATGGTTTAGAGAATGATGAGAGTTGAAAGGTTATTCTCGGGTACTCTCACTGGGATTGACTCGACGGGTCACACGGGGACTGGTGGCTTAGCGGGCCGGACCGGTCACGAGAGATACTTTGAGTGGACATCCTCACAGGGATTGCTCGACGGGCACACGGGGACTTGGTGGCTTGAGGCGGACCGGGTCGCGAGGGTTGTCGGAGTGTTTTTACCGGTGATTGATATTGATATTCCTAATATCGTAAATTGAATCAAGCTTTTGGGATTTTGAAATGATTTGGAAATGCCATGGATTAAAATAATTGTAATACTGTACTTGCACTAGCGGTTGTGGCTAACCCCATTGTTGGGGTGGAATGTTTTGTACATTTCAGGTATTCTTGAGGGACAGGAGCCCCCATGTGGCACACACGGAGTTGACAAGCACACTGGATGTTAGAGAGCTCGCATCAGTCGTTGTACTTGTGATGTTGAGTCGAGTTTATGTCTTGTATTATGGTTGGTTTTGAGTTGTACCTTGTCGTGTATTGTTTGCGTTCAGTGATGATTTGAAATATACTCTTTTGGCCGCGGCCGAGGCCTAACTTGTGTTTTGTAACCTTTGTTGGACTATTATGTCATGGTTGTTATGCATTGGATTGTGATTAAATCTTGTGTGTCGTCAGCCTGGCGGGACCCTTGTGTGTCCTGTGGCGTGTAATATTCCCGGTTGGATCTGGGGGTGTTACATTTATGGTATCAGAGCCTAGGTTTCGGAAATACCTAGGCCTTTGGACATTCGATTGTCAAGTCGTAAGAGTCGTATAAACTGATCGAGCTCAACACCGTGTGATGCTGTCGAGCCGTGTGACCCATGGTGGTAAGACTCCTTAACTCTCTTTGTGCCTTGTCGCTTTCATAGTAAGGTAGATTTAAGTTCCTTGATTTATGAACTGTTCTGATAATTTTAATCCTTCTATATCTCAGTATGCTGAGAGGCCGTGGTGGACGTGGCGGACGTGGACGCGGCAGAGGCCGTGGTCGTGGTACCGCTAACGAATGTGGCACACATTCTAATGATGCATCTGATTCGGCATCCCATACGGAGCCGAACACCGCTTCTTTGAACCCGAGTGGTCAGCCAGATCCTATTGTAAGTCAAGAACCATCGGCTGACACTAATGTGAATGCCGGCATAGCTGCTATACTCCAGCAGGTAGCGGCACAATTAGTCAAGTTGAATGAATCCGGACATCATGATCAACCCACAGATGAGAGTAAATGGCTTCAGGGGGTGATGAAGATGCAACCTCCTCGTTTTTTATCAAAAGGCGTCGATACATTGGGATGGGAAGGATGGTTGTTTCGATTTGGCGAATTTTTGACGCGTTGCGTGCCCCGAAGAAAGACGGGTCCCTATTATGCAAGACTTCCTAGACAAGGAGGCGGATTGGTGGGAAGGCTGCGAAACCTACGGATCGTGTGGCCACTTGGGCCGAGTTTAAAGTCATGCGGTAGAGGAAGAGTATTGCCCTTGGCCTATTAGAGAAAAACGAATTGCAGATTTCTTTACGGCAACACCTCGGGATGCACCGTCACCGAGGCCATTGTTACGTATAATCGCAACTCAACCATGTTCGTGAGCAAGTAAGGACCGGCGGATAAAATCCGTTACTTTGATTTGAGAATGAAGCCCGGATTCGTGAGGCTATGGCGGGTTTCGATGCGTTACGTTGAAGGAATATCGGGATCGTGCTTTGGCTATCGAGATGGTCATTTCCGCGTCAAGGTCGGGTACCGAGATGAAGAAGCCAAAGACGACCGGTGGTTTTTCAGAAGTAAAAGTGGTGGGTTTCACAAATCTCAAGCTTCTCACTCCGCTATCGGAAATCTGCTCACCAAGCCGTAGTGCTCCGAGTTTACGACCGGGCCATCTTACGCCTTTGGTAGAGGACAATGTTTCAATTGTAATCAAACAGGCCATCAGTGTCGGGAATGTCCACTTCCTCCCGTTATTTGTTTCACATGCGGTCAAGCCGGTCATCGGGCGGCTCATTGCGAGGCTGCCACCAAAATTGCTAAACAGCAGAGTTCGGCACCAACTCCGAGTGTGAACCCGGGGACTACATCTAATCAGCCGCAACAGACTCTGGGACGTGGAAGAGGTCGAGGTCGGTGGGATCGTCAAGCTGCATCGAGTGTGGGTTCGGTGCAGCCAAGAGTGTACCAGATGAGGCGTGCAGACGAAACAGAGGCTCCGGTAGCTGCAGGTATCACGCAAATACTTTCTCAACCTGTATCGGTATTATTTGATTCGGGAGCTACCCATTCGTTCATTGCTCTTGATTGTGTGAAACGTTTGGGTCTTGGGTGTTTGATTGAGTGCGAACCATTCGTAGTAAGCACTCCTAGTGGAGAGCGTTTGATTGGGAACCAAGAGATTAAAAATTGTCTCGTGTATATCGGGAGTCGAGATTGGCCTTCAGACCTCATAGTGGTAGATCTGAAAGGAGAGGATGTAATTCTGGGAGATGATTGGTTAAATCGCCATGGTGCTATCATGAACTACAGGACGCGAACTATTTCTATAATAGCGGAAGATGGTGTCGAGCACACTTTCTTGGGTCGTAAACCGGGTAGTTCAGGTGGAGTGATTTCCGCCGTTAAGGCGATAAGATTGTTAAAACAAGATTGTATTGGTTATTGGTGTTACGCCATGAGCACAAATGGCTGTGAAGCCGATTTATTATCCATTCCAGTTGTGAATGAATACCCAGATGTATTTCCGGATGACCTACGGACTACCTCCATCTAGAGAAGTAGAGTTTCCAATTGACCTTGTGCCAAGCGCAGCACTGCTTCCCGAGCGCCTTATCGTATGGCACCCTCCGAGATGTTAGAATCGAAGAAACAATTGGGCGAGCTTCGGATAAAGGGTACATCCGACCTAGTGCATCACCTTGGGGTGCGCCGGTCCTTTTCGTTAAGAAGAAGGACGGATCGTTCCGTCTATGCATTGATTATCGGGAATTGAATAAGTTAACTATTAAGAACAAATATCCTTTACCTCGGATAGACGATTTGTTCGACCAACTTCAGGGTGCCACAGTATTCTCTAAAATTGATTTGCGATCGGGATATTACCAGCTGAGGATTCGGGATTTTGACATTCCGAAGACAGCCTTCCGTACTCGGTACGGCCATTACGAATTTGTGGTTATGCCATTTGGCCTGACCAACGCTCCTGCCATGTTTATGCAGTTGATGAACAAAGTTTTCATTGACTATCTTGATAAATTTGTGGTCGTTTTCATTGATGATATTCTTGTCTACTCCCGGAATGAGGAAGATCATGCTAAACATCTCCGAATGGTGTTGAACACTTTGAGAATGGAGAAACTTTATGCTAAATTCTCAAAGTGCGAGTTCTGGCTTAAAGAGGTGACATTTCTTGGTCACGTAATTTCGGCTGATGGAGTTCGAGTGGATCCCCAAAAGATAGCGGCCATTGTTGAGTGGGACCCCCCTAGGAATGTGAAGGAGACCAGGAGCTTTCTAGGGCTTGCCGGTTACTATCGCAGGTTCGTTGAAGGATTTTCAAAAATCGCTCGACCACTTACTCAGTTGCTCCAAAAATCTCAGAAATTCGAGTGGACAGACGAGAGGCAAAACAGTTTTGATGAGCTTAAACGACGATTAACTTCGGCGCCCGTGTTATCGTTACCTCAGGGCACTGACGATTACGAGGTGTACAGTGATGCTTCCGGACTTGGATTGGGTTGTGTTTTGATGCAAAGAGGTAGAGTGATTTCATATGCATCCCGACAATTGAAACCATATGAAATGAATTACCCTACCCATGATTTAGAGTTATTGGCGGTTGTATTCGCGCTAAAAATTTGGAGGCATTATCTTTATGGTTCCCCGTGTAAAATCTACACGGATCACAAAAGTCTAAAATATATATTTAGCCAAAAGGAGCTAAATATGAGACAACGTCGATGGTTGGAGCTGATTAAGGATTACGCCCTGGAAATATTATATCATCCAGGAAAAGCTAATGTGGTAGCGGACGCATTAAGTCGGAAACCCGTAGCCCTCCAAATGCTGAGTATGCTTACATCTCAACACGAGATCCGTCGAGACATAATTAGGCAAGATATAGAGATTTGGCTCCAGAAAGTTCAAGGCCAATTATGTACTTTGGAGATCACGTCGTCCTTGATCAACGAAGTCAAGTCGAAGCAATTTGAGGATCCATTACTAGTCCAGCTAAGGAAGGATGTAATGAGAGGAAAAGCTCCAGGATTTATGATTCAGGATGACGGTGTTTTAAAGTTTAGAGGTAGACTTTGTATACCTGCAGACGTCGAACTTAAGCAGACCATATTGAGGGAAGCGCACACTACACCGTATTCTCTTCACCCCGGTACGAGCAAAATGTATAAGGACGTGAAGAATAACTATTGGTGGAGCAATATGAAGAATGATGTTGAAGAGTTCGTTTCGAAATGCTTGACGTGTCAACAAGTCAAGGTTGAACATCAACGGCCAGCGGGGTTGCTTAAATCACTACCAATCCCAGAATGGAAATGGGAGGATATAACGATGGATTTTGTCACCAACATGCCGAGCACGCACGTGGATGAACATGATTTGGGTTATTGTCGATCGACTAACCAAGTCGGCTCACTTTCGGGAATTAAGGATAATTGGGGGCGAAAAACTAGCTCGTGTATTCATCGCGGAAATTGTAAGGTTACACGGGACTCCTAAGAGCATTATTTCCGATCGAGACGGTAGATTTGTGTCGCACTTTTGGCAATCCGTTCATCGAGCTTTAGGGACGGAATCGAGGCTCGGTACATCGTACCATCCTCGGTGATGGGCGATCGAACGGATAATTCGGACTCTTGAGGACATGCCGCGAGCATGTGCCCTGAATTGGAAGCATGGTAGGAATCGCATTTGCCACTAATCGAATTTGCCTACAATAATAGTTGGCATGCGTCGATTAAGATGGCACCGTTTGAGGCTTTATATGGACGGAAATGTAAGTCACCATTGTGTTGGGATGATTCCTCTGAACTGATTGGGACGGAGCCGGATATGTTAGTGGAGACCCGGGAAAAGATCTCTTTGATTCGCGAGAGGCTTTTGGCCGCCCAAAGCCGACAGAAGTCCTATGCCGATAATCGACGTCGACCGCTAGAGTTTGAAGTCGGCGATCATGTGTTGATAAAAGTATCGCCAACCCGGGGAATTTATCGCTTTGGGAAGAAAGGTAAACTCAGTCCGAGATATGTTGGGCCATTCGAGATTATAGAACGGATTGGCGAACTTGCTTACCGTGTGGGCCTTCCGCCTTCACTGGGTCATGTGCATAATGTATTTCATGTTTCGCAATTGAGGAAATACGTACCGGACCCTAAGCATATCATTGATTTTGGGGAGATTGAATTAAATTCCGATGTCACCTTTGAGGAAAAACCAATCCAGATTTTGGAGCGTCGGGTAAAACAACTTAAACGTAAAGTTATTCCCTTGGTCGAAGTACAATGGTCGAGACATGGATCGGAAGAAGCCACGTGGGAGACAGAAGAGCATATGAAGTCTAGATACCCCGAATTATTCACTTCGTAAGTTTCGGGACGAAACTTATTCTTAGGGGGAGAGAATGTAATAATCGTACCTTTTATCGCTTATAATTAGGAATTCAGGAACTTTGTAGTTTGGTTCGTAAATTTTTTTTCGAACATTGGTATCATGTGTTAGATTCGAATTTGAGCCTGTATGTTGTGTTTCTTGTTAGTATTTCGTTAATATCCGTCATCGTGGAGTCGAACCGCTTGCATCGCTTCTGCAACCCAGGATTAGCGTGCGCTACTTTATATGGGTAGCGTACGCAACGGTAGTTGTAGGCTAACGTGCGCTACTACAAGAGGTTACGCACGCTAACCGGCAGCATGGGCGATCAGAGCACCGGATCGACTAAAATTGAGCTAGCGCACGCTAAGGCATCATAGTAGCGCACGCTAGGGGAACAGTAGCGCACGCCACTGTTGGGTGTTAGCGCGCTAAGTGACCGACGCAGTGATGCGAGGTCCGGACTTTAGCCGCACCAACAGTAACGTGCGCTAAGGCGGTCGTTGCGTGCGCTAACTCGTCGGTCGTAGCGCACGCTATTCGGTCGTAACGCACGCTACCGGTGTGGACGAAGGGTTTCGAACAGGATGAAGGTTACGGACTTAGATCGACACCGATAGCGCGCGCTAAGGCGGAAGCTGCGCGCGCTAACTCAGCGATACAGCGCACGCTAACTCGATTGAGTAGCGCACGCTATCGGATGTGGTGCACACCACTGGCCGGGCGTAAGGGTCCGGGTCAGACCTAGGCCGATAGCGCGCGCTATTCGGTAAGCGTTAGCGCGCTAAGGCGCACTTATATAAATACATGTGTTGCGGTCAACACTTGTCATTTTCATTTTCTCTCCTCTTCTTGAGCTTCTAGACGACTCCGGGCGGTGTAGGCGAGGTTTTCGTGAGCACGGTTGAAACTCAAATCTTTCCAACTTCAAGTAAGGATCTATCAATCTTACGTCGTCTTCACCAAGGAATTGAGGTAATCCTTCCGTAGAACCCTAACTTTGGGGAAATTTGGGGATTTTGGGGATCTCGTTTCTCCAGCTGTTTTAACTCCAAATCATGATGGATTGTAGTTGAAAATGGTTGTATAGGTATGATTTCATGATTTTCCTCAAGGTTTTGTGGATTGATTCCAAATCCTCCTTTGTAAATCGAGTAAAACCCATTACGCCCTCGTAGTACTCGATTAAATGGTCCTAAGGGTAGAACTTAGGATGGATTTTCGTGTCTCCAACAAATTGTAACGATTAAAGCCTCAATGTTTGTTAGGAGCGGGATTCGGAAGATAGTTCGGACCGTAACCTTGTTCGTCGTCTATTCCTTTGAGAGTAAGAAAGTTCGAGCAAGTACTTTATTGCATTAGTTTATGGCATGCATTTCGTGATGGTTTAGAGAATGATGAGAGTTGAAAGGTTATTCTCGGGTACTCTCACTCGGGGATTGACTCGACGGGGTCACACGGGGACCTGGTGGCTTAGCGGCTGGACCGGGTCACGAGAGATACTTTGAGTGGACATCCTCACCGGGATTGCTCGACGGGGCACACAGGACTTGGTGGCTTGAGGGCCGGACCGGGTCGCGAGGGTTGTCGGAGTGTTTTTACCGGTGATTGATATTGATATTCCTAATATCGTAAATTGAAGCTGTTTTGGGATTTTGAAATGATTTGGAAATGCCTCATGGATTAAAATAATTGTAATCTTGTACTTGCACTAGCGGTTGTGGCTAACCCCATTGTTGGGGTGGAATGTTTTGTACATTTCAGGTATTCTTGAGGGACAGGAGCCCCCATGTGGCACACACGGAGTTGACAAGCACACTGGATGTTAGAGAGCTCGCATCAGTCGTTGTACTTGTGATGTTGAGTCAGTTTTATGTACTGTATTATGGTTGGTTTTGAGTTGTACCTTGTCGTGTATTGTTTGCGTTCAGTGATGATTTGAAATATACTCTTTTGGCCGCGGCCGAGGCCTAACTTGTGTTTTGTAACCTTTGTTGGACTATTATGTCATGGTTGTTATGCATTGGATTGTGATTAAATCTTGTGTGTCGTCAGCCTGGCGGGACCCTTGTGTGTCCTGTGGCGTGTAATATTCCCGGTTGGATCTGGGGGTGTTACAAGTCTCCCCCCTCAAGCCCTCTCTCTTGTATAGGTTGAAGAAATGGGAAAAAATGAGTTGTTTCACATAAAAACTGCAATTATAGTGGGACGCATCACCGCCAGTGCCGCAGGCCATCGCCCCGGTGATCGGCGGCGTGCCGCGCCCGACGAGTGTGCCGGGCAGCGACTGGCAGCGGTGTCGCGCCCCGTCGGCATGAGCCGCGCCCCGTCTGCACGGGTTGGCCGAAAATTGCAACATGAGTGTGCCGCGGCCCTGCCGGCATGAGCCGCGGCCCCCAGTAAAGTCGGGTCGGCCAAATTAGCAGTATGTGTGTGCCGCGGCGCACATCCCTTGTGCCGCGGCCCACACCCCCTTGGGTCCTAAAATGATGAAAAATGACCCGAGAAGAGAATAAAAGCAATAGGAATCAATATTTGGGAAACAATAACACGAAATGGAAGTGCGGAAACCCCAAAACGGTGGTTCCAAGCAATGATTACAAGGGTTCGCCCAACAAAACACAATTTGAACAATGAGGAGATTAGAAATGACATGAACTCCAACGTCAACATCGACTAATGAATCAATTATAACAATCAAGATAATACTCTTGTCTCGATTCCCGAGTAAGGTTGAAACAATGAACAATATTGATACACAACTCGAAGTTATTCCGAACGGTGAACACGGATGAATGATTATTAACAAGTGAAAAATTACATAGTGACAATTACTGAATGAAATTACTGAATGATAATGACTGAATTACAACCGGGTATTACATACACCCCCCCTTAAAAGAGTTTCGTCCCCGAAACTAAGGGTCAAACAACTCGGGATAACTCTCCCGCATACTATCCTCGGTTTCCCAAGTAGCCTCTTCGACTCCGTGTCTAGACCACTGAATTTTAACCAAAGGAATCGCCTTATTCCTTAACTGTTTGATTCGCCGCTCTAAAACTCGTATGGGACGCTCTTCATACTAATGATCATCTGCGATCTCGATTTCGTCGAATTGAAGTATGTGACTCGGTTCGGCAACATACTTACGTAGCTGAGAGACGTGAAACACATTATGAATTCGGCTCAATGCCGGAGGTAAAGCCAATCGATAAGCTAGCTCGCCTACTCGTTCCAAAATCTCAAACGGTCCAATAAATCTTGGACTCAACTTTCCCCGCTTTTCGAAACGGAAGAAACCTCGACTCGGGGACACCTTGACCAACACGTGGTCACCTGACTCGAACTCTAAAGGTCGGCGACGATTGTCTGCATTAGATTTCTGTCGACTCTGAGCGGTCAACAAAGGACTCCTGATCAAAGCTACCTTCTCACGGGCGGCTATAAGCATATCGGGATCGGTGCCGATTGATTCGGATAGGTCATCCCAACACAAAGGAGATCGACAATGACGACCGTATAAGGCCTCGTAAGGTGCCATCTTAATCGAAGCATGCCAACTATTATTATACGTGAACTCGATCAATGGTAGTTGGGCTTCCCAATCGTCTTTCCAATCGAGGACGCATGCCCTCAACATGTCCTCCAATGTCTGAATAGTCCTCTCTGATTGCCCGTCAGACTGAGGGTGAAAGGCGGTACTGAGATTAACCTGAGTTCCCATAGCACGATGAACTGATTTCTAAAAATGAGACACAAACTGTCCGTCACGATCGGAAACGATACTTTTAGGAGTACCGTGCAGTCTCACTATCTCTTTGATGAATAACTGGGCAAGTCTCTCGGGACCCCGCGTATCCTTAATCTCAAGGAAATGAGTTGATTTAGTTAAGCGGTCCACAATCACTCAGATCGTATTCATGCCACGACGACTCGTCGGAAAACTCGTGATGAAATCCATAGAAATGTCTTCCCACTTCCATTCTGGAATAGGGAGAGGTTTTAGCATACCCGCTGGTCGCTGATGTTCAATCTTGACTTGTTGACAGGTTAAGCATCTCAAAACAAATTCTGCGACTTCTCGCTTTATATTACTCCACCAGTAATTTTGTTTCAAGTCCTTGTACATCTTGCTAGACCCCGGATGAACAGAATAAGGGGTAGCATGAGCTTCTCTCAAAATCGAGTTTTTCAACTCGTCATTCACCGGTACGCACAACCGATTCTTAAATCTCAAAAGTCCATCCTCGTGGACCACGAATCCAGGGGCTTTCCCCTGAGCCACATCCTCACGGATGCGCAACAATGATGGGTCTGAACCCTGATTCTCTCTGATTGCCTCCTCAAGTGGCGATGAAATCTCTAGCATGCAAAGTTGCCCTTGTACTCGCTGAAGCCAAACCTCGATCTCGGGTCTAAGGAATTCCTGCTGAAGCTCCTTCTGAACTGTTAAACGAGCAAGCATCTGCTCCTGAACGGACTTACGACTCAAGGCGTCAGCGACAACGTTCACCTTGCCCGGGTGGTAAAGGATCTCGATATCATAATCTTTGATTAGTTCCAACCACCGCCTCTGTCGCATATTTAACTCCTTCTGAGTAAATATATACTTCAAACTCTTGTGATCGGTGAAAATCTGACAGGTGACGCCATGAAGGTAATGACGCCAAATCTTCAACGCAAAAACCACGGCTGCTAGCTCCAGATCGTGGGTCGGATAATTAACCTCGTAAGGTCTCAATTTCCGCGAAGCATAGGCAATAACCTTCCCATTCTGCATGAGTACACATCCGAGACCCTGCCCAGACGCATCACTATAAACCACAAATCCTTCCGTCCCTTGCGGCAAGAAAAGGACAGGTGCTGAAATTAACCGGCTCTTGAGTTCCTCAAAACTCCGTTGACACGCGTCGGACCACATGTATTTTTTATCCTTTCGCAAAAGGTTCGTCATTGGTTGAGCGATTTTAGAAAATCCTTCCACAAACCGCCGATAATAACCGGTTAATCCGAGAAAGCTTCGAATTTCCTTAACATTCTTTGGAGGTAACCAATCTTGGATAGCCGCCGTCTTCTGAGGATCAACACGCACTCCATCTGATGAAATTACATGCCCGAGAAAAGTCACTTCGGACATCCAGAACTCACATTTGGAAAACTTTCCATAAAGTTGCTCTCGTCTTAACACGTCGAGAACCTGATGAAGATGAACCTCGTGTTCCTCTCGGTCACGAGAATAAATCAAAATGTCATCGATGAAGATAACAACAAACTGATCCAAACAGTCGATGAAAATCCGATTCATTAACTCCATGAATACCGCAGGTGCATTAGTTAGCCCGAACGGCATAACTACGAACTCATAATGACCGTAGCGTGTACGAAACGCTGTCCTTGCGATGTCCGACTCTCGAATTCGCAACTGATGATATCCAGACCTTAGGTCGATCTTGGAAAATATTGAAGCTCCCTGAAGTTGATCTAAGAGATCATCAATACGGGGTAAGGGATACTTATTCTTGATTGTCACCCTGTTCAACTCCCGGTAATCAATACACAAACGAAATGAACCATCCTTCTTCTTGACAAACAACACTGGTGCTCCCCACGGGGACGCACTCGGTCGGATATAACCTTTCTCGAACAATTCCTCAAGTTGGTTCTTCAACTCCTGCATTTCGGTCGGGGCCATCCGGTATGGTGCCTTCGATATTGGAGATGTACCAGGCTCCAACTCAATTGTGAATTCCACCTCTCTCTGTGGAGGCAAACCAGGTAACTCATCTGGAAATACGTCGGCATATTCTCTCACTACCGGTATATCCGCCAACATTATTGACGATTTCTCGGTTTTAGTCATATAACACCAATAACCAATACACCCCTGATTGAGTAATCTCACTGCTTTCATCAAATTAATAACTCTTCCAGAACAACTGGGATTACCTCCCTGAAACACACATTCGACCCCATCGTCTGAAATGATAGTGACCATACGCTTACGGACACTAATGATGGCATCATGACGATCCATCCAATCAATACCCAAGATGACGTCATCTCTCAGCAAATCTACCACGATTAGGTCCGCTGGCCATACACGGCCATGAAGATGAATCGGACAATTCTGAATCTCACGATTTCCGATAATTCGTCTACCATCAGGTAGACCAATGACATAAGGCTCATAACTAGTAGCACTACCGAGACGTAGTCTACTCAAACATGACTCAGAAATGAATGAATGCGATGCACCAGTATCAAAAAGGGTACAGACAGGTTGAGATAGAATATCGAGTGTACCTGAGATCATCCGGGCCTCTGGATCGTCGGTCTTCTTCATCTCATAAATCCAGGGCTTGCTAGTCCGACCGACGCTCCGTCTGCGCTATAGGCTCCACCTTTATTCGCTCCTGTCGTCTTGAACGCAGCCTTGGTAGTGGCTCGATTTTGAGCAAATTGACTGCTTTGGCCTGAGATGACGCCGGAGTAGGTTTGGAGTCCCTACGGCAAAAACGGGCCTTATGCCCAGCAGTCCCACAATTATGATACGTGATAGTCTGTCTCGGACACTTGGTGCTGAGATGACCAAGATCCCCACAGTTAAAACAGGTGATGGCCGAACTGGCCGCTCGTGACTGAGATTCCGCGGGTTTAGGCGTCACAGGAGGTCGCTCCGAAAAAGTACAGCCCGTACGAGGTTTCTTGAAGGTTGTCTGACCGCCTTCGGACTGATTACGATTCTTGGACTTCTTGCTAGCAGATGAAGGTTGCTACTTAGCAATCTCCTTAGCAGTAAGCTCATAGGTAAGAGCTTTCTTGATGAATTCGGCCAACGTGGTGCAATTATGATTAAGTAACTGCATCCGCATACGGGGTTTTAATTTCTTGCTGAAATACTTAATCTTATCTGCCTCGGAGTGAATGATAGATGAGGCGAACGGAAGAAGTTCCTGAAATTTCTCGGCAATGGCGAGAACATCCTCGTCTGCTGAGGGGTCGGGAGTGAGTAATTCTGACAGCTTGGCCTCTCTGAGTGGGGCCGGATAATACCCCTCCATCATGAGAGTCTTGAATTGATCCCACGTACATGATCCGTCGGTGGGCTTCAACGATAACCACCAAGAATGAGCGCTCTTACCCAGGTAGTAAGCCACAACTGAAACTTTGTGTCCTTCGGGACACTCTACCATATCAAATAACTTCTCGAAATGTTCGAGCCAATGAACAATATCCGCCGGCTAAGATGAGCCTTCAAAAGTAGGTGGCCTTTGGCGAGAGATGTCGCCGATGATACTGCTCACATTCCTCTCTTGCCTCTGAGGTGGCGGCGGAGGAGCCTGTTGATTTTGATTAGTTGAGTTATGCATCGTCTCCATAAGTTGTGCCATCTGAGTCATTTGGGCCATCATGCCCTACATAAAAGCGAGTGGGTCAACCCGAACACCTTCTGACTGAGCTGTGTCCCGGGTACGACTCTCCGATAGTGAATGATCACGTCCAGGTGAATGAGTGGCAGTGTCACTGCTCGATGAATTAGCAATATTTCTCGCGTTCGCACGTGTATTCACACGAGCTCTCGGGATTCAGCCCGCACCACGGCCTCGTCCTCCGCGTCCTCTGCCTGCTCTCTCCATACTGAAGTAGGAAAGTCACACGATAATTATATTTCCCGCATGAATATCACGTTATGATTATGTCATGAGATGATGAAAATGAGCATACACACTCTAACACAGTGATTACATGAATGATTAACTGAGGCGACATGATTATCTGATGAAATTCTTGAAATGATTATCTTGAACAAGTTAACAAGATTAATGATATGATCTTCCAGATCAACAACAGTGTAATGAAATGAATTGAGTGATTAATGAGTTAACATGACCGTCCTGGTCAAAATGAAAATGATGATTGAGGATTGTTAACTGATGAATTATGAATGAATGATTATTGCCAGAAATTATACCATGGCGTTAGAAGTCTTACAGTTCTTTCGGTCTGATTGGCTCGGCATTTGCGCAGGTCACACGTGATGCGAAAGTCCAATGATACTAGTCTGATGACGATGATTTCAACGAGACATGACTCGGAGGGTAGTATTCAAAACCACGCTCCGATACCAACTCTGTAACACCCCAAACTAGGCGGATATTACAGTGTCGTGGACCCCCGACTGGGACCCACCAGGCGAATGAAAACTAATGAATTAAATAATATAATTGTAGTACCGAACCACATTATATTACCAAATACTCCGATGAGGAGCTTAAGTACAATACACCAGGACAATACAGAACACTAGTATATTTTATATGAAGATAAAATACACCACCCTGAATAAATAAACATCTCAAACGGAATTTGCAGCGGAAATACAAATGAAGAGAAATAAGAATGACTGAAATGACTGAAATGACTGAAATAACCGGAATGACTGGGGCCCCTACTAGTATCACTGGGACTCCTCGCCGTCAACATGCTCTTCCCGTGCCTTTGCCTTGCCGTGACCTGAAAACAAAATTCCCCAACGAAATCGATTTACGTAACAACAATCCTCAAGGGTTGAAAATACACAATCATGATATATCTGAAGTTATGAAATATCCTTAGTTATGAATTACGCTGAAGAGGAGTATCATAGTACGCCCGTAATGTTCTGTGCAAGTGTACAAGACGAATGACCGGATACACCCATCCTTGTACCTAATTAGTCTCACGGAGGTAAGCGTTACCGTGTGCACGGTCCAATGTATCAGTGAACCCAATACATGACCATCGTGTGCCCGACTAAAAATTCCACACAACCACACCCGGCCACGCAATATGAACCCAAAAGGTCATATGAACGAGAATGACCACAATGAATATAAATGAATAATAATTCGACAAGGCCAAGAATGACTCACCGAGATGAAAATAATAGTGACGTGATTGATAACTCAATGAAATGATTGGAACCGTCGTTCCTCGTGAATGAAGTGATTATTCGACAATTACAAGTCTCAATACGGTTAATATAATGATGAATGAGTATGATTATGAATGAACAACAACAAAAGGAATGAATATCCTTTTAACCGAGTAAGAATCAACTTACACAACACCGGTGACAATTATCCTTCCACGAACAACATCCTAATTGAGATATCGGTCGCTCGAACAACCTTGAATAACACAATTACCAACAATCCGTTCAATATACGAATCAAACACGAATATAACGAACTCAAAACGTCGATACGACTAAGCCAAGTTCATTGGGGCATTATATCGAACACTTTGTGGCCAAACTTCGATTGTTTACAACCAAACCTCAATAATACCAACATCAAATCCCCAAGAAGTGTTTCAAACCAACAAAACATCTTCAATACGATCAATAATCCAATATGAATATTCAAATTCGTGATTACAAACGATTAATCGAAAACCCCCAAATCCAATTCAATATTCAAAGTGTTCTTGAATAATCCTTCAATAATCCAATGAATAATCAAACATATCCATAATCATGCATATATCACTTCATACAACATGATCTTAACATCCAAAACATCATATCTCAATACAAAATCGAAATCCAAGATGTTGAAGAAAATACCTCTTGAAGATCCAAGCACTTTGATCCGGAGAACACGCGTTAGATCGACTATCCGAGCTTCAAGATCAAAAGGAGATGAAGAAAATCAAACACTCAAGTGATAGATGATGGAAAGTCTCCCCCCTCAAGCCCTATCTCTCGTATAGGTTGAAGAAATGGGAAAAAATGAGTTGTTCCACACAAAAACCGCAATTATAGTGCTGACTGCTCTGTGTGCCGCGGCCCGGCCGAAGTGTGCCACAACACAGGGCCAAAACTGTAATACCTGGTTGTAATTCAGTCTTTATCATTCAGTATCTATCATTCAGTAATTGTCACTCAGTATTTTTCACTCATTTATGATCATTTGTCACTCATATTCAATCATTGTATTCATCGTTCAGAGTAATGGTATCGTCATTCATCATCAAACTAGTTGGAGAATCGTGCGGTGTTTGCCATCGTTGTCATTTTAAAGTGTGCTGTGTGTGAGGAGTAGCGCACGCTACGTACTCTCTTTAGCGTGCGCTAATTGAGTACTGGTAGCGCACGCCACCTCTCAACACTAGCGCACGCTAGTGTAGTTGAGCAGCGATCCGAGGCCTTGGGTGCGGTTGGGATTGTAGATAGCGCCGCTACGTATGGTAAGTAGCGCGCTAGTGAGCGGAGTAGCGCACGCTATGCGATCGGTGTAAGCGCGCGCTAAGGTCGGATCGAGTTGAGTCCGGTGGCTCTTTGGGTGAATTGAATTTATTCATAGCGCACGCTAAGAGTGGTTTTTAGCGTACACAAACGGTGTAGTAGCGCACGCTAATCGTTGGTTGTAGCGCACGCTACCGAGATCAGATCAGAGGACAGAAGGTTCTGGACTCCAGTACTGGACTACCCAAAATACCCGTTAGCACACGCTACGCACAAGAGCTAGCCCACGCTAAACTGGAGTGACTATAAATAGGACAGTGCAGTCCATTTCGTCATTTCTTCATCTCACTTCACTCCTTCGGCGGTTTTGGGTGATTTCGGGAGATTTGGAGAGTATTCTTCGAGGTGTAATCATCAATCATCATCTTCAAGCTCATCATTCGGATTAATCATCATTTCATCATCTTCATCACATCAAATCAAAGGTATTAATCTCTTGAATCTAGGAACTCGGATTTTTGGGTTTTCCTTCCGATTTTCTTCGTGTAAGCTTGGATTGTTGTTGGAATATGTTAGATATGGATTATATATCTTGGATAATTATATTCCTACGTATTTAATGGCTATTTTGGGGATTTATATCAAGAACCCTTGGGGTTGACTTCGGTTAATTTGGGGATTTCCGATTTGACATTGTTGTAATCTTGAATTGTGGATTTCTATGAGATTATTGATATCATTGAAAGTGTTTTGATGGTTTGAAATACTCATCTTGGAGTTAGTTTCGATATATTCGAGTTTGGATATTGTTGTATCGATGTTTGAGTCGGTGATGATCGTATTTGATTCGCGTAATGATCGAATTATTGGTAATTGTGTTATTCAAGGTTGTTCGAGCGACCGACATTTCATTTAGGACATTGTTCGTGGACGGACATTCTTCATCGGTGTTGTGTAAGTTAATTCTTACTCAGTTAAAAGGATATTCATTCATTTCGTTGTTGTTCATTCATAATCATAATTCATTCATAAAGTACTAACCGTATTGAAATTTGTAATTGTCACTTCATTACTTCATTCACGAGGAACGACGGTTCCAATTATTTCATTGAGCTATCATTCATTTCACTATCATTTCATCTCGGTGAGTCATTATTGATTTTGATGTCACTTTTGTTATATCGTGGCATTCCGTGTCGCACTGGCGTGCCGGTTGGTATGTGTAGGATTTTCATGTCGGGCACATTTAAGTCGTGTGTTGGTTGGTGGCCTTACATTGGATTGTGCACACGAGTTGATGGCTTCGTGAGACTGATTAGGTACAAGACCACATATGTATTCGATCGATACTCGTTGGTGGCTTGTACACGGACACATTTCCATCCCGGACGTAGTGTGGCGCCATTCCTTTGAGCCATACCGTTAGTTGATTCATATAGCATGTTTGATTGCGTATGTTTTGACAGGATAATTCATAACTTCAGATATATCATGATTGTGTATTTTCAACCCTTGAGGATTGTTGTTCTGTATAACTGACCCCGTTGGGGAATATTGTTTTTCAGGTCATGGCAAAGCAAAAGCACGGGGAGAGCACGTCGACGGCGAGGAGTCCCAATGATACTAGTAGGGGCCCCCAGTCTTTTCAGTCATTTATATTTTCTTCATTTATTCCGCTGCAGACATTCCGCTTGAATACTCATTTCACTCAGTGTTGTATATTTTATCTCCATATAAAATTTACATGTATTCTGTATTATCCTAGGTGTGTTGTATGAAACTCCTCATTGGAGTAATTGATGTTGTGATGTGGTTCAGTACTACATTTACCCTGTGTAATTCATTCATTTTCATTCGCCTGGTGGGTCCCAGTCGGGGGTCCACGGCACTGTAATATCCACCTAGTTTGGGGTGTTACAGAGTTGGTATCAGAGAGTGGTTTTGAATACTACCTTCCGAGTCATGTCTCATTTGAAATCATCGTCATCGGACTAGTATCATTGGACTTTCGCGTCACGTGTGACCTGTGCAAATGCCGAGCCAATCAGACCAAGAATTGTAAGATTTCTAACGCCATGGTATAATTTCTGGCAGTAATCATTCATTCATAATTCATCAGTTAACAATCCTCATTCACCATTTTCAATTGTGATCAAGTCGATCATGTTAATTCATTAATCACTCATTTCATTTCATTGTTCAGTTATTGATCTTGAGGATCATATCATTAATCTTGTTAAATTGTTCAAGATAATCATATCAAGGATTTCATCAGATAATCACGTCATTTCAGTTGATCATTCATGTAATCGTTGTATTTGAGTGCGTATGCTCATTTTCATCATTTCATAATATAATCATAATGTGATACTCATGCGAGATATATAATCATCATACGACTTTCCACTTCAGTATGGAAAGGGCTGGCAGAGGACGTGGGGGAAGAGGTCGTGGTGCAGGCCGGAACCCGAGAGCTCGTGTGAATACATGCGCGAATGCTAGAAATAATGCTAACTCATCGAGTAGTGATGCTGCCACTCATTCACATGGACGTAATCATTCACTATCAGGGAGCCGTACCCGGGATACAGCTCAGTCGGAGGGTGTTCGGGTTGACCCACTCGCTTTTATGCAGGGTATGATGGCCCAAATGACTCAGATGGCACAACTAATAGAGACGATGCATAACTCCACTACTCAAAATCAACAGGCTCCTCCGCTGTCACCTCAGAGGCAAGAGAGGGGTGTAAGCAGTATCATTGGCGATATCTCTCGCCAGCGACCACCTACCTTCGAGGGCTCATCTGAGCCGGCGGATATTGTTCATTGGCTTGAGCATTTCGAGAAGTTATTTGCTATGGTGGATTGCCCTGAAGGGCATAAAGTTTCAGTTGCAGCCTACTATCTTGGTAAGAGCGCTCATTCATGGTGGTTATTGTTGAAGCCCACCGACGGATCATGTACTTGGGATCAGTTCAAAACTCTCATGATGGAGAGGTATTATCCAGCCCCACTCAGGGAGGCTAAATTGTCGGAATTACTCACTCCCGACCTCTCAGCGGACGACGATGTTCTTGCCATCGCCGAAAAATTTTAGGAACTTCTTCCGTTCGCCTCATCTATCATTCACTCTGAGGCAGACAAGATCAAGTATTTCATAAAGAGGCTGAAACCTCGTATGCGGCTACAGTTTCTTAATCATAATTGTACCACTCTGGCCGAGTTCATTGAGAAAGCTCTTACTTACGAGCTTACTGCTAAGGAAATTGCTAAGCAACAACCCTCATCAGCTGGCAAGAAGTCTAAGAACCGTAATCAGTCTGACGGCAGTCAGGCCACTTTCAAGAAACCACGTGCGGGCTCTACTTTTTCTGAGCGACCTCCTATGGCGCCTAGACCCGTGGAATCTCAGTCACGAGCGGCCAGTTCGGCCATCACCTGTTTCAACTGTGAAGAACAGGGTCATTTCGGCACCAAGTGTCCGAAGCAGACTGTCACGTGCCACAACTGTGGGATTGCTGGGCATAGGGCCCGTTTTTGCCGTAGGGACTCTAAACCCACTCCGGCGTCATCTCAGGCCCCAGGACATTCAGCGGTGCAGAATCAGGCCACTCAGTCAGCGTCGTTCAAGACGACAAGAGATAATAAAGGCGGAGCCAAGAGCTATCAGACGGGAGCGTCTGGTTCGGGGGCCGGCAAGCCCCGAATTTATGAGATGAAGAAGAGCGACGATCCAGAGGCCCGGATGATATCAGGTACACTCGATATTCTATCTCAACCTGTGTGTACCCTTTTTGATACTGGTGCATCGCATTCATTCATTTCCGAGTCATGTTTGAGTAGACTACGTCTGGGTAGTGCTACTAGTTGTGAGCCTTATGTCATTGGTCTACCTGACGGTAGAAGAATTATCGGAAATCGTGAGATTCGATTGTCCGACTTCATGGTCGTGTATGGCTAGCGAGACCTAATCGTGGTAGATTTACCGAGAGACGACGTCATTACAGGTATTCGATGGATGGATCGTCATGATGCCATCATTAGTGTCCGTAGCGTATGGTCACTATCATTTGAACGATGGGGTTGAATGTGTTTTTCGGGAGGTAATCCTTACTGCAGTAAAGTCATTAATTTGATGAAAGCAGTGAGATTACTCAGTCAGGGGTGTGTTGGTTATTGGTGCTATATGACCAAAACCAAGAAATCATCAGTAATGTTGACGGATATTCCGGTAGTGAGGGAATATACCGATGTTTTTCCAGACGAGTTACCTGGTTTGCCTCCACAGAGGGATGTGGAATTCACGATTGAGTTGGAGCCCAGTACGTCCCCGATATCGAAGGCACCGTACCGGATGGCCCCGACCGAAATGCAGGAATTAAAGAACCAACTTGAGGAGTTGTTCGAGAAGGGTTATATTCGACCGAGTGCGTCCCCATGGGGAGCACCAGTGTTATTTGTCAAGAAAAAGGATGGTTCGTTCTGCTTGTGTATTGATTACCGGGAATTGAACCAGGTGACGATCAAGAATAAATATCCTCTACCCCGTATCGATGATCTTTTGGATCAACTTCAGGGAGCTTCAGTATTTTCCAAGATCGACTTAAGATTTGGATATCATCAGTTGCGGATTCGAGAGTCGGATATCGCGAGGACGGCGTTTCGAACACGTTATGGTCATTATGAGTTTGTGGTTATGCCGTTTGGGTTGACTAATGCACCTGCGGTATTCATGGAGTTAATGAATCGGGTTTTCATCGACTATCTGGATCAGTTCGTGGTTGTCTTCATTGATGACATTTTGATTTATTCTCGTGACCGGGAGGAACACGAGTTTCACCTTCATCAAGTGCTCGACGTGTTGAGACGAGAACAACTTTATGGGAAGTTTTCCAAATGTGAGTTCTGGATGTCCGAAGTGACGTTTCTCGGACATGTAATTTCATCAGACGGAGTTCGTGTCGATCCTCAGAAGACGGAGGCTATTCGAGATTGGCTACCTCCGAAGAATGTTAAGGAAATCCGAAGTTTCCTCGGATTAGCGGGTTATTATCGGCGATTTGTGGAGGGATTTTCTAAAATCGCTCAACCCATGACGAACCTTTTACGGAAGGATAAGAAATACACGTGGTCCGACGCGTGTCAACAGAGTTTTGAGGAACTCAAGAGCCGGTTAACTTCAGCACCTGTCCTTTCTTTATCGCAAGGGACGGAGGGATTTGTGGTTTATAGTGATGCGTCCGGGCAGGGTCTCAGATGTGTACTCATGCAGAACGGGAAAGTTATTGCTTATGCTTCACGGCAATTGAGACCTTACGAGGTTAATTATCTGACCCATGACCTGGAGCTAGCAGCCGTGGTGTTCGCATTGAAGATTTGACGTCATTATCTTTATGGCGTTACCTGTCAGATATTCACCGATCATAAGAGTTTAAAGTATATATTTACTCAGAAGGAGTTAAATATGCGACAGAGACGGTGGTTGGAACTAATCAAAGATTATGATATCGAGATCCTTTACCACCCGGGCAAGGCAAACGTTGTCGCCGACGCCTTGAGTCGTAAGTCCGTTCAGGAGAAGATGCTTGCTCGATTAACAGTTCAGAAGGAACTTCAGCAGGAATTTCTGAGACCCGAGATCGAGGTCTGGTTACAGCGAGTACAAGGGCAACTTTGTATGTTGGAGATTTCATCGCCACTTGAGGAGGCGATCAGGGAAAATCAGGGTGCGGACCCATTTTTGTTACGCATTCGAGAGGATGTGACTCAGGGGAAAGCCCCCGGATTTGTGGTTCATGAGGATGGACTTCTGCGTTTTAAGAATCGGTTGTGCGTACCGGCGAATGACGAGTTAAAAAACTCGATTTTGAAAGAAGCTCATGCTACCCCTTATTCCGTTCACCCGGGGTCTAGCAAGATGTATAAAGACTTGAAACAAAATTACTGGTGGAGTAATATGAAGCGAGAAGTCGCGGAATTTGTTTCGAGATGTTTAACCTGTCAACAAGTCAAGATAGAACATCAGCAACCGGCGGGTATGCTGAAACCTCTCCCTATTCCAGAGTGGAAGTGGGAGGATATTTCTATGGACTTAATCACAAGTTTGCCGACGAGTCGTCGTGGCATGAACACAATCTGGGTAATTGTGGATCGCCTAACTAAATCAGCTCATTTCCTTGAGATTAAGGATACGTGGGGTCCCGAGAGACTTGCCCAGTTATTTATCAAAGAGATAGTGAGATTGCACGGTACTCCTAAAAGTATCGTTTCCAATCGTGACGGACGATTCGTGTCTCATTTTTGGAAATCAGTTCATCGTGCTATGGGAACTCAGCTTAATCTCAGTACAGCTTTTCATCCTCAGTCCGACGGACAATCAGAGAGGACTATTCAGACTTTGAAGGACATGTTGAGGGCATGTGTCCTCGATTGGAAAGACGATTGGGAAGCCCAACTACCGTTGATCGAGTTCATGTACAATAATAGTTGGCATTCTTCGATTAAGATGGCACCTTACGAGGCCTTGTACGGTCGTTGTTGTCGATCTCCTTTGTGTTGGGATGACTTATCAGAATCAATCGGCACCGAGCCCGATATGCTTATAGCCGCCCGTGAGAAGGTAGCTTTGATCAGGAGTCGTTTGTTGACCGCTCAGAGTCGACAGAAATCATATGCAGATAATCATCGTCGACCGTTAGAGTTCGAGACGGGTGACCATGTTTTGGTCAAGGTATCCCCGAGTCGTGGTATCTTCCGTTTTGGGAAGAGGGGAAAGTTGAGTCCGAGATTCATTGGACCGTTTGATATTTTGGATCGAGTAGGCGAGTTAGCTTATCGATTGGCCCTACCTCCGGCATTGAGCCGAATTCATAATGTGTTTCACGTCTCTTAGTTGCGGAAGTATGTTGCCGACCCGAGTCACATACTTCAGTTCGATGAAATCGAGATCGCCGATGATCATTCATATGAGGAGTGTCCTATACGAGTTTTAGAGCGGCGAATCAAACAGTTGAGGAATAAGACGATTCCTTTGGTTAAAATTCAGTGGTCTAGACACAGAGTCGAAGAGGCTACTTGGGAAACCGAGGATAGTATGCGGGAGAGTTATCCCGAGTTGTTTGACCCTTAGTTTCGGGGACGAAACTCTTTTAAGGGGGGGTGTATGTAATACCCGGTTGTAATTCAGTCTTTATCATTCAGTATCTATCATTCAGTAATTGTCACTCAGTATTTTTCACTCATTTATGATCATTTGTCACTCATATTCAATCATTGTATTCATCGTTCAGAGTAATGGTATCGTCATTCATCATCAAACTAGTTGGAGAATCATGCGGTGTTTGCCATCGTTGTCATTTCATAGTGTGATGTGTGTGAGGAGTAGCGCACGCTACGTACTCTCTTTAGCGTGCGCTAATTGAGTACTGGTAGCGCACGCCACCTCTCAACACTAGCACACGCTAGTGTAGTTGAGCAGGCAGTCCAGAAGACACTGGACTGCAGTTGGGATTGTAGGTAGCGCACGCTACAAATGGTAAGTAGCGCGCGCTAGTGAGCCGGAGCAGCGCACTCTATGCAGTCGGTGTAGTGCGCGCTAAGGTCGAATCAGGTTGAGTCCAGTGGCTACTGGACTGAATTGAATTTATTCATAGCGCATGCTAAGAGTGGTTTACCATGTCGTTGGTACTCTCGTTTGATGTTGATCCTTTATTGATCTCGTTTGCAGTTCACCATATCGTTGGTAATCTCGTTCGTCATTGATCCTTTATTGATCTTGTTTGGAGTTTACCATATCGTTCATATTCTCGGTCGACGTTGATCCTTTATTGATATTGTTTGGAGTTTACCTTATCATTGGTATTCTTGGTCGTCGTTAATCCTTTATTGATACTATTTGGAGTTTACCTTATCGTTGGTATTCTCGGTCGTCGTTAATCCTTTGTTGATACTATTTGGAGTTTACCTTGTTGTTGGTATTCTCGGTCGTCGTTGATCCTTTATTGGTTTTGTGGGAGTTTACCATATCGTTGGTATTCTCGGATGTGCTGATCCATTATTTGACCTTGTTGGAGTTTACCACATCGATGGTATTCTCATTCGTGGTTGGTCCTTTGTTGATCTTGTGTGGAATTATCATGTCAATGATATTCTCGTTTGATGCATTGGTTGTTTATTGTTATTGCTTGTGTGAGCATTCATACTTTAATCGATATCCGGGACTTGTTATTGTTTCGGGGTAGTTGGTCTACAGAGATATCATGTATTATCGGTTTTATCATAATCGGGATTCGATTGTGCAATCCAGCGCTTCGTGCTTCCTACAAGTTATTGATGTCTTGATTTGAGGTATGAACTTCAAAGGTTATCGTTGTTGTTCGATCATTGCTATTCGTTCGTCGTTGTCCAATTTGATAGGTTGCCGACCTCAAAGGTCCGCCTACCTCGGAGGCCCCGCTGGCCTGAGACATCTGTTAGAAGGGCGCCGACCTCGGAGGCCCCGCCGACCTGTGACATCTGTTAGAAGGTTGCCGGCCTCAAAGGTCTCCCGAAGTACGGATTTGAATAAGAACGACCCGACCTAAGTGATCTTTCATAATAGGAGCCGATCTAAGGCCTCCGAGCTCATGAAGGTCGAAGTCTCGGGAAAGAACATCCCGACTCATCTGACAGAATCCCTGAGATCCAGGGATTGAGAGCCCATACCTTGCAATCCCGAAAATCCAGGGATGGGAAATCGTAGCCCGAATCCCTGGATATCCAGGATCTTCTCTAAAAATCAGGGAAGATCTTAGAGAACAAGGCATCTCCCTGCTATAAAAGGAAGAGGGGGGGGGGTTCAAGGAGATTCACATTCTGAGATTATAGCATACTTTAGAGATCAGATCAGAGGACAGAAGGTTCTGGACTCCAGTACTGGACTACCCAAAATACCCTTTAGCGCACGCTACGCACAAGAGCTAGCGCACGCTAAACTGGAGTGACTATAAATAGGACAGTGCAGTCCATTTCGTCATTTCTTCATCTCACTTCACTCCTTTGGCGGTTTTGGGCGATTTCGGGCGATTTGGAGAGTATTCTTCGAGGTGTAATCATCAATCATCATCTTCAAGCTCATCATTCGGATTAATCATCATTTCATCATCTTCATCACATCAAATCAAAGGTATTAATCTCTTGAATCTAGGAACTCGGATTTTTGGGTTTTCCTTCCGATTTTCTTCGTGTAAGCTTGGATTGTTGTTGGAATATGTTAGATATGGATTACCTATCTTGGATAATTATATTCCTACGGATTTAATGGCTATTTTGGGGATTTATATCAAGAACCCTTGGGGTTGACTTCGGTTAATTTGGGGATTTCCGATTTGACGTTGTTGTAATCTTGAATTGTGGATTTCTATGGGATTATTGATATCATTGAAAGTGTTTTGATGGTTTGAAATACTCATCTTGGAGTTGGTTTCGATATATTCGAGTTTGGATATTGTTGTATCGACGTTTGAGTCGGTTATGATCGTATTTGATTCGCGTAATGATCGAATTATTGGTAATTGTGTTATTCAAGGTTGTTCGAGCGACCGACATTTCATTTAGGACGTTGTTCGTGGACGTACATTCTTCATCGGTGTTGTGTAAGTTAATTCTTACTCAGTTAAAAGGATATTCATTCCTTTCGTTGTTGTTCATTCATAATCATAATTCATTCATAAAGTACTAACCGTATTGAAATTTGTAATTGTCACTTCATTACTTCATTCACGAGGAACAATGGTTCCAATTATTTCATTGAGCTATCATTCATTTCACTGTCATTTCATCTCGATGAGTCATTATTGATTTTGATGTCAGTTTTGTTATATCATGGCATTCCGGGTCGCACTGGCGTGCCGGTTGGTATGTGTAGGATTTTCATGTCGGGCACATTTAAGTCGTGTGTTGGTTGGTGGTCTCACATTGGACTGTGCACACGAGTTGATGGCTTCGTGAGACTGATTAGGTACAAGACCACACATGTATTCGATCGATACTCATTGGTGGCTTGTACACGTACAAATTTCCATCACGGACGTAGTGTGGCGCCATTCCTTTGAGCCATACCGTTAGTTGATTCATATAGCATGTTTGATTGCGTATGTTTCGACAGGATAATTCATAACTTCAGATATATCATGATTGTGTATTTTCAACCCTTGAGGATTGTTGTTCTGTGTAACTAACCCCGTTGGGGAATATTGTTTTTCAGGTCATGGCAAAGCAAAAGCACGGGGAGAGCACATCGACGACGAGGAGTCCCAATGATACTAGTAGGGGGCCCCAGTCTTTTCAGTCATTTATATTTTCTTCATTTATTCCGCTGCAGACATTCCGCTTGAATACTCATTTCACTCAGTGTTGTATATTTTATCTCCATATAAAATATACATGTATTCTGTATTATCCTGGGTGTGTTGTATGAAACTCCTCATCGGAGTAATTGATGTTGTGATGTGGTTCGGTACTACATTTACCTTGTGTAATTCATTCATTTTCATTCGCCTGGTGGGTCCCAGTCGGGGGTCCACGGCACTGTAATATCCGCCTAGTTTGGGGTGTTACAAAAACTGCCCCCAGTGATCGGCAGCGTGCCGCGGCCCGGACGAGTGTGCCGCGGCAGTGACTCGGCAGTGTGCCGCGGCCCCGTCGGCATGAGCCGCGGCCCCCAGTACAGACGGGTTGGCCGAAAATTGCAACATGAGTGTGTCGCGGCCCGGACGAGTGTGCCGCGGCCCTGCCGGCATGATCCGCGGCCCCCGGTACAGTCGGGTCGGCCAAATTAGCAGTATGTGTGTGCCGCGGCGCACATCCCTTGTGCCGCGACCCACACCCCCCTTGGGTCCTAAAATGATAAAAAATGACCCGGGAAGAGAATAAAAGCAATAGGAATCAATATTTGAGAAACAATAACACGAAATGGAAGTGCGGAAACCCCAAAACGGTGGTTCCAAGCAATGATTACAAGGGTTCGCCCAACAAAACACAATTTGAACAATGAGGAGATTAGAAATGACATGAACTCCAACGTCAACATCGACCAATGAATCAATTATAACAATCAAGATAATACTCTTGTCTCGATTCCCGAGTAAGGTTGAAACAATGAACAATATCGATACACAACTCGAAGTTATTCCAAACGGTGAACACGGATGAATGATTATTAACAAGTGAAAAATTACATAGTGACAATTACCGAATGAAATTACTGAATGATAATGACTGAATTACAATCGGGTATTACAATATATACAAATGAGCTTGAATCACTTCCTCACGACTCTTTGTTTTAATTTTCAAACCCCGTGTACCCTTACCTCCACATCTTCCATCATGACGAGACTTCGGCATCCCTACACCTTCTGCTTGTGACATGTAGTCTGTACAAAACTCGATGGCTTCTTCTGCAATGTACCTTTCAACAATGGATGCTTCAGGATGATTTGGATTTCTTGTATACCCTTTCAGGATTTCCATGTATCGTTCAATTGGGTACATCCATCTAAAATAAACAGGGCCACACTCTCTTATCTCTCTTACTAAATGAACAATTACGTGAACCATGATGTCAAAATATGAGGGAGGAAAGTACATCTCTAGTTGATACAAGATATTAGCAGCCTCATTTTCCCAATCATTCAACATTAAAGGGTCAACTACTTTGCTACATAAAGCATTGAAGAAATAGCACAGACGAGTTACAATAAGCCTAACTTTTTTCGGCAAAATGTCACGTCATATGTTGATTAGCACCAGAGTCAATGATCCATCCTAATGTAACATTATGGACATAAGAACCTGTTTTAGCACATAAGAATTTTTCAAAATGCAAGTTGAAAAACACATTATTATTAAAAAAAGGATGGGTTGAATACCTGCCATATTTGCAGAAACACTAGCAGAAGGTTTCTCATTGATAAGACTTAAAAGTTTCATCATATGTTTATTTGTAAATGAGGCCGTCATAGAACCAGATGATCTAGAAGCATTTTGAGAACCATCTGCACTTGCATTAAACCTTTTAACGACACCAAATTGCTTAGAAAGATTAGGATTTCTTTTAAAACCACCAGGATAACCATTCAACTCATAGCATCTTTCAATAGTATGCCCAATTAAACCACAATGCTTACAAACCAAGTTAGTATTAGGACCTCTACTACCATTGTTATTATTGTTATTGACCCATTCGTTGAAATTATTAGCATTGTTATTGGTCTTAACAACAAAGGTAGCAAGTTGGACCTTATTTCCAGATGAACTACCATAATGAAGACGCCTATGGGATTCTTCCCTATACACAATATCCTAGTGTACTACAAGATAAATAATTCTTTACAAGTTATTAAGTGAAACATGGACAAGAACTTGTAATGTATTTTCTAAGTAGCTGGAACACACACTTTTCTTTTCCCCAACTGAAAGCAACATTGATAACTGCACTAAAACCAAGTAAATATTTGAAGGTATTCATCAAGGGCTCAAGACTGGGTATAAAGAACGAAGTTGGGAGCATTACGCTACATGGGACCACGAAATGAGAACAACTGTGGATATTGTTATTTGCGTGAACTCTATTTGTCTACAACAAATATTCAGTTGTAAGTTTTTACTCTAGCTGATAAAGGCAAACCCCAATCACCGACTGATTACAATATTAGTAGTAGGCTCGCTCAAGACTGTAGGCAGTCGTGCAAAGTAACAGTAACGACTGATTACAATCACCGCAATATTTTTAAAAATTTTGCAGATTTTTACCCTAAATCAAGAACGTCTCCGACGTCCATATCAATGCAATGTAACTACCACAACAAGTAGTTTTACGATATTATGAGGAAAAGAAGCAAAATACAAGTCCAGAAATCAAAACCAAGAAAAAAATGAACAAAAGAAAAATCAACTACCCACCAAACCGTTGGAAAAAAGCAGGGAAAGAGAATGAAGATTGGCCAGAATGATAGTTAGAACTCACCAGCCGATGAAGAATCAAAGCAGGAGAGCTTGCGGGGTGCGTGAAGCGGTTTGAGGAAAAAGATTCTCTGGTCTAGATTAGGGCAGGAAATAATAAAAATTTTAGTTACTTACGAAGCAATTAGAATGAGCAGGACGTAAGAGTAGATTTAATTGAAGCAGCGGCAAGTTCGATTGACACTCCGGTGAGAAAAGGGAGTCGGAAATTCTCGCGGGGCTATTGCTATGAGATCTATGAGAAAAGGACTTTGAAAGAAATAGGAAAAGATGATGACAGGCAGTCCCGCATTAATAAAAATTAGAACAAATTACTACGGTTCTAAAAAACCGTAGTGAAATATATTGTTTTACAGCGGTTATAAAACAATTGTTGTCAAGTACACTGAAACTCAAGTTTTACATCGAATATTTAACAACCGATGTAAAGCGGGAAGTAATTTACATCGGTTATAAAGAAACCAATGTAAAATTAACTTATTTTTAACTTTCACATCGGTTATATGTAACCGATGTAAACGAGGCGTTTATTTTACATCGGTTTTAAGTAATAATCGATGTAAAATCTCATAATCTTCAATTTGCACATCGGTGATTAAAATAACCGATGCAAAAATTCCGAAATTTAAATTTTAACATCGGTTTTGTTATACAACCGATGTAAATCGACGCAATTTTAATTTTTTACATCGATTTTTTGTAAGCCGGTGTAAATTGGGTGTCGTAAAAAGCATATTTTGTAGTAGTGAATATTCAAAAAAAATCCCAATCATCAAAATTAGTGGAATGCAATTTATTTTCTTTGAGAATAACAGTTGGTGGATTGAAAGATGACTGAGAATAAAATCAAAAACATTCGTCATATAACATTTAAATCCAAAAAACATTGAAAAACTTTAAAATAATATATATACTTTCAACCAAAACCTTCAAAACCACACATTTAATCCATGATAGTGTGAATGTTTACACATATATTTGTTAAGAGATTTTTATCTCTTTAATTTTACTATTTAGTCAACCTTCGTTTATGGCAAGTAAAATTAATAGTTGATTCATCTTGACCATGTATATGAGTTAATCAACATAGACTTCGATAGGGAGCTTATTAATTAATATATCTAAGTGAACAACATAATTTTTTAAAGATGGAGAAGTCCTTCCATTAAAAATAATATTCAATTGTTATCAATTTAAAATTTAAAACTAGTGAGTCTATAGTTATCACATTCAACATGGAGGAAGACCTTAATGTCAACGAGCATACTAATTATTTCACAATTGAAATCAATTATGAAGACTAATTTAATTTTTATTTTAATAAAATAAATGAATCAATTTTAAATAACTTAATTATTTTCCATAATGATCCAGCAGCCAACACAATCAACCATCTAGAAACCACCATTTTAGAATTCAAACCATTCACACAATTCACTCAACAATTCAAAGCCATCATTCCATTCAAAGCCATCAATGTTGAAAGAACAACAATGCATGCACCTTCCTTAATATTTTAATTAATTTGTTAGCAAATGGTATTTTAATTTCTACCATGGTATTGCCCATTGTTTCTTACTACTTGAAGGTCTTATGGACACTATAAATAGGTCCTTCAATTTATGTAAAAATCATCTTGAAGTCAAAGAAATAAATTGAGTGTATTTTAGAGAAGAGTTCTCTCTTGTTTCTATACCATATTGGTACTAGAGCAAGTTCTTAGATCTCGGAGTTAAGTTTGAGTGAAAAAATCAACGGAAAGTTGAGTGTTTTTTTTTTTTGGTGAGAAAGAGAGTTGTCTGCCAAAAACTCCACTTTGTGGCCATCTTTTCACAAAACTAACGCCGCCATCACGTCCGGAACGTCGAAAAACCTTGGGAACCCAAATTTCACGTCCAACGAAGCCTCTACCCGCCGCCACGAAGGTCACCGGAAAATTCACCGAAAAATTTCTCGTAGTTGGAAAATCCGCCGGAAAAAATCCAGTCGCTGGAAAGTGCAGAGCTGCCGCCGGACCGCTGCCGGAAAAACTGTCGGAATTTGAGGTTGAAGACGGCGCCACGTCACCGTCCACATCATAGTGCCACGTCACACCGTCAAACACTCTCTTCACGCCACGTGTCAAGAGAGCCACCTTAGCGCCACATCACTGCCACTCACCGTGACATCATCAGTCATATTTTGACCAGTCAAAGTCTGACCAGTCATAGTCAGATTTGACCCGAAAAAAAAAAAACTCCACATCAGAAACATATTATTAAAGTGTTTTATAAATTTATTCATTTTTCAACATGCCTCCGCGAAGACAACCTCTACGAGACATTGAAATGGCGGACATGCCGAGATAAATTCAGGAACTCCAAAATGCATTGCAAGCCCAATAAGTCTTGTTAAACGAACGCCAAACCGAAGATGGAGAATATTCCAGTGATTCTTCAACACCTAGAAATCATCGTCCCCAAAGATCACCAGTCAGACATGATGACATCAAAGTTGACATTCCTGACTTTGAGGGAAGACTTCAACCAGATGATTTCATCGATTGGCTTCAGACAGTCGAAAGGGTATTTGAATATAAAGAGATTCTAGAAGAGAAAAAGGTGAAGATTATTGCTGTAAAATTAAAGAAACATGCTTCCATTTGGTGGCAAAATCTTAAGAAAATGGGAGACCGAGAAGGAAAAAGCAAAAGCAAAACATGAAAAAAAAATGCGAAAGGAATTAACCAGAATGTTCCTTCCTCCTCAATACTACCAAGACAAATTCATCCAACTACAAAATCTTCGTCAGAAGAAATTATCAGTCGAAGACTACATAAGAGAATTTGAGAAGCTGATGATACAGTGTGATATACAAGAAAAAGAGGAGCAAATGATTGCCAGATATCTTGGAGGATTAAACACTGATATTGTTGATCGTGTTGAACTTCAACAATATTGGTCGTTAGAGGATGTTATCCGTCTTGCTACACGAGTAGAGAATCAGTTACCAAAAATATCCACATATAAATTTTTTTCCCCAACAAATCAACCACCTTACACTCGAAAACCACCTACCAATCAACCAAGTGCTTCCAACCAACCCCCTTCCAAACCCATTTCTACAGAAAACAAAACCAAGGCCATCAAATGCTTTAAATGCCAAGGTTTTGGTCACATTGCTTCCAACTGTCCAAACCGGCGAACTATTACAATTATCAAAGGAGAAGCCTATGAAGTATTTGAAGAACATGAGACTCAAGAAGAATCTGAAGGAGAATATAATGCCGATCTAATTTATGATGAAGAAGTTACTGTTGCTGACCACGGTGAATCTTTAGTAATCAGACGAAGCCTACATACTGTTGTTACCCAAAATATTATCCGGAGATGATATTGCTAGAATGGTCGAGTAACAAACAAATGCAAGAGCACGTCCGTGGGGAAAGTAAATAACACAATATTTGCCGGGGTTGTTAGTCCCGGGCTTGAATGCTCTCGCGAGATATTATTAATACGAATACTTGAGAGTACAAATATTAATGTTAGAGTACAATTACAATGAGTGTAAAGACCCTAGTTATCTTAGCTATCGAGTGCTGAAGATTGTCGGAAGAACCAGAGTTGATGGTCTGTGAGTTCTCGTAACAACGATGGAGTGCTATACTGACTGTGAGAAATCGACAGACTCTCATTGTGTGAATAAGCTGAACTCTCGTATGGAAGTAGTTTCTGAACTTGTGAACTTTTTAAAGACTGGACTTCTCTGAACCGTGAGGAGTTCCCATTTCTGCCGACCGTCTTTTGGTTAAGAGGTTGTGAGAGAGAAATCCTGGATAGATTCAAGAGAGAATCCGAGAGTCTGAATTTCTGAACCTTTTTCCAGTTGCTGAAGGTTCTCTATTTATAGGACTGGGAGTCGCTGGGCTATTGCCTCTGTTGTATTATAATAAGCGGGCGATCGTCTTTAGCACATGGGTTGGTCTCTTTAAAGTCCGCAGCAGCTGCTGGCAGCCGGATGTGCGAACCAATGAGAGGACAACACGCGTCTATGTCGCTGTCTTGGGAGGCCCCACTTAGGACCTTTCGGCGGGTCTGTCGGTAGGTGAGGCCGTCCTTGTCACTGACAGCTGCTGATGGACTGGAGTCAACGATCCATGTTCTGCGGCGCCATTCACGGATCTGCACATGGGTCCTTGCTTCGTGATCCAGTCTTCGTAGACTTGACGGACGATGGCCCTGTTCCCGGCATAGGACATTCGTCTATGGTCAGGCACCAGAGTCGATCGCTAGGTGCCAAAAGGCGATCACCCTAGACGTCGATCGCTCGGTACCTGATTTCGGTCTGGACTTTTTGCTTTGGAAAGTCTGCCTTGGATTTATTTGATGCTGTCTTTGGTCGCTCGGCCCTCATACCGATCGCCGTCGAGGTGTATAAATCGCCGCACAACAATTTCCCCCCATCTCGCTCCGATGCTGGAGACGTGGGGTGAGGTCGTTCTACATGCGATCACTTAACTTAGACGAGTGACTCAGCATTTTACGGAAAAGGCGATCGTCTTTGAGCGGATTGGTTTTGAATTTAGACGACCTGGTCGGTCGCTTGAAATGAGCGGGGAATAAATAGCGGGCTCGAAGCTCCACGGGGGTACGTGTCGCGATGCGATTGGGAGAGTCTGACGGTTAGTTAAGACTCCTCGTCTGGCGTGTCCTTGAAACGACGCGTACGCGGGATTTAAGGAAGGCATTGATTGCGACTTTATCCGACGGTTGCACTTCAGCCCTCGAGATTCTCCTTATTTGAATGGAAGCCCCCGACTTCTCCTATAAAAGGGCAAGGGTTTTAGTGCAAACCTTTTTACGCGATTTCACCGGAGAGGAAGATAGCCAAAAAAATTTCTGAAGCCTTTACCTGCCGATCATCGATCAACTCAATCCTTCGGTAAGAAACAATCCTCTTTCTCCTCTTCTTTTTGAGAATGTCTGGAGTACCTTCATCGTCTGAAACGGGCACCACCTCCACCACCGGGACTTCGACTGTCTGGGAAGGATCCTTCACGGAATTCCATATGGAGACGACCGAGGCTATCCGCGCCGGTACTAATCCCGCGGAAGTCGAGGCACTATTCAACGAGGCCGATGCTGCCAGGGAGGCGGCGGCTGAGCAGAAATGTTTGCTGGTGGAGAAGGATTTGGTGGTGAGGGCATACTAGGAGCAATATAGCGCCTTTGGCCAAGCCTATTTGGCCTTCGCAGAAATCATGGAGAGGATGGCCGGTCCTTGTCCCAAGTTCGACTATCGGGAGTACTCGATCGCTCATCCCTATTAATCCGCGAAGCGGTCGCTGTTTCGGGCCGCGCAACGCTCTCAGTGGTCCCTTGGCCAGATCAGGAGCTCGGCGACCAGGAAGGACCTAGCCATCTGGAGGGCGAGGTACCATGTCCCTTCAGATGTGGACCTTTTCGCGCCTGCCGAGAACAAGCGAGCCAACCAACCTCCGGAGGGTATGGTCACCGTGAATGAGGCGATAATGGAGGCCGGGCTGTGGTTCCCTCTGTCGTTTGCCGTCTCCAATTTGCTGGTCGCTTGGAATGTGGCGCCGCTTCAGCTAACGCCGAACGCCTGGCTCCAGATCGTCTGTGCCCTCACCTTGTTCGGCGATCACCAACTATACCGCCTTCCCTCACCGTTGGAGATAAACCACCTATTCAAGCTGACGGTTCAGAAGGGGTCCGTCGACGGCTATCATATCCAAGGATGTTCCGGTCGGGTGATCCTTGGGGTCCCGAACAAGGTGCAGGGTGATCCGGCGAAATGGTTCTGGGTCGGCGGTGCATGGAAAACATCCACGAGCGACAATACCATGGGCGAGCTGGACATTCCCACCGGCTTTTGGGAGAGGAATCCGAGTAAGAGTTATGACTCTCCCTTTGTTCGGATATGTTCTGAACTGATCTAATTTGGTCTTCCTTTTGCAGGCTTCCATATTCCGGCGGCTGACGAGCTACCTTTTGACTTTCTGGTCGTCTGGGAGCGGATACGCAGTCTTCCAGACGATGATATAGACGCTCGCCGGATTAACAAAGAGAGCCATTGGTTGTCTGCTCAGTTATTCCGTTTTCTGCGACACCTTTCGGTCCCAGGTATGAATTTCTACGATCTTATTTTGCTTGGAGATCGTTCTGTTTGAGGAATGTGTAACCATTGTTTGATCGTTTCTTTTTGCAGAGGTCTGGTTCCCTCGCTTCCTGGAGCCTCCGCCAGATATTGCCATGTCGAACCCCGGAGTTTTGAGTCGCCTGCGCTAGAAGAAGTCGAGTCGAGTTCCTTCGGTGGCGCTACCTCTTATTCTGGAGGTGAGGCCTTATGTAGAGCTGTTGCGATATTTCCTACACGCAAGTGCACGTCATCGTTTACAAGTAATAAAGTGATAAGTAGAGTATCGTTCCCACGAGGATTGAATCTCTAACTACCGACGTTTTCGTATTCCAATTTTATTTGAACAATCGAAGTTGGGTTTTTTGGATTAATAACTAAAAGAATTTCTAAAATACTAAGCAGTAGAAAACAATATCTTGGATTAAGGAAATCAAATGATGAATACGTCTAGGGTTCTGAATCCACCTTAGTTTATCCGAATTTACTCTCAATTATCCGTAATAAATAATTTTCCCAATTTATCAAGGCGGAGATTGCTAATATATTCTACCGCCTCCCGAGGTCAATAGATTTATCTAACGGCGACTAACGCACTCTATCCCTAGGTGAATTATCTCGTCGATAGGCAAAAAGCATGAAATCTCCTAAAGGCCACGTAGTTTCTATGTGTATATTCCTATCTCACAGAATAAAACGGTCCTCACCAATAGTTCCTCACCAAATCTCCTCTCCCAATTCGAAGTGAATGATTAAATCAATACAACTATTGGCCAGATAATTGCAAGCATTAAACATAATTGGGAAAACTCAATAAAAAGGTAATAAATCGATAATCTTAATCAATTCACAAAACAAAGGTTTCATCAAAACCCTAGATTAGGGCTTTAGCCTGACATACTAAAAGCGAAAATACAGAATAAATAAACGAAAGCATAAAATTCAAACGCAGATGAAGCTCGGATTCCTCCGTTCTTCAGCTCCCGCCTTCTGCCCTTGAATTCTTCTGCTTTCCTCCTCTTCTTTATCTCCAAGCTTAAGCTCTCCTAGGTTTAGATTCAATGATTCCAAGATAATTAAATTAGGGTCTTAAGCCCTATTTATAGCTCAGCACCTCCACAAATCGCGTCCGTATTAATCGGTTGAAAACTGGCTTCGAAACGGCCCAGAATCCGCGCAGACGTACCAAACCCGCTAAGTGTGCCGCGGCTCACTGAACCTGTGCCGCGGCACATCGCCAAAAGTTGAATACCTGGGCGTTAAATAATTCTTCTGTGCCGCGGCTCACCTGGGCTGTGCCGCGGCACAGAGTACAGATTACTCTGCCCTTCGGCTGGTGTCTTCCTGTGCCGCGGCTCCGATTCCGTGTGCCGCGGCTCATCGCCCGCTTTTGCTGCTACCTGCTTTGCCTCGTTTTAGCTCCCGGACTTCAATTTCGTGTCAATCATACAAAATCAAGGCATTAAAAGCTCATTTAGATGATTTCACTCACCAAAACACTACAAAATAATGATAAATAAGCGTATAAAAATACGCCTAACAAATACCCCCAAACTTAAGCCTTTGCTTGTCCTCAAGCAAAAAAAGAATTAAAGTTAATAAAAGAATGTCGTGAATAATTGTGCAACTCATAGTGTTCAATCTAATCAATACTATCCTGCCATTCTCTCTAAATAATACGAGTGTCATAAAAGCGAGCTGCACTCAGAATAATGATTCCGCAAAGTAATCAAGTTCACCCTAATCATTCGCTCATGAAGACAACTCACTCAAAGATTAACAAAACATGAGTCAAATCGACCAATATGAAAGGCTAACATAAACACGCTAGTTTGTCGCGTTCCACAGTCTAAAGGCACAATTTTCTCGAGTCTCATAATAAATAAACCTCGGACAGTATCCCCTTATATATATGCTCAAAAATTTGATTCGAGTCGACCACTAGGTTTGGATCTCGGGTTATTTCATCGGGTTAATCCTATGGTGGTACTTCCATTGTCATTTATTAGGAAACCGTTTGACGTAAAAGACACTCATGGGGCACATGGATGCTTCTAGTTACTAAGTTCCCGTCTACACGGAGAAACAACTCGAATATATAATTTCCGCATGTCCGAATCAAGGTTGCCGTTTTACGCGAGAGTAAACAATGGTCACGCGAATGCCCCCGATTACTAGGCTTCCTATCATTGGCACATGTGAAATATCTAAATCATTAATCTAATCAGGGTCGCTGCTTTACGCGAGAGTAAACAACGGTCACGCGAATACCCCCGGTTACTAGACTTCCCATCATAGAACACATTATCTCGACTTTTAGGGAAAAACTGACCGACTCAAAACTCAAACTAAGTGCCAATACGACTAAAGAAACAGTGCGACTCACTATCCGGAAATGTAGCCAAACGTATTGATGGGGATTTAGCAACAAGTATGTATCGTCTCTTATCTGCCAAGACCTCTACAATCAGGAAAAATTTCGGACCTAATTGAATACTAAGCGAGCGAAATAATCGACTACAACTCGACTAGAACTCGCCCGCTTCTTCAGAGAGAGAGACAGTGTCGTAACATCAGTATCACACAAATAGAAGCACGAAAATTCACGAATAAGGAGAAACTACGGCAAGCAAGGCTATCTGAAAAAAAAAAATTTTATGCAAAGAAATGAAAAGTGCAACAGAATATAATGTACAGCAAGAAAATAGAGTACAGCAATGAATGTAGACTGAATGTAAATCCCCCCCCAAACTTAGGACGTACATTGACCTCAATGGACAAAAAAATGGAATGCAAGAAAAGTAAAAGGTCAAGTACTCCCCTCCAGTCTACTCAGGAGCTGGTGCCAGCATCGTCCGGTGAGGAGGGTGGTGTAGCTGAATGAGCAATTTTCCATTGCTGCAATTTATCAAACACCTTGTGTGCACAAATTAAAATAAAGACCAAAAATTTTGATGGTTAATTCCAAATCCCAAAAATAATAACACAGATTATAGCCCTGAATTACAAAAACCATCATCAACAATTCGTTCATAAACATCAATTCCATCACAATAACAAATTCCCCATATTCCAACTCCATTTCAGAAACAAAAATGAAGAACAACTAGCAATATAAAACTCCAAATCTTTTCACATCAATAATCTCCTATGATTTATAAATCAAAAATTACCTGGAGAATTTGAGAAGGAGACTGATAGAATGGACCCAACTAACCTCATCGTGTGCAGGAAGGAAGGAATGGAGGGAAGAAGTATACTATGCAAAGCCGATCGACCGAAGAGCCTTACTCGTCGCTCTTATTTTGCGGGGCCGCGGCACAATAAAAGTGAGCCGCGGCCCAAAGTACATCGGACTTGGACGCTTTGATATGTCGTCGGGTGCCGCGGCTCGATTTCGTATGCCGCGGCTCGGTGTGTTAGTGTGCGCGGCTCGGCCATAGTATGCCGCGGCACAAAGCATGTGCGCCACTGGCGTTTCTCGACCATTTAGTGTGCCGCGGCTCGATTATCGGGTGCCGCGGCTCGGCGACTGGTGTGCCGCGGCTCGGCAAGATCATGCCGCGGCACAGGTACGCTTTGCTCGGCCATTTTTCCTCACGGTGTGTGCCGCGGCTCACGGATCAGGCCGCTCATCATTGAATTTCTCCCCTTTTGCTCATTCCGCACGTAAATTTAACACGAAATCATTAAGATGAGAGGGAAGGATGGATCAAAGAAGAAAGAAGACAAAAAGAGACTCTAAAAATGCAAGCAAACAACAAAGAATCTACAACTACGAACTCGGGTTGCCTCCCGAGAAGCGCTAAGTTTATAGTCTTCAGCCGGACCTATTGGACAACGTTAGTTCGCTTTTCGCAAACTCCATTTGGCTTCCGCCCCGTTCATCGAACCGTTTATATTTTGGTTAAAATTATGACCATTGGTCATCAGTGGTTCGAGTTTCGGTTCGGTCATCAAATGTTGTTTGCGGAAATGTTTCGACTTGAATAACTTTCCGAAACACCCGGTTTCTCCATGACTAATTGTCCGCTTGGCTCTCAGCTCACTCTCCTCCTTCGCCAACGAACTCACGACTGCAGCAGATTTTTCCTCATGCTCGAGGAATGCCACTCGTTCAACATCCTTCTTAAAACTTGGGCCATTCAACACAAAATCTGAATTTTTCCGACGATGTTTTCGTGCTTTCCTCTTTCAACAACAACCACACTTTCAATTTGAGACTCTTTATCAGCACTTCCGGACATGGGAACGATTTGAACACTTGAAAAGTAACTTGCTCGCCTTGGACCCTCGAGTTAACTCCCCTTTTCCACGCCTATAAGGGTGCGGCCGTCGCTAGAAATGGTCGTCCCAAGATGATCGGAATATTTTCATCTTCCTCCATGTCTAGTACGATGAAATCGGCCGGAAAGATGAACTTATCGACTTTAACTAAAACATCCTCGATCACTCCTCGGATACTTTATCGATCGGTCCGCCAATTGTAATGAGATCGTGGTTTGCTTAGCTTCCCAATATTCAGCTTTTGGAAAATCGACAGAGGCATGAGGTTGATACTGCACCAAGATCGCATAGTGCCTTATTAAATGAAAGATTCCCCATGGTGCAAGGTATGTTGAAGCTTCCGGATCTTTCAATTTAGGTGGGAGCTTCTTTTGAAGGATTGCACTACACTCCTCTGTCAAAGTGACCGTTTCAAACTCCTCAAGCTTTCTCTTTTCGATAATATCTCTTTCATGAATTTGACATAACTCGGCATCTGCTCCAATGCGTCGTGACGGAATATTTATGTGAAGCTTTTGAACACATCAAGGAATTTAGAAAATTGTTTGTCCGCCCTTCTTTCTTTGTAGTCTGCGGAAATGGAACGGGGAACACATGTCTTCAAGTTATCCGCTTCACATCCTTTGACTCCTCGGCTTTAAATCCATCTCTTCCTCAATCACTTTCTTCTCTTTACCCACTCAGGTTGATCCAAAGAACTCTCTCCCGCTTCTCAAGCTAACTGCGTTTAGACTCTCTCTAGGATTAGTCTCGTTGTACTCGGCAATGCTCCTCTGGACGAGCCGTCAACACATTAGCGATTTGGCCACTGACCTCCAAATTCGAATGGAAGCAGAATGATTTTGTAGTGTAGCTTCCATCCGAGTCATAAATTGACTCGTATTTGCCGCCAATTTTGCAAGTGCTTCCTCGAGAGACACTTTGGGAGCGGAAGGGGCCGCTGATTCCGAGCGAAAGGGGGTGGTGTGCGTTCTGTCCGTTTCTCCATGAAAAGTTGGGATGATTGCGCCACCCCGGATTATAAGTATTGAGTACGGGTTATTCGGCCGATTCCCATTTCCTACGAATTGAGCTGCTCCATCGATTTTGCTCGAACGGATTTCCAAATTGACACTCCGCTCGGGTGTGATCCGTTACACCAATTACATGTCTCAATGGTAACGGGGTGGTGCGTGCGAAAATGTCCGAGTCATGTGTCAAAGCGGCGACTTGAGCTGTCAAGGTGGAGATCGGATCATTGCTTGCAACTTCCATTACTCTTTTCGGTGTCAATCTTTCTGATGGCCATTGGTATGCGTTTTCGGCCATATCTTCCAAAAGCACATGAGCCTCGGCCATAGATTTTCCCATGAATGTTCCACCGGAGGCCGCATCCACAAGAGTGCGTGTAGAAGCACTCAAACCACCATAAAACGTATGCACTGGCCAATCAGAATGCCGTGTTGAGGGCATCTTCGAAGATATTCTTTATATCGCTCCCACGCCTCGTGGAGCGATTCCATATCGAACTGGGCAAAAGTGGTTATTTCATTTCTCAACCTCGCCGTCTTAGCTGGTGGAAAAAATTTGGCAAGGAAGGCTTGCGCTAACCTCTCCCATGTTGTAATCGACCCCGGCGGTAAGGAATTTAACCAAAACTTTGCTTTATCCCTCAAAGAAAAAGGGAAAAGCCTCAATCGGATGGCATCGTCGGTGACGCCATTAGTCTTAAATGTGTCGCATATCTCAAGGAATGAAGCAATGTGGGCATTCGGGTCGTCCTTGGCGATCCACGTAATGGGCTCGCCTGCACCATCTGAATAATGGCGGGCTTGATCTCAAAGTTATTAGCTTGGATGGTGGGACGCCGAATTCCCGAAAAATTTGCGTTGACTTGCGGCATGGCATAATCCCGAAGAGCTAGTTCCGGTTGAACTTGCCGCACTTGGTTGTCTCCTCCTTGGATTTCAATATTCTCGGCCATGTTGACCGTCGTCTGCAACTCTCTTTTCTCCTTTTTGTTCCTTCTTAGAGTGCGCTCGAGCTCGGTGTCCAAAGGTAGTAGGCCTTCGTTACGAGTCTTCTCATGCACTAACGAAAGGTCCGAAGGAAAACGAATAAACAAAATTAAATATGCAAAAATAAAAATAAAACGTTCAAATTAAGACTCAAATACTTAAATCGATATTAGAAAAATTTCAATCCCGACGGCGCCAAAACTTGTTGCGATATTTCCTACACGCAAGTGCACGTCATCGTTTACAAGTAATAAAGTGATAAGTAGAGTATCGTTCCCACGAGGATTGAATCTCTAACTACCGACGCTTTCGTATTCCAATTTTATTTGAACAATCGAAGTTGGTTTTTTGGATTAATAACTAAAAGAATTTCTAAAATACTAAGCAGTAGAAAACAATATCTTGGATTAAGGAAATCAAATGATGAATACGTCTAGGGTTCTGAATCCACCTTAGTTTATCCGAATTTACTCTCAATTATCCGTAATAAATAATTTTCCCAATTTACTGAAGGCGGAGATTGCTAATATATTCTACCGCCTCTCCCGAGGTCAATAGATTTATCTAACGGCGACTAACGCACTCTATCCCTAGGTGAATTATCTCGTCGATAGGCAAAAAGCATGAAATCTCCTAAAGGCCACGTAGTTTCTATGAGTATATTCCTATCTCACAGAATAAAACGGTCCTCACCAATAGTTCCTCACCAAATCTCCTCTCCCGATTCGAAGTGAATGATTAAATCAATACAACTATTGGCCAGATAATTGCAAGCATTAAACATAATTGGGAAAACTCAATAAAAAGGTAATAAATTGGATAATCTTAATCAATTCGTCAAAACAAAGGTTTCATCAAAACCCTAGATTAGGGCTTTAGCCTGACATACTAAAAACTGAAAATACAGAATAAATAAACGAAAGCATAAAATTCAAACGCAGATGAAGCTCGGATTCCTCCGTTCTTCAGCTCCCGCCTTCTGCCCTTGAATTCTTCTGCTTTCCTCCTCTTCTTTATCTCCAAGCTTAAGCTCTCCTAGGTTTAGATTCAATGATTCCAAGATAATTAAATTAGGGTCTTAAGCCCTATTTATAGCTCAGCACCTCCACAAATCGCGTCCGTATTAATCGGTTGAAAATCAAGCTTCAAACGCCCGTAATCCGCGCAGACATACTAAACTCCGCTAAGTGTGCCGCGCTCATCAACTCGTGCCGCGCACATCGCCAAAAGTTGAATACAGGCGTTAAATAATTCTTCGTGCCGCTCTCACTGGCCGTGCCGCGCACGCAGCATGATTACTCTGCCCTTCGGCTGGTGTCTTCCTGTGCCGCGGCTCCGATTCCGTGTGCCACGGCTCATCGTTCAGTTTTGCCGTTTTCGCCCGTTTTGCCTCGTTTTAGCTCCCGGACTTCAATTTCCTGTCAATCATACAAAATCAAGGCATTAAAAGCTCATTTAGATGATTTCGATCGCAGCGGAAGGGGAGGTTTGGGAGGAGGGACTCCGGCCGATCGCCGCGCCTCCGCTCACCGTGGTCCCCTTGGTGTATGAGCCTACACCTTCGTCGGCTTTCCTGCAGGCCATGGCGATTGCCGAGGCCAAGACCCCTTGTGGGAAACTGTACCTCGGCTGCGACCCCATGAAAGCCGAGAGGTAAACTTTGTTTGTTTTTCTGAGTTTTGTCACTTGCGTAGGAGATGTGCTAACTCTTCTGTTCTTGATGCAGGATCCGCTGCACTAACCCGACTTGCTCGCCGCTGGTATTGGATTTTCTCGCAAGCCGATCTCCTCGCGAGGCCTGTGACATCCCGCAATACGTCACCCGGGCTGTCTCTGCTCTGCCTAAGGCCTGGACGACCGATTTGGATGCGATCGCCCGCCAGCGATCCGGGGACACGATACATGATGCCTTCACTCTATCCCTCCAGGCGGCGACGATGGTTGCCCAAGCTTTGAAGGACTTCGAAGGGCGCCCTTCTACTTCCCGTCTTCAGCGGACCTCGAGGCCGCTCGGAAAAAGAACTCCGAGTTTGCCGACGGGATCGTGGCTATAGAGAAGGACTCCTTGGACGCGGCTAAACAGGCAAGTCAGGATCTTGAGCTGGCGAGACAGGATTCTGAGCGAGCCTGGGCGACGGTCGACCGGCTTCGGGATCAGATGACAGAGGCCCGTCGGTCGTACGCGACTGCTTAGAAGAAATCCGATCAGCTGAAGGTGACCATCGCCCGACTGACTAGCGAGCTGGCGTCGTCGAGGGGAGAGACGGATGCTAAGGAGTCTGAGCTTCAGGGTGTGCATCAGGCGGTTGCGGAGTTGAAAGGAAAGTTGGAGGCGACCGAGGCTGATCCTTTTCTCAACGTGGAGTTCGTCAAGGAGTTTGCCTACTACATGGCGTTCGCTGACTCACTCCGCGCCGCTAAGAAGGGAGGGCTGGAGGTTGGCCCTCTAGCTGAAAACTTCAAGGCTTACGCGCTGAAGCACCCTCTGCATCCTGCCTTCTCCGTGCCGATCTTGGACCTCTCGGATCTTGGCGTAGACCTGAGCTGGTACCCGACTCCCAAAAATCTCGTTCATCCAAATGCCCCAGAGGACGGGGAGGCAGATCCGGAGGCCAGCGGGGGAGCGCGGGCCGATCCAGCGGTCGAAGGTGAAGGCTAGGCAGAGGCAGTCTGAGGTTTTACATCCTTTTTGTTTTTGTTTTTGGCTTGTAATTATTGTAGCTTTCCTTGTACTTCTGCCTTCGGGCGACCGTGTTTGTACTTTGATATTCCAAGTAATGAAATAAATATTTGCTTCTTTGATTTCTTGCTTGAATGATTGTCTTTCTGAGTCTTTTGTATGACTTTACACAAGTGTATGAGGAAAGATTGTTGCGTGTACAGCTCCAAGTGAATTGATAAACTCATATTGATAACTTTTACTACAAAGTCGATCGCTGCACATACATCTGAAAAATGCCGATCTCCATATGTAATTGGATAGGGACGATCATGGTATATATAGCTCCGCCCTTCCCCTTGTTTTTGTTTACTTAGTGAAAGTAAGGGGACGAAAATAAATTGTTGAGTGAGCGGTCTTCAATTTTGCAGGTTCCTCGAGGAAAGCCGACCATCCCGGCCTAGAGGAACTGTGCATGATCGCGTAGTTCGATGGAACCGACCTCCACAACCATGTCTTGTGCGCGAGTGACATTCCGTCTGATGGCCAAGTTCTCGCGACTCACTTAATTGTGAGGGTCCTCCGTAGGCTGCGCCCGCCTCGTATTTAAACGATGGGCGTGCGGTCTTGGTCTGGAGGAGTCCTTGCGCGGGGCGTCGTCGGATTAATCGACTCCATGACCGTGGCTTGTTAGCACTTTTCTACCTCGGACCGTCATATAAGATGGCGATCCTCGACGGTATACGTTGTGACGGGGGGAGGGACGCTTCGCATTGTCTGGATCCACCATGTTAGGTGATGGACCTTTGAGGGCGGGCGAACGAGTCCACAGATCTATTTTGGAGGGACCTTTGGCTACGCCCGCCTCGTATTTAAATGAAGGGCGAGCGATCGTGGCCCAAAGGGACCTTGCATGGGCACAGATAACATTTCCATCGTCCTCCACAGCCATGTTGACACTCTTCTACCTCGAACCATCATGTCAGATGACGATGCTCGACGGTATACGTTGTGTAAGGGGGGGCGATCGCTTGCCTAGGTTCTTCATGTTGGTGACGAACTTTAGAGGGCGAGCGAGTAATCCTCTGATTTGTTTTTGGAGGGTCCTTCGGCTACGCCCGCCTCGTATTTAAACGAAGGGCGAGCGATCGTTGCCCAAAGGAACCTTGCATGGACGGATCATCGGTTTCATCGACCTTCGCGACCATGGCGGCACTTTTCTACCTCGGACCGTCATGTTAGTAGGCGATCCTCGACAGTATATGTTGTGCTAGGGGAGGCGATCGCTGCCTAGGTCCATCATGTTAAATGATGAACTTTAGAGGGCGAGTGAGTCATCCTCTTTTTCGAAGCGTTTGCTCAGGCAGTAGCCTTTGGTTTGATGAGGCGGGAATCGGGGAGAGACTTCCGAAGTTCCCTTCTTTCGATTGAAGCATATAGATCCAGTCACCGAGGTTGATCGAGGGGTCGGATCGTATGAGCTTTCCGGCCTGTTCGCGTTCGACTCTGGCGACCGTATCGGGAGATCGATGGGGCTTCGGCTAAGCCAATAAACTGTCCAACATGCCCTCCTCGAACAATCTCCAGAGTTGTCTGAGGAGGTCGCGACATTGGTTGGTGCTGTGACCGGGACTCTTGTGGTAAGCACAATATTGATTGTGGTCCAGATGACCGTTATCCCTTATCGCCTTTGGCTTGTTTAGCGGTTCGCGCCCATTGATGGCGTAAAAAATGTGAGCCGGAGTTCGGTTGAACTTGTGGAGGAGATGGGCTTCCACATCCTCGAAGGCCTTGAGGTCACCGGGTAGCTTGGAGACCGCCTTTTTGGTTTTGAAGATCGTCGTCTTTCAGACAGGAGGTGGCGTCCTCTCGCCTAGGCGGAGGGTGAGCAGCCTCTGCCTGGCCAGAAAGTCGGCAGCCTTAGCGCGGAAGATCGCGTAGGTTGGGGGGATGTCCTTTGTGAGGTTCCTAAACATGGGCGAATGACCATAGAATCCCCCCAGGACCGAGTAGAGAGCGAGCTCATCGCTGATGGGCTCGCCGGTGAGGACTATTTCATCCACTCGGTCGATGTAATCTGCGTCGAATTCATCTTCCCCTTGTCTGATTTTCATCATGCGGTGGGGGCCTTCGGGTCTGGCGACCTTGGTGGCGAAGTATGATGTGAAGTCACTCGCCAGTTTCTCAAAGGAAATGATTGATCATGGTGGTAGTGAGACGTACCACCTATGGTCCAGCTCACCCAATGTTAACGGAAATATTCGGCACTTGGTCGCGTCTGATGCCCCACACCCGGTCATGTAAATCCGAAACTTGCTTAGGTGAGTCTCGAGGTCCGATATCTCTTCATACAAAGGTGTTTTGGGAGGAGCGATCTTTGGTTGCACGGGGGCAAGCTCGATGTGGACCGCGAGTGTCTCAGTAGGTCCGATGATCTTTCTACTGGCACTTGCCCCAGTTTCCAAGAGCGCTTTCATCTCGTCGAGCTGGCGTTGCATAGCGGCCATCGCCGCGGTCTGGCTGCTCGTGGCTAGGCGCTCGGAGCGGGAACCGAGGCGATCTAGTACTGATCCTCTGGCTCCGCTGTCGATGATGTCCTTGCCAAGTGGCTCGACTCTTTGGCGGATGGGGGCCAGACGGCTGACCTGTATTCGGTTTGGAGTTGGGTAGGCCGAACTCCTGGTGACGGACTCGGATTCTGTCATCTCGTGGTTGGGGCTAGAATGCCCCGGTCGCTATGATAGATCGCTTCCTAAACGGTTGAAGACAGAACCATCCCGCCTCGCGAGAGCCTTTTCTCGCGAATCGGGGCTTTCTGAAGATCGCTCGACCAGTAACCCCTTGAACTTCCATTTGCCCGCGCGGCGGATGGCCGAGGGGGTTATAGCGGGCGCTGCGCATGCTCTCCGTCGCTCCCTTAGGATGTCCATAGCCTCTTCGATCTGTTCCGCGGTTTGGAATTAGTCGAGCGAATGGTTGGGGCCGTCCTTCAGGTGCGGGATCGAGAGTCTCGCGTCGCCGCAGCTACCCTCTGCCATACGTTGGGGCTCGGATTGAGCCGGAATACGATGTCCGGTGGTTCGGAGAGCGGTTCTCTTCGCTGTGGTGGCAGACACCATTATTCTGAAAGTTTTTATTTGAAGAACAGTGAGTGTTTCTTCAAGTATATACCCCGGAGAACAGTGAGTGTTCTTCGGGACGGTCGGAATGAAAATGAAGGTTAAGATCCTCTTCCTCTAGCGCCAATTGTTGTTACCCAAAATATTATCCGGAGATGATATTGCTGGAATGGTCGAGTAACAAATAAATGCGAGAGAACATCCATGGGGAAAGTAAATAACACAAGATTTTTCGGGGTTGTTAGTCCCGGGCTTGAATGCTCCCGCGAGATATTATTAATACGAATACTTGAGAGTACAAATATTAATGTTAGAGTACAATTACAATGAGTGTAAAGACCCTAGTTATCTTAGCTATCGAGTGCTGAAGATTGCCGGAAGAACCAGATTTGATGCTCTGTGAGTTCTCGTAACAACGATGGAGTGTTGTACTGACTGTGAGAAATCGACGGACTCTCACTGTGTGAATAAGCTGAACTCTCGTATGAAAGTAGTTTCTGAACTTGTGAACTTCTTAAAGACTGGACTTCTCTGAACCGTGAGGAGTTCCCATTTCTACCGACCGTCTTTTTGTTAAGAGGTTGTGAGAGAGAAATACTGGATAGATTCAAGAGAGAAGCCGAGAGTCTGAATTTCTGAACCTTTTTCCAGTTGCTGGAGGTTCTCTATTTATAGGACTGGGAGTCGCTAGGCGATCACCTCTGCTGTATTATAATAAGCGGGCGATCGTTTTTAGCACATGAGTTGGTCTCCTTAAAGTCCGCAGCAGCTGCTGGCAGCCGGATGTGCGAACCAATGAGAGGCTAACACGCGTCTATGTCGCTGTCTTGGGAGACCCCACTTAGGACCTTTCGGCGGGTCTGTCGGTAGGTGAGGCCGTCCTTGTCACTGACAGCTGCTGATGGGCTGGAGTCAACGATCCATGTTCTGCGGCGTCATTCGTGGATCTGCACATGGGTCCTTGCTTCGTGATCCAGTATTCGTAGACTTGACGGACGATGGCCTTGTTTGCGGCATAGGACAGTCGTCCATGGTCGGGCACCAGAGTCGATGCTAGGTGCCCAAAAGCGATCGCCCCGGACGTCGATTGCTTGGTACCTGATTTCGGTCTGGACTTTTTGCTTTGGCAAGTCTGTCTTGGATTTATTTGATGCCGTCTTTGGTCGCTCGGCCCATATACCGATCGCTGTCGAGGCGTATAAATCTCCGCACAACACATACAATGACCACAAACAAAGAACCTTGGTTGAGGCGCAATATTTTCCATACTCGTTGCACTTCCGCTAAAAAAATTTGTGATGTCATTATCGACAATGGAAGTTGCGAAAATGTCATTCGAGTTACATGATAGAAAATTTGGATCTACCAAGCCAGATTCATCCGCACCCCTACAAGTTGCATTGGCTCAATAAAGGAAGTACAGTAAAAGTTGACAAATGATGCCTTGTGACATTTTCGATTGGTCAGAAGTACCAGGATCAGGTTTGGTGTTATGTTGTGCCTATGGATGCCTGTCATCTTCTCCTAAGCAGACCATGGCAGTATGATCATCGAGTACTTTATGACGGTTATGCAAACACCTACTTTTTTGTCAAAGATGGAGTAAAAATCAAGCTAGCTACTCTACCGCCGAGTGAGCTTGATAAAAACAAGAATAAAGTCAAACTGTTGGTGTCCCTAGTCACGAAGGAACAACTGAAAGAAGCTTTAGATGAAGTTCAAACCATGAGCTTGATTCTATTATTCGAGTCAAATAAGGAGACTACTATTCAAGTAGAAATTAAACAACTACTTGAGGAGTTTACTGATGTGGTACCAAAAGAAATTCCATCTGGACTGCCGCCAATGCGAGACATCCAGCACGCCATTGATTTAATTCCAGGAGCAGTGATTCCAAACAGACCAGCCTACAGAATGAGTCCTTAGGAGCATGCTGAAATTCAAACTCAAGTGGAAGGGCTACCAAAAAAAGGATTAATACATGAAAGTGTTAGTCCGTGTGCGGTTCCTGCCATTCTAGTCCCTAAGAAAGACGAAAGCTGGAGAATGTGTGTTGATAGTCGAGCTGTCAACAAAATTACCATCAAGTATAGATTTCTAATTCCCAGACTTGATGATTTGCTAGATCAGATACATGGTTCCACTATCTTTTCAAAGATTGATCTTCGAAGTGGATACCATCAGATTAGAATTCGACCCGGAGATGAATGGAAGACTGCCTTTAAAACTAGAGATGGTCTTTATGAATGGACAATTATGCCTTTTGGGTTGTCCAATGCCCCGAGTACATTCATGCGTCTCATGAATAAAGTCCTTCGACCCTTTATTGATAGATTTGTCGACGTTTATTTTGATGACATTATGATCTTTAGCAAGGACAAAGAAGAACACTTGGAGCATATTCGGCAAGTGTTACAGACTCTTCGTGAACAGAAACTTTATGCAATTTGAAGAAATGTTTTTTCTTAACCAATGAAGTTACTTTTCTTGGATATATCATCACATCCGAAGGCATATGAGTAGATCCTGAAAAGATAGAAGTAATCAATAGCTGGCCAGTTCCGCGATCAATACGTGAGGTGAGAAGTTTCCGTGGATTAGCCTCCTTTTACAGAAGATTCATCAAAACTTCAGCACAGTTGCCGCTCCGCTCACAGATTGTATCAAAGGAGACAAGTTTCAATGGACTGAGGCCGCACAGAAAAGTTTTGACAAGATGAAGAAATGTTTGACTGAAGCACCAGTATTAGCTCTTCCCAATTTTGATCAAGTATTTGAAGTTAGTTGTGATGCTTCCCACACTGGAATTGGTGTTGTTCTAAGTGAAGAAGGTCATTGTATAGCCTTCTTCAGTGAAAAGCTCAACAATGCTAAATTTCGATATTCAACATACGACAAGGAGTTTTATGCAATTGTTCGTGCCTTGCACCATTGGAGTCATTATCTGTTGAATAAAGAATTCATTCTTTATTCTGATCATGAAGCTTTAAAACATTTGAACTCTCAATAGAAGATTAGCCGTCGACTTGCTGCTTGGAATGAGTTTTTACAGTCTTATTTATTTCTAATCAAGCACAAGGATGGGGTTCAAAATATTGTTGCAGATGCCCTCAGTAGGCGTCATACTCTGCTTTCTACCCTCCAAACAAAAGTAGTTGGCTTTGAAATGATAAAAGAGTTGTACTCAGATGATCCTGACTTCCAGAAAATCTGGGATACTACTGAAGTGCAATCCTCCAAATATTACTACAGGCAAGAAGGATTTTTATTCAAAAGGAAGACTTTGTGTATTCCTCAATGTTCACTCCGAGAAGCCATTATCTGGGAATCCCATGACGGAGGATTAACGGGACGTTTTGGCCGAGATAAAACTGTGGCCCTGGTGAAGGAAAATTTTTAGTGGCTAAGAATGGAAAGAGATATTAATCGGCATATTCAAAGATGCAGAATCTGACACTTGGCTAAATCTAAATGCCAAAATACTGGATTATATATGCCACTTCCAGTACCGGAATCGCCATGGGAAGATGTTAGTATGGATTTTATTTTAGGACTTCCACGAAGTCAACGTCAGAAAGATTCAATCATGGTCGTGGTAGATAGATTTTCAATGATGGCCCACTTTATTCCTTGTCAAATGACTAATGATGTTGTTCAAGTTGCTGATTTGTATTTCAAAGAAATAGTTCGTCTTCATGGAATTCCAAAAACTATCACTTCTGATCAAGATGTGAAGTTCTTAAGCCACTTTTGGAGAACTTTATGAAAAAAGATGGGAACTAAACTTCAGTTTAGTAGTGCTAGTCATCCCCAGACTGATGGACAAACTGAAGCTGTCAATTGGGAAATCTACTTCGAAGTTTTGTTGGTAAAAATTTGAAGCAGTGGGATCTTATTCTTCCTCAGATTGAATTTGCTTACAACAATTCAACTAATCAAGCCACTAGGAAATATCATTTTGAAGTAGTATATGGCACTCGTCCCATGAGTCCACTTGATTTGACTCCGTCAACCGACAAACAACAATTCAGCTCCGATGCAGATAGTCGAGCAAGGGAAATCAAGAAACTGCATGAACATGTTAGAGAGCAGATCCGAAAACAAAATTCCAAATATAAAACTCAGCATGACAAACATCGGAAGCAACAAATTTTTAAAGTAGGAGATTTGGTCTGGATTCATCTGCGAAAGGAAAGATTTCCAAATCAACCAAATGCCAAGTTGTCACCTAGAGCTGATGGACCATTCAAAATTATGCAGAAAATCAATGACAATGCTTACAAGGTCGAATTACCTGGAAGATATAGTGTTTCCGCAACTTTCAACATTGCTGATCTGTCGTCTTATTTAGATGATGAAGCATATTCAACTCGAGGGCGAGTTCTTTCCAACCCGGGGAGTATGATCCAACAGCCAACACAACCAACTATCTAGAAACCACCATTTTAGAATTCAAACCATTCACACAATCCACTCAACAATTCAAAGCCACCATTCCATTCAAAGCCACCAATGTTGAAAGAACAACCATGCATGTACCTTCCTTAATATTTTAATTAATTTGTTAGCAAAGGGTATTTGAAATTCTACCATGGTATTGCCCATTGTTTCTTACTATTTGAAGGCCTTATGGACACTATAAATAGGTCCTTCAATTTATGTAAAAATCATCTTGAACTTAAAGAAATAAATTGAGTGTGTTTTAGAGAAGAGCTCTCTCTTATTTCTATACCACATAAGATTTTAAATTTTGTCGCCCTAACATGCAAGAAACATAACACACATATTCATACCCACCATATATTCAACAATGATAAAAAAACATTCAGATTTAAATTCAGTTGTCGTGATCTTTAACTCTCATATTAAATACGAGAAAATCTTCGGCTCGATATCTTTCACGGAGTCGGGCATCGCGCCACTTCTATCTCTAGTCACGCCATGGATTCCTTGTTCAGAACCTTTTTTATTCAAAATTAATTACATAAAAGTTTCTAAAGTAAAATTCTAACTCATCGACAAACGTAACGAACGATGATAAGACGGACGAGACCATACTAGATGCTCAAAGCGAACTGAACTAGGCCCACCCGTTTCCCAGTAGTCGGCTCAGGACTGCTCGGTAGTCCAGTCGAGCCGTGTCGACTGGCCACTGCCTGCTCCCAAATACGTCGTGCGCCCGACAGTCTCGGTTTTAGTCCGAGAATTTTTTATCGTGCTTTATCTTCTACAACTCGATTATACTTCTACATAAATAAAATACATCCGTTTACAAATAAAATTTGCACAAAGAATAAATATTATATGCTACCCGTGAATTTTTACTCGAAAAATCATTATATGCACAAGCTGGGCAAAAATTACCAATAAATACGTAAATAAAATTAAATATTCATATTGCAAGATAATTATAGCAAATTATTTCAAAATTATAAAATATAAATTTTTAAATTGCCATCAATTAATCATGCAAAATTATTTAAATTATCAGAGTCTAAAACATGGCTCTAGTACTAGTTGTTGAAAAATACTGCGGGGGCATAGTTTGTAAAGATATGAATCGTACGAGAGCAAAAGATCTATTTAGGTTTGTTAATTAATTAATTAATTTTCACATATTAATTAGCAATTTAAATACACAATTATCTAAATAGTTCATATTGGTAAAATAATCAAACTATGTTAGATCTAAGGATCAAGTAGTTAATTACCTTTGCAGCATAATGGTAGAGATCTATAAATACATCTTAAGATCTTTCTAGAGTATTTGCTTGCCCTTATACAGATGTAGTGTGGGCAGCAAACTACCGAATCACCTCGACTTTTAAACTCGATCGGTTGAAACTCTCTAGAACAGGCCTCATGATTTTATTTTACTTTTCTGAAAGTTTGAGTAATTTTAGAAAAATAACGTGTTCTCCAAATTGTGGAATCAAATGCACAAGTCAAGATCTATAATTCAACACAGTAAAAAAATTAATTTCTGCAATGTAAAAATTGAAGGATAAGGACGAGGACTTCTAATAGATCTTAATTTTCCATATTAAGCCCCTTAATATGATTGACTAAGAAAGACATACGTTCGATCTTCTTAATTAAACGTGATTTAATGAGGTATCCACAAAGGGTCTTCTTAATATGATTTAGTCCATTAATATTAGTTGAGTCCATTATTATCAGTTTACTCCATTAATATGTATAAAGTTCCTATTAGTAAATTCTTTCCTTTGACCAATGTTTGGCAAAATTGTTAATGAAACATTACATGTACCGTTTTTCAAACTCCTTGATAGATGTAAGGGGAGAGGGGGCTTGAGAAAAAGTCTCACATCCATATAAACATTAGACGTCATACTCATTTGCTTAATTTGTGGTTATTTTTACCACTGAGTTTTCATCACTTGGACATATTTTTGACGAGATAATGTGATGTGTGAAATCCGTTGATCAAATGAATAATCACATTTGAGTGTATTGAGCAAAGTAAATATCATAAACTATGGACTTGACGTAAAAAAGTCTAATATAGTTGTCTTAGTCAAAATCAATATCATATAAAGGTGTCGTTCGACATAAGGATCTTATATAAGTATGTATTTGATGAAAGAAATCTAATACAATTCTTGTAAGGTTGTACTCTTTTTCCTCTGATCAGAGTTACTTTTCCACGTGATTTTTGTTACTTGATAAGATTTTTTTAATAAGGCAAATTAGACATATAAATTACATCTTTAAATTGGTTACAAATGAAAGTGTGCAAACCTTACGTAGATAATGAATTGATCAAAGCAATGATCAAATTGGCTTAATGAAAGTAGTCCAAAAAAGCAAAATATATGTTATACTTTTTTTCATATGATTAAGATTTTTCTTATTGAACATTTACTTGACGAGATTTTGAAGAGGCAACAACAGATACACTAATAACTCGTCACAAGAGGGGATGTTTAAAGAAATACACTTTATGTATGTTTGTCAGGTCAGTTGACTTTTACTAAATGCTTCCTTTATGGCCGAAATAAGTATGGATGTAATCATGTATTTCACCCTATATACGAGTAACATTAATGAGAATAGCATCATGTTTTGCCCTACTTATTGCCTTTTACAGTTTTTCTTCAAGATTTTTGATTATGTTTTGTACACAGTATATATAGGAGACGTTCAGTAGCATTACTTCAATCATACTTGTTAGATATATAACCCCATGTTAAATAATATATAAATCGATATTGAATCATGTTTAGTAGACATTAGAACGAGTATAACTAATCTAAACTATGTTCAGTAGATTCCGTTTCGAATATGCTCTAACTACCTTTCTTTTTATTTATCTTTTTTCTTTTTTAATTTAAAAGAAAAATTATTTCTAAACATAGATACTCTTTCTGGTAGCTAGAATAGTGATGATAGATTCCATGAAACTCTTCGTTAATGCTTTAACATCATCAATGCAATTGTTGTAAAAATGAAGCAGCACACTTCACTAATCAATATTAATGTTTACAACTGGAGCTCCATATGGTCTCAATCAGGAAAAACAAATCCATAAAAAAGAAGAAGAAAAAGCCATCCATGGCAGCAAACATGTAAACGTCAAGAAATAATCAAATCAAATTTTACCACCTAAGATATTTTTAACGTAGCCAAGCTGATCCTCTGCATGCATTGCAACAAAAAGCTGCAAATGATAAGCTTGTCCATGAGCTTTTAAGCAATCTCAATTATGTGAAACTGAGATGAAGGAGGTATGTAATTTAAAGTAGCCATAGCGAGTGCAGCATTGGGGTCTCCATTACATAACACCAGAATGATCCATCTTATTTTTCTTTGCACCACCTCCAGCAGTTGGAGATACAATTTTGACATGATCAGATTCTCCATCTTGAACGAAGTAACAATCAGTGAAGTAGGTGTCATATCCAGAAATCTTCATCATTTTCCTTGCTACGACTTATTTTCTCTCCTTCCATTTTCTCTGCATTTCTTTTCTCCGAATCCCTTCTCTCATTCGTAGAGAAATCACAAGCTTTCTCCCCCGTAGCCCTATCTTTTCCAAATATTTCACACCAATCTTCATAATATGGAAATACATTCCCCTAATCTTGTCAACATCAGTCCCATTCTACATTCACAACATGCCAAAACCAAATGTCATAAAAGTACTTTCTAATCATAAAAACATAAGTACAAATAATATAATAACAATTACCTTTCTCAAAGCATTCCACAGTTCATCATGTTCAGTTAGAACTATACTACTTGCATGATCCCAATTAAAACCACTTAAATTTGCAACATCAGACACCATAATTCACTCTCTCTTCCAAACTGTCAGCTTCGAATTAACATTGATCTCAATAAGAGTACATCCGGGCATAATCTTTTTCATTTCATCCTTCACAGCACTATAGAAACCACCTCGTCATCCATCACCGGACCTCCAGCCCCCCTTGATGAGCTCTTTTACCATACATATGCAAACAAGTTCCTCATTCTTTGAACAAAACCTTTTAGGGGCTTTTTGACGTCGTCCACGACCTAGCTTTTCTTGTGGTACCTGCATGCCTGTTTGACTGTCCATACCTGTACGTTTAAAGTAGGGCTAATTACAAAATCACATACATGAAAATTTATAGTATACGAACAACTTTGCTAACCACAACAACAACAACATCAGAGTCTTAGTCCCAAAATACTTTGGGGTCGGCTAACATGAATCAATCTCTGAAAACATCGAGTCGTCTCAAATAAAACAGTCCTATGAAAAGGAAAAAGTGATAGGTGAAAAGTTTAGTACGTAAAAAAAAGTAATAATAAAAATAAGTAAATAATAAAAATTAAATAAAAATAGTAATAATCATTATGTAAAAAAACCTCAAACATAATCAACCACCCGAATTCTCTCCCTCCACGTCGTCCTATCCAATACCATAACTTCTCCAATCCCAAAAAACCTCATATCATTTTCAATCACTCTTATCCATGTCTGTTTAGGTCTTTCTCTACCCTCACCGGCCTATGCGCTCCTCATTCTTCAAGCCTCTGCACAAATGCATCACTCGGCCTCCGTCTCACATGTCCGAACCATCTTAACCGATTCTCCAACAGCTTATCCTCTATAGGGGCCACTCGTACTTCTTCCCCAATCACATCATTTTTAAGTCGATCCTTTCTCATATGGCCACACATCCATCTTAGCATACGCATTTCCGCCATATTCATCTTATGCACATGACTATGCTTTACAACCCAGTATTCAGTGCCATATAAAAGTGCAGGCCTAATTGTTGTTCGGTAAAATTTTTCCTTTAATATGTAAGGTACGCCTTGATCACATAATAACCCGTTGCACTCTTCCATTTCAACCAATAAATAAAAAATAATTAAAAAATAAAAATTTAGAAATTTATTAAACAAACATTAAGCATTATAGAACATAGAATCCTAGAGCATTATTATGTCTATTGCTAGATTATCTCTCCAGTCTGATCACTCATCAGATGGCTCAACATTATCAATATAATCATTGTTATCCACACTTTCTGGTACGTCATTGAACTGGTCTTCAATTGGATCCACTGCCATTTCAAACCTAATAAAATTATGGAGTAAGCAACAAGCCATAATGATTTTATTTTGCACGTCTAGGATAGAAAGTATTGCTTCGAAGACACGCCCATCGTCCTTTAATTTTTTCAAACGATCTCCCAATGATATTCCGCGCTTTTGTGTGATGCATATTGAAGTATTCTTGATAGTTTCGAGGACTCGCATCTCCTTCACCCCACTTAGAGAGATGATACCTTCTTCCTCTATATGGTGTTAAGAGTCCTTCACAATTAGCATAACCGCCATCACCTAAATAATAACAACCTGCATGATGGTCATGAATTTATTCCAATAGTTTTAATAAAAATATACTTAACATTATTTAAAAAAAAAATCAAACAGAGAGGTTGATAGTATATAGCTGGACTTGTAGGTACTTTAAGGTCTGGTTCCCTAGACATGGCATCACGTAACACTCTACTACCTGTTATTAGTTTTAATCACAATAAAAACTAGAATACATTTCACATATTGAGTTATCAAGAATAAGTGGGAAGTTCTAATGAACATGCAACTTTATTATTCATATAGTCCACAACAAAAACACCATGGTGAGCAACTATAAAGCAAAGTAGATAACAAACATTTATTCCCATATGAGTTATGATGCATATCTATTCTATGTAATATCCGGATTTATTATTGAGTATTTCATCTGTATTTGAACCCTGTATCATTCGAAATTGTGATATCGATAATAGAAATATGATATTTCTCGTACTTGTATCCTTGTACACGATTATGGCAATACATAATTTTTCCCATGCAAATACATGATAATGTATGTTAAGAATGTAGCTTAACGTACGTTATCGGCTAGAGTTAGCGTACGCTACGAATGAAGCGTAGCATATGTTAGGCAGTCAATAATTGAGTTGGGCGGCTGTCACATGCGCCAGCCAGACATGGGTCCGGATAAGATTCCCTTGGATGAACCTGGACACTTTTGAAGTCAACGATTGTTAACGTACGCTAAGGATTGTGTCTAGCGTACGCTAATGTGTGTTTATTTACGTACGTAACCTGATGGTGTAACGTACGTAATCGAGTTCAGAAATGAGGATAGTTAACTATCAGGATGATAGCGTACGCTAAATTATGCTGAGTAGCGTACGCTAAGAGACTTACGTACGTTATGCGTGAAGGCTAACGTATGTTAAGGTCAGAAAATTATAAATAATACATCACCCCATTTCATTTCAACTCGTTTATTTCACTTAGCCTTCGACATACTTCGTGCCCAGAGAGATACCAGCCTCCTTAAACACTAGAACATCTCTACTTGATCATTGAAGATTGGATATCACTTATGCTTGATCATTGAAGTGGAGAAGCATCTTGGATTGGCACACAAGCAATTGGAGTTGGATTCTAACTATTGTCTCGGTGTTTTCTTCATCTTAAGGTATGTTATACTATCTCCAACCTTGGATTCGTGTTCTTAAGGATATGAAGATCATGATGTCGAGATATTAAGTTCCATTGATGAATTATTCAACCAAACATCATGTTTAGAAGTTGGGATGATTATGCTTATGGTATCATTTTTTGAAACATCATAGTTGGAATCCTATTACGTCAAATGATGAGAGTAATGTTCTGAGATTGATTATCCGTATTGAATAGCGTTGCCATATTGATCGTAGACTTGGAGTTGATATCACTTTTGTTAAACGGACTTAAAAAAGAATCATCGAAGGTTGTATCATTTCTTATGAGTTGGAATTGTTAAGTTCATCTTTGAAACAAAGTTTCAATGTAATGATTATAATGGAATCTAGCGCATCAACCTTAGATAACCGAACTTCGCATAAGAGTTGTAATCGAGTTTGAATATAGTGTTGTGATGATATACTATCCTTGAATTCGAAGATGTTGTTATCCGTAAGATCTTTCACAATTGTATGAACATGATATGTAGAAGAGTAACGTATGTTAATCACTAAGGATTTCGTACGCTTTATCATAAATCAGAACAGTCGACTGTTCAGTGAGAGACTGTCAGATGCTTGTTCAACATACGCTATGCTCTGAAGCTTACGTACGCTAACGGGAAAGGTTAACACACGCTATGTTTGGTACGTAATGTATGTTATATCATCAGATGAGTCAAGTCAACTGATCAGAGAGGAACTGTCGATACATGGTTAGCGTACGCTAGTCTTCATAGCTTACGTACGTTAACGAGTAGGCTTAACGTACGCTACCAAGGGTACGTAACGTACGTTAAGCAGGCCAGACATGTTATATTTTATGAACTTCCGACCGTAATTTAGATTGTTAGGTGTTTGTACGACTTGAGATGAATTCTATATTATTTCTTTTGTTAAGGTTCGAGCTTAGCAATGTGATTGATCGAAGAGAGCGACCTTCGAGCATTTTGATATTCGTGGGAGTATTATTCTTGTCATCGAATCGAGGCAAGTACTTTAATTGTTCTATCTATTGATGTTATATATATATTGTTGTACATATATGTCGTTGTATGTCCACCTCGTGTTGGTCCGACGGGATCATCGGGTGATCTATGCTAGCGTGCACTGGATCATCGGGCGGGCTTTTCCACCATGGGTTGGTCGGACGGGATCATCGTGGGTTCTAGGCAGTGAACGCTGGATCGTCGGAATTACCATGTGTATGTTGTGATATCATGTTGTGATTATCATTTTTGTATGTTATTTATGAGTTTCTCGTAGAAGGAGACTCCTTGGTATTTTGTCATTCATGTTATTATTCTTCGTGAGATGTTGAATAATATGTTGTGGTACTTGTACTAGCATCGTTGTGCTAACCCATTCGGGGGTGAATATTTGTTTGTGTTCAGGATCCAAGAGAGTAGGGAAACAACTACTGGAGCTGCATGACGACGAGGGTGCAGAGTGATGTTCCGGCCGGGTTTATTCGTCTGTTGATTATGTTGTTTTAATAAGTACTCGAGTACGTCGTCGTTTGTGATGATTTGGATTTGGTGATGCATTAATACTCTTCTTTTGGATATTTGTATTTTCAGTATTGGCCAGAACTGTTTGTATTTTATTTCAGTTACGTTCATATGTTAGTATCTCCTATTGTCTTTTCATTTCTTCAGCCTTGTAAATTCTTATGTAAAGGATTTACGGCGCTGTAATATTCCTGAATATATCGGGGGTGTTACAGAATATGGTATCTGAGATAAGATTATGGATATCTTGTCCAATAGGTTAAAATAGGGGTCATATATGTCTTTTGAGGTAACTGGCCGTGAATAACATCACTGTACTGCCTACGTCTTCGTGCGAGTGGTGGTTGTAAGTTCCTAAACTCTATCTCGTCCTCTACATGTTATACTTCTTTATACTTGAACATTAGAACGATATTGTTTCCTGTATATTGAGTATTTATGCTTACAGTATGTTGAGAGGTGGACGTGGACGTGGTCGCGGTCGCGGATGCGGACGAAGAAATGCTGAAAGAGAAGCTTCGCCTTCTAATCAAGCCAGCCATAGCTCAGGAGAGCCACAAAGATCTATTAACAATGAACCGGAACTTGCTGTGCTCGAAATCCTTCGTCAGGTGGTGAACCAGATGACTCAGTTCGCCCAGGTTGTGGACCGAATGCAGGTGGCAGTTGAATTACAATAGGGAGATCGACAACAAGGTATCTCGGACATGGGAAATCGAGGCGACTGATGGCTGCAAGAGGTGGCGAAGATGCAACCACCTAAATTCGACGGTATTTCTAAGACTCCCACCTAGGATCATTGGTTGGAGGAATTGGAGAAAATTTTTGCCGGGATTAATTGCCCAGATGACCAGAGAGCCTCTATTGCTCAGTACTTCCTGATAGGGGCAGCGTCCGAGTGGTGGGAATCCATCCGGCCTGTAGATCATGATGCGGATTGGACAGAATTTAAATTGATGATGGAAGCTCAGTATTGCCCTTGTCCTGTGAGGGAAGCCAAAGTCCGGGAGTTTTTCTCCGCTCAGCCTTCAGATGTGCCAGTATCTCAGGCAATTAAGACGTTTAACCAGCAGCTGGCATTTGTTCGACATCTGGTCAGAACAGATGCAGAAATGATGATCCATTTTGATATGAGAATGAAACCAGAAATCCAGAGGTACATGTCCAGTTTTGAATGTACCACTCTCCGTCAATACCAGGATAAAGCGTTGACGTATGAAATCAAGGAAGCAACAATGGAGAAGTTTGTAGAATCCAAGAAGTAAAAAGTCTCCGGTAGTTTCACAGAGCACAAGAGTAGCGGGCCCCGCAAGGCCCAGTCATCCTTTCATTCTTTCAAGAAACCTCCGCACCCATCTAAGAGCGGAAAGAACTTCGGAGCAGCATCAGCCACGATGGATGTAACCAGGAAGTGCTTTAACTATGCCCAGACGGGGCACTATCGACGAAATCGCCCCCTACCTGCCGTGACTTGTTTTGCTTGTGGTCATGAGGGACATCGTGCGGTGTTCTGTGAAGAGGCTGCAAAGTCTTTTAGAGCCCGTACATCATAGCCAGTTCAGAAGGAAGCCAGTATCCAACAGACGCAACAAAGTGTTCAGTTGCCTCAGACTTTTGGTCGCAGACGTGGCAGAGGACAGTGGGACCGAAAGGGGACATCGAGTGCTGGGATCATTGGTTAAAAGAACTGGAGAAAATTTTTGCCAGGATTAATTGCCCAGACGACCGGAGAGCCTCTATTTCTCAGTACTTTCTGATAAGGGAAGCGTCCGAGTGGTGAGAAGCCATCCGACCTGTAGATCATGATGCTGATTGGTCAGAATTTAAATTGATGATGGAAGCTCAGTACTGCCCTCGTCCTGTGAGGGAAGCCAAAGTTCGGGAATTTTTCTCTGCGCAACCTTCAGATGTGCCAGTATCTCAGGCAATTAAGACGTTTAACCAGCAGCTGGAATTTGTTCGACATCTGGTCGGAACAGATGCAGAAATGATGATCCATTTTGATATGAGAATGAAACCAGAAATCCATAGGTACATGTCCGGTTTTGAATGTACCACTCTCCGTCAATATCAGGATAAAGCATTGGCGTATGAAATCAAAGAAGCAACGATGGAAAAGTTTGCAGAATCCAAAAAGCAGAAAGTCTTTGGTAGTTTCACAGAGCACAAGAGCAGCGGGCCCCGCAAGGCCCAATCACCCTTTCATTCATTCAAGAAACCTCCGCACCCATCCAAGAGCAGAAAGAACTTCGGAGCAGCAGCATCCATGACGGATGTAACAAGGAAGTGCTTTAACTGTGCCCAGATGGGGCACTATCGATGAAATTGCCCCCTTCCTGCCGTGACTTGTTTTGATTGTGGTCGAGAGGGACATCGTGCAGTGTTCTGTGAGGAGGTTGAAAAGTCTCTTAGAGCCCGTACATCACAGCTAGTTCAGAAGGAAGCTAGTATTCAGCAGACGCAGCAAAGTGTTCAGCTGCCCCAAAATTTTGGTTGCGGACGAGGTAGAGGACAGTTGGACCGAAAGTGGACATCGAGTTCTGGATCCATTCCCCCACATCTGTACGAGATGAGGAGGACAGACGATCAGGATGCTGCTGTTGCATCAGGTACTGTTCAGATTCTTTCACAGCCAGTTAGCATTTTATTCGATACCGGAGCTACGCATTCATTTATATCCTTGTCTTGTGTAAATCATTTGAATATTTCTGGTTTTCATAATTGTGAGCCTTATGTTGTGGGTTTACCAAGTGGAGAGAGAATTGTGGGAAACTTAGAAACTAGAGATTTCCCTGTATCATATGGAGGCAGAGAGTAGCCCTCAAATTTGATTGTGATAGAAATGCAAGGAGACGACCTGATACTCGGAGATGATTGGCTTAATCGATATGGAGCTGTTGTAAACTACCGAAAGAGGAATATCTCAGTGATAGCTGACGATGGTTCCGAAATACTGTTTGAAGGATGTAAACCAGGGAGCTCGGGAAAGATGATCAAGGCAATGAAAGCTGTCAAATTGTTGAAACAGGGATGTACTGGATACTGGTGTTACGCAATGAAGAAAGAAGACGGAAAAGTGGAACTTTCATCCATTCCTGTTGTGAACGAATTTCCGGATGTATTTCCTGACAAATTACCTGGACTACCTCCACGAAGGGATGTAGAATTCACCATCGAGCTGGAACCAGGAGCTACACCAATTTCTAAAGCACCGTATCGTATGGCAACTACGGAGATGTATGAATTGAAGAAGCAACTAGAAGACTTACTGGACAAAGTCTATATCCAGCCAAGCGTCTCGCCCTGGGGAGCACTAGTTCTTTTTGTTCGGAAGAAGGATGGATCGCTTTGATTGTGCATTGACTATCGAGAGCTGAACAAAATGACAATCAAGAACAAATATCTGTTGCCACGGATCGATGATTTATTTGACCAGCTACAAGGAGCAACGGTGTTTTCTAAGATCGATCTGAGATCAGAATATCATCAGCTGAGGATTAAGGAATCTGATGTTCCGAAGTCAGCATTCAGAACTCGTTACGGACATTATGAATTTGTAGTGATGCCGTTTGGTCTCACTAATGCACCTGCCATGTTTATGCAATTGATAAATCGAGTGTTCATAGAATATTTGGACAAGTTTGTAGTTGTATTCATTGATGACATTCTGGTTTATTCTAAGAGCCAGGAAGAACATGCGCAACATTTGCAGATTGTTCTAGACCTTCTGAGAAACGAGCAATTGTACACCAAGCTTTCTAAGTGTGAATTTTGGCTAAAGAAAGTAATGTTCCTCGGTCATATGGTATCAGCAAAAGGATTCCGAGTAGACCCCCAATAAACCGAAGCAGTTATGGATTGGAAGCCTCCTAAGAACGTGAAAGAAGTCTGGAGTTTCTTAGGACTTGCTGGATATTATTGTCGGTTCGTGGAAGGGTTTTCCAAAATTACCCACCCACTTACTCGACTACTGCAGAAAACTCAAAATTTTGATTAGAATGAGATGTGCCAGAATAGCTTTGATGAATTGAAGAATAGATTGACGACGGCACCAATTTTAGCACTCCCACAGGGAACAGGAGGATTCATAGTTTACAGTGATGCTTCGAACCAAGGACTCGGATATGTATTGATGCAGAATGAGAAGGTGATCACCTATGTGTCACGACAACTGAAACCTTATGAAGTAAATTACCCAATGCATGATTTGGAGCTGGCAGCGGTAGTTTTTTCTTTGAAAATCTGGAGACACTACCTGTATGGGACTCACTGTCAAATCTTTACGGATCACAAAAGTCTCAAATACATCTTCAGTCAGAAAGAGTTGAACATGCGGCAAAGGAGATGGCTGGAACTGATTAAAGACTACGACTTGGATATTCTTTATCATCCAGGCAAAGCAAATGTAGTGGCCGATGCACTTAGCCGCAAGCCTGTTTCTATTCAGATACTGGAGACTCTGACCTCCCAGGTCAGCATTCAATGAGAATTAATTCATGAAGGAATTGAAATATGGTTGCAAAGAGTCCAAGGACAACTGTGTGTGATGGAAATAACTTCGTCGTTAACTGAAGAAATCAAATCTAAGCAAGTAGATGATCCTCTGATGATTCGGTTACTGATAAGTGGTAATTTTACCACATTATTTCTAGGATTTTATACTAGGTTTTTATCTCGTTTCGTGATTAATGTGCTCGTATTTGGCTTATTTATGATTAGTCGAGCCGTATTACGCGTTTGGGTTGGTTTTAGTGTGTTTGCAGGTTTTTAGAGCCAAAAGGACCCAAAACGAGACAAAGGACCGAGAGTCGAGTCACGGAAGGAAGAAACAGAATTTTTGCGAAAGACAGACCACCCTATCGGCCCAGCCTATCGGCCGATAGGTGCGTCCGAAAGGAGTTCCTGCCCTACCAAGCGAAGTCGATCGACGAACCAACTATCGGCCAGCCTATCGGCCGATAGGCCAGTCCGATAGGCTGCCCAGCGAACTCTCGTATTTTGACGGATTATAACTCTTTTGGATAGTTTTGTTTCCTAGATTAGGGCTAATCGGGATTTTAACCCCCTTAGGCTATATAAACCTCCTCCAAGACCTAGTTTTATCATCTTTCACCATCTTTCATCATTCTTTTTCATCCTTTATCATATTTAGCATAATTTTACATCTTTTTAGCAAGATTTATTCCTTTGATGCAAGAACTTTTTGGAGGCAGCAACTATTATTGTTTTTCAGAGATTGAAGACTTAGAGTTCATCCGAAAGGGTTGTAATCTCTCTTTTCATATTAATAATATGCATTCTCCATTTATTTCTTGCTTGATTTCAATTATGTCTGGCTAAATTCATTGATTGATTCTAGGGTTAGTAAATTTAATTGATGTTCACATGATGTTCCTTTGATTACCTTTTGACCTTTCATCCTAGGCTTGTGTTCAAGATGTGTTAAATCTCATGCTAGATTAAAGGGCCCTTAATCGATGCATGTTAGCTAATTAATTTTGCCCGGAAGGAGTAATTAATTAGTGGAAATACTTGATGCACAATATGATTTTATCTTGAGACCTGACGGAGTAAGATAAATCATAGATAAATAAGTTGGCGCTTTTTAAGTGATTTAAATTCTTTGAGCCCTGGCGGGGAAACGGGTTTAAATTAACTATCTTTCTAGGTTGCCTTGATCGGAATTCTAGATTGGCTGAGTGATTATTTCTAGGATTGAATTAAAATTTGGGGAAAAGGAATCAAGTGAATGGATTGTGTGAACTCAATTAGATGATACTACCCTAGGATCAATTACCTTTAGACTTGTGATTTTATCTTGCTAATTTGTTTATTGCTTGATTTAGTTAATTCATCTTTTATTTAATTTTTATTTTTCGATTTTTAAAGTTAGATAATTAGAATCAAAACAAACTTTCGGATTCCTAAATAGCAGTCAAATTTTGAGTAGAGTTACTTCCTTTATTTTCGACACATCAATTCCCTTGGGTTCGACACCTTGGAAATACTCCGAGGTTTTACAAATTTTAAAATTGATCGGATTTGAAAACCATACTACGCGAATCCTAGCGATCAATTTTTGGCGCCGTTGCCGGGGAATTGATAGAAAACTTAAGGGGATAATTCGAAAAAGAAGAGATTGTTACTTTAGGTTGTTTACTATTATTATTAATATTCGATCTCGTTTCCTCACATCTTGTTTTCTCTTCTTTGTAGGCGGTGCATGATCACAAGATCCCAAGGAAAGGACTTATTTCCTTTGGATCCGGAAATCGAGAGGTCTTTGAGGAGGAAGAATCAAGAAGCGAGAACCGAGACTATTTCCATACCTTTCGTTGATACCATGGCCGGCATTGTTGACCCACCACGAGAACTCGCTCGTCCCGAGAAGATTCCTTTGAATGCCCGCTTTCGACCTAAGCTGGACGATTATCAAGAAGGAGGTTGGGGGAAGATTGATGCCAACAACTTCGAGCTTAAGCCATCCCTCATAGCTACGGTGAAGTCTCAAACATACGGAGGAGGAGTTAATGAAGATCCAAACGCTCACCTTGAGTCGTTTTTGGACATATGTGCCACCATCAAGCAAAACGGAGTGCCTCCGGATGTCATTAAGCTCCGCCTATTCCGGTTTTCCTTAGAAGACGATGCGCTAGATTGGTACAAGAGCCTAGATCGGAAGGAAATTGGTACTTGGAGAGAGATGACTCGGTTGTTCTTAGCACAGTTCTATCCTCCCTCGAAGGTGCAAAAACAAATTAACGATATCTTGCAATTCGAGCAATATGAGGATGAATACTTATACGAAGCATGGATCCGATTTAAGAAGCTACTTCGCAAATGCCCACAGCATGGAATTTACAAGGAGGAAATTTACATTCGGTTTTATCGGGGTCTGACGAGGAAGGCAAGAAGAGAGTTGGACTATTCATCGAAAGGGGGATTTCTTGCTAACGATTATGAAGAGGCCAAGAATCTCATCGAGCTAGCGGTCAACAATGATTATGAGGAGATAACCGATAGGAAGATGACGAGAAGAAAGGTTCCATCCGGTGACGAGGACGCCTACGGTGATTTGAAGGCGAAATTTGAAAGACAACAAAAAGAACTTGAGATGCTAAAAAAGAATACTTTGGGAGTCAATTCAGTTTTTGAAGAGCTAAACGAGCCTATTGCAGTTAAGGAGGATGTAAATTACGTGCAAGGAGGAAACTTCTGGCAAGGGGGAAATAGGGGAAACTATTATCCGAACAATCGAAACCACCCTAATTTCTCCTATGCCAACCCGAACAATGCTCTTCAGCCACCACCGGGATTTAACGTGAAAAACGGGGTTATTCAAGAGCCGATTGCTAAGACACTTATGGAAGAGATGTTGGAACGATTGGAGGCAAGTCAAAAAGATTTTATTTATAAAGTAGACAAGAGGTTCGGGGCTCTCGAGCATAGTGTGACATCTATTGGAAACTCAGTGATAGCCTTGACAAAGCAGATGTCGATGGTGGAGACCCAAATGAGTCAAATGGCGAACGCCCAAGCCGGATTTCATAAGCCGGGCCATTTTCCGAGCAGCACCGAGACCAACCCGAAGACGCAACAATGCAACGCAATCGAGCTTCGGAGTGGGACAAAGTACAGTAATCATGGGGCTGAAGTTGAGAAATCTGGAAACGAGAATGTACTAGAAATGGGAGCCGAGAACGAGAAAGAAGATGAAATGCAGCAGGCCCATCGGCCAAGCCTATCGGCTGATAGGCCCACCCGATACCCAGACAGAATGCCGGCAGTGGATCCTATCGACCCCCCTATCGGCCGAAAGGCTCCTGGAAGTTCGAATGTGAAGGATTTTGAGGTGAAAGCTCCATTTCCACAGCGATTGGCCAAGTCGAGACATGATGAAAAGCTTCAACGGTTTATCGACATTTTTCAAAAGGTGAATATTAACATTCCACTTCTAGACGCTTTGAGAGACATGCCGGGGTACGTGAAATTCTTGAAAGACGCTGTGGCAAGCAAGAGGAAGTTGGCGAAGTTTGAAACCATAAATTTGACCGAGGAGTGTAGCGCTATCATTCAAAACAAGCTCCCGCTCAAGCAGAAGGATCCGGGACGTTTTACTTTGACATGCATGATTGGCGACCAAATGTTCTGTAATGGGTTGTGTGATCTCGGGGCAAGCATCAATCTTATGCCTCTATCCATCTTTAAGAAGTTGAAGATTGGGGAGATGAAGCCGACTACCATTTCTCTACTCATGGCGGACCGGTCGATCGCTTATCCGAGGGGAGTTGTGGAGGATGTGTTCGTTAGAGTCCAGCACTTAGTCTTCCCGGCCGATTTCGTAGTTCTTGATATGCCCGAGGACGAGAATCAACCATTGATCTTTGGGAGACCGTTTCTAGCGACGGGAAGAGCACTTATCGACGTCCAAGAGGGTGATCTTACTTTCCGGGTTAATGATCAAAATCTGAAAATTTCCATCTATGACGCGATGAAGAAGCCCGAGGATGCGCCCGAGGAATGTTATGAAATTGAGTCTATTATGCCGCCCCCGACCGACTTGTTGGAGCATTGCATTTCACACTCCATTTACTCACATTCCGATGTTGAAGAAATTTACGAGGATTTGCCAAAGTATGTTCGAATGTTGGAGGCGAACGAGAGTCGATCTAATGAGAAGGACGTATGCTATCTGGATATCAACAAACCCGTTCAAGGGGGAGTTGTCGCTGAAGACCCGGAATGAATGAGGTACCATCTAGCTAAAGATGTTAAACGTAGCACTTGTTGGGAGGTAACCCAACGTATGTATATTAGTTCGTTTTATTCATTTGTTTTCGATTTTTCGTTTGCGTGATTTTTGTAGTTTCTAGTTTAGTAGTAGCTTTGTTAGTTTTGTTAAGTTCTAATCCATGCACGCCGAGTTTTGGATACTTGCAGGTCTTTAATCGCCATATCCAAGCAAAAACGGGACCAATTATGCGAAATAGAAAAAGCTGAAAAAATTTTTGAGACAGACAATCCTATCGGGCGAGCCTATCGGCCGATAGGCCCGGCCGATAGGCTGAGGAAAATAAAAAAAAAAATAAATGTACAAGCAGTGGTCGATAGTGTCTGCATATCGACCGATATCCCGCCCGTTATGAGGTACGTAAATTTCAGAAGTTCCTATCGGCCCAGCCTATCGGCCGATAGGCCTGGCCGAGAGGACATACCCGGTCCAGTATCCGCTCCGACCCGGTTGATTAATACCCCTTTTAAACACCTTCACCACCCGATTTTTTCTCACTCTCACACACATATCGGCCGATAGAACAAGGAGCGATTTTTTTTCTACTTTTCTTCCTTCAAAACTCGATCAAGGTACATAGTTTCGACTCTTAATCCTCTTGTTTTTCAATTCTATACATGTTTTGAAGCACTTTGACGGATTCTTTTTGGAGTTTTGGTGAAAATCGAATTGGGGATCCACTTTTTGGGGCTTTTGTTAGACTTTGATGTTCTATGAATTTTATGCCCGATTGTTGATAGAATCTTGATGGAAACATGTTATCTATGCTTGATTGTTCATGGGTACTTCGAATTGGGGGATTATTTGATGAAATTGAACGAATTTTGAAAAAAACCCCAAATTGGAAGAACCCTAATTTCAAATTTATTAGAATTGGGTATATTTGTTGAATTGAATCGTTAATTGGGCTTGATATGAGTTGAATTGTTGATGAATTAGATTGGATTGAAGAGAATTTGCCCTAATATGATTGTAGTGTGTGGTTTTGATATTGTGGGATTCTTGAATTATGTCGACGCTTGTTGAATGTTTGCATTATGAGTTGCTTGTTGGATTTTGATTGGATGGTTGTTTTGTAGGAACTTTGAAATGGGAAAGCAAAGCAAGAAGTCGAAGCCGAGTAAGGCCGGAACGTCTAAGGCAACCACAGAGAAGGAAAAGGCTCCGACGAAGGTAGTGCCGGCTATTCCGATCCCGGCTGCACTCGACCCGAAAAAGTTCAAGCTGAGATTGACTGGATCCGAGTCTAAAAGAAGGTGGTCGCACCTTATCGGAATGTCACACAAACATTGCCGATTTTTGCATGAGGAGACGGCTCGGGGTATGGGGATATACGATGATATCATGTTACTAGCGAGGCAGTGCGGGTTTGAGCAAATTTTTCGGGCAAACTATCTCGCTTACCACGTGCTCACCGTGGAGTTTCTGTCCACGCTTGAGATTTTTAGGGAGCACGGGACTCCGGCATCTATTCGCTTCAACCTCGACAACATAGAAAGGGAGCTCTCGGCCGACGAGGTTAACGCCATTATCAACGGGGCCGAGGACGGGTCATTCAATCAGGGCGATCATGCCAAAGAAAACTTAGAGCTGTGGTCCAAGATGATTTACCGCAGGGAGGAGACGCTTCTCATTTATAATCCGACGTATGCCAAGGCCTCCTCGATCAGGAACCCAGTTCTCCGCTATGTCCACCGTTTGTTCACCTCGACGATTTTGAGCCGTACCGACTCGGGGACGTGCTTGTCCACTGATCTTCACCTTTTATGGTCGGCCTTGAACGGTACGCGGAAGCACGCCGGATGTTTTCTGATCGAGCACATGGAGAAACAAGCCCGGCTGACCGGGAAGCAGAGGATTGGAATTGGGGCGTTCGTGACCCCTATCGCGGAGCATCTTGGGGTGCACATTAGAGGAGAGCCGGTGTCCCGAGACATCTTTTTGGATAGACCGACACTACAGAGGCAAGAGATGCTTGCCTTCACCGAGGGGTTCGACTGGAAATTGCACGGTCGGAACAAAACCGTGTCCCTCTTCCGACTCCCCTCTCCGACCTTGACCTCTGTGATGGGCGACGCGCCCGATGTATATGCGAGGTGGAGTATGAGATCCGAGGCTCATTTGGCACTTATCCGACCGTTGGATGCGTCTCGTAAGAGGCAACGCCGGGAGGTGACCATTGATGAGCCGTTCTTGGAGGGATCCGAGGAGGAGCAGGATGATATACCCGAGGGGGGTAGCCGTGACGATATTCCCACCGGTGGAGGTAGTAGTTTTCAGATGAGAGCTCCGGACTTTGATGCTTTTGAGTCGAGATTTTTTGAGAGAGAGAGAGATGCACGAGGAGAGTATGCAGGCGCAAGACAATTATCATTTGGCGAGTATGCGTTCTTTGACAGCCGAGTTTGGTTCTTTGGGAACTCGGCTGGGCGAGGTTGAGACTCGGGTGGGTGTTGTTGCCACTCGGGTCAATGAGTTGTACGAGCTCGTGGAGAAACGAGCCGAAGAGGACAGAGTGTGGCGACAAGAGGAGATTGCTTGGAGGGAGCAAGAGAGGAAGAGGCAGGAAGATAGGTGGGCCCAGGAGGACCACTACAACCGAATGCTACACGAGATGTACCACTTTGCTCCTTTCCCCGATTCACATGCCCGCTATGATCCGAGCTCGCCGACAAACCCGCCATTTCCGCCACAGTGATCAGGTACTCCATTAACAAAGCCACTCCTTTCTCTTTTCAAACTTATTCCTCCTTTGGGATGCGAAATAAGTTTGGGGGGGGGGGGGGGAGAAGTGCGGCTTTGTTAATTTCGTTTCGTGTGAGTACCTTGTATGTATTGTATCATTATTTGCTTGTGTTGGTGCCCGTTGTTTTCGTTTGGTGCTTCTCATATTGGTGTTGCGTGGATTTAGCTTTTGTTGCTTAGTTTTTAGATTTTTTTTATGTTCATTTTCGTTTGGTGTGTTTGCTAGTTTCTATTTTTTTTAGGTCGTAGTACTTTTTTTTTTAATTTGCTTTTCGTTGTTTGCTTTGATGCCTTGCTTGGGTAGTTTTTTTTTAATTATTTTTTAGATAGCCTTGCTTGTCTTAGTTTTTCTTTATTCGTGAATTTTTCGAGCTTCTATTTGTGTGATACTGATGTTACGACACTGTTTTTCTCTCTGAAGAAACGGTCGAGTTCTAGTCGAGTTGTAGTCAGTTATTTCTGTTTTGCATAGTATTCATTTAGGTCCAAAATTTTTCGTGATTGTAGAGGTCTTGGCAGATAAGAGACGATACATACTTGTTTTAAAATCACCGTCAATACGTTTGGTTACATCTTCCGGATAGTGAGTCGTACTGTTTCTTTAGTCGTGTTGGCACTTAGATTGAGTTTAGAGGCGGTCAATTTTTCCCAAAAATCGAGATAATGTTGTTCTATGAAGGGAAGTCTAGTAACCGGGGGCATTCGCGTGACCCGTTGTTTACCCTCGCGTAAAACGACGACTCTGATTAGACTAGTGATTTAGATATTTCACATGTGCCAAAGATAGGGAACCTAGTAACCGGGGGTATTCGCGTGACCCGCTGTTTACTCTCGCGCAAAACGGCGACCTTGATTCGGACATGTGGAAATTATATATTCGAGTTGTTTCTCCGCTGTAGACGGGAACTTAGTAACTAGAAGCATCCATGTGCCCCATGAGTGTCTTTTACGTCAAACGGTTTCCTAATACATGAGAATGGAAGTTCCACCCTAGGATTACCCCGATGAAATATCCCGAGATCCTAACCTAGTGGTCAACCCGAATCAAATTCTTGAACATATATTTAAGGGAATACTGTCCGAGGTTTATTTGTTATGAAACTCGTGAAAATTGTGCCACTAGACTGTGAAACGGGACGAACTAGCTTGTTTATTTTAGCCTTTCATATTGACGGTCAATTTGACTCACGTTTTGTTAATCTTTGAGCTGGATTTTCTTCATGAACGAATGATTAGGACTGAACTTGACTACTTTGCGAAATCATTATTCTGAGTGCAGCTCGCTTTTACGACACTCGGAGTATTTAGAGAGAATTACAGGATAGTATTGATTAGGTTGAACACTATGAGTTGCACGATGATTCACGACTTTCTTTTTCTTTTCTTTTTGTTGTTCGGGACGAACAAGACTTAAGTTTGGGGGGGTTTGATAAGTGGTAATTTTACCACATTATTTCTAGGATTTTATACTAGGTTTTTATCTCGTTTCGTGATTAATGTGCTCGTATTTGGCTTATTTATGATTAGTCGAGCCGTATTACGCGTTTGGGTTGGTTTTAGTGTGTTTGCAGGTTTTTAGAGCCAAAAGGACCCAAAACGAGACAAAGGACCGAGAGTCGAGTCACGGAAGGTAGAAAGCGAATTTTTGCGAAGACAGACCACCTATCGGCCCGGCTATCGACCGATAAGTGCGTCGAAAGGAGTTCTGCCCTACCAAGCGAAGTCGATCGACGAACCAACTATCGGCCGGCTATCGGCCGATAGGCCACCCGATAGTCGCCAATAACTCTCGTATTTTGACGGATTATAACTCTTTTGGATAGTTTTGTTTCCTAGATTAGGGCTAATCGGGATTTTAACCCCCTTAGGCTATATAAACCTCCTCCAAGACCTAGTTTTATCATCTTTCACCATCTTTCATCATTCTTTTTCATCCTTTATCATATTTAGCATAATTTTACATCTTTTTAGCAAGATTTATTCCTTTGATGCAAGAACTTTTTGGAGGCAGCAACTATTATTGTTTTTCAGAGATTGAAGACTTAGAGTTCATCCGAAAGGGTTGTAATCTCTCTTTTCATATTAATAATATGCATTCTCCATTTATTTCTTGCTTGATTTCAATTATGTCTGGCTAAATTCATTGATTGATTCTAGGGTTAGTAAATTTAATTGATGTTCACATGATGTTCCTTTGATTACCTTTTGACCTTTCATCCTAGGCTTGTGTTCAAGATGTGTTAAATCTCATGCTAGATTAAAGGGCCCTTAATCGATGCATGTTAGCTAATTAATTTTGCCCAGAAGGAGTAATTAATTAGTGGAAATACTTGATGCACAATATGATTTTATCTTGAGACCTGACGGAGTAAGATAAATCATAGATAAATAAGTTGGCGCTTTTTAAGTGATTTAAATTCTTTGAGCCCTGGCAGGGAAACGAGTTTAAATTAACTATCTTTCTAGGTTGCCTTGATCGGAATTCTAGATTGGCTGAGTGATTATTTCTAGGATTGAATTAAAATTTGGGGAAAAGGAATCAAGTGGATGGATTGTGTGAACTCAATTAGATGATACTACCCTAGGATCAATTACCTTTAGACTTGTGATTTTATCTTGCTAATTTGTTTATTGCTTGATTTAGTTAATTCATCTTTTATTTAATTTTTATTTTTCGATTTTTAAAGTTAGATAATTAGAATCAAAACAAACTTTCGGATTCCTAAATAGCAGTCAAATTTTGAGTAGAGTTACTTCCTTTATTTTCGACACATCAATTCCCTTGGGTTCGACACCTTGGAAATACTCCGAGGTTTTACAAATTTTAAAATTGATCGGATTTGAAAACCATACTACGCGAATCCTAGCGATCAGTTACGTGATGAAGTGATCAAGCGAAAGGCCCCAGGATTTGTAATTCATGATGATGGAGTATTGAGATTCCATAGCCGATTTTGCATTCCCAATGTCGATGTTCTGAAGCAGACAATTATGAAGGAAGCTCACAGCATGCCCTATTCTATCCACCCGGGCACCAGCAAGATGTATAAGGACCTGAAGCAAAACTTCTGGTGGGGCAACATGAATAAAGATGTAGCGGATTATGTCTCGAAATGTTTGACTTGTCAGCAGGTTAAGATCGAGCGTCAACAACCTGCCGGAATGCTGAAGCCGCTCCCAATTCCTGAATGGAAATGGGAGGACATATCGATGGACTTTATCACTAATATGCCGAGAACCAAGACAAGAATGAACATGATTTGGGTAATAGTTGATCGTCTAACAAAATCGGATCTATTTCTAGGCATTAAGGACACGTGGGGACTCGAGAGGTTGGCACGAGTATTTATTTCAGAGATAGTCCGATTGCATGGTACGCCAAAAACCATTATTTCTGACCAAGACGGACGTTTTGTGTCTCATTTTTGGAAATCAATTCATAAGGCCTTAAGAACCGAATTGAACTTCAGCACAGCTTATCACCCGCAAACAGACGGGCAATCCGAGCTGACTATTCAAACGGTGGAAGACATGCTAAGGGCTTGTGCCTTAGATTGGTCAGCTGATTGTGAAGTTCATATGCCGTTGATTGAATTCACCTACAACAATAGTTGGCATGCTTCCATTAAGATGGCACCATTTGAGGTATTATACGGGAGGAAATGCAGATCGCCCCTATGCTGGGACGATTCATCAGACTTGATCGGGATGGAACCAGAATTGATCGTACAGACACGAGAGAAGATAGCCTTGATTCGGGAAAGGCTGTTGACCGCCCAGAGTCGACATAAATCTTACGCAGATGTACGCCGTCGCCCATTGGAGTTCAGTACTGAAGATCACATACTTTTAAAAGTTTCTCCTACTCGGGGAATCTTTCATTTCGGAAGAAAGGGGAAGTTGAGTCCGAGATATATCGGACCGTTCGAGATTCTTGAGAGAGTTAGCATACAGATTGCCATTATCGTCGTCATTGAGCCATGTTCATAATGTGTTCCACGTATCCCAGTTATGGAGATATATACCAGATCCTAGTCATGTCATTGATTTCGGCGAGATCGAAGTCGCTCAGGATGGCCTCGTTTGAAGAGAGACCGATTAGGATACTCGAGAGTTGAGTTAAACAATTGAGGAACAAACCGATCGCTTTGGTTAAGGTTCAGTGGTCGCGCCACGGAATGGAAGAAGCCACTTGGGAGACGGAAGATAGCATGAGGTCCAGATATCCAGAGTTATTTTCATCTTGAGTTTTGGGACGAAACTCTTTTTTAGTAGGAGAGTATGTAATATTCGGATTTATTATTGAGTATTTCATCTGTATTTGAACCCTGTATCATTCGGAATTATGATATCGATAATCGAAGTATGATATTTCTCGTATTTGTATCCTTGTACACGAGTATGGCAACATGTAAATTTTCCCATGCAAATACGTGATAACGTACGTTAAGAATGTAGCTTAACGTACATTATCGGCTAGAGTTAGCGTACGCTACGAATGAAGCGTAGCATACGTTAGGCAGTCAATAATTGAGCTGGGCGGCTGTCACATGCGCCAGCCGGACATGGGTCCGGATAAGATTCCCTTGGATGAACCTGGACACTTTTGAAGTCAACAATTGTTAACGTACGCTAAGGATTGTGCCTAGCGTACGCTAATGTGTGTTACTTACGTACGTAACCTGATGGTGTAACGTGCGTAATCGAGTTCAAAAATGAGGACAGTTAACTATAAGGACGATAGCGTACGCTAAATTATGCTGAGTAGCGTATGCTAAGAGACACGTACGTTATGCATGAAGGCTAACGTACGTTAAGGTCAAAAAGTTATAAATAAGACATCACCCCATTTCATTTCAACTCGTTTATTTCACTTAGCCTTCGACATACTTCATGCCCAGAGAGATATCATCCTCCTTAAACACATATAGACCATCTCTACTTGATCATTGAAGATTGGATATCACTTATGCTTGATCATTTAAGTGGAGAAGCATCTTGGATTGGCACACAAGCAACTGGAGTTGGATTCTAACTATTGTCTCGGTGTTTTCTTCATCTTAAGGTATGTTATACTATCTCCAACCTTGGATTCGTGTTCTTAAGGATATGAAGATCATGTTGTCGAGATATTAAGTTCCATTGATGAATTATTCAACCAAACATCATGTTTAGAAGTTGGGATGATTATGTTTATGGTATCATTTTTTGAAACATCATAGTTGGAATCCTATTACGTCAAATGATGAGAGTAATATTCTGAGATTGATTATCCGTATTGAATAGCGTTGCCATATTGATCGTAGACTTGGAGTTGATATCACTTTTGTTAAACGGACTTAAGAAAGAATCATCGAAGGTTGTATCCTTTCTTATGAGTTGGAATTGTTAAGTTCATCTTTGAAACAAAGTCTCAATGTAATGATGATAATGGAATCTAGCGCATCAACCTTAGATAACCAAACTTCGCATAAGAGTTGTAATCGAGTTTGAATATGGTGTTGTGATGATATACTATCCTTGAATTCGAAGATGTTGTTATCCGTAAGATCTTTCACAATTATATGAACATGATATGTAGAAGAGTAACGTATGTTAATCATTGAGGATTTTGTACGCTTCATCATAAATCAGAACAGTCGACTGTTCTGTGAGAGACTGTCTGATGCTTGTTTAACATACGCTATGCTCTGAAGCTTACGTACGCTAACGGGAAAGGTTAACGTACGCTATGTTTGGTACGTAACGTATGTTATATCATCAGACGAGTCAAGTCGACTGATCAGAGAGGAACTGTCGATACATGGTTAGCGTTCGCTAGTCTTCGTAGCTTACGTACGCTAACAAGTAGGCTTAACATACGCTACCAAGGGTACATAACGTACGTTAAGCAGGCCAGACAGGTTACGTTTTATGAACTTCCGACCGTAATTTAGATTATTAGGTGTTCGTACGACTTGAGATGAATTCTATATTATTTCTTTTGTTAAGGTTCGAGCTTAGCAACGTGATTGATCGAAGAGAGCGACCTTCAAGTGTTTTGATATTCGTGGGAGTATTATTCTTGTCATCGAATCGAGGCAAGTACTTTAATTGTTCTATGTATTGATGTTATACATATTGTTGTGCATATATGTCGTTGTTGTATGTCCACCTCGTGTTGGTCCGTCGGGATCATCGGGGGATCTATGCTAGCGTGCGCTGGATCATCGAACAGGTTTTTCCACCACGGGTTGGTCTGACGGGATCATCGTGGGTTCTAGGCAGTGAACGCTGGATTGTCGGAATTACCATGTGTATGTTGTGATATCATGTTGTGATTATCATTTGTGTATGTTATTTATGAGTTTCTCGTAGAAGGAGACTCGTTGGTATTTTGTCATTCATGTTATTATTCTTCGTGAGATGTTGAATAATATGTTGTGGTACTTGTACTAGCATCGTTGTGCTAACCCCTTCTGGGGTGAACATTTATTTGTGTTCAGGATCCAGGAGAGCAGGGAAACAACCACTGGAGCTGCATGACGACGAGGGTGCAGAGTGATGTTTCGGCCGGGTTTATTCGTCTGTTGATTGTGTTGTTTTAATAAGTACTCGAGTATGTCGTCGTTTGTGATGATTTGGATTTGGTGATCTATTAATACTCTTCCTTTGGATATTTGTATTTTCAGTATTGGCCAGAACTGTTTGTATTTTATTTCAGTTACGTTCATACGTTGGTATCTGTTATTGCCTTTTTCATTTCTTCAACCTTGTAAATTCTTATGTAAAGGATTTACGGCGTTGTAATATTCCTGAATATATCGGGGGTATTACATTCTAATCTTAAAGGTAAAACAAAATGAAAGTATATCATGTCATGATAAATGTATTAGCAGTACTCTACCTGAAATCCTTTCAAAAGGGAAATGGTAAGAAATTTGAGATGCCCCGCAACAAACACCAGTGTAAAAATATGTTTAGTCTCAATTTCATTTCTTTTTCTCTTCTTCTTCAAACATCAAAAATTAATTTATTAGTCAAATGGACGAAAAATAACACCATGAATGATCCAAGTCAAACAACATATCAATCACAAATCAAACCTATTTATTAGGCCAACTATGATATGTGAAACTTAAGGCAGTTAGATATTATTTGATCTTTGTAAAATTAAGTAAAAAAGAGTTCTTTTGAACTCAGGTCATGGACGGGTATGTTGAAATTCAAAACTCAGCTGCTTACTCTATCCCATTTAAACAACCACATAATCAGTTTATTAAAATTAGCTAGAACAGACACCAATCTGATATATCAAACCCAAAGCTATAATTAAAACGAAAACTTGTTTGTGCTAATCCTAAACCAATCTATTTGATACAACAAACTTAAAAACACAATTAAAAACAAAACAACTGATCGTATCAGCAACTAATAAGTTTAACTAAGTCTCAAAAAATTTACTTAGTGGGAAAGAATTAAGAATGTAATTAATATCAAATGGAAAGGAATTACTCACACAAGAATTATGATATGAAACTAATATCAGAAAGGGAAGAATTACTCACACAAACTCCAAATCGGTTTTCTGCGACGGCAAGTGTTGCTAGGGCTTTGGCCTAGACCTGGATATATACGATTATATATATATATATATGTGTGTGTATATGTGCAATCCTATGAATTTTGCTTCAGATGGAAACTAAATCAAGAATTAGCGGAGAGTTGGGAAGCGAATCGCGCCAAAACTCAAATCTATTGCGGTAAAATTAAGCAGATGGAGAGAGAGAATTCCAAATAATAAGGCGTGTTGAGGAATATACATAACAACGATTTGTTATATGTGTTTATGTGCGGGCTGCACATATAAACCGGTAAAGGCTCCAGTTTTAGTAGGCTCTACTAAACAAAGATTAAACCATAATACATATCATTATACGGGTTAATAAGGCCCAATAAGTTCTACTGAACGCCTCCATCGTATATTTATTCATGAACATGTATTTACGTCCCTATTATTTACTAAAATTTTCATTTGAAAAAAAAAATAATAAATAATAAAACTAATAAGAGCATAAACAAAAATAATCATTTTAGCCTTAGTTCAAGAGTTTGTCCACCCTCAAAAACCCTAACGGGTTAATATAGAACTCCATTGAAAGTTCATGGGAAGTCCCAGTCAATTGGCATAGATTCAGGAATAACTATGAAAATAAAACGATAATAAATTAACACAAAAAGGGGTACATTATATCATGTGAAAATCCATTATTAATTATTAAACAACCAATAAATAATAAACACAAAACTATTCCTAGTGAACATGTATGTGATCACTAATCACCCTCTACTTCATATTAACTATATCATGACACAAACCCACTCGTATATTTAGCAGTAGAATAAACTAGGAAGTTTGTCGAAACATTGCAACTTATGTTCAACATTTCTCTTAATTCTCGTCTTTCGATCACTTGTCCAACACTTGGCTAGGCGAAGAATACCCCATTAGCCGATGAAGTGGAGAACTCGACATCTCCTCAATTCTCGATGTTACTTCTCCCGATTTTGACATGTTCGAGCAATGGAGTCTGGTGAGTCCTGTCTCTTGGTCAGCTGTTTCCGATGGAGGCCAAGCCGACTCATCGCCTCTCACCAAACTCCCATCGTCATCCCGAGGCTCTGTCAAGAGAGATTTCATCTTTCTATCCTCATAAGAACTGCCCGAAGATATCTTTCCATTGTAATACTCACCTTCGGTAGAACAACTCATACCAAACGACCGTCCGTTGCCATAATCGTCCGAACAAGATACGGGATCCACACGTCGAAAAGAGCTAGAATGATAAAGTGGTTCCGTATTTCTCTGCCTGGTAGCATCATTGTACTCGTCGGCCTCACTGGGTGGTGGAGGGGCCGAGGCCCCCGGAAAGTACGGAATTATATGAGTTCCCTTCCGAACCGAAAATCTCAGGACCTTCTTGCACGCGTCGCACATCAGCCGATGGTATTTTTTTGTGAAAATGAGGAAATCCACAGGCAGAAGCAGCAGCTCCGAGCAATGGTAGCAAGCGACCATGGGGGCCCCACCGGCCACAGTCCGGATGCGTCTCTTGGCCGCAAAATACCTCTCTTTCAAACGGGTGGGTTTTATCTCGTCTTCGTGTTCTATCCCGCAGCCCCATAACAGAACTCCAGAGCTCACGTGGCGAAGTGGGCTCGAGGAATTCGGGATGTTGTAGCAGGTGTGATCTATGTGGACTCCACATGGACCGCTTTTACGGTGCATGGAGTTATGTGGAGGCAAGTGGGCCGAATAGCGCCACTCTTGGCCGGGACAGCAATGCGAACAAGAGCAGCTAATTTGAGGCCCATAATGTGGAGGCAATCGTTCGGAATAAACTTCCGGTTGATTGTGCCGTAGGTTGCGTCTGTGGGGATGACACACGTCTGAATATACTTCCCTTCCCGGTGAAAATTGATTGTACTGAAAATGCATCCTGTTGAGTTGATCTTTCAGCTCGCACACAGTTCTCAACAGGTCGATTTTATCCGGTTTCACGTATGGAGGCCTGAAAACCAGATCTGGTGGAAGCGAACCGTTCCGGTAACCTGTGGAGCCCGGGCCCGGGCCCATCCTTGAGGGGAACAGTAACTTAGAAATACCCTCTTGTTCATCGATCCTCGTCCTATTTCCAACGGCATACCGACTGGTTTCAGTCGATTGGCTCCAACGGTTGTTCCTTGTTGTTGCACAATGTGAAGAACTTGTTGGGGCCCACTCTGGTTTTCCGGTCGCCGTGTTATTCCTTCTCGAGGGTTGCGAAATACGTTCATGGATTTGATCGTCATTGCCATCATAAGAAGATTCACTACCATCGTAAGCATAGTAGCCCTGTACTTTTGGATAATTAGTGGTGGGTAGTAATGGACTTCCTATGAAATCTTGGGAGCCAAGTCTTCTAAAATTACGGGTAGCCTCACTCGGAAAATTATCCGGGTTTTCATTATCGGGAGACGTGAGATAAAATGATACGAGGCTCTCTTTTGAGGGGCTTCTAGAAGCAACATTAGAATCGCAGACACTTGTATTCATGTTCTTTTCCGCACTCTCATCTTCACGAGAAACAATTCCGGAAGGCTTAATCTCTCCAGAAAAGTCTTCATGCTGATCAGCAAAACGAATCCGACTCTCGTCATTGTTTCCTCGCGAGGTCTGATCATCTATTTTCCCTTCTAGAGATGAAGCATTATCAGAATATTCATGCTTGGGAGAATTATGGTCTTCAGCGATAAAACCGTCACCTTTTCGCCACGCCCTTTGAGATTCCCCACCTTCCATTTGATCTTTCGTACCCTCAAGAGTAAACTCGCACGAGCTAGGGACTTCGTCCAAAAAGTTTCTGCCCTGACTCGATTCACAATGGTCACCGCGAAATTTGTCGTAAAATCTTTTGGAAATTTGGCATAAAGAGTCGCGTTCTGGAAAGTTTTTAGCTTCTATTGACGAATCTTCATTCGGGGGACAGGCAACCTCGGGAGAGATAGAAAGGACGGTTGAGTCATCATGAAGTTCCACAGAGTCGCTATTTTCGTCTCGACATCTTATGTCGTCCTTATCCGACAAAGATTCTATCTCAGCTTGACTAATGGAATCTATATTCGAACTCATGGCTTCCAAATCATCTTCTCGACTGTTTGCAACAAAATCTGTTTCTTTTGAGGATGATTCGGTTGTGTCGGTCTCCAGTCTCCGATTTTTAGCTGTATACAAAGGAATTAAAGATGTAGGTCAAAAGAAGATTGTGGAAAGGCAAAGTGGAGAAGAATGCTTTTAAAGGAAATAATTTCTTGCTGTGAAATAGAAAAGTAGTTGAGGATTATAAATCGGTAGTGTTCGCAAATAGAAGGTAAAAAGTAAAATAAAGGGAGTATTTGGTAAATAAGTCGTGAAAGTGTTTTTTCTTTTGGATGTGTGCGAATCAGAAGCACATTCAAAAATCTAAAGCACCTATCCCCTTGCTTATAAACTACAGAATATTTACAAAACCACCCCTTAGATTTAGGTTATTTACAAAGACCCGTAAAAGCTTCAAAATTGCAAAAAGAGCCCTCAAAGTTTGAAATTACAAAACCCGAAGGGATCTTTTGAAACTCATAACTAGGAAACTTCTCTGTTTTTTTTTTCTTTTTGTTGTGATTACTGCAAACCTCACGGGTAGTTTTTGTATCTAATCCTTAAGAAGAGAAACGCGGCATTTGGAAACACTAAAATCATTTTTTTTCCTTCTTTTTTTTTCAGTCAAAAGCTAACAATCACTTTTTCTCCAAGTGTTTGCCAAGTGCCAACACTTCCTAAAGAATAATGGTAAGAGTTTGAAAAGACCATTACCTTGGAGAACAGTGCCACATCCTCCACATTTGTACAGCGGAACCCCGGGCAACTCTGCTAGAACCTGTCGGCACTTAGGACACCTAACTAATCGAACTTTTGTGTTCACTTGAGTAGTCATGTATGTCTTGCTGGTTATTTCATTCAAACCGTGGTACCAAGTTACGTAATCCTGATAAAAAAAAAACATGAAACATAGAATCAAACTCCAAGACTTCCACAGGAAGCAAAGCTATAATCTAACCAAAAGAACAAAAAAATAAAAAAGAACGAGCCAACACAAATCACATACATGGAGAAGCTGAAGAACACGACATTCAGGATTCATTTGCAAAAGAACATAAATCACTTCGGCTATGGGATTATTCAACTGTAATACAGTATCACTGGATCAAATTACACTGAGAAAGGAACTAAAATTACTCCGTGGTCAGACGATCTCGAAAGGCCTAAACATGAAATAGATCACTAGTTCAAGACCCTACCTTTTGATTACCTTAGCAATTGAGGTATCAAAATCAAACTAAACGTGAACAGTTTTGTAATTGTGTGTGATGCTTACTCAATTGGCTTTTCTATTATTTTCACTGACGCGTTAAATAATTCCGTCGGCCACTCTACCTTTTGAGCTTAAAAGACTTGAAATAAAAGAAAAGTGGATTACTAGTATTAAGCACAAATGAATGGAGAACATAAAGATTACAGCACATTTTCTGGGCTCAAAAAGAAACTGTCATTTCCAAATGAGAGAGGACGAAGGAGACTAGTTATAATGATTCAATTATAACAATCAGAAAATAGAATCATATTCATTTACACACTACAAGTCTACAACAGATATTACCTATTATGGCATTTTTTCTTGGTGGGGGTGGAGTTGAAAGGGGGGAGGGGGGAGTGGAGAACAGCACAATATGTCTCTCAACCCAAGAAAGAGGAAGATGACAACATTGACGGGGTAACATCATCATCCTATGTTAGCTTAAATCACTACGCCAACATGTCATCAACCTTTTGGAAAATGATGAATGATTTCAAATAAATTCAATCAGCACACGAGATCTTAAATAAAGAAAACCTGCAACCCGTTATTACCAGCACTGAGCTGAGTGTTGAAGCATTAATCCCATATCGATAATTACAAGTCTTGCATTCAACAGATAAAGATTATGGGCTACTCCTCTCGGGTAATCCCACATCTTTTCAGTTCCGACTTTGCTAAAAAAAAAAAAGTCAACTAGAACACATCATCTCAGTATAAACAGATCCCATTAAACAGCAAATCTTTAACCATCAAATTATTATTGACATTCAGAATTACCAACAACGATCGGAAACCCAATTTCTCTACGAACACGTATCCAAGCATACGAACTGTAAGAAGATCAAAAACTACTTTCTAAAGTTTTATAAAAAAAGAAAGAAAGAAAGAAAAAAGAGAGAACAGATGAAACTAGGAAGAAATGGAGTCAAAGAACTCATGACAAAAATCTTTGCTTTGTCGCCAAGTATTTCTTACCGTTGTTACTTCTCCACCAACGTATTTTAGAAATCACAACCCACTCTCTCTTTCTCTCTCTAACACCCACGGAGAAGAACGATAGTGATGAAGTCTTTCTGCCGTGTTTGACAGGCTTGCCAATTCTAAAAGTCGACTTTTGGGGTCATTGTTAACCCAACACACACACACAGTTATCTCAATTGCGAACACAACGAAACACAGTTCGCGACTCGGCGCGCATTAAATTTCCAAGTCAAGCTACAACACACATTTCCGACAACCTTTGATTCTGAGGGTGTAGTTAACTTTGACCAAGTCAGCTACTGTAAAATTTGGGGAGTGTTTGAGGAGAAAAGTAAAGACAGCAATCAATTGTATTGATAACAATGAATAGAGGGGTCTTTATATAGGCATTACAAAGAGAGTCTTTCCATACATAGGATTCCTAGTTAAGGTAAGACATCTAACAGGATCCAACTACTTATGGAAGAGTCTAGAACCTACCATAACTCTTATCCCCCTACAACTAGTATTAGGTAAGACACCAATACGGGAAGGATTTTCCGGAACACTCCCCCTGTGTCGAACACTAATACTAACATGGTGCACAATGTGTTGCCTCGGTAAAAAACCTTTCCAAGTCAAATAAAACCCCGTGGGAAAAACAAAGACTTTGGTGAGGAAAAAGAGCGCAACGCACCAACTACAAATGTCAGAATCATGTGAAGTATACTCCCCCTGAGGTATACATGACAGCTCATTCCATCGAGCCATCTTTAGTTGAGCTCGGATAATCGATACATTCCGATGCTTCTCACATGTTTTTCAAATGTAGATTTCGGCAGAGACTTAGTGAACAAGTCTGCGATATTCTCATCGGAACTCACTTGTTTCACTTCGATATTCACAATTTCAGCTGCTGCTGATTATATAAGAACTTCGGCGCAATAAGCATGGTATTGTCACCCTTTATGAAACCTAACTTCATCTGCTCAATGCAAGCCGCATAGACCTCAAAGATGCAAGTACGAGTTGCACTAGTGGGATCTAAACCACACGTTCCTAGTATATGGTCTATGGTCGATCCGATCTAAATGCACTCCCTTACGGATTCGTGCAATGCAATTATCTCTGCATGGTTCGAGGAAGTAGCAACTAGGGTCTGCTTGGTAGATCGCCAAGATATCGCCGTATTCCCAATGGTGAACACATAACCAGTTTGGGAACGTCCTTTATGCGGGTCAGAGAGATAACCGCAGATCAAGAAATCCAACTAACGTGTCGTTAGGATTCTCTGCATAAGGGGTAAGCTTGCTCGCATTAGCACTTCGGTAGTCAAGCTACCATGCTTAGCCGCAATATCGGAGGAAGATCGACGGTCGGTATGCATCGTCTTCACCTCAACAATTCCTTTCGGAATATCACTCTCTTTGCGTAGGGAAAGAACAATCCAAGGTCACCTGGAGCCTTTCAAGTATCGAAAGATGTGTTTTACTCCATTCCAATACCTTATCGTGGGAGCGGAGCTAAATCTCGCTATGATTCACAGAGAATGCGATGTCCGGGCGAGTACATTGAGCCGTATACAACAACGCACCGATTGCGCTAAGGTACGGTGTTTCGCTCCAAGGACCTCTTCATCCTCCTCTTTAGGACGAAACGGATCCTTGTTCATTTCCGGACTTCGACCAATCATGGGGGTAGCAAGAGGATGTGCTTTGTCCATGCTAAATCGCTGAGCATTTTATGGACATAGGCGGTGATGAATGAGTATACCATCATCTCGATGTTCTAGCTCTAAGCCCAAGCGAGAATCGAGTCCTCCCGGATCTTTCATCTCGAATTCGGATTTAAGGTAGCGGGCCGTTTCATTGACCTCATCTATGGTACCGATGACATTCATGTCATCTACATAGACGGCTACAATCACGAATCCTGCATCTGCTCTTTTCACGAATATGCATGGACAGATGTCACTGTTCTTGTATCCCTTCCCAACCAAGTATTCACTTAGGCGGTTGTACCACATCCTTCCGGATTGTTTCAAGCCATATAGTGAACGACGCAATTTCACAGCGTCGCACTCCGTGGTTTAGAGCTACTTGATTTGGGCCATGAAATCCCTTCTGGGACTTTCATATAGATATCCGTATCTAGATCCCCATAAAGATACGCCGTAACCACATCCATAAGCCGCATGTTCGGTTTTTCTGACACTACCAAACCGACTAAGTAGCGGAAAGTGATGATGTCTATAACGGAGAATACGTCTCCTCGTAGTCAATGCCAGGCGCTGCGAGAAGCCTTGGGCAACTAGTCTCGCTTTGTAACGCATGACCTCATCCTTATCATTGCGTTTACGAACAAAGACCCATTTATGTCCAATGGTTTAACGCCCACGGGTATTGGCTCGATACGGCCAAATACCTCACGTTTAGCCATTGAGTCTAGTTCACCGCATTGCATCTTTCCATTTCGCCAATCGGCTCGTTGTTGACACTCAAAGAACCGAGCGCTCGGCCGTCGTCGTCTTCAATAATTTCTTGAGCGACGGAGTAGGCAAAAGCATCGTCGACTAGCGTGGACGACTGGCCCAATAAGACGTATTCACTCGTACATTGCATCGAGATTTCTTTATTTTCCGACATCAACAAAGTTTCGACGCGTCCGTCGATTGTTCCATTGTTGATTCGAGGACATATCCGTAGTCGAGATAATCTCGTGTGACGGAGTCACCGTGTCGATGATGAGAGGATTTTGTGCCTCCGTTCCTCTTCTCTTTTGAGGTTCGGTATCCTTTCTACCCACCGGCCTCCCCTCTTTCGAGCAGGATAAGAGCACAAGCCCGTCCCACCACTAAGGTTGACGCCGGTGGCATCATTCCTTTGGGCGGTGAACCTTGCCCTATAACTGGGACTTCCAACCTTGCAGAACATTCGCGGCGGGAATGGTAGATCTTGTCACTTTCGCAGATCGGTAAAGGCGCCGGGCATCGAATCCGCAACTTTCAAGGCGAGAATACGTTGCACTTCTAGCTCGGATTGAGGCATGCGGGGATCTTGATGAGGCAAGGAGGAGCACACTGACAATTTCTGGCGTTCAACTGGAATCGTTCGATTCCTCTCTCCCCTAACGACGGGAAGTTTGTCTCATCAAAGTGACAATCTGCAAATCTTGCGGTGAATGCATCTCCGTCAAAGGTTCCAAATAGCGGATAATTTTAGGCGATTCATAGCCAACATATATACCTAATCGTCTTTGCGGACTCATTTTAAGACGCTGTGGAGGCGTAATTGGCACATATACCGCACAACCAAAAATGCGTAAGTGTGAAATATCGTGCTCATATCCAGCTACCAACCGGTACGCACTAAACGGTTGATTGGCGGTGGGTCGAAGCGAATAAGTATAGCCGCATGCAAAATTGCATAACCCCATGCAGAAATCGGCAAGTTGGTGCGCAATACCAATGCTCGAGCGATAAGTCAGAACCGCTTAATCATAGCCTCGGCAAGGCCATTCTGCGAATGAACGTGGGGGCGGGATGTTCAACATCAATCCCAATCGACATGCAATAGTCGTCAAAGACTTTGACGTAAACTCTCCAAAGATTGTCAATCTTAATGACGAGATTGGGAAGTCGGGGTGGTTAGCCCGTAACTTGATGATTTGTGCTAGGAGTTTAGCAAATGCAGCGTTTCTTGTGGATAGCAGAGCGACGTGTGACCATCGCGTCGATGCATCAACCAGAACCATAAAATATCTAAATGGTCCGCACTCTGGTTGAATAGGTCCACATATGTCCCCTTGAATTCTTTGTAAGAAGCGAATATTTTGTGTTGAGTCTTTAGCAAAGGACGGAGAGGGTATCAACTTTGCTAGTGAACAGGCTTTACAAATGATTTATGGGCATTAGAAATTGCCACGGAAGCCTCGGGATTTACGAGAGATGCACCGTCAACCTTATTAGGGCGTGCGATCTTTGGTCCCGGTGATACGGTATCAAGCTCACTCACATCAATGCCGATATCGAGTGGTGCTTCCAATCGTTTTCTGGACTTGAAAAACGGATGACCATGTGAGTTTTTCAAAATGCGAATCATCATGTCGCGTCGGGGTGACCGAGTCGGTCATGCCATAGTTGGTATGCTTGAATCACACGATTCGTGACTCACGGATAGGATTCAATAACCCTTATTGTAGTCCAGTATAAACCACTACTTAGACTCATAAGTTTCTCGAGAACGCGGCGTCTTCCGCATTCCGCGAGTAACACACAAAAATTCTGTCCCATTCTCACAATGTGTATCAAGGTGATAACAGCTTGGCACGGATGTCCCTAAAACTTAGCAAGGTTCGGTTTGCTCTTGGGGCATAGAGAGCATTTGTGACATTAATATGCGTACTGTTAGGTAGCAAGAAATGAGCAGGTCCCCTCCTTGAATTACTTGGGAGGAACCAATCATTGTTGTCACCGAGGATATGTATGGCACAATATCCTTGAATAATTGCCTATTAGAAGAATAGTGTGGGTTGTTCCACTATCGCCAAGGCACTCAATTTCGCCACGAGACATCTACAATAAGACATGAAACTCAATTAGTCTTATGTTTAGAGACATAGCGAAAACTCATTTACATCGAGTTTGGGGAAATTCGACCAAGTTGGTTAGGATCAAAGTTAGCACAATCGCTGGAAATAATTTCCGCGCAGCTTGACCTTTGTTCACTAAAACAGAAATAACTTCTTCGTTAAGAAGGCTATGGACGAACGGTCAGTTGTTCTGGAAACTAGACTTCCGTATCTTTCTATCCATAGGTCGTGCACTTTCTGGATCATTAAACTCAGATCTCAGTGCTCGTTTTAATTTGCTATTTTGGTATTTCCCTATTGTTGAGTGAAAGAGCAAGGCTTAAGCCTTTTTCAAAGGCATTATTTTTGATACAATACTATGGAAATATGGCCATAGGAGCGTTTAGATACTTTAAAATGCATCTTGGTTTACGATTTATATCTCTACTAATGATCCTTTCGGTAACTCCAACTTGGTAGACTTGCAGAGAAAGTAGGAATGTCAGATGCAAAAAGGCCGTTTAAAAACCACCGATTCCGTTTGAACTCTCAAAGCATAAACAAATACCAAGGAGGATGCGCCTAGTCTTGATCAAAAGTTTTGATGAAATCCTACCAATGTATCAAATTTTTAACCAAGCAATTCGTTAGCAATTATTTTGTGATAAACCAAACATGCTTTGAAGGGAAAAATAAAATTCATCTTTGCACAATCACGGAATTAAAAGAATTTTATTCATCATAGCCAACTTTATTACATTCATGAAAATCCAAAGTAGTTCTCGGAAACTAGAAAAAAGACAAAACATAACCAAAGCGAAAAACTAGACAAAGTCGGCAACATACATATTATGGTCTTTGTCCGCAATGGTGAGAGGAGGGATCTCAGACCGGATCTCAATATGGTTAACCTCCGAATTCTCATTATCTACTTCCATGTAATTCGACTCTTGAGCCAAATATTGTTTATAGTGCTTGTAGTAAGCTTGGATGTTCTTTAGCGCTTTGCAATTCTTTGTAAGTATGCTTCTTCGATCCGCAAGTATAGCAATTCGGCCTTCCTTTCGAGTGGTTCCATTCCGTGGCAGGAGGCGGCCCACGTGGTTGGGTTCCACTAGGTCCCGTGGCCGAGCCACCTTGCCTCTTCCACACGTTGGAACGACGACCTCGTCTTTTCCCTTGCTTGCTCGAGTCATGCATCCGTGGTGCTTGCAAAAACTGAGTAGCGTTGCCTTTTCTATTTTGTCGTGGTGCTTTCCTGTGGGTAGCCTGATTCACTTTCGGGATCGGCTTCGTATCAGCTGGGCGCGCATTGCTATTGAGAATAATCTCATGGTGCCTTTCTTTTTTCGCGAGGTGGGAGATAAGGTCACTAAAGTTCTTAATTCTCCCTTCCTCATAGGCAACACGCAGCTGATGAGCAATTACACTTGCTCCCACGGGAAACGTGTTAAGAGTCTTCTCGATCAAATCTTGATCAGACTTCTTGACACCACAAAAACCAAGATCAGCGCGAAGATCGAGGACAGCTTGATTATAGGCTTCCACATTCGCATAATCCAAAAATCGGATTTGCTCCCACTGAAGTTGCAATTCGGGGAAGCGCTGATCATGCACATTATTAAATCGTTGTTCGAGTGTGTCCCATAGTTCTTTAGGGGTTTGTAAGTTCATATAACACTTTTTCAACAACGGATGTATATGTCTACGCAAGTACATCAGTGCATTAGCCTTGGTTTCCTCGCTCGGTTCTTGAGCGGTAGGCTCGTTAGAGGGAAAGATGGTGGTAGTAAATCTCTTACCGACGAACGCCAAGCGAACGTCTGAGACCCACCTATGGTACTCCTTACCAGCATGGTCAAGGATGTCGAACTCCGGATGAACATTGGAGCTTTGTGCCATCTACAAGATATAAACAAGAGGAAGTTAGTCTTGTTGGATTTTCAAATGACAATGTAAACGGTCACAATCGATGCTTTTAAAAGCGTGTAACATAACCGTTACTCGATTTACTTCCCTTAATTGTTGTTTAGTAAAGTCGACAAAAACGGCGATATCGGATCGCACCCGGATACGTGGTGTATGCAACAACCACAAGTATCGACTTTTCAACAATTCCGTGACTCCCCAGACCGTCACACGCTTTTCTTCGACACGCAGAGATACCGACTTCTCTCGCGGTCTCATCCACCGCAAAGTAGCGTGGGAGATAAAGAACCCAAAACCCGTGTCCCCAAAAGAAAAATTCCCAAAAAGGAGAGAATTGAAAAAGGGACAAGTCAGATAGTTACCTCGATTATAAAATTAGGCACGTGCTGAATCATGTTGTGCTTCGATCTCTACGGTTGGTACTCGATGCGACGACGTGAACCGGAGGCGCAATTTGACGGCTCAAGATAAGTTGATGTTCGGTTTTGGTCCGAGAGTCGGAACTGGCCTACTAGCCGGATCGAGTCGGCGGTCCGCAGCTGGCGGTCGGGCGGTGGTCGGGCGCGAGGCGGGCAGCTGGCGCGGCCGGCCAGGCCGGGCGGCGTTGGTGGCGGCGCGGTCCGGCGGCCTGGTGGCGGAGGTCCGCGACGGAGGCGGTCCGGCATCGTCCGGTTGCGGAGGTCTTTGGACGTCCCGTGGGAGCAGTGGGACGGCGGCGGCGGCGGGCGGCTGGCGGTTCTGGCGGCAGGCGGCGCGGGAGCGGGCGGCGCTGGCGCGGCGGCGTGGCGGCGGCAAGTGAGCGGCGGCCAAGCGGTAGGCTGTGGCCGATTTTTTTTTTTCTTTCGTTCGAGCTACGTGCTGATAACGTGTTTGAGGAGAAAAGTAAAGACAGCAATCAATTGTATTGATAACAATGAATAGAGGGGCCTTTATATAGGCATTACAAAGAGAGTCTTTCCATACATAGGATTCCTAGTTAAGGTAAGACATCTAACAGGATCCAACTACTTATGGAAGAGTCTAGAACCTACCATAACTCTTATCCCCCTACAACTAGTATTAGGTAAGACACCAATACGGGAAGGATTTCCCGGAACAGGGAGAACCAAAAAAAATATAATCTTAAAACTGTTATAAAATCGGAATATCGTAGAGAGAGAATAGAGTGTATTTTTCATTAATAACTGAAGCTCTATTTATAGGAAAACTTCAGATGGCACAATCATAATTACATAATTACATCAGGGGCATAATAGTCATTCACACTATATAAAAACAAAAGAGTAATTGAAATGTCACTTTCATGGTGTTTTTATAATACTCCCCCTTGAATGACTATTTACAAATATATTTGCTGAACTAGTTTGAAGAAAAACTCAATGGGAGAAAAACTTTCAAACTGTATGTATTGGAGCTTGTGGCAATCATATCATGTTGCATCATAATGTTGCTAGGAAATCCCTGTGGGATAAAACTTCAGCAATCGATGATCTCGTAAATTTGCTCCCCCTTATCTCGATAGTTCTTTTATGAATATTCGTGTGCCGTCTCAGTAAAACCTCGTGGGATAAAAACTGAGTGAATAAGTCATATATATCATTCGTTGTTGGAGTATCCATATGTTGCCTCATTAAAACCTTGTCAAGAAAACCCAGTGGGAAAAACTTGATCGAATGAAAAAGAGTACAACAACTCCTATTTTCAAGCTTTGAGGAATAATCTTGATCTTTGTAGTGTTCCTCATTATGCCATGAATATGCCTCGTTAAAACCTTATTAGGAAAAACCCAATGGGAAAAATCTTAATGAAGGAAAAAGAGTACATTATTCATACTAATACGCCATTCCAGTTGCCTCGTTAAAAACCTTGCTAGGAAAACCCAATGGGACAAAACCTCAGTCAAGGGAAAAAGAGTGCAACGCGTATTTTATATAAATATGCCCCAGGCATTTCAATGATCCTCTAGGGATTAGTACGAGTATCATTTTCAGTGCAGTTTGTAATATCGGACTCATATTCATTGCAATATATTCCAAATTTCTTTTGGAGATTCCATATTTGTTGTGATTAGGCTACCTCGTTAAAAACCTTGCTGGAAAACCCAGTGGGATAAAACCTTAGTCAAGGAAAAGAGTACAGCATATAATTTTCGTTCACAACGTTTTATTTTGAGTGACTGCACGCACTGATAATATGTTCAAAATCTCCTTACGAGTCACTTTCAGTAAGCCCATATATTTCATTTTATTATAAGGGCATATATTTCAATTTCGATGGATTTCAATATCCTCATTTTCACAAATCATGGATTTTAATATCCTTATTTCCAATATTCATATTTCACCGTCATGTATATCCTCATTTCATTCATAGCGCTATATTGTGTCGACACTTTTACTTCCCCATGGCAACATAACTTGCCGATATATCTCATTATTGTAATACCCGTAATTTTGATTTCCGGTAATTTCTTTTTTCGGCGAAAGTCCGTTTTGACGGCTCGCTTGGGACCTTCCCGTCATTCCGAGAATGATTAATTCTGCACTTTTTGTCATCCGAGTTCGTTTCGGTGTCGTTCTGTTGAATTCCGTGTTCTTTAGCGACTTTTCCACGTATGAGTTCGACTTTGTTAAATCACCATTAATTTTTGGAAACTCCAAAAATTCTGAATCATTGCAATATTATAAAGTATCAAGATAGCTTTCCAATGGTTCAAACGGTGAGTCAATCGGAGTCCGGACGAAGGAGTTATGGTCGATATAGCTAAGTCACTCACATGTTCCAGTTTTGGCCGAGCAGCCTGCCGGAAGGGCCGCGGCACACCTGGTCGAGCCGCGGCACGCACACATTTTTCAATCTTCGGCCGACCCGTCTGTACCTTGTGCCGCGGCACATGCCGACGGGGCCGCGGCACACTGCCGAGTCACTGTCGCGGCACACTCATCCGGGCCGCGGCACGCTGCCGATCACTGGGGGCAGATTCGGCCTTGTGCCGCGGCACACTTCGGCTGGGCCGCGGCACACTGTGGCTCGGCTATTTAAGGCCAAGAGCGTTTTTTCTCCCATTTTCTCACTCGTTTTCTTCCCTTCCACGGCTGGAGCTTGATCAATCATGAAGGCATGTTGTTATACAATAAATCCATGAAGTTTTGAGGTTCATATCATCAATAATCCGTCCTATAACATCATTTGATCGAGCGAATCAGGTCAGATTTTCTAGAAATCTAATTTTGGGGATTTTTGGGTATTTTGTTCGATTTCGTCCGTTTAATCCGATTTAACTTAGGATTGTGATGGATTGATGATTATTTAGATGTATTATATCATTTCCCTTGTTATTCCATGGTTGGATCGTATCGATTCGTTGTTTTGGTCGAGTTATTGATCGACGCCTTGAAGGTGTCCGGTAAAATGTCATAGAGGGGTTTTCGGGCATTCTACGATTATTCTTCCTCGTATGATCGATGATTTATTGATTATATGTTGTTAGGGTCGAATTCTTGTGAAGAACTCGAGTCGGAACCCTTCCGTTCGTTGTCTTCTTCGGGGTCCGAGCTTCCCGGTCGAACCGTATTCTTCGGAGCATTTGGTAGCGGTTATTAAGGCAAGTATCTTATTATACGACTTGTATCTTGCGACTAATAATCACGTATGAGATTTATAATGATTTTACTTGCCTTCGTAAATATGTTCCGTTTGAATTGGTTGTGTATTCCGCAATTTGAAGGCTTTGTGATAATAGCGTTATATTGGTATACGTGTTAGGTGTTGCGTCATTTGTGCAGGATTGCGATGTCCATATGGGATGGTTGTACACTTGATTGTGCAATGTATTGTGTACCGATCTTGTGTTATGTTGGTTGTGTGTTGTGATTGATGATAGTTGTTGTGAGTGTTGAGATTGTGCTATGTGCGTGTGATGTACGGTTTTGTGGTGATCAACGTGATTGATTAACTATGCTCATTGTCATATGTAATGTGAATGTGAATGTTGTGTGCTGGAACGCTAAGTTCACTCGTGTGGGTTCGACGGGGCCTACGAGGATTCATGGCACAGGTCCATGGGATCAGAACTTAGTGTGTGGTGCTGAGGTCCAATCGTGCGGGTCTGACAAGGCCTACGATGATTCATGGCACAGGTCCATTGAATCAGGACACAGTACATCCAACCGTGCTGGTTCGACGGAACCAAAGGTGACATGTGACACAGGTTCACGGGGTCGGGACTGGTTTTTGAGATTGTTATGTTTGCTCAATCCGTGTGGGTTGTTGAACCTACGGAGACCCGTGGCAAGCGATCACGGAGTCGTGAGAATGATTGATTGTTGTGGTTGTTGTGTTTGCTCAATCCGTGTGGGTTGTTGAACCTACGGAGACTCGTGGCTAGCGATCACGGAGTCATGGGCATGATTGATTGTGGTGATAGTTGTGATTGGTTAAGTCCGTGCGGGTTGTTGAACCTATGGAGACACGTGACAGGGGATCACGGTGTCACGAATCGTGTTTTGTAAATCAAACTTTTTGTAAGAAAGTTTTAAGAAAAGTTGGGCCGAGCCCCACGAGATTTATGGAAATATTTTCGTACTGTAAATTGTTGAAATACAATTTGAGATTTGGGTTAAGACCCTAATATTTTCGAAAGGTTTTGAAATTCTAAAAATTCCCGAGATGATAATCTTATTTTGGAATGCTTCATAGCTTATCTTTCCTTGTGAAAACCTCCCGGGGACATTTTGATACTTGGTTGTTATATTTGATTCACGATTATCACTTGCTTGTTATATTTCGTATGATTTGATACTTGCACTAGTAAAACAGTGGAGTTTTACTAACCCCCGAGTAATCGGGGGGTGGATGTCTGTTTTGCGTCCAGGTACATGCAGATTTAGGGGAGCAGTCACATGATTGGCACAAGAGGATGATGAGCTGCGATACTAATCATGAATCGAGAGTTGTTTGATTTTTGTTGTGTTGTCAGAGTTGATTTCAGTCTTCCACTGTATTGTATTTCGACCCCTGTGTGGGTAATGTCGTTTAAGTCAGTTTTGTTGATTGGGTTGTGTGACCTCATCGGTCTGTGTATTCATGTGTAAGTGACCATAACGGTCTGTATTATTTTATTGTTTGACCCTGGTCGGGCAAGCATTCGGTTGTTTATGGATGTTTAGCCTGGTAAATCCTTGTGGAAAGGGTCTACGGCGTGTAATATTCCCAAGAGGATCTGGGGGTGTTACATTTATGGTATCGGAGCTTAGGTTGCGGAAACCTAGGTTGTCGGGTCGAATCGAGTCGTGGTTTGTCGAGTAATGTGTTGTCTTGTCGTTCGAGTCGTCAGGTGACAAGTTGAGTTGTGCGTAGTCACAACGTGTCGGATATGTTGTCGGATGAGATTAGTATCGTGGGCGACCGTCATCTCCGTGCGGCCTGTGGACGTAAGTATCCTCTTTTATGCGTAATGCCTATGTATCTCGATTTTATCTTAGTGAGTTAATTGCGGTGCATGATTTTATTTACACAGTATTGTGTAATATAGTTGTGTTTAATACTTGTGGCACATAGTATGAGTATAGCTGGGCGTATTGCTGTTTTACTTTTGAACCACCGTGTGGGGTGGTATGGTGTGAGAGATGTAAACCTTGATGAGTTCTGTGAAGGTATCAACAGTAGAGTTTGTGAGAAACTCCGATGAATGATTTTGCTGTGTGTTTAAACTTGATACCACGAGATGCATTTTATTGAATTGGCGACCCTGGCTGCCATTTGAGTATGTGGTTTTAAATTCGTCTATTTTTGGAATGTTGTAATTTTTGTCCAGTTTGAGAATATTTTCTGTAGGACTTTACAGTTTGAGAATTTTTGTAGAAATCGATTTTTGGATAATATTTTGGTGGTGCGGTCAAACCACGGTTTATGTGGATTTTCCAAATTTGTTAAAATTTGACAAATGGGCCGTGTATTTCCAATGACACAATCAAACGGTATTTGAAAATGCGTTTTGAAGTACTTCGTACAATGTAAAATACTACCGTCATTTTGGTTAGGAACTAAAGGATTTTGGGAAATTTTTATTTTGCAGAACGATTTTTGGTTTTCGGAATTTTGAACTTCTTATGTCCACGTGTTGGGGTTAAGTGGTTGTGGTAAGTTGTAGTGTTGTTGTGCTTGCCGGATGATGTTTCAGTGTTTTCTAAATGTTGAGATACATGATTTTGATTAAACGATCGAGGTATTAAAAGCGTTTTCGAAAATTTCATTTCACCAAATTTTTCAAACTTGAGAATTTTAAAATTTTATCATTTGAATAATACCCCGGAAATATTTTATTTTTGCTGCTAGTGTTTGATCCCTACGATGCGTGTGTGGTTGTGACTGTGTTTGATTTGGTAAAATCCAAACACCTCTGTTGATGTGACTGTGTGAATTATTTTTGAATGAAGTTCTTAAATTACAGTGTTAGTTCGTGCACTTGTGTGATGACTTGGAGTTGATGCTTTATCGTGCTGCTACTATCGTCCTATGTTGACGTTGTGACGTTTGTTTGGTTGCGTTATTCTGTTTGGTCGTCCGTTCAGTATGCCGAGAGGTCGTGGTCGAGGACGTGGTCGTAGTCGTGGTCGTTATCAGGAGCGTGAGAGGGCGACTCCCTCCTTGCCGAGTACCAATCAGCTCAATACAGATCAGGGACATTCGACTAGCGTTAATGTTGACGTTGGCGCCGCCACCATCCTTCGTCAGGTGGCTGATCAGTTAGTGCAGATGAATCAGGCCATACATCGGAATGAGAATCCAGATGGGGATAACGGAGCTAGTAAGTGGTTACGAGATGTGATGAAGATGCAGCCGCCCCGTTTTGTGGGTTCGTCTGACTCATTAGGTTGGGAAAGCTGGCTCTTCCAGTTGGACAGAACATTTGAGGTTGTAGCTTGTCCGGATGAAAAGAGGGTACCCATTGCTCAGTACTTGCTTGATAAAGAAGCTGCAGACTAGTGGCAGGCTGTAGTGCCTGCAGATCGTACACCGACATGGGCTGAGTTTAAGACCGCCATGGAGGTAGAGTATTGCCCGTTGCCTGTTCGTGAACGCAGGATCGTTGAGTTTTTCTCAGCTACGCCCCAGGATGTGTCGATATCCCAGGCGATAGTCGATTTTAATCGACAGCTGGCTTATGTTCGTGATCAAGTGAGAAGTGAAGCGGACAAGGTCCGATACTTCAATATGCACATGAAACCCCATATCCGTGAGAGTATGGCTCCGCTCATGTGTACCCCCTTGAAAGATTATCAGGACCGAGCTCTAGCCATCGAGATGGCTGTTTTCATGTCAGAAGGTAGCTCAGGAGGTAAGAGACAGAAGACCTCGAGTAACTTTTCAAGAGGCCAGAGAAGTGAGATTCGTGAGCCTATTACCTTGTGTTGCCCTTCTGGGAACACTTATCGTTCGTTTGATCAGTCTAAGAATCCTACTCACGAGCCAAGTAAGACAAGCGGCGTGAAGTTATGTTTCAACTGTAGCCGTGTGGGCCATACTCGAAAGAATTTTCGCTCGCCGCAAGTTAACTGTTTTAAATGTGGACATATGGGACATCAGGCGGTACACTGCTAGACCGTCATTGAGATGTTCGGGAGCCGAGATCCCGCCCCTACGCGTGGAGAGCTCAGTGGTGCCCAGTAGCATAGTTGCGTGTTGTATTTGTGTTGTAATTCGAGTAGAGATTGATATTTGTTGCATGAACTTTTTGGTTTTGTTTGTATTCTACCCTGATGTTTTATTTTAAGTTTCGGGACGAAACTTATTTTTTTGTGTGATATAATGTAATATCCGGTACCCTCGTTCTCCGTTATCTTGAATTGTTGGTGTTTTGACGTCGGATATTTTCTTGTTGATGAGAATCGGAATGACTTCTATCGTGATACCTTATTTGTTTCTATCGCATAGCCGTTTTAGTCGGGTGCGACTTGTTGTCGCGTACGTTTTTTTGATTAAACGTGTGCATGTGATGTGGTATGTGATGCGTCGTTAATTTCTCGTTATTGTTTTGAATCATTGTCGGTGGCGTTGTGTTGGTCGTCGTGGAGCGTGTTTTCACGCTGTATGTCTCCTTGCGTTTCTTGCAGCGTTTCGCCGTTGGGCGCGAGTTTTCGGTCTTTGTGTATCTCGTCGAGTTTTCCTGGCGGGGATATCGCTTCTCCCTACTTGTTTTAAGTTTCGGGACGAAACTTCTTTTAAGGAGGGTAGAATGTAATACCCGTAATTTCGATTTCCGGTAATTTCTTTTTTTCGGCAAAAGTCCGTTTTGACGACTCTTTTGGGACCGTCTCGTCATTCCGAGAATGATTAATTCTGCACTTTTTGTCATCCGAGTTCGTTTCGGTGTCGTTCTGTTGAATTCCGTGTTCTTTAGCGACTTTTCCACGTATGAGTTCGACTTTGTTAAATCACCATTAATTTTTGGAAACTCCAAAAATTCTGAATCTTTGCAATATTATAAAGCATCAAGATAGCTTTCCAATGGTTCGAACGGTGAGTCAATCGGAGTCTGAACGAAGGAGTTATGGTCGATATAACTAAGTCACTCACATGTTCCAGTTTTGGCCGAGCAGCCTGCCGGAAGGGCCGCGGCACACCTGGTCGAGCCGCGGCACGCACACATTTTTCAATCTTCGGCCGACCCGTCTGTACCTTGTGCCGCGGCACATGCCGACGGGGCCGCGACACACTGCCGAGTCACTGCCGCGGCACACTCGTCCGGGCCGCGGCACGCTGCCGATCACTGGGGGCAGATTCGGCCCTGTGCCGCGGCACACTGTGCAGTCAGCCTATTTAAGGCCAGCAGGCATTTTTTTTCTCCCATTTTCTCACTCGTTTTCTTCCCTTCCGCGGCTGGAGCTTGATCAATCATGGAGGCATGTTGTTATACAATAAATCCATGAAGTTTTGAGGTTCATATCATCAATAATCCGTCCTATAACATCATTTGATCGAGCGAATCAGGTCAGATTTTCTAGAAATCTAATTTTGGGGATTTTTGGGTATTTTGTTCGATTTCGTCCGTTTAATCCGATTTAACTTAGGATTGTGATGGATTGATGATTATTTAGATGTATTATATCATTTCCCTTGTTATTCCATGGTTGGATCGTATCGATTCGTTGGTTTGGTCGAGTTCTTGATCGACGCCTTGAAGGTGTCTGGTAAAATGTCATAGAGGGGTTTTCGGGCGTTCTACGATTATTCTTCCTCGTATGATCGATGATTTATTGATTATATGTTGTTAGGGTCGAATTCTTGTGAAGAACTCGAGTCGGAACCCTTCCGTTCGTTGTCTTCTTCGGGGTTCGAGCCTCCCGGTTGAACCGTGTTCTTCGGAGCGTTTGGTAGCGGTTATTAAGGAAAGTATCTTATTATACGACTTGTATCTTGCGACTAATAATCACGTATGAGATTTATAATGATTTTACTTGCCTTCGTAAATATGTTCCGTTTGAATTGGTTGTGTATTCCGCAATTTGAAGGCTTTGTGATAATAGCGTTATATTGGTATACGTGTTAGGTGTTGCGTCATTTGTGCAGGATTGCGATGTCCATATGGGATGGTTGTACACTTGATTGTGCAATGTATTGTGTACCGATCGTGTGTTATGTTGGTTGTGTGTTGTGATTGATGATAGTTGTTGCGAGTGTTGAGATTGTGCTATGTGCGTGTGATGTACAATTTTGTGGTGATCAACGTGATTGATTAACTGTGCTCATTGTCATATGTAATGTGAATGTGAATGTTGTGTGCTGGAACGCTAAGTTCACTCGTGTGGGTTCGACGGGGCCTACGAGGGTTCATGGCACAGGTCCATGGGATCAGAACTTAGTGTGTGGTGTTGAGGTCCAATCGTGCGGGTCTGACGAGGCCTACGATGATTCATGGCACAAGTCCATTGAATCAGGACACAGTACATCCAACTGTGCGGGTTCGACGGAACCTACGGTGACATGTGACACAGGTTCATGGGGTCGGGACTGGTTGTTGAGATTGTTATGTTTGCTCAATCCTTGTGGGTTGTTGAACCTACGGAGACCCGTGGCAAGCGAACACGGAGTCGTGAGCATGATTGATTGTTGTGATTGTTGTGTTTGCTCAATCCGTGTGGGTTGTTGAACCTACGGAGACTCGTGGCAAACGATCACGGAGTCATGATCATGATTGATTGTTGTGATAGTTGTGATTGGTTAAGTCCGTGCGGGTTGTTGAACCTACGAAGACACGTGACAGGGGATCACGGTGTCACGAAACGTGTTTTGTAAATCAAACTTTTTGTAAGAAAGTTTTAAGCCAAGAATGTTGGGTTGAGCCCCACGAGATTTATGGAAATGTTTTCGTACTGTAAATTGTTGAAATACAATTTGAGATTTGGGTTAAGACCCTAAGATTTTCGAAAGGTTTTGAAATTCTAAAAATTCCCGAGATGATAATCTTATTTTCGAATGCTTCATAGCTTATCTTTCCTTGTGAAAACCTCCCGGGGATATTTTGATACTTGGTTGTTATATTTGATTCACGATTATCACTTGCTTGTTATATTTCGTATGATTTGATACTTGCACTAGTAAAACAGTGGAGTTTTACTAACCCCCGAGTAATCGGGGGGTGGATGTCTGTTTGTGTCCAGGTACATGCAGATTTAGGGGAGCAGTCACAGGATTGGCACAAGAGGATGATGAGCTGCGATACTAATCATGAATCGAGAGTTGTTTGATTTTTGTTGTGTTGTCAGAGTTGATTTCAGTCTTCCGCTGTATTGTATTTCGACCCATGTGTGGGTAATGTCATTTAAGTCAGTTTTGTTGATTGGGTTGTGTGACCTCATCGGTCTGTGTATTCACGTGTAAGTGACCATAACGGTCTATATTATTTAATTGTTTGACCCTAGTCGGGCAAGCATTCGGTTGTTTATGGATGTTTAGCCTGGTAAATCCTTGTGGAAAGGGTCTACGACGTGTAATATTCCCAGGAGGATCTGGGGGGTGTTACAATTATCAATCACCCATTGGGATTACACATTGTGGTTATGTCTATATACTTATCAAAAGTATATGCCTCCTTTTATCATTTGCTTTGATTCATATTCGGGGAATTATTATGTATTTATCAAAACAGTTGTTGTTGGTACCAAAGATTAATAATCTGTCATGCATCTTTGAACTTCAAGTTTATATTTCAGTTGTGAGGATATAGTGTGATGCATTTCATATATTTCCAACTATCAATACTCCCCCTCATGCTAAGAGATTTCTTGAGCACCAAACTCGTATGCTAATATCTCAGTATTCATTTTCAGTCATGGGAGTTTATATATTATGTTCTCGATATTGGCTGGAGGACTTCAAATTGTATGCCAATTGATATCCCACTTGTATGCGCATATCTTGATCCTTTCTCGGATCTATTCAAATTTATTTGGGATATATTACTAGTTCAATCTGATATGGAATATATGCTCAAACCGTGAGCAAATTATCTCGTAAATTTCTGATTACGAGTCATATAAACATGTGACTATCTAGTGGATTCATAATATCTAGTAGTCCGCATGTAGAAGAAGTGGGCCCATAGCCCCTTAATATATTCCAAATTTATTAGGGATTCATTCCCAATATTGGCTAGTAGTGATATTAATCGAGAACAAATATTTGAAGACGATGTGTCTATATCACCATATATCACATCATCTTTCGGTGCCATTTTGCACATCATTATCAACATGGAGTCGTTGCTCTCACATGTCATATTATGTTCATTATTCAAATATAGAGCCGTAATTCATACGCTTCAGGACGCGGAGTCAAATCTCATACGCGTAATTCCAATCTATAAATAGATTATCATTGTATTCACAATCACCCATACTGAGGGTTTAAATATCATAATGGATTCAATGCTTTTGAATCTTCGTAAATATTATCCATCTCTTCCAGTGAATATCATAAAAAGAATTTATCGAGCTTGACTCCAAAGATTAAGGGTGCTAATGAGAAATGGCATCCCAAAAGATATTCGATGGTTGATCGAAGCACAAGTTCGACTATCTGGCGAATTTTCAAATTTATTTAAGTACATGCCAGGTATAGGTAAGAGTAGTGTAAAGAAACGGAGAGCAAAAAGATTAGGTGGGTGCTATAAATGTGCTCGGTGGACATGTGACACACGATGCAAATCTGTGGGGTTTGTATCCAAAAATTGAGAAGATAAAATAGCAACAGCCCAGTGGATACGTTCATCGTGAACTAATGGCTTTGTGGATACAACTTAAGGATGAACGGGAACGTTATAGTCATGAAAAATTAATCTCAAAAGATCCAGTTTGTAAGTCCGTTCTATCAAAGTTGGTATAAGGTAATAGAAAAAATAATGCAAGTTGATGAATATTGTTTTCCAATATTTAAATTTCTCAGCTGCCGATCGGTAACGTCATTTTCATTGAAAAATATAATATTATATCTTTCGTTTTCTTTTGCAATTGTGTCAAAAGTAATGACTTATCTACCGCTCCTTTTTCAATGAAAATAGTGAAGTCATTTGTCGTTTAGAAAGAAGTTTGTTCTTTAAATTTGGGATCCACAAATCAGAAAATGTATCTCTCATAAAAGAATTTTGAAAGTCTAGTATAGAAAGATGGAGTTCTCAGAATCCTCATATAGATCTCATCCAATTAAAACTATATGTATTTTAGGTGGATCCAAACTGATAGGTCATATCCAGCATATAGATATGGCATATCAATTCGTAAAAGAATTAGGAAAACACAAAATCGATATATTGTATGGTGGGAGTAATTATAAATTTTTGGGTTATCTTTTAGAGGCTATACAAAATGGGAGAATAAGAGTAACAAGTGTCTTACATTATCCCACAGTTAGAACCAGTAGTATAGGGGGTTCAACTGAGTTGATGCTTCAAGCACAGTCCGTGCATGATAGTTTGATGTATGTGGTGAATAATAGTGATGCCTTTATTGTTCTTCCAGGTGGCTATGACACACTCAATGATATATTCAACATCACGTCATGGGCTGAGCGGGACTTCCATACCAAACCTATAGGTTTGTTGAATATTAATAATTTCTTCACCGATTTGCTTGCCTTTCTGGATCAGGGAGTAGGTCACAAGTTTATATCTCAGCCGTCACGAGATATAATAATATGTGTTGATACTGTTGCTGATCTACTTATAAAGTTTCAGGCATATATTTTAGTTAAGAATTTGGAAGTCAAAGCTCATCAGCCACAGACTATTGGCGCCAAACGGAAAAGAAGTTTAGATCCTTTAGATCTTTCATTATAAACCCTTATGCCAGGGGGTGGCAGAGTTACGGAGTTTTATACTCTCGAGACGCACCCCTTTTCTTTTTATGGGTCTCATATGTATTTTCTTTTTCGCGTTTCATATTGTCGAGTGTTTACTGCCTTTCAGCTAGTTTCGATATTTTCACTTCGACTACTGTGTGCTTCTTCTAGAGCAATAATAAGATCATCTTTTGCTTTTATGCAAATACATTATTTTCACGAATATGTGATATATGCTTCTCAATAAGAATTTTCATGTCAATATGATTTTAATAATCCCACCATGTAATATAATCAACATGGGATTTATTGAGCAATTATTTTCAGTGATAGTTTTCCATATCACTTGTCAAATGATCCCATCATGCAGTTTGCATGGGATTTTCTTTAATTAATCGGTGATAGCCTATGGTATCACTTGCTCAATTTTCTCCGTCCGTATTTAATAATTATGGAGATCGGATATTATTTCCATCAACTGCTTCTTCTTCGAGAGCATGATTTGAATCATTGATTAACTACTTCTTCAGAGTAGGATTTATTTCTTTCAACTGCTTCTTCAGAGCAGGATTTAGATAATCGGTCAACTACTTCTCTAGAGTAGGATTTATTTTTATCAACTGCTTCTTTGGAAGCAGGATCTATGAACCATTCTTGTGGTATAACCAACCACGATGGTGATATATAATATATAAATTTCATATGTAAAACCATACGTCTTGTGATAATTGAACTCATCACATGGGAGGTATAATAATTACAGAAAGTAAGCTTAATAAATGTGTGGTTTGAAGCCACCACTTTGAGATAAATAAGAGACATAATTTAAACTGCAAAATAATTAACTTCTTCTACCAGAGCAGGATCGTCCAATCAATTCCTCAAAATATAGTAATCGTCAAGGTATAGTTTGAAATTTCTAGAGTTGGATGTTATTCGTACATTCTAATTGTGATGCCCAAAGACTCTCACACACAAGGTCTAGTCAATATTAACATATTAATCTTAAACCATGCTAGACTTCATGCTTAATCGTATAAAAATGTGACAGTGTGACATGAAACTGCTATTATTTGAATAATATGATTCATGCATTACTCGTTGACAAGTATTATTATAACATTTCATGATTCACATTATTTGATAGTTAATTTAACGGCATTGAAGTAGCTAAGCATTTGAACCTAACCTCAAGTACAAGTGGTAAGCCTATAAGCAGTAAATAATATCAGTGACGTGTCTATCGGTTGGTCTCGGGGTTTTAGTCGGCAGGTATGCTGAGTCAATTTGGATTGATGATTCTAGTAAATAACCCTTTCTTATTCCAATAACACGTGTCAAGCATCTTGGTACTTGTGGATACCATCAATGATGAAATTCAAGGTCTCAGTGATAACATTTGTTAAGTCATTCGATTTGTAAGTATCTTATTCGTCCCAAATGCGGTCGAGTAGAATGGAATTTGTCCTTTAGTTCATTGTCCAATAATGTCATATTTCTAAGTGAGTACTCGGACTCTTATTTATAGGGTTAATTATATAAAATTTCATAAAGATAACAACAAACTCATTTTCTACCACTTTCGAAGGTATTCGCAAAAGTAGCTGAGTTTAAACAATAAAAATACATATTAAACTTTATCAAAAACCTTGGACCATACATCCATACCCTAAACATGATCAATACCTACTAAGAACCGGTTTAAAACATCCAAGAACCGGATTATAACAACTTCAACCGGTCCATTCTTATAAACCTGACTTCTGGAGGCCATTGAGGGGCATTTTAGAACTTTCACCCTTATAAACCGACTATTTCACTTAGATAAGGGAGAGAATGGATTCTAAACTCTTCTAGACACTCTGAACTCGATCCATAAGCTCCACACTTCGAAAATCCATCAAAAAATTATGGAGAAATCACAAAAAACATCAACACCTCAATTCAGTTCACAATCAAGGATTTGAAGACATATCATCACAACCAACTCTTATTGGTATAAAAGCAAAGGTATCACCTGAACAATGTAAGTAGTAACTGATTGCAAAACTGTATCACAAGAGCATTTGTCTGAAATATGCGTTAATGATTGATGTTTTGGATATTGCTTATACCTTGTGTATATGTGGATAACATATTGCTCTATTCTTATTGTGTGACATGTCCCATAGAGTATTTATACATGTGGTATTATCACGATGCATATGATCATAGCATAGCATTGGAGGTTGTCGCATGCATTGATCATAATACAGGCGTTCTAAAGGTGATCAGAACAAACTGTTTTGGTTATGTGTATCGCGGGCTACTGGTAAGGGGCTGTTTTGTGGCGGAGCCTGGGACACGTCATAGTGATCCATGTGTTATGATTGGACACTTTGTGTGATGTTTTGCGGTGGAGTCTGGGACACACCGTGGTGACTCATGTGTATGATTGGGCACCTTATAGCCATGATCCTGGTGGAGTCTGGGACACGCCAGGCTGACCCATGTGTTATGATTGGGCAGTTTGTTCTGGCTATGGTTGGACATGCACACTTTTGGCCCGGGCCAGGAACTCGAGGTGTACATAGCAGCGCGCTATAAAAGAGTTTTCGAAAGTTAAAGAAAAATGAAACTGCATTTCACAAACTCATTCATAAATGCATTCATGCATTGTGTGTCACTACTTACTGAGCTTTCGCTCATTTAGTTGAATTCTTGTGATACAGGTAATAATTCGGGGTATCAGGCATAGGCTGATGTCAGGGACGCTTCTCTATGCCAACGAGCCGTTGTATATGAACATCAGACCTGTGGAGTGTTCTCTGTGTGTGTTAAGTCTAAGTTTGCTTATAAACCTATACAGTCGATGTTTTCTTTTGATTGTAATATAATAGTCGGCTGATGTGTAAAAGTGACTTTTGGTGTGTAAAAGGAGTTTCCTCTTAAAGGTTTTAAGTTTTCCGTTGTGCTGTAATATATAATAAGGATATTTTTAATATCCGGTATCTGATAGTCAAATCTAGGGGGTGTGACAGATTTGGTATCGGAGCAAAGGTTTAAAGCGTTTCTGAAGACCATTCATATACAACAATCGCTTGGCGGAGAGGAGCAACCCACCAGTCAATGGTTTTATCTATTTTTTTTTTTTACTTGCTATTTGCGTGTTTATGTTAATATTGGCTAATAAAAGATCCTTGTGTGAGAAGTGAAGGCTACTAAGAGATCATGGAAGAGAATAGAATGCAAGGTAGTGCTGAAGGAGCGAGGGATAACCGTATCGACCGACTGACAGATCTTGTGGAAAGGCTTATAGAACGGAATGTTAGACGTGAAGCCGAGGCTCGTCGTTCTCCACCTCCTCGAAATGATGCCATTGATCTGGTTAGTGAGAGGTTCAGGAACTAAAACCTCCCACATTTGAAGGTGGGCTCGATACGAGCGTCTCTGAGAATTGGCTCCGAACAATGGAAAGGATGTTCAGCTACGGCAAAATTGGCTCCGAACTATGGAAAGGATGTTCAGCCAACTTTGTTCCCAGAGCTTTGTGTAAGCCCTTCCAGAATGATGAAGTAAAACGAGGATCTCTGTCTGATACAATTGATAAAGGCACGCCATACAATCTTATAATTTCTCTAACGTATAGATCCGCCAACTTATCCATGGAATACGTAGTATGTACTGGAAGAAAGTGAGCTGATTTTGTAAGGCGATCAATTATAACCCATATGGCATCGTGACCTTCTTTGGTTCTTGGAAGTCCAACTACAAAGTCCATAGTGATGTCTTCCCATTTCCATTTAGGAACATCCAGTGATTGTAATGTCCCTGCGGGTCTTTGATGTTCTGCCTTTACTTGTTTACAAGTTAGGCACTGAGCCATAAATTTAACCACATCGTTCTTCATCCCAGGCCACCAATAGCGCATCTTTAGGTCCTTGTACATCTTGGTGGTTCCATGATGTACTGTATATGGAGCATTGTGAGCTTCTGACAGTATCTCCTTCTTCAGATTACTATTGTCTGGTACACATAGCCTCCCCTTGAAGTTGATAACTCCATCTGGTGTAATTCCGAAATCCTTGGATTTGCTTGTCTCAACTTCTTTCTTCAAATGAGACATATAGGGATCCGTAAGTTGATCCTGTTTAATGGTCTCAAGTATGGTAGGTTGCAGCGTCATTGAAAATAGTTTTCTGACATGCCCTTCTTGCACAATCTGCAATCCTCACTTCTCCAACTCTCGTAATAATGGTTTCTGAGTCCCTATTAATGCCGATACGCTAGCATTAGACTTTCTACTTAAAGCATCTGCAACAACATTTGCCTTACCTGGATGATAGTTTATTGTGCAATCATAATCCTTAACCAATTCCAGCCATCGCCTTTGCCGCATATTAAGTTCCTTCTGTGTGAAATAATACTTCAAGCTCTTATGATCCGTATAGATTTCACATCTTTCTCCATAAAGGTAATGTCGCCACATTTTCAAGGCAAATACTACGGCTGCCAATT